>OY856409.1:896435113-897635113 GCA_963693085.1 Alisma plantago-aquatica | reverse complement strand
GGGTATGAACTCGCGAAACTTTACTAGTTGCAAAGGTCATCTTATGCATGTGTCATTGCTTCTCCTCTTGTGGTTCATAGTCATCTTGGTCAGTCATCTTGTGCTAGATTGCTTTATTTGATGAAAGAACATTTAAACTCTTGTCCGTGTTTAAATTCTTTTGTACAAAAGTGAAAACTCAATTTAACAGATGCCAAATGACATAATACAAAACAAAGTAATCAGAAAATGTCCAGGCAGTCCTAGGCGCTCACCCATGCACCCAATTTCCATTTTAGGTAGGCGACGGCGTAGGCGGAACCCCCTTGGCCACCTGGACGCCTAAACAACTATTGCCACCACCAAGCCGCAAAGTAGCTACTATTGGCCTTCTTACCCAATCACCATCTGTCTGAGTCTGCAAGAGCTTTTTCCACCACCAAGTTCTTGGGTAGTCTTTGCCAGCCTCCATGTCAACTTTGTCTATAGGAGTCAAAGTCGACATGCTTAGTCCCCCTCCTTGAACAAACCAATAGCGCCCATAAACCTCCTCTTCTGTCACTCTTGTGTTATCTGTGGGCTGTAAGCAACACCTTTTCTTCTTGAGGATCTCCCATGCCAAACCTGGACAACTCCACCATACAACTCCTCTTCTACACAATGATTACACAGTGGTCCCCAATGGTAAGCCATCCAAGCAGCCTTTAATGCTGCACTATTTGCTAGCTTGTTAGATGGCCCCAATATTGACCGATTTCCCTCCTGAGACCCTAGTTAGATAATACCATTCCATGTGATTTTCTCTTTCCCTAGAAGTGCTGCAGTTGTTGCTATATGAGCCAACCACACGCTGACTCATCCTTGAATCACTAAGCTCCCATGCTGATAGCCCTTACAGTATAGTCGCTCACACCATGATGAATAAGAGTTTAACGAACACTTTCAAAACCACCATGGAGACATAACTTACGAAGGTCATTCAATGACGAGACTTGGTGCTGCAACATCAAGCCTATTTCAGTGCGCGACTGTAGAAAAGTGGAATACCAGAAAAATTATTAGAAGAACCCAAATAACTAGTTGGGTGAACGTCACCACCATCAAATGAGAACACCATTAAACTGGCGCATGTCCAATCTATGTTCTACAACATCAACGATACTTCTAGCTCGCTGCCATCTGAACTAAGTCCATATAGTGTCTCTATACTATTTCAAAGTTGAAAGGCGGTGTCTTAGCTTGGAGGAAATCCTTGCCACACCTTTTTGAGTTGTGGGCCATGTTGCAATGCGCCATCTAGGAACACTTTATGCCACGTGATTCCTATTAGGGCTTCTAATTCATTTCTTTTAGTTGACGTAAGGCGCAAAATCTATTTCGAAGTATATTTGGAAATTGCACGAGTTTTTCTAGTGATCAAGAGTACACCGCAACAAAGCTGTCACGATCACCAACTTTTGTTGCGGATTGAATGTTAAAATTGTGACGGAGTTGTCTTTTTCCTATCTTCTAGAGGATGAGCTATGCCAACATGAAAACCAATCAAGATATAGTCATCTGTGCACCTCTTATTGTAGTTGACGTTCCATCTGGGTCTACGGTTGCCATGATGACTCCAACATCCTCGTCCAAGACCCTGCTAGCTTTGAAATCCATAAAATGCTTTGCAAGGGCTTTGGACGTAGATCGTTAGTGTTCTAGTTGTGTCTCGACCACTGTAGCAGCCGAGAAGGAAGAAGACAAGGACACGAGGATGTACTACCTGCAAGCGAGCCCAATGACGATGAGGACCACATAGATGACCAACATCATAAAATGAGCCACTTCCTCAACCTTAACTCCTATGATTGATTGGCTGCATGCATCACTAGGTGACACAACGATGCCTAGTCCACTTCTCTTATCGTGCCGTGTGTAAGGATGTGGTGTATGTTAGAGTGTCTATTTACTCAAGTGTTTGTCTTTTACTTAAATTCTGTTTAGTCTATGTGTAACATGGGCCCAATTGTGTATTGGCCCATTAGGGTTTGTCTAAGTGTCTATATGCTTCCCCCTTATCCTATTTATAGGAAAGGGTAGCCGCCTCCTATCTATCAAGCAATAAGAAAAATCTACACGTAGGGGATTCTCCCCACTCATATCCTTTTCCGCATGGTATCAGAGCAGTCGGTCCTGTGCTGTCCCCAACCCTAAGAGAGAGAGAGCGCATAATGGAGAGATGCCTCCCCTTGCGAGCGGCTGCCGTAGCTAGGCATTGCTAGGCTACCCGTAGAGATTTTCCCATCCCTGCCTCTTCAAATTGGAGCCGTCTCCATCTTCATCAACAAAATCATCCTATGAAGTTGTTGGTATCCAGATCAACAAAGGCCGCTATGCCTCTGTCAACCCTGCTTGCTAATGAAGCCACCGATATCCTATTTGCCGCCATCATCACAGATCTACACCGCCGTTATCAACTCTGCCCTACTCCATGCATCCACCCCTATTGAGATTTACTCGTAAATCAAGGAAAAAATTCTATTTCTACTAATGTTGAGGATCCACCATCCTCTACTGCTTTGGTGGAGATCCAGAAGGATTTTCCCCTCTTTTGCTGCTGTCTCTGGGATTTTTTGTTGCTGTTCGCCGCCAACACGCCGTGTTGCTTTCAAACACGGCGTGTAAGCGGTGTTCTGCTTCTTCGCGACTTCGTTCGCTGCTTTTGGACAAGCCGTGTCGCCTGTACCTTGACACGACGTCTAACCTGCTTCTGCCCTGGGATTCCGTCAACGGACACGACGTGTCGCTGGCTTCTGCTGGCGCTGACTGCTGCTACCATGCTACCAGACACGACATGTCTCTTCATCGTCACGACATGTTGCCTGCTACTGTTGCTTTCTATGTCAACTGACACAGCGTGTCGCTCAAGACACAACGTGTCCGCTGCTATCTGTTGCTACATCTTGGCATGCTACAATGATTCTATCATATAGCGGAGGTATCTATACATGGCGTGGCCCTTCTTTGTCTTACCAACAACAATTATCTCCCCATTTTCAGTATTTTTATAATTTTGTTTACACCCCCCGGTCTTCCAACCCTACATAACTTTTGCCTACTCCTCAATACCTATTGATCCTACCGAGTAACATTCCGGTAGTGTACCTCCTCTTTCTACCGAGTTTCTATTCTGGTAGTCATCTTTTTGTTCTTCTTATCCTACCCCTTTTGGGTCGGAAAAAGATCTATTTATTTTTCTATCCGGATCTTTGTAATCGGGTCATGTTGCACTTTGACTCGCATTATCGGTTACCTCCTCCATATATATTGCCTACACAACCCTACCTTTACCATTGTTTTTGACTCTCCACTCCAACCACTCTTCATTCTTTTCGTGGTTGGCGTGAGGGGGAGTATAGAGGATGAAGAGTAGAGGGAAGAGATGAGATGGAGGAAGATGAAGAAAGAAGAAGAAGAATTCAGTTATGCTGCTACATGGATCCACATGTCACTTTTTACTGCTGATATATGGATCCTTTTTCTACTATGTGGTGTTTCTTTTTGGATCCTTCTATTGTAATGTGGATTGTTCATGAAAATTTTACTGCGATGTGGAGCTTTTGGCTGCTATTATTGCTTATTCATCATCTACCTCGACTGCTGCTATGAAGTTACAAATTGGGATGTCATCGCTACTTGTGCTATGATTAGCACATTTTACTTGCTGCGTTGTGCTTTTGCACTATCTGATGTCCGTGCTTTGTTTTGCACGTTGACTTTCTACTGTGGAGTGTGGACGAACACTTTCTGGACTCTGTGCACCAACACTCTCTGGACTTTGACATCTACTACTGTGATGGATATTTTATGAAGAAGGAAGCTGATGAAAACTTTTGTTGCGACTTTACATCGAGCTTTGTCTACATTGCATATTGGAGCTATTTATTTGGTTACTACTTTGCTCACTGGTATGCTATCCGCCGACGTCGTCGAATTTTGCTTCTATGTGCCAACATTTTCTGGCTTGTCCGTGCTTTGTGCATGTTGACTCTCTGTGCGTTCGTGCTTTGTTTGCATGTTGACTATTTCTGCTTCTGGTGATCGAGCACTCTCTAGGACTTGTGATCCAACACTCTCTGGCTTTCTACGACGATGACTGTGATGAAGATCTTGGTGCCTATCCGATGTTCTTTCTTATGCTCCAGATGCCATTATGATGATCAAGAAGCCTCTGTCCAAATATCTGATGCTTTGGAGTATCTACTTGAGGGGAAGTCTTTGAGATTTGAGTGCTTGAGTGATTTTATTGTAACATTGATGGGGAGATATTCTTGTATGGGCTTGGTTACTTTTTATTTTGTTTGGTCTGTCTGTTTGCAAGCTGACTTGGGATTCTCCCAAGTTCCAGCTTGACGGGGTGTTAGAGTGTCTATTTACTAAAGTGTTTTATTTTTTAAGTTCTGTTTAGTTTAATTTGTAACATGGACCCAATTGTATATTGGCCCATTAGGGTTTGTCTAAGTGTCTGTATGCTTCCCCCTTATCCTCTTTATAGGAAAGGGTGGCTGCCTCTTATCTATTAAGCAATAAGAAAAATCTACACAAAGGGGATTCTCCCCACTCATCCTTTTCCAGTGTACAATGACGTTTCTCCTCACGTGGAGGCCGTGGAAGTTCAGCCACCATGTACTCCACGAAGACACTCCAATACGTACTAATTTCACATTTCTGGGGGCACCTTTAGTTGGTATCCAGCACCACTATGCAACATCAGCAAGTGCTTCCGACTCTTCCTCCTGTCATTTCACGAAGAGGTCGTTTAGCACCATTACCTTACTTGCTGGTGGCTTGTCTTTCAATACCTGCGAGAGTTAACGCAGAATACAATCCTCATATGGTCCTTCTTTGGGTCTAGAAAAAGCCTAGGAAGCTCAAACAGTCTACGTGAGCATTTTAGATTGCAAGTTTTCAAATGTAATATTTATTTGCAAACTTTAGGTTGTGAAAGTTTGTATTAATCTATTTAATAATTTGGCAATTCTGCGTAATTCGCTAAAGTCATTAAGGTGTTGAGTCATCTTGTAAATACCTACCACTGGGGGATTGCCTTGGCAGATGAATGAGATTTAAGAATGAACTACGCTTGTTTTCCTGACTACCCCTCACCCTGGGTGATGCATGGCACATCACTTTCTTATCTACTTGAACTAATTTTGAAGTTACCTTGGTCGATTTATGAATTTTGATACTCAATATGAGAATATATCCAGACCTTCTTACTATATACAGCGTTTCCTCTGCAGTTCATTATCGGTGATGGAAACAACGTATATGATTTCACATATGTGGAGAATGTAGCATATGGTCATGTTTGTGCCGAGAGAGCTCTCGCTTCTTCTGAAACTGCAGCGAAAGCTGCAGGACAGGTATTTCAACCCTTTATTCTCGATTCTTTTGAAATTTAGCTCATAGCAGGAATGTTATGCAGGCATACTTCATAACTAACATGGAACCTATCAAATTTTGGGAATTCATTTCACGGATTGTTGAAGGCCTGGGATATGAAAGGTAATTCAACATAAAAAACTCATAATTTCCTGTTAGTACGAAACCTATTGTTTTGTTTCGCAATGCTATATTTTAGCCAAAGCTGCAACCAAAGCTGCACTCATTTATATTTGTGCATTGATCCATCCACTACAACAGCTGATATTAGTTGTCAGTACCTATAACATTTTAACTAGCTCTTCAACACAAATTTGCTTTTATCAACACACTTTTAGCCTGTCTCCACACTAATCACCACATTCTAGGAAATGAAGATTTTGCTGCAATAAATACTTTCTGCACCACCACAGAACGGCAAACTGTATAATCTCTCAATTGGTTCTTTTGCAGACCTCGGATTAAAATTCCAGTCTCTGTAATGATGCCTGTGGCTCGTATGGTGGAGTTCACCTATAGTGTTTTTGCGAAGTATGGAATGTCTGTTCCTCAATTGACTCCTTCGAGGATCAGGCTTTTATCGTGTTCTCGGACTTTCAACTGCTCAAAGGCCAAGAATGTTCTTGGTTATAAACCTATTGTGTCTCTTGAGGTTCTAAAATGGGATTAATAACAGAAATGCTCTTGATATGAATATCATATTAATTTCTTCTACTATTCTTTTGTAGGAAGGATTGAAGAGGACCATCAAGTCATATTCGTACCTGGCAGCTGAGAATCAAACTAAAAGGGTGTCAAAAGCTTCTTTATTTCTTGGAAATGGAAAAGGTTTGTATCATTCAAATTGAGATGGGGATTTATGATCATCAAATCTGCTATTTACAGACCAATACAATTACCTAGATATTGACTACATATAGTGGATCAATTTACATGGTGGCCAAGTGTGTCTTTATCCCATTGCAGTGCTGAAATACTTAAAACTTAGTTGTGATTCTCTCTGTATTACTGTACAATATTTTCATGGATCTTTCTTTCATATTTCAGTGGCTGATATGCTTCTCTGGAGAGACAAGAAGCTTGCATCTACAGCAATGCTGGTGTTGGCAGTTACATATTTTTGGCTCTTTTTGTCAGCATCCACTCTAATATCAGCTATAGCAAATCTACTCTTGGTGGTTACATTTTTCTTGTTCATCCACAGTATTTTACCTGCACAAATGTAAGTATTTTAGCTTATTTAACGTCATTTCTTCTCTGATATTATGCATATACTACTATAAGAGTCTATTAGCAACCACTTGCTTGATTATTTTCAACTTGAGAGGTGACATGCTAAATGTTGGATGAATACTTAAGGTGAATATGAAGCTTTTGGTTGATGCACATCATACTTGGAATGTTTAATCTGTTACAACCAATTGCTGAATTATTTTTAACTACAAAAAACAGGTTATGCAAGACAAATTTTGTGGCAAGATTTAAAAAACAAGACTTATTGTTTTGTATCTCACATAAATTTGCAAGACAAATTTTGTGGCAAGATTTAAAAAACACAATCTTTTGATTCCTGTTGTGGATGAGTTGACAAAGCAAGTTCATGATCATGCTCCTTCGTGCATATTATATGCTGATGATATTGTGTTATTTGGTAAAACTAAAGAAATATTTAATGATAAAGTTGAACTTTGAAGAAATGCGTTGGAATCTAATAGATATAAGATCAGTAGAAGCAAAACTGAGTATATGCATTGCAATTTCAGCCAGTCTAACTTTGTGAATGGCAGGGCCAAGTTCAATTGAGTGGATGTACCAAAATTTGGTAAGCTTTGTTACTTGGGTTCTATTATTGAAATGGACGGTGATGTTCAAGATGCTATTTTTCACAGGATCACAACAAGATGGTTGAAGTGGAATGCAACCTGAGTAGTATGTGATAGGAATGTCCTTAGATTAAAAAATAAGTTTTATAGAGAAACTATATGGCCAATCCATGCTATATGGGAGTAAATGTTTGGCGCTGAAGAAACATCTCAACAAGCATGTGGTAGAAATGCGTATGTGGAGGTGGATCACTTGAGAAATGACTATATCAAGAACAAAATGGGGATGGCGGGCATTGAGAAAGTTGCATGAAGGCTGTCTGAGAGGGTTTGGACATGTACAAAACAAACCGACTTACACGCCTATTCAAAGCAATGCTACTGAGTTGTTAGTCATAAGAAAAAGAGGTATACCTAAATTAAATTGGGATGAACTTATACAGAGAGATTTTGAATTTTTTACATCTTGATCACAATATCACCCATAACAAAGCTGATAGAAAAAGAAGGATCCATGTAGGCGAAAAGAACATGGCTGGGATTGAGGTTTGGATGATGATGATAATGTCATAAGTGGGACTCTATGTATTCTCCCAGCTCCCAACCAGGCCGGTTCAAACAACCCTTCAAAAAGCGTGAAAAACCATACACAATGTTTCTCTCCCATGTATACCACTTCTTATACAAGTATACCCATGTATTATCACTTTCTTAATGCTTAAGAACTGTCCTATATAATAAATATTGCAAAGTCCCTAATGTGTGCGGAAAAACCATCTTTGTTATCTTGGTTGAGTGGTAGCGAGATATGTGCTTAGTTATCTTTAGATTACATGTTATTACCTCCCATGGAACTACTTATTTTGTCTTCTTTCTTTTGTCGCTCGTTTTGTAGCCAAGGCTTGCCCCCTTCCCCCATCTATATGAATAAAGGGACATTGCTTTCTATGCCATAATATGTATTTTCATGTGCTAACATGAGTCATCAAGGAGACTTCCTCTCCCCGACCCCTCATTGACCTGTGGAGGCCCGACACAGGAGGAGTAAGGTAAATCAAGAATGCAACCCATTACTTCCGGCGCAAACCATGTCAGACATATATCCCAGTTTTATTCGTCCCTGTGAGGATTCAAACCTGAGACCCCTGTCTGCGTTCATGGTCCGATCACTAGTGAGCTACACCCTTGTGGGCTGTGCTAACATGTTATTAGAGCAAGGAATCCTAATATACACTAGGTCTCCCTCTCCCTCTCTCTCTTCCTCTCTAGTCTAGTCATCGCCTTTATCCCTCTCAACTCTAGGCATGTTGTTCCCTCTCTTCCTTATGGGCCTCCCCTCTGGTTGTTTGGCCCTAGCCCATTGCTGATGGGGCTAACAACCTCATGGTCCGTTGCCATGACGCCCTCTCCCATGCCTTTGTAGTATTAGGGAATTGGTTTTGTAGTATGTCGAAACCAATTCCCTAATACTCAAATTTGTATGCTCAATACTCAACTTGAACACTTGATGCTGGTATTCATAATTGAATACTGAATTCCTATTTTTTTGATACTTGCTACTAGCCACCAAATAAGAATTAAGTAAACTCAACCGAACCATAACACGTGGGACTTACAAACAATTCCTTGATGTTACACTTAGGCCCTAAAATTGAAATAATTGCATAATAAATCCTAAAACATGATTACATAATACTAGAACTAGTCAAACCTAATTGGATGTGCTATGAAGGCTTTTGGACCCGGGAGTGAGACTTGTCTTGCATCAATCGCTTTCATCGCGAAGGATCTTCACTCGAGATTAAAGTCAGAAGCTGATGATGTAAGCCAATGCCATGTCTTCACTAGTCAGGCGGACATCACATTTTCACTCTAAATGATTATGCCAAGGAACGCTTTCAAGTTGAAAGTTGCAAAACTCAGGGTGATTGGTCTCGATGCTTATCCCTAGTGGTGACACCTCCTACAGGTCCGCTTCCTTGATTGTCAGAGTAAGGGGGGTGATTATGCCAAGGAACGCTTTCAAGTTGAAAGTGGCAAAACTCAGGGTGATTGGTCTCGATGCTCATCCCTACTGGTGACACCTCCCACAGGTCTGCTTCCTTCACTGTCAGAGTAAGGGGGGTGTTCTTTACCCTTTTTGAAGGCCCTATGACGCCCCTAATCCCCTCTAGGAGGCCGCTACAAGTGACAAGACATCACTAGAGGGTTGGTTGGTGTCAAACTTGGAGGGGGCCTTGACTCCTACTGCGACTGTGCTACATTCACATGATGTAGCATCCACGTCTGTAAATATGGGGAAGAAGACAATGGGGAAGCAGAAAATAGAGAGACGAGGAAAAAAGAAGACTTGCAACCTAGTGGAGGATGAGAACTGAGAAGATGAATGAGGAGGAAGAAGGTCTAGGATAATGACGGATCAATGTGGTGTGTACTGTAAATTACTATCTTTTTTTAATATGATTTGGATCCAACTTAGGGTGTAGATCCAATGGAGGGTGGAGATAGATCCTTGATCTACGGTTCAAGAGGCCAATGGTGGATATAGTGGGGATTCTTTGACCTAGACCTAGGGTTTAAGCTTTGGTTTTTGACACAACTCATTGGAAGCCTATTCTATAGAAATCAAATTCATGTATTCAATAGTGGATACATGCTCCAAAGTCGATAATAATAATAGAAAACTAAAACCCTAAATGTCATAACATCTATGACCAAACACTTAATCAAGAATTAAATAAACTCAAATAACTAAAAAAACATGAAACTTACAAAAAAATACCTAGCATTACACTTAGATCCTGAAATGAATCCATGGCATAATAAATCATAAAACATGAGGAAATTATAAAAAGAACCGATAATTAACTAGATGAACTATCATGATTTTGGATACGAGAGTGGGACTTGTCCTGCATCAAATTTGCTGCCCCTGTTCTCCCCCTACAAGTACGTTAAGAAACTTGCCCTGAGGTCGTTTCTTCCTCTTTGCTAATTTACAAACTCTGTCTTTTTTGTACTAATAAATATTTTATGACTTGTGTAGTGTCTCAAAATAAGCATTCGTTTTCTTTTAATGTAAGTTGATAATGATATATAATTTGATAATTCACAGTTCCATACTTTCATATTGTTATATTTGCTCGATTATGTATGCGACCCAGCTTGACGACACCACGTCATCTGGACCGACCCAATGTTGACCTGAGATCGGAGAGCGTTGTGGAGTTGACCCATGGGTTGGTTATGGAAATGTTGGGCCAAGCTTTTACAGCAAAATGACATAAGAGGGGATGCAATTTTAGGGGGATGTTCAAAAGTTTCTGCACCAAGATTTGCTTGCAGCAGTCCTAACATGAATATCAATTAAGGGTGACAGCTTAAGCGCGTTGTCAAGTTGAAGAGGAAGATCAATTTGTGTTTCAACTGGTGAACTAAATTACAAGATGTAAAAGACAATGAGATTTGGAGAGCTTAGGGTTGCACAATGTGTGCACCCTTCTATTTATAGTAATGTAACAATTACAGAAAGGTCCAGATATAATGGAAAATAACATAACAGAAATAAGACAACACATATATTAACACTCCCCCTCAAGTTGGAGCATAGATGTCAATCATGCCCAACTTGTCCATCAAAGTGCAGAAATGCTTCTTAAGAAGCAGCTTGGTGAAGATATCAGCAACCTGGTCTTCAGATCGAGTAAAAGGTGTGCATATCTTGCCAGTCAGAATAGATTCCCGAATAAAATGACAGTCGACCTCAATATGCTTGGTGCGCTCATGATAGACAAGATTATTAGCGATAAAGATAGCAACTTTATTATCACAGTGCATGGGTATAGCAGAAGAAGACTCAACACCGAAGTCTTTTAGAAGAGAGCGTACCCAAAGAAGCTCACAAGCAGTATGGGTCATAGTCCTATATTCATCTTCAACACTAGATTTGGCAACCACATTTTGTTTCTTAGATCTCCATGTGACTAGATTGCCTCCAACATAGGTACAATATCCAGAGGCGGATTTCCTGTCAATCCGACTCCCTGCATAATCAGAATCAGAATACCCTTCCAGAGAACAGTGCCCATTTTTCTTGTAATGAAGTCCCTTGTTGGGAGACTTTTTCAGATATCGCAGAATATGACATAGTGCATCCCAGTGGCACTGTCTGGGTTTATCTAGGTACCTGCTAAGAGGACCCACAAAAGTAGATATATCAGCTCTAGTCACAATCAAATATATCATTTTTCCAATCAATCTCCTGTACTTTTTATTATCAGCAAAAGACGGAGAAGAATCATCATCCCAATTGACATTGGGATCTAGAGGAGTGTCAGTAGGTCTAGCTCCAAGCATACCAGTCTCCTGTAACAGATCTAGAACATATTTCCTCTGAGACAACACTAGTGCATTAGAGGTTCTGGATACCTCTATGCCCAGAAAGTACCACATTTTACCCAAGTCTTTAGTAGCAAAGTGCTTGCAGAGATGGGCTTTAGTAGCCTGAATGGCAATAGAGTCACTGCCAGAAAGAGCAGTATCATCCACATAGACAATAAGAATCACAATGCCAGTAGTAGTCTTCTTAGTAAAAACAGAATGATCCACTTGAGATCTCAGAAAGCCAAACTCAATCAGAAATTTGCTCCATTTATCAAACCAGGCACAAGGGCTCTGTTTGAGCCCATAAATAGACTTCTTCAACCTGCAGACTTTGTGTGACTTTCCCTGAGCAACAAACCCAGGGAGTTGCTCCATATAAACTTCCTCTTGTAGATCACCATACAAGAAGGCATTTTTGACATCTGCAGCAGAAGCCAGTCTAGATTAATAGCAACAGAAAGGAGAATTCTGACTGAATTAAGGCGGGCAACATGTGAAAAAGTTTCAAAGTAATCAATACCATAAGTCTGTGTATACCCTTTTGCAACCAAGCGTGCCTTCAGCCGTTCTATAGTACCATCAGGTTGATATTTAACAACATATACCCATCTGCAACCTACATGCTTACACTGAGGAGGAGGATCCACCAACTCCCAGGTGTGTTTGTTAGTAAGAGCACACATCTCTTCTTGCATAGCAGAAGTCCAGGCTGTACTTTGCAAGACATCATGAGTATTTTTCGGAATATTGACAACAGATAAAGCAGAGACAAAATTGCTAGCATGAATACTCAGATGTGCAGTAGATACATGGTTAGCAATGTTATGAGAAGTGCAGGAACGAGTTCCCTTTCTAAGAGCAATAGGTAAATCCAGGTCAGAAATTACCTCAGGTGTGGCAGGACCTTTTTGAGGAGGAGATTGGTGTTGAGTAGGGGGGTCTTGTTCAGGTGATGTTCTGTTCCTGCGCTGATAAACACGAAGAGGTGGTATCGTACTCTTAGGTGGCACTTGATTAGAATTTTCAGACACATTCAGTAGTAATAGGCAGAGGAGAAGCAATAATATCAGGCTGCAGATTATCTCCTCTAGTGGAGTAGTATGGGGTATCCTCAAAGAAGACAACATCACTGCTGATGAACCATTTCTTTGCCGTAGGACTATAGCATCTATATCCTTTTTGTGTACGAGAATACCCTAAGAAAATACATTTCTCATCCCGAGGAGATAATTTATCATGAGTAGGACCAAGCAATCTCACAAAACACGTACAACCAAAAATCCGAGGAGGTACAGTAAATAAAGGTGCATTAGGTTGCAGAAGTTGGACATGTACTTTATTTCCAATCACAAAGAAAGGCATCCGATTAATCAAGAAATAAGCAGTCAATATTGCTTCAGGCCAGAACGATCTGGGTACATGATAGTGCATCATAATAGTTCTAGCAACTTCTAACAAATGTCTATTTTTCCTCTCAGCTACTCCATTTTGCTATGGTGTATATGCACATGAAGTTTGATGTACAATACCAACAGACCGACAAAACAGTGCAACATCTTTTTGGACAAACTCAAGTGCATTATCAGTACAAAAAACTTTAACAGGCATAGCATATCGTGTTTTCACCTCAGCAAAAAAGAATTTAATAGTAGACAACACTTCAGACCTACTTTTCAACAGAAACAACCAAGTGGTCTGAGAAAAATCATCAATAAACAACAAAAAATATTTGTAGCCAGACACATTAGGCACATTACATGGACCCCATACATCAGCATGAACAAGATCAAAAAAGTTTTTGCTACTAATCTGAGGACGTTTAGGGTAAACAACCCTAGTCTGTTTCCCTAACTGACATGATTCACACTGAAACTTATGAGTGCCAACACTAGAAATAACATGTCTCAGTTTTTCAGAAGAAGGATGTCCATGTTGGCAGTGCCATTGTAATGCTGAGACTGATGCAGATAACGCAGATAAAGTAGAAGCCAACGCAACTTTGTCCACCCTTAGCAGATCATCCAGATAAAAAAGGCCATCAAATCCTTCATGCCCCCCACCAATCTTCATCCTCGTGCGAAGGTCCTGAAAAACACACGAACCAGGTATAAAGGTCAGGCTACATTGTAGGTTGCGTAAGATTTTGCTAACAGATAATAAATTCAGCGGAAAATGAGGCACATATAAAGCAGACTTTAGAAGAAACTCAGACACAATGTCTCCAACCCCAGAAACTGCAGACTTAGAGCCATCAACAAGCATAACAGAAGAAGCAGTAGCTGGTTTAGATAAATTTCTAAATAAAACTCGATTTCCAGAAATATGTGACGATGCACCCGAATCGATAACCCATTTTGTATTACCAGCACTAGAGGATGGAGTACTGAGGAAGACAGTATCACAACCCGAGTAGGTCGCAGCATGAGCTCCACTTGTCGTGGCAGTAGATGACGAGCCATTACGCTCTAGTAACAGGCGCTCGACCTCGACACGAATGAAGTCAGCAGTAGAAGTATCCGGGGCATCATGCTAGGTAGACGGCTCAGAAGATGTAGTAGCATCAGTGGCCGCATTGGCCCAAGCTGGTTTGCCGTATTTTTCCCAGCACTTGTCTTCAACGTGATTAGACCGGCCACAAAAGTTGCAGAAGCGTTGGCCAGTCTGAGGACGAGCAACAACAGTAGTGGTAGTAGATCCAGAGGATGCTCCACGACCTGAAGAATTCTGCCCCCGGCCAGCACCAAGAGGAGGACGAGCATCATGTGAGCGACCACGGCCACGGCCACGGCCACGACCACGGCCACGACCAGACATCGCAGCAAAAGCAGTCAAATCCCCTGTATCAGTAGGAGGCTCCGATGATGAAGCAGGCAAGCGTTGTAGTCGTTGAAAGGCAGTTTGTAGAGTAGGCAGCGGTTCGCTGGCGAGAATCTGATCTACCACCCGTGCATAGGAGTCAGGTAGGCCACAAAGGAACTGGACTACTTACAATTCATGTCGCTGTCATTGCATAGTAGCCAAGTCAGTAGACAAGGGATGGTAGGCCTCTAATTCCCCCCACAATCCTTTAAAAGCAGAGAAGTAATCCGTCAGATCGGAGCCAGTGAAACGCAGGCGGCTAAGCTGCTTGTTGACATCAAACACTTGGGGATTCTGACTGTGTGAATAATTGCTGACAAGCTGATCCCACATCTGCTTCGCCGTTTGAAGGTATAATAGGGTGACGCTAATCTTGGTCTCACTGCTATTCAGAATCCATGTCATGACTGTGGAGTCGTCTTTCACCCAATCATCATAGGCTTTCACATCCTTCGAATCAGTTATTGTAGAAGGCACATGTGGTGGATCTCGCGTCAGGTGCGACATTTTCCCTTGTGATTTAACATATATCTGCATAGAGCACACCCAATGCTGGTAGTTGCGCCCATCCAGCTTCATAGTTGTCACCTGGCATCGCAGATCCTCATGAGTAGACGCCATCAGGAAGAAATAGAGGCAGACGTAGAGGTACAAGTAGGTAGCAGCAGGCAGGTACAGGCAGAAGAAGGCTGCCTACGTCTCCAGGGAGGCAACAGTAGGCACAGATCTACCGAGCGAGAGGACCACTTCACAGAACGGCTACGCCGGAGCGCAGTAAGGGACCCGATGACTCAACCAGTCACACAGGTAGGCAGGCAAAAAATAGATCCGGAGATGGCCTCAGATAGAAATCAAACCCGCGGGCAAACGCAGTCCAGAACCAGGTGGGAGAGAGGACCCCGGCGGCTACGTGCCCCGGCGCAGCAGCGCGGTTGCCCGGCCGGCCCGGCGGCTAGCTGCGGCGGCGTTGCACTGCCGGCGGCGGCGGCCGGCCGGAGAGGGGCGGGGCAGCGGGGGGGGCACTGGAGAGAGGAGAGAGAGGGAAGGGAGGGAGGGCACGAGCGGCGGTTGGATCTAGGCCTGCTCTGATACCATGTAAAAGACAATGAGATTTGGAGAGCTTAGGGTTGCACAATGTGTGCACTCTTCTATTTATAGTAATGTAACAATTACAGAAAGGTCTAGATATAATGGAAAATAGCATAACAGAAATAAGACAACACATATATTAACACAAGACAATGACCCGTGCTCTATGCGGACTCAAATGGCTAGATCTCCTCATCAATCTTGGGTCTGCACGAAGTAGGGCTGTAGACTGCAATTTACATAGACAAATCTTGTGTTTATGAAAGACCAAACGCATGGAACTGATTGCCACTTACGAGTAGTTAAAGCATAAGCTCATGCAAACTACTTCCGATTAGGTTGAGGGCCTTTTCACCAAGCTGTTAACATGTACAAGGTTGGATTATTTAGGAAACGAGCTTGGGAGCCATGTCTTTTATGAACCAACTGAGTGTTATTTAAGTAATTATTTGTTTAGTTGATCCCTAATGGTATACTTGAAATACTTGTAACATAATCGTTAGTTGTGTACTATATATGAAATCAAGCGGCTAATATATATGCTCACAGAACCCTATGGGTAATACCCTTTCCAGGTTGTGTGCGCCTAGGAAATGACATGATAGGTTCTTAAGATCCTGCTGTTGTCTTCAATGTCATCCACTAGTAACTACCAAATCTTGATGGTGCTTCTGCGGGGGTGGTTCTCTCGTAAATCTAAAAAAAACAAAATCTTGATGGCTTCTTTGTGCATCCGAGAGCGCATACTGAGGAATCTAAACTAGTTTATTTAAGCTGGTTTTGTTCACTTTTTGTATGGTGTGAAATTTGTTTGTTTTATTTGATAGTGTAGCATTTCCTTGTTCTGACAGCCGTAGTGCCTCGAGCAGATCTCATTGTTTTTCTTCCTTCTCATGGCTGTTGAGCCTTCATAGAAGCTGATATTCTTGTAGCTGACAGTGGAGATGACGTTGGTAGAGGTGATGTAGAGGCAACTAGAAATCACTAGCTCCAGGCAACACTAGACGTTTCAAATTGTGTTGTGTCTAGGTCAATGTCGAGGGTAATGGGGATCCGAGATGGGGATGCCTGATAGAAAGAACAACGACTGGGCTTTGGCTGAATGTGTTAACCAGAATCGATGGGGTTCATCATCGCCATCTTCATCTAAGCCTCAATCCTAATCATGTTGGGGTCATCTACATAATTTTTTTTTCTGATACCCTGTATTTAAGCCAAAAGTAGGGAGGTGGCCTTGAGGTTTAGTCTTGCATTGCTAGTGGGTAGGTTAGAGAGAACTATATAAATATGAGTTCCTACTCTAAGAAACATGGGTTTACACATTTTGTACGAATAAGCCAGGTCATTATGCCTTCATTATCAACTGGGGTTAGTGGGTTCACTTTCTTGGTAATTAATCGGGACAACATACTTGCGCCTTGGGTTTGCTTAGTTACAACTGGTACTGGAGTTGGATCCCCTCTAGTACATGTGGACATATAGCATCCTGGTCATGAGCTCTGTAGTTTAAGATCTGGGTATGAGCAAACTGCTGTCCATTAATAGATTTGAGATGGAGTCATACTTGTGAAGGGAACTTTACGTGGGGACTTGGGTGTACATGAGCCGCTACGGGCTTGCATGGAAGTGGGGTAAGGTCTTGTGTCCAGTCAAGGTTTGATGCACTTGTCAAGCAGTTAAGTGGTTGACACTAAAACTCCATTTCTATGCCTTAAAGGGGGCGAGGCCTCAAGAGGTTTAGTCCCACATTGGTAGTCGCAGGAGTTAGAGAGAGCTATAAAATCATGGATTACCTAAAGCTTAAGCACTTTATATAATGGGGTCAGTTGTTGGGCCTTCATGTTGCTTGGGGCTAAAAGACACACATGCTTGGTATGTAATCAGACCAAGGCACTTGGGCTTGGGTCTAGTTCGTTACTCCTTTACCATTCAACCTGCTCTCATGTTAGATTCTCATTTAGATGCAAAACCAAATCTCTCTTCTTTTAACTCTCTCAAAGTTAATTTAGGTCTGCCTTTTCCTCCTTTACTTTGTTCCTATAACAACACTAAAGATTGGTTCATAAACTGGTCTTCATAGCACATTTCAGAAGCATCTAAGTCTGAAAAACTGAAAGGAAGAAAATTCCTCTGCAGATATAGTAGGCCACCCTTAGAATATGGGATTTCAGTTGACAAGATGGATATTGGTCAATCAAAGATAAATCCTATTCTGGTTGAGTGTTGTAGGCGGTGGATTTGAGATTGAAATTGACTTAAACTTTCATAGTGATTCAAGGGTATGTGCAGACTTTGTCTATCTGCCCGTCTAATAAAAGACATGCCATTATGTCTTGAAGCCCACTCAGGAATTCTCCCCCATATTGAAGTTTGGTCCCTTCCCATGAATGTAATTCTGGGTCTTAGACAATGAGCGAGAGAGGTGCCCCGCCCCACGTGCACGTACACACACATTCTCTCTCTCACTCTTTAGGGTGCAAGAATGCCTCCTCCAGAATCAAAATGTAGAAATTTCACTCAATCATTGCAATCATGTAATCAATACGAATATTGTTGGAGGAATCCCATTCTGTTTCTGTATGGCACACACACACATTCTCTCTCTCACTTCTTAGGCACTCCTTAGGATGCAAGAATGCCTCCTCCAGAATCAAAATGTAGAAATTTCACTCAATCATTGCAATCAGGTAATCAATACAAATATTGTTGGAGGAATCCCATTCTGTTTATGTATGGACTATGGAGTTATATATACTCTACCGGCCTAAGGGTTCTGTCTGTTGAAATTATTGTGGTGCAAGGGACACATGGATTTGTTCCAAACACATCTACTTTTATTTTTGTTGCCATCTGTAAATCATATTATGTTCCGTTGAATATATTTGCCACCACCTTTGGACATAGCCCACATTGGGTAAACCGAGTAATCTTTGTGTTCTCCGATTTGGCGTGTGTTTATCATGTATGCATCTTGTTAGAATTATTGTTACTTAGTTATTATGTAATATGGGCCTAATTGTCTTGGCCTATTAAGGTTAACTTTGCTTCCCTTGTACTTATCTCCTTTTCTATACAGGAGAGGAGTCTTCCATCTATCAATAAGAAAACATCCCATTATCCTCCCATCTTATTTCCTACATGGTACCATAACATCGATCCTAACTTATGAAGAAAAAAAGAGACCCTCCGCCTGTGGGCGGCTGCTCGTCAGGCATCAACCCAACCTCCATGATCGTCATCTCTGTTCTTCTTTCATAAAAATCTAATCTTTTTTATTCACTATGCCGACGCTCTCTATCCCAACAATCACCACCATCATCTTCCTCCCCCGAGTCACGTCTAGTTGTCCCTTGCCCAAGTGTTTCTCGAGATCTATAATCCCTTGATCTCTTCTTTTCGTGTTTCTCCTAGCCGCTGCTGCTATTTGCCCTTGTGTCGCTACGTCTCCATGACTGGTGCCGCGACGACGTGAGACTGTCCTCAAGACCGTCTTGGTCCAGAAGCAGACCCATGCCAGGGAGCGTACGAGGGTTAAGGCTTTTGTCGCTGCTATCCTTCTTCCTTATACTTATTTCTAGCGATATGTACTAGAAAAAATAAAAGGACGACACACTCAATCGAGAACAGTGCCCCCGAACATCATCTCAAATGAGATCAACAACACAAACGGGCTTATCGGTACTGCCCTACACTTCTCTTCCTACGTGTTGCTCCCTCAACTTTTGTTTGGCGTCAGGCCATGTAGTGACTCCAACGCGAGAAAATGGCAGTGAGACGCTCACTTTTGATACCAAATTGCATATTTGCACGACATCTTCACCGGAAACAGCTTGTGCTCTTCACGAACCCCGACGCATACCCAACATATCCTTCTCCTCTTGCCATCATGTCGCGCACAACGACATGCACCGTATTCCTAATCCCAATTAGATTGCAGTGATCATTGCATGATCAATCATCATCTACACCTTCCCTCTTCAGATTCTTTTTTTTTGTGTCTGCCCCTACACAATATGCCTATAAGGGCCTGACAAATGTCATTTGGATCGCACAAAGATTCATTTATTTTTCTATCCAAATATGTCTAAATGGGTCAAGTAGCATATTGACTCATGTTATCGGTTATATCCACGACATATCTTATAACAAAAGAACCTATGCTAGTTTATAAAGCACCAAAAAAGAGGCACTGTGCTGATTTTCTCTTCATCTTCTTTGACAATTTCATCCCCCTATTATCCCTCATATGTGCATCTCTTTCCACATGCGAGGGTATTGTCCCTTTCCACACCAACTACTCATTCACTTTGCATTTGGTGTGTGGGGGAGGAGAGAGGAGAGAGAGTATGAAAAAGAGAAGAGGGAGTATGAGAGAGATTATATGTATCAGTCCAAGATATTCTGATCTTCATAATGCTTCTTATTATTCAGCACATCCATCTTCCGATGCCTTTGTGGCGCTTCATTTCCACTAAGCATTGTGCTTACAATGCATTATTGGTGTATCTCTTTTCCAATGAACACCATGCTTCTTCATATTTCCAGTGCATCATTGATGTATTTCTTTCCCAATGACACTGTGCTTCTTTGTATTGTTGCCGCGCTATGCACATAGGTTGGTTATCTGTGCTTCACTTATTTCAGTTATCCACCGCTTTTAGACGGCATTGAAAGATCTTGATCGCAACACTGACATCAAGCTTTTCACGTTCATCCTGCATTATGTACGCCAGGACAAAGCTTGTTGTGCTTATTCCAACCTCTTGTTCCCTTTGGTATTTATTGATGTTTAAGTTGATCATTCTCGCTGCATTTTCATGAGATAGATGATTGCTTCTTCACATCAAACTTCTGAAAAGCTTGTCAATTTCTATCCAGCAAATTCTGTTTTTGCAAATTTGATGTTTATCCAGATTTTATGTTCACCGAGCTACTTTAGTTATGTGATGCAACCCGTGAAAGGGAATTTGCATAAGAAGCAAGTCCAGATCGAAGACAATCTTGATTAGAGCTTATTGGGCTCAAATTGGGCTTTTATTTAGTTATGCATTTAGGAAATTTACGTTTTATTTAATTCCGAATTTCTTTTTTGCTCCTTGTTTTATTTTACATTAGGATTTAATTTCCTATTTTGTTGACTTGCACGTCAAGTCGTAGAATCTTATATAAGCCAGCCTTGGCGCCTCTGTCTAGACAGTCGATTATGAATTAGAATTTTATTTGCCGTTTGCAAATTTATTTCTCCCTTTCTTCTCTGTAGCTTGGCTACATCATTATGTCTTCATTGAGTTGCATCTATTGACGTGGCCCTTCTGCCGATCTACTTGGTTTCTCCTTAATGGCACTCTTCATCTCTATCAAGCTCTCAAGGTTCATGCGCCAAATTTATGGAACCAATACGATAGTCATCAACACCTCGTCCAGTTGTATTCGTGCCACATTATGCACGTTTGCGGTCTTCCACGCTAATTCCAATTGGCTACACTTCTCAAACGATTTGAAGATACCTCTACTGTTACATCAACATTGTGCCTCTGCGTTCGTGCCACGTTATGTACGTCCGATGTGTTGACTACGCTTATACCACTCACACATTCCTCTCCAGTTAAGGTGGCGTAGTCATGACGCTCTTGATGGCACCCTTCATCTCTATCAAGCTTCCAAGGTTCATGCACCAAATTTATGGAACCAGTTGATAGTCATAACACCTCGTCCAGTTGTGTTCATGCCACATTATGCACGTCTATGGTTTTCTGTGCTAATTCCAATTGTCTACACTTCTCGGACTATTTGAAGATACCTTCACTGCTACATAAACATTGTGCCTCCGCGTTTGCGCCGCGTTATGTACAAGGGATGTGTTGACTACGCTTATACCACTCACACATTCCTCTCCAGTTAAGGTGGTGTAGTAATGGCACTTTTGATCGTCTGCTCCATATTGATGGTGGCAAGTTAAGGCTGTTGCTTTTGTATCCATTTATCAGATGTTCTTAATTTCATATGTGCTTTAAAAGACCTTCTTCAAAACTTGAGTATTTCAGCATACAAAACACAACTCAAAAGAAGCGTCATCATATGTTTTAGTTGGGGAGTATGTTTAAGGGGGAGTGACAATTATTATATGGGAGGGGATACTAGAGTGAATTTTCCTTACTATTGTTTTCTACACGATATTAGAGTGTCGGTTCCTGTGCCCTACCCTATTTGAGAAAGAGAGAGTCAAAGAGGCACCCCCCTTACAGGCAGCCACCACCCCTTGGTGGTTCTTAGCCGCTTGCTGGGATGTCCAACCCTTGCATCTTCTTGGAGTTGTCTCTATAGAGTGTCTCCATACAAAAAAAAATGATCCTCTTCTTGAAGCACCGCCATCTATTGTTGATGCTGATGTTGTGTCATCTTCATGTTGGTTGTTATCGCTACACTTGTTACCACTGTGAATCACCTTCCTTAAAACTTCCACCACCATTTTCCAACCCAACCCCAATGTTTTCCTTTTTTCCCTTTCCTGCCATCAACCATTTGTTCCTTGTCAAACCCCTCCCTCCTTTTTTTCTTATCACCAAACACCCCTTTTATGACTTCCTTTTTTGTGGATGGAACCTTCCTTTTCTTTTATAGTACATGCTCTCTTTAATTTGGCCAAAGTTTTCTAGTCACCCTTTCTCTCTGCATCTTTACGTTTCTTTGAATACGAAAACTTGATCATATTAAACCCCATTATTTGGGTAAAGTTTCAGTTTGGTTCTATGTTCTCTCCTTCCATTTTTTCTTTTTCATGATCGAGTCCACCACCCCTTCCTTTCTTTTTGACATTTGTTTGTTTTCCCGCATCACACCCTATTTCCCCAGTCACCACCGTTGCATCATCTGACTCAGTCACACCAGTGAGCAATGAAGGGCAGGCAAACACCAAACAATGACATCTTAGGCTTCCTCCATTTCTTCTTCTCGTCTTCTTCTTCTTCTACAACTTTGGCTTCTCCTTGTGTAGAAGCGCTAGTTGCTCACTGCTGTCTTGCCAAGCTAGGCCCTGCCTTGCTTCTTGTGGAGAGGAATCCTCTCCCTTGGTCTAGGTGCAGCCGAGGATGAATCAAAGTCAAACTGTTGGTGCTTGGGGAGGTGAAGTGTGACGAGAACGACAACAATGCCGAGGAGTATAACGAGTACGACGAGACCGAGGAGCATAACACCTCTTGGAGAAGATTAGCCGCAGACAATGGCCACTGCTCGACCTCCACTGGTAGTGCGAAGTCCCTGACTCCGAGCCTTATGGCACCAAATGACATGACAAACATTTGGATCATCTCCTCCTGGCGCTACCTACGATGGCTTCCATATGGTTTGCCTCCCCTAATTTCTAGGTGCCTTCCTGCCTCCGCTTCCTTGGCAACATGCCAACTGCTGATGAAAGCAAGTCATCAATGAATGAGGTTTGCGATATGGATTGTATCATCTATCTCCTGTATGATTCCTTGATGATAAATCTTTAGTGGAGTGTTGCTGATTTCTTGGGAGTTCTCACAGAGACAGAGTCTTCTTTATCATTATCCACACCAATTATTATGTTGATCTCTGTGTTTGGTGTGAGGGGGAGATATAGAGGAGAATTGAGGAGAATAGGATAAAGATGAGAGGAAGAGAGGAAATTTGTTTCTATTACTATCTATGAGGATCATCCTTCTCTATATATATTTGTACATTGTCATTGTTAATATATGTTCTTAGAGAGCTTGGATTCTAGAGCTTCATTTTCTACCACTATACATGTTGAAGTTTGTTTGCTGCCCAGTTATTTGCGCAAGAGGTTGTTCGTTTTGGCTACGTCAGTCTCTACTGCCTTGCTTGTTCTTGCATATGCATGTTGACTAAGTAGTCGGTGTTCCAACACTCTCTAACGTGTCCATGTTTGTGCACACTGCTACTTTGCTTGTGTCCCAACACTCTCTGGCTTGTCTGTACTTTGCTACGCATGTTGAGGAGTTACCCCGTGTTTCCAACACTCTCTGGAGTTTATTACTTGTGACCTAGCACCATTTGAACTGCGACATCACGATTGAGATGAAGACTATGACACATGTTTGTTGCTATCTACTACATCAGATTCTACTTTGTTTACTTTTGGAGGCTCTTTTATTATCTACCATGGTGCTACTTTTTTCATACAATCTGCTTCACTGCTACACACTTTAGGGGGAGTACCATTCTAGTACTTCTGCCCTATCGCCTAAGGGGTAGTTTGACTTATCTGCTACTACATTGACACTATCTACTTCAAGGGGAGATGGACGTGTTTCACTTATGCTCCAGCTTGAGGGGAGTGTTATGGTATTAATACTTGGCCAATGTAGTGGCACCCGAGTGGTGAAGTTGACGCTGTACGACTGTGAGGTCACAAGTTCGAAACCCCCTGACAACAGGATAAATGAATTGTCAAGTTGAAAAAGAATATTTAGTCTATTGGGTCTATTTGTAGTGTGAGCTGAAGTGTGTCTTGGGCCTCTTGGCCCATTAGTGTTTTGTCTAAGTCTGTGATGCTTCTCCCCTTCTATTTATAGGGAAGGGGCCTGCCCATCTAATATACAACATACACAAATGATTATTCCTTACTATTGTTTTCTACAGTAACAGAGGGTGGGATTTAATATGAATGTTCTATTCACCTCTGTTTTTCCCTATTGGGTCATATTCTCACTGCCATATAAAGAATCGAGATCCCCCCCCCAACCCAACCCAACCCAAAAAAAAAACATATGTTAATTAACTTAATTTAGGTCTACCTCTTTCCCTTTTTCACTTTGTTGACTCACTTTAAAAATTCAGAGCTGGTGCATTTGCTGGTATATATGAAATTGTACGTACTACTAGTTTACTGCTGGATGCATCTAATTTCGCAGGTCGCATTGTCTAGCATGCACTCACCTTAGCAAATGTTATTCACAACTTTTCATCGATCCCCAAACATTTTCGTACAATTTGTTCATATTGTGACATATCTTGGAAATTTTGATTACGAACAAGATGCTTAACTGGAATCTATGAATTTTGTAAGCACTGAATTTTTTTTAATGATTTATTTGAAAATCTTCAAATCTAGCAGTGTATTCATGCGTATTTCCCACCTTTATAAAGGACAGCTTGTGGGATATGTCCTGTGCATTCAATTTTTGCAACGTTAAAATTTTGGTTAATCCAGAGTATATTTTGAAATCACAAAAATGCTACTTCAGTGATGGCTAGGCCATCTTTCTGAATAATAGTTGATGTTGCAGAATGGGCTACAAGATTGAGAAAATTCCACCTTCTCATTTTGAAGTCTCTACAGAGATAGCTCACCAAGCAGCCCATTCAGTAAGCTCATCATGGAACTCCGCTGTTATTGCCCTTACATCAATTTGCAAAGGGAATGACTGGCTACTGTACTTCAAGGTATTCTAGATAACCATTTTCTTTCACGATTACTTAACTTGTGTACAGACTCGGGTCTTCAAATAGCAAGTGCAGTGTTTTTTTTTTTGGTATATAACATGATCAAGCTATTTGCTGCAGATGACTACCATACTGCTAATACTTAGTATCTTAGGCAAGTTGCCAGCACACAGGTTATTTGAAATAGGTGGGCATTTCCTTTACTTCCATTATTCCATATGGTCTCGTGCTTTTAGTTGCAATCATTTGCTCATTCTTCTACTTCATCTGATCATAAAGTGCATGAACCCTTACAGGTGTTTGCTTCACCTTTGTTGGTTTCCGTATATATGAGAAATGGGAGGATGAAATTGACTATTTATTTCAAAAAATCTTTTCAATTCAGAAGCTTAAGTCCCAATAATTATATAGCTGGGTACTGATTTGTCAACTCGTCAATGACATTGCTCCATCCATCATGACATGACAAGGACCTTTGTTCAGACTCAAATAAAGCCCTGTTCATTTTGGTTGGTTGATGTACCCCAAATTCCTCACTACTTCTGAGGCTGGCAGCTGGGAAAGATTAATAATTGCAGCCATGGAGACTAGTGACTTCTGCTCTGTTCAACTTTGCTAACCTGAGTGTTCCGTTTGTGGTTATGATGCATTGCGAACTTAATCTTCTTCAAGGCTTGATTAATTAGTTTGTAAATGGATGTTACTTGCTGTGTACAATCTGCCGGTGCGATCTTTCTGCATATGCTTCAGTTGCAGTTAGTTTACAGACATGCTGCAAGTAGCAGGGAACAGGAATCAAGCCATGGGTGCATGACCTTGAGACTCTCAACAACCCGTTTTTGGCAGTCACCATTGCCTGTTAGTCATTATGACTCATACCGGAGCATGTCCTGAAACACCTCATTGATTTATTTGGGATGCTCATCTTAGCAGTGTGGCTAAATGGAGTGTGCTGTAGGTGCAAAGCATGTTTGTTTAGTCTAGAGATTTTAGGTATCCACTGGGGAAATATGTTGTTAGCAAATATTCATTGATTGTTTTTTGTTCATCAATAATATATCTATGTATTTTATATTATGACGATGTAGGAACAGATTTGCACTTATATATGATTATGTATGGTCCTTATCAGGTATTCGTTCTCTAGAGAATGCAAACATAATTACTGCTCATCCTTTCGTTTTTGCATGTTTATTACCAGTAGCCTCTGTTTTAAATGGTCTCGTTCACAGAACAAAGATTTTTTCTCACTAAGATAGCCAGTAAATGTATATCTGTAATTCACAAATTTGATTCGGAATTGTATATATAAAAAAAAGAGTTAGTGTCGAGCAGACTTGGATCCGATTTCAAGTTGATTTTTCAATTATGAAATTTTTAGATCGAATTTTGGACATTATCGTATCCGATATGAAAAAAATCTGAGTTAATCGTACTTTGTATGAGAAATGTTATATAACACCACATAAACCTGTTTAGAGAGTCAGGTCGCGCATGGAGACAAAAATGTTATCTCCAATTGTCTAGTGCCATGATGGAGTCATTGTTGCCTAGCGTATACTGGTCAGCGGATTTGCAGTTCCGCTTTTTGTAAAGTGCAGGCTGCTCCTAGCTGCATATAATGACACGTGTCAGCAAAGTTTTATCTTCACCTTCTGTTTGTAACTGCCCATACTGAGGCGTATTTCTAAGACTAGACTATTCTTTCCAGAAAAAATCAATTCTCGTCGATGGGAAAACTTGTTGCCCGGTTTCCTCTTCGTTTGAACCGACCAGAGTTGCTTCTTGTTGCCGAAGCATTGCTTCTCCTCACGTGGCGTCCAACCACCCCTTCGTCACTTGACCATTTTGTCACTGTTTCTAGTGCCTTTCTTTGTTCACTGAGATAAGGTGTTACCCTCTCGGTATGACTTAGTTTCCAACAGCAACAACAAGTATGAGTGTTTAGGGGGAAAGCTATACCAGTGGCTTAGGTATCATCTTTGATACCGACTTTCACTGAAATGGAGTAGAAAGTAGAGGATCCCGGTAGTTACTCCTTAAAACTGCTCCCCTAGCCTACCACATGTATCTGAGGTTAGGTTAATCTTCAATAGCAATCACTACATTACGGTCCATTTGTGGGCATTGACTTGATATTTTGATGCCATGTCAGATCGAGGCATATGTTGGTACGTTTTGTTGGCCATTCTAACAATTTTTTATTCTGTTTATATGAAGGGCCATCCTAACCATTTGCTTTTGTCCCCGCATCGTTGTTGTCACATACCCGCAATACACTTGCTATCACATACTCCAGATGTGTTATACATTTGTTATAGCTTGTTAAACTTTTGTTTTAGTTTTGTTGTGACAAGTCATTTCGGCTTATATTGGTGGTTGGGTTGAGCAATTTTATTGTTATGGTCTTCAGTTTTGTGTTGGTTTAGTCTAGATTTTATGATTCTTTCACATTTGAAGTGGGATGTGTCTGCCTTTTCATAGCCTTCTGCAATTTTTGTAAGAACTATTGCATGTTAAAACACAACTATGGGACTTTCATCCTTTCCATTTTTCTCCGTAGTTGTTGACACAGAACATGTAAAATCTGCATATGACTTGCCGCCATATACACCAATCATAACATACTTTTGTTATTATTGTTTACAATTTTATCATAGTTCAGTTGTAATTTTGTTGTGACAGGCCCTGCTGGATTACACTTTCGGTTTAGTTGAGCCAATTTTTCCCTCCATATAATTCAGTTTTGTGTTTTGTTACGTATTTTTTGTATCGCTTTTGGTTATACTGAGTAAATTCTTTTGTTATAGACTTCAGTTTTTTGTTTGTTTTATTCAGAATCTGAGTGGGTTGTGTCTGCCTTCACGATCTTCTTCGGTGTTGTATAAAAAAGCTTAGTGCATTTTAATTTTGTGTTAATATATATTTGTGTTATTGTCGCACTGCAATATCACATACTCTTACCTTGATGGACACATCTTGTTGAATGTGTATATGGGTTGTGTTATACAATGAAAAATCGTAAGATAACTTTTGTCGGGGATGAGACTGTGAGGCGTGCTACTTTAGCTTGTTTTGATACATATGTACATTATACAACTCATCTGATAAATGTTGATATCTTTGTATTTTTGGTGTTTATTACCCAAACTATACTGCAACCATCAATAAGTTTGTTAAATTCCGCATCAATGTGTGCATATCACTTCTTTTATTCGCGCACCAAGATGTGATATGATTTCGAATTATGTTAGTCAGCAAACAAAAATGTGTTACTTTTGAGGTTGCATAGTTTTTTCTGTCCTTAACAACCTTTTTTGGTTGGCTTGGTTTCTGCACACTCGTCAACATTTACAGTATCCCCAAGCTCTTTCTAAATGTAAATAATTTCATTCCTTCGGCTCTAAACCATAAAGATCTGGCTTGTGTCCTGGGTCAGTGATATACACGGTCTAACAAAAATTTCTATTGTCTTGACAAGATAAGTGTTTTAATCTGTGCTACTTTGACAATTATATGTGGGCATTGTGTTACTACACCATTATACACGTGCTAAACTAACCTATAATTAGCTTGTGGGTGTCATAAATTCCTTTAGGGGCCGTTCGGCCGCTATCATTTGAATTACCGTATTTATACACAAATATCAATTCAGATTAATAGCCGGAATATCGAGCAGCATTTGATCTGGTATTCGTACCACTAAACTTGGCGAGATTCCAAATCACGCCATGCGCGGAGGAATTTGAAAAGGACGTATCCAGTTAGCAATTAACGTTTCCCTATGCCAGCCTGATGTTCCGGACAGCCTAATTTGTCTGCTACTCAAGCCGAAGTAGTCCCAGAATCATTGGTAAACTGTACTGAATGCAGGAGTCACAATTACGGGGGGGCCGAACGGCCCCTTAGACTTCATTGTCATAGTATAGGTTAGCGGCATTATTGTTCGGCCTCTAAACAAGTTCATACTAAGTCGTATATAATTGGGTTAGATCAGGATGCGGTCCTGTGCCAAAGTGATGCTGGTTAAACCAGATACTGTGTCATCTTTACATAATAAATTGTTAAGTTTTAAAACTAGAGAAATGAATGTTTGTTTGCTTTGTTAATGTGAAACTATTATATTCGCTTGTGTAATTTCTCATCTTATTTGGAACTCCAATGTATGCATTTATTATTTGTTACATTGGGCATATAATTGTTTAGACAGTAAACCGATTTACAATATTTTTGCGGCCTTTATATGTGAAGTTTTATGGTATTTAAAAATCTATTTGTTGGTATTATGTGGTACTGTATAATTATTATAGGTGTTGGCTACACTATGTTTTCGGAAGTGTTTTATGTTTTTCATTTTTCGTATCCTAGTTTATATAATGTGTCTTCTTGTGTATATATGCTTTATGACGCCCCATTTTTTCACTGTTGTGAAATTGCGTACCGAATGTCTGAAGACAGTAGTCCAGATGATGATGATGACAAGAGAGTTCAAAATTGAGGTTCCATAAAGCGCTGTACGTACCATAAATTTAATAGAGCGATGAGACTGCATTAGGCGATCATAAATCAATCATGAATTTATGGTCACTTCATAGGTTTGAAGTGTCCAAAGACTTTTGATTTGGTTTGATCAAACAACTTTACAAACATATGATGTGGATCAGAAGTGTTTTAAGATAGGAAATACTATTGTGAGATTCTACAAAAGGCATGAGGCCAAAATCATGGGGCTACCAATATCGCTAACAAAAATAGAAACACGTCAGATTAATTTGTTGGTTGTCATTTTTGTGTGTGTTTTTTTTACAAGTTGTGTAATTTGTTGTTTCCGGTCTTTGTGTTTCATGCTATTATTTTAGGAGGATGTGCTAGTGAATGACGTGCATGACACAATCAAGGGATCAATTCTACATGATCACTACTTAAGTGGGGATGTTAAAATAACAAACGCTTTGGAAGATAATTGATGCTAAATCTAGAAAAGAGAGTATGGAAGACTTCGCTAAGCAACATACAGTGGTGCTGATAATGTCCATTTTGGGAACATTCTATGCCTAGATTACCAAACATAATCTCCAATATTCGCAATTTATCACAATCCTTGGAACCATTCATCACTCCATCTGCCTAAGAGCGTCATCAACCTAGAGCTCCTTGACCAGAATATCCATCAGTGTTGGTTGGTGGAAACCTCAATGAATTGAATCCTCATTGAGGCTTGACATGAACTTCATTGAACCAAGGCCATCCACCTAGATCCTCGTTAAGCCGCTTTGGTCCTTTAGAAACCTAGGATCTTCATCGGTTGAGAACATCATAGGCCAAACACCCATTAGTGTCTTCACCGATACTCCTCATTGGCAAGGAGTCAATGCCATCAAGAAGTGCCATGGAGGCACACTAACCGAAAAAGGAGTCAGTGCCATCGAAGCGCACTACTGACAAGGAGTCAATCCATCAAGGCATGCATGTCAATGAGCCTCCTTACCAACAAAAATTTTGAACCAATGAAGCCGGCTCGACGAGGTTGATAGGGTGCTTACTGAGGATACAACTTTGATGGGAGCACAACACATGCCTCAGGGCACGTGCTCCTTCGCTTGTGGCCCAAGAAAAGTACCCCATCGAGAGAGTACATAGATCAACCTCACTCCACCCATTGACTCCAACAAATTAGGATTAGAGGCCTCACTTGTGAGACGTCATCTTCTGCTTCTAGGTTGAAGGGTTTCCTCTCTGGCCATTGAGCATCTAAGCCTGACGATAGTCCTCATCGATCCTCCTTCATTGACCACCACTTACAAGCATCCTCTAGGTCATTCCTTGAGAGGGGGAAGGTTGTGACACTACTACAGAAAAGGCCATTGGCGTCAGTTATTTAGAGCCTTTAGCGTCAGTTTCCAAGCGACACCTAAGTGGGCGCCGCTAAAGGTCGACACATTCAACGTCGGTTTCTAATCGACGTCATAACCCTTCCCGCCACCGAAAACGCGCCAACAAAGGACCTATAAACGTCGGTTCTTAACAAAAACCGACACTATATCATGATCAAAGACGTCGGTTATTAAACAAACACCGACACCATAAACTTTCCCGCCACCGAAAACGTACCAGCAAGAGAACTATAAGCGTCGATTAGTAAAGAAAACCGACACTATATCATGGTTAAACACGTCGGTTATTAAACAATAACCGACGCCATATCCCTGCTAGCACAGCCGTGCTTCCCAACACGGCCGTGGTACCTGGCCACAATAGGCATCAATTCTTACAGATAACCGACGCCGAAAATGGAAGAGACGTCGATTTTTTGCTAATAACCGGCGCCGTATGTATTTAGTGTCAGTTTTATACAAATAACCAATGCCTATGTTCTGTTTTTTTCTTATCAGTTTGCATGCCTGCTGTATGGATGGTCAGCAGAATGTAGAACCTACAGTTCAGTTCTGAACTGCAGGTTTACAACATCCATTGATATCAGCCAACAACATGCCACAAACCTGCAAAGTCATTCACATTCAGACACATGTATTGATTAGATACATGTAGAAACCTACAAAGTCATTTACATTCACATTCAGTTCCATTCATTTCATCTCTTTTCACATTCAGACATTCATGTATTGATCAGAAAAAGTCATTCACATTCACACATATGACAATTAAGAAAAAGTCATACACATTCACACAAAAATAATTATGAGAACAAAGTTTAGAAATATCATTCTTTATTCATCATCGTCATCATATTCATCAGATACCCAATTATATTTAAAAATTCCCACTACTTGTAGGGTTTTGCCCATTCTTCTCTTACAACATCTAATTCCTCCCTCGTATAGGGAGTATGTACATCTAATAACTTTCCACCTGTACTGAAGTCAATGTTAAACACCTGTAAAGAGAATGACGTATATATATTTAATAATATATAATAAGATTGATATATTTCATATTATCTAATGCGACTATATATAATACCTTATGTATAGTATCGATTCCATTGCAACATATTTGATGATTAGGTCCATAAATCGCATCACATAGTAGGCACATGCCCAACCGTTGTCTTGTGTAGCACACTATAAATTGAAACATAAAAAATATTCAAAAATACAAATAAGCACAATTCACATAAATAATATATACATTGGAGTCGGGAAATTACTTTCACATTCTCCCAAATTAGTGGCTGATTCTTTTTCCTGGGGACCTTTCCTCCATCTTTTTTAAACTCTTGTAAATCCCTACATGTTAATGTAACACATTAAATTGCATAATTAAATAGTAATGTAATAACAGATATTAACGGATATAAAAATATGAAATATTTCTCACATGAATAATGGCCTTTTTATTGTGTGTCCATATAATGTATTCAATTCGTTCCCCGTAAGATCTAGATAATAGACAATGAACGTCTTGGGGACAATAACTAGTAACTCCCAATGCCTACTACTACAGGTAAGAAAGTTAAAAATTAATAACTCAAAATCCACAATAAAAATGTAATTTTCTTAAGTCCAAATTATAAGCAAAGTAATCTTACTCGACATTGAATGGATCTATTATCACCGTCTTCTTATTTTTACCAAAATATTCAAAAGCTGCACAGCAGTATGAAGTAACTGAAGAAGGGTTTGTATCTACAAGACTAATCAAAGATGGAACCAAAAATCCCACATGAGAAAATGCAAAATATATACATATCATGTGTAAGTGGTTGCAAAACATGTATTACATATGCATTAATATATAAGAAACCAAATCACCGTATATAAAACAAGGTATACAGATGTATAAACAAGATCTCACCATATCCATAGCTCTATCATAGATGTGTTCAGCCAATCATAACGAAACAACTCCAAAATATCTTGTATAAATAGCTTGTTATTGTATGATTGACCTGCATTAATACGTATGCAAAACTTGTATTACGTATACATTAATACGTATGTAAAAGTTGTATAAATAGATTGTTATCGTATGATTGACCTGCAGTATCCTCCGGAATAGTAACATTTATATGGAAATTTGAATCATGTTCGCCTATCCATACTGCCATACCCCTGCAATTAGGATCTAACGAGGCGTGTAGGTCCCTTGGAAGCCAACTTGGTACTTTTGGAGGTGGAGGTGGAGGTTGAGATGTAGCGGGTGTCTTCCTTTTGACATGTATATATAATTTTAGATCAATTGACTCATATATACACACTAACAAATTAACGTAATGTAAATTTACCATACAATATTAGTATAGACGACATCTGCTTTGGGCTACATTATCACTCTGCCTTCTGCCTCACCAAGCGTTTCAGAGTCTGGGTGGGCATATGGCAGTGGAAGATCCCTCCAATCGGGGAGTATATGTATCAGGCTGACACGAACTGCACCAACTGGTACTGGAGTCCCATGAAACATCTCTCCTGGAAGGGCTGGGTAAGCCTGTGCCTTTGCAACGATATATTCTTGACTTTTTAGATGGCATGACTTCAACCCCTATAAATTTATGTAAAGAATGTTATATATACATAAATATATCATCTTAAAAAGACTAGCTACTATATATGTCATAAAAATACTTACAGTGGACGTGCTAGGTGGTGGGTCTACAGAATTACTCCCAACCTCTATAGTAGGAGAAGAGCGGCCCACCACAGGTACTGTTTGAGTGGCAGTCTGAGACGCATGCCACTTGATAATTGCCTCATTGACTCTCTTATCAAGTGTTTCCTCGACTCTCCTATCAAGTGCTTCCTCGACTCTCCTTTCAATTAACTGATCTACCTATACATGGATAAAATAAATGCTAGCTTCTGATTATTGAATTCTCTTTCACAATACCATTCTAAAAAAAGAATAAGTTACCTCATCTTGTGAAAGTCCCGCTCTTGGGACTGGTTTGCGCTATGATGGCCCAAAGAACGCTTTGATGCCCACACCAATGCCTGCACCCCTAACACATCCAGGATGCTCTAGGTTACCCAGAGCAACTGTCAATTCATCCCTTGTGCCCTCAGAGATGAACTTGCCTCCCTTCCTCTGCTCGTGCAGCTCCCGCTAATCGACATCAATAAAAATTGGTAAGTAAACATGACAATAATCAACACCGATCGATTGCTCTAAGAGTTGAATTTTACCAATTTTACAATCGCCTCAGCAGTTGAGGGCTTCATTATATCTCTCTTCTTGTTTTGCCTCCCAGCTATCCACATAGCATGGTGAGGCAGAGGTACGGGACCAATAGTAGAGGACTCCTGAGTAACAACATACTGAGAAGTAGGCTCAGCCTGTAGTCTTTGGCAAACGCCTGCATAGCCTCTTGGACCCATTGTGTGGTCATGCACATTCAGTGCATGCCTTTTTCTTTGAACATCACTGATAGCCTTGTTAGTAAGCACATTGATTTGGTTAGTAATACTAAAAGTTAATCTTGAATAGGTGAATACATAAGAACATATATTAATTAAATTGGGAGTAGCGCTTAATACCTTGAATTCATCTATTTTTCTTTGGGTAACAAACTCCTCCCAGTGTTTGTGTCCAGGTAGTTCCATTGCTCAGTGGCTGCCTTTTGCCTAAATTTATTTTTAAAGAGAATACAAACAAAAATTATTAGTGTAGAGTTAGTCAAAAAGTGATCAATGTCCAGAATTGGAAATCAATCAAGAACCTCTTCTCAGCATCGCATATATAATCTCAGGTGAGATTTGTCCTATAGTTCCTTAGGACCCTCCCACATCATTGCATCACACATTTACGATGCATCTTTTCATCCAGATCAAATATACTCTACAAAATGGAATTGCTATTAACTAGTATCCTAAAAATTAGTAATCTACAAAAATAGAATTGCAAATAATAATAACTCATGCATAGTTCCTTCCATACTAAGTCTTTCTTCCCCTTAGGAACTTTATTCCAGGATTCAAAAATAGGACTACAATGGCTGTGAGTAAGAACCCCAAGATATGAAATAAATGAGTTGCGGTTCACTCCAACTGGATTTCCTACATGATCAAAATCCACAGCCAGTTTGGGTCCATTGCCCCTTTGCTGTAGTAACTTGTTCATCATTGTGATGCCCCTCACTTTCTCAATTTTTTTTGCTACTCATCAAGTGCCCCAATTTCTTCAGGGGGTACATCACCAACCTAAAATTTGATAATAAAAACACACTTATAGTATATAACTATAAATGAACATATATATAAACCTCAGGGATATATTTTTAAAACTTACATTGTGAGGCGGCACATTAACGTCCTCACCCTCACAGTAATCATCAACACAGTCATTAGGAGAATGCTCAACCATCTGAAAGTTCACATTCACATTGTAAAGTTCATATTGTAAAGTTCACATTCACATTGTAAAGTTCACATTAACATTGTAAAGTTCACATAAAAAAAATAAAACATATAAAAAAATATAAACATGCATGCCTCTAATATTGCGATCTTTTATCAATTAACAATCCTTCATTGTGATCTCCGCGCACATACAAGTCATCATTAGCTTCAATATTTGGTGGTGTTGGAAACCCAACTGAGAATGGACTGGAGTCATCATACTTATCATAGTACTCTTCTTCATCTATAGGATCTTCAATGAACTCTCTTTTACCATGAAGAACAACCGACCATTTATCATTTGCAGGATAATCAATATAAAATACTTATTTTTCCTATGATGCCAATATGAATGGTTCACCCTTCTCGCCAAACTTTTCAAAGTTCACTAATGTGAAACCCAATTCATCCACTATAACTCCTTTGGTGTTATCAACCCAATTACATTTAAAGAGCATAATTCTGAAATCTACGTAGTCAAACTCCCATATGTCTTCAATGACACTGTAATATGACAGTTTAGCTTCACGTGGATTCTTATCTTTTGCACTTGCAAAAAACAATGAAGATGCTTGAAGGGTGACCCCACTATTTTGGACGACACTCTTATCATCTTGACGCTTTGTGTAATATGAGAATCCATTTATGTCAAACCCTTCATAAGACATAACATTCAATTTTGGTTTAAAGGCGAGGCATTTGATAGTTTCAGTAAGATTATCTGGTGTTTGAGATAGTTGATGTAAGACTTTATCTTCAAACCACTTAATAAATGTCTTGTTATTCTCTCTAGCAAGCCACATTGAATTGGCTCGAGGATATTGTCTCTTGATGAAATTAGTATGTTCCTCGATATAAACACTCACTTCATCGATGTTGTGTAAAATATACACGTGACCTTGTTCCAACTGCTCACGGTTGATTACTTTCATCCGTGATACCAAAATTCATTTGCCAAAATGCTCCTCAATATTCTTGTCATTAACAGGAGCGTCATTAGCACTCAGAAAGTCATTGTAAAAATCAATAACCTCTCTCACCACATAACCCTCAATAATACCCCCTTCAGGCTGATAATGGTTTCGAACATCACCTTCAAAACACTCATGTATCATTCAAAGGGATACATCTAATGCAAGAAAACTGGTCCCAATATTTTCACTTCCCTAGTCAAGTGGACAACAAGATGTACCATGATATCAAAGAATGAAGGAGGAAAATACATCTCAAGCTGACATAGGGTAACAACCACTTCTCTTTGCAATTTATCGAGAGTATCAGGGTCAATAACTTTGCTGCATAGACTGTTGAAAAAGAAACAAAGTCTGGTGATTGCAAACCTTACATGCTTTGGCAATATAGATCAAATTGCCACGGGCAATATTTGTTGTATTAGAGTGTGACAATCATGAGATTTAAGACCTATCAACTTCATATCTTTCATTGATACCAATGTACGGATGTTGGATGAGTAACCCTGTGGCACCTTAACATTTACCAAACATTCACAAAAAGCTTTCTTCTCCTTTCTTAACAACGTGTAACAAGCGGGAGGTAAGTATGTTCTCCGATCACTACTAACTACTTCTATTAATTCTGTCCTTATTCCCATTTCACGTAGGTCCATTCTGGATTTTATCCCATCTTCAGTCTTACCTGGTGTATTCAATAGAGTACCGATGATACGGTCACAAATATTTTTCTCAACGTGCATTACATCGATACAATACCTGACTGCCAAAGAACTCCAACAAGGAAGATTCCAAAATATTGACTTCTTCTTGAATAAATATTTGTCACTCCGTGTGGCCATCGTACATTGTGATCTCTTACTAAATTCATTGGCAAAGTCTTTTACTCTTTCATAAACATCCTCCCCTGGTATAGGTTTAGGTGCACTTCGTTCCTCATTCCGTCCATTGAATGCTTTGCGCAACCTACGATACAGATGGAATTTTGGAAGAAACCTTCGATGACCAAGATATACAGTCTTGCCGCTGTGTTTTAGTTGTATTGAATCAGTGTTCTCTTAACATATAGGACATGCTTTAGATCCTTTGACACTATATCCAGATAAGTTCCCAAATGCCGGAAAGTCATTCATAGTGCAAAATAACATAGCGTGCAAACAAAATGTCTCTCTTCATGAAGCATCATAGGTCATCACACCATCACCCCAGAGTTTCTTCAAGTCATCAATCAGAGATTCAAGATAAACGTTGATATCATTTCCATGTTGTTTAGGGCCCGATATCAACAATGACATCATAACATACTTATTTTTCATACACAACCAGAGAGGAAGATCGTATATAACAAGCATAACTGGCCAAGTGCTATGTTGGCTGCTCAATGTTCCATACGGATTCATCCCATCTCTACAAAGCCCAAGTCTTAGATTCCTGACTTCTTCACCGAATTCAGGGTATAATAAATCAATCTTCTTCCACTGTGGGGAATCAGGCACATGTCGTAGGATCCCATAATTATTTTTCTTAACATCTGCATGCCACCTCAAATTCTTCACATCTATCGAATTGGCAAACAAGCATTAAAACCGTGGTATTATATGTAGATACCACATCACCTTGGAGAACCAGTTTTGGATCCCCCGAAGTCATCAATTTATACCTTGACCGTGACAACCTCGATTTTCTCTCTCCTCTATTGTACTCTTTCTCTCTCATCAAGTGACTTATACTCAATTGAATATCAATCGCATAGTGTGAGTGTGGTTATACTTCCTTTTAGTCACACCAGTGATTAGTTGAGATGTTTGACATTAATTTGCCTTTTTGAGCTAAGTTCTTCACTTCCATGTCACCATCTTAATATATATGTTGGACCTCATTTCAATAAATTATTTCCAATATGAATCATGCTATAGAGTTTTCAATAACGAGTCTAATGGCGCAAAATTCACCCTATTTGGACATTTGTAGCGCAAAGTTGTGCCTTTTAAAAAATGACTAGTTTCCCACTTGAATTAGTTATTTTAGCTTGAATTTAACCCTTAGTGGGCCCCAAATATACAATCAGGGCCCAATTGCTTGCCCTTCTCCCCTCTTCCATTTTGGGAAAGATCGTAGGACTGGGAAGAATGCCCGCCGCCTTTAGCCAAATTGGGCAACAAGGGAAAGCTCTTAATTGCTTGGAATCTAAAACCTAGTGCTCTTGATCTGGTTATAAACCCCTCTAATAAAGCCTTTGTTCATATTATTGGATTCTTCTTTCCCTTAGCCACGTTTCCCCTCTCCTCACTACCTGGCGGTAAGGGCTATCGCCGCAGGTGGCAAGGGCCACCAAGGTCAGTGGCTGCTCCTCCCGATCTTTGCCTGGAGGCCAACACATTGGCGAACCCTGGTGGCCGATGTGCCCAGATCCATAGCCCCCGCCTCAAGTCTCTTGCAGCTACGGAAGGTGCTGATGAGGCAAGGCCAATGTTGGGGCCGTCGACCTGCCAAGCCAATGGCCAAATCCCCCATGGCAAGGTCTTATCCTTGAAGAAGAAAATAGGCCACGACAGCGCGCCCAAGGCCATGCCTACCCCGAGCTTGCCTTGCCCCCGGGCTTCTGGAGGTGCCATGGTTTCTGAGGGAGACCTGTGCATCGTCCCCTATTTCCACTATGTTCCTGCGCAAGGAACATGGGTCACGCGATCGAGGATGATGAACAGCAGCCGCCCCGAGCCTGGGTCAAGAGAGGCGTTTGGACCGAATGTCCATGGGCCGAGGAGTGACCGGCCCAACTGTGACTCACACCCTTGGGAGGGTGCAAATGATGCCCAGGCGGGCAGCCCGATCTTGCATCAACGGCCATGATCCTCTACATAATCATGGTAACGCTATCAATCAGAATCCATATAGTTTCGATGTAGAATTCACAAAAATCATAACTTCCTCATTTTAAGGCCAAATATAGCAAAATTATATATTAAACTGATCCTCTCGAAAAGACCTACAACATGAGCTTATTTCCAGACCCTGAATCTTCTTCTAGTTTCCTTATATTGCTAAATATGTAACCTTTGACTACTTTGTATATGCTTAACACATGGTTATGATTAATTATTGGATCTTGATGCTCAATCTACCCCCGATCCTTAAATCAGTACTTGTGATATATACTTGAACTAAATGAAGGTCCTACTCTCCCTAATGTTCATCATGACCTTTGTACATATGTGCTTAGTTTGGACTTTAATGATGAACGTTACCCCAAATTGCTAATCTTGTTTTTAATGGACATCCACTTAATATTGTTATATGTTTCTAATGACTTAATATTTCTGATCTAAATCATCTTTTAGATCTAGACCTCTTGACTCGATGAATCATGATCTAGGGTGCCCTATTGTGAGTCTTTTGACCCTAGAATGCATGTAAATGCCTTAAACCTTGATATGATCATAGAAAGTGCATGGAACGTCATAATGGCATGAAACTTGAACCACCCCCACATGATGGACTCTAAATCAGTATAAGGTAATCAAATGTACTAATAAGTAACTTGTAACCTAACTTGGCCAAAATCCTAAAATGCATCTAATTAGGGTTAATGATGAGAATCTAATGCATATATGTAATCTTGTTGTTAATCAGGTTTGGCATATGGCTAGATGATGAAGGATATGTTAGGTTGTGAAATCTCTAAATCAGATATGGGCCTTATCTAGTTATATGACTATCTCTTTCTTGCTTGAAAAGACATATATTGTATGCTTGTTTGTTTACTTGCTCAAATATTTCCATGTAGTATTGCTATGTCTTATTCGATGTTTGCCTCGTTGGTTTTATAACTTGAACACACACATATATATATATATATAGAACTCCATTATAATATTATTGATAAAGGGTTAACTCTTGGTTATGTCCTTGAGGTCCCTCTTGTATAAAAGGGTTAGCTAATCTTGAGCACCTTACGGACCCTTCAGACGGGAAGATGGTCAAAGGCCTTAAACATACTTGATATTGTTGATATAATGGAGTGAAATGACATAAAATATGGTTTTGCATTTTGTTAAACAATTAACATGTTTATTCTTGTTCGTTTAGTCTTGAAATATTTTCAAATTGTGCAAAGCTTATACATATATGTATCTTTCTGCCCCATACTCAACACCTCGTGTGTTGACCCATTTCTCGTATGTTGTTTTTAGGTTCAGAGATGGCTAGAAGGTTGATGGGCTTGGTGAGCTATGATAGGTGTACTTGTTGTAAGATCCAGATTTAGTGCACATGAATGACTTGTACCTTGACTATGGAAATATGTAATTGAATTCATGAATATAATGCATTTTGTATAATTTATACTTGTTGAATGTTGAGACTATGTTGGTGCCTTTCTCTTGTTAGTTGTTCATGTGTGCTAAGCTTTACGCTTCCGCATGTCACCTTTGGTATTCGTTTGGTTCATGGGACTGGGATTCTGGTTCCGTGACAGATGGTATTAGAGAATGAACAATAACTACACCAAACATTTCTCACATGAAACAGAAACTAAACTCACCTTACATCTCAACCCTAGAAACTTAATACGATGTCCTTTGTGGACTAGGTTGACTTATCCTCTAGGATAGAACCTATATGTTCTAGAACTAGGTGTAGACTTGTGTAAATTACCTCCCTAGACATGATTCACGACATGTTCTTAGGATGTCTACACAAGTATGCACCATGTTCTTTCTAGTTCTCTAGGTATCATGATACTGGACTGCCTAATGAGTGTGGTAACTCATTTTGGTTTTAGTTTTATTTGAATGGAGTATGGTGGTTTTCATCGCCTGTTTAAACGTTGGAGAAAACATATTTCAAGTATTATTATATGTACATATGACAAATGTTACCACACACAGAAAGGTAGCGAGTTTCCATGCAACCTAGGAGAAAGAGATGTAACATCAAGTCTAGATGAGAGAGTTTAGATGATAGTGATAGTCTCTAGAGTTGTCTAGAGCCATGATATAGGTTAGGCCAGTGAGTAACCTAGATAAACTAAGATGATGATGATGATATTGTTGATGATGTTGATGTTGATAAGACCCAAGTTTGTCCTTGAGAGGGCCAAGTAGTTTGATGTTATGAAATGAGTTTGACCATGCATCCCTAGCTAGACCTAGCACCTTGTTGATACATATGACTTGGTTGATGTGCTAAACATAGCTAGTAGGTTGACATGCTTGCTTGTACCTAGTCCTGTACATGTGGGGATATGATATGTGAGATATAGTTTGAGACCAACATGGGCCTCAATCTCTTTACAAAGGAGGACATCTAGCATGGGACATATGAATAGAGTGACCTATTGATATAATTTGACCCGTGTCGGGAGAAGGTTAGTGTACCTAAACTCCAAAATATTTAAAATGTTGAAAAAAAATATGAATGATGAAATACTTGATGACGAGTCCCTAGCTAGAATAATTCTAAGTATATGAGTTGAGTAACCTAGTGTGTGGTTTCCTTGAAAGTGTTGAACCCTAGATTTCCTATGAAAATATCTAACCCTAGAGAAAGAGGCAATTGAATATTTGATGCTTGATATATAGGTGAGGGAGATGTCCCAAGACCCAAGATGATGTATATGATGTGTGATATCCATGATGAGCCCCATACTCGGGTTAGTAGTTGCATATAAAGGAATCTAGTGGTTACCCTTGTTTCTCGAAAGGTGGGTTAAAAAATATGAATGATGAAATACTTGATGACGAGTCCCTAGCTAGAATACTTCTAAGTATATGAGTTGAGTAACCTAGTGTGTGGTTTCCTTGAAAGTGTTGAACCCTAGATTTCCTATGAAAATATCTAACCCTAGAGAAAGAGGCAATTGAATATTTGATGCTTGATATATAGGTGAGGGAGATGTCCCAAGACCCAAGATGATGTATATGATGTGTGATATCCATGATGAGCCCCATACTCGGGTTAGTAGTTGCATATAAAGGAATCTAGTGGTTACCCTTGTTTCTCGAAAGGTGGGTTAAAAAAAATTATGGGTAGATGGTTGTGGTTAGCAGGTCTAGTTGGACATATATGAGTCTTAGCTTGAGTGGCTTGAGCTTGTGGATATCTTTCTTGATACAAGTGAGAAAGTTACAAAACATCGACGTTGATGATAATGTTGTTCCTCGAATGATGCTCGATACATGAAAGAATCTCACTTAAGTTTGAAATTTGATAAATGTGCAATAGCCACTCTCATAAGCTAGAACTAGTATGAAATCATACTATACATAAAAGATGTAGCCTTAAAATCATGAACTAGATATGATGATGTCATAAGATCTTAGCTTAACAATCAGGGGTAACATGCCTAATCTCGTACCAAAAAAAAAGATTAATTGGATATGTCGATGCTCTTGGGGTCATAACTCGAATAAACGTGATGAACAAATTGCTTAATTTTAGAATCCAAAATGAGAAATGATGAGCATAGTTGGGAAAATTAAAGAATGCATGAAACCTAGTATAATGATGAAACTTATACATTCAATGTTGGTCTCAATTGGAAGTCATGATAATGAACACATACGTTAGAGAAATGATACTAAGAAATGGGAAAACCCTAGTGCCATGATGATGCCACATTATAAAGGAACACTAAGTGGAATGAGTACACCCTTGATGATGATAACCTAGTGTGCATCCCACTGTGGGTAATTCCTTGACAACAATGGTTGAATAACCAGACCCGATGGATCCTGACTAGACTCTAAACTGTAATCATGGATGAATTTCGAGGATGAAATTCCTTGTAAGGAGGGAAGGATGTGACAACCTCGATTTTCTCTCTCCTTTATTGTAATATTTTTCTCTCATCAAGTGACTTATACTCAATTGAATATCAATTGCATAGTGTGAGTGTGGTTATACTTCCTTTTAGTCACACCAGTGATCAGTTGAGATGTTTGACATTAATCTGGCTTTTTGAGCTAAGTTCTTCACTTCCATGTCACCATCTTAATATATATATTGGACCTTATTTCAATAAATTATTTCCAATATGAATCATGCTGTAGAGTTTTCAATAGTCTAATGGTGCAAAATTCACCCTATTTGGACATTTGTAGCGCAAGTTGTGCCTTTTCAAAAATGACTAGTTTCCCACTTGAATTAGTTGTTTTAGCTTGAATTTGAACCTTAGTGGGCCCCAAATATACAATCAGGTCCCAGTTGCTTACCCTTCTCCCCTCTTCCATTTTGGGAAAGATCGCAGGATTGGGAAGAACGCCCGCCACCTTTAGCCAAATCGGGCAACAAGGGAAAGCTCTTAATTGCTTGGAATCTAAACCCTAGTGCTCTTGATCTAGTTATAAACCCCTCTCATCAAGCCTTTGTTCATATTATTGGTTTCTTCTTTCCCTTAGACGTGTTTCCCCTCTCCTCACTTCCTGGCGGCAAGGGCTATCACCGCAGGTGGCAAGGGCCACCAAGGTCAGTGGCTGCTCCTCCCGATCTTTGCTTGGAGGCCAACATGTTGGCGAACCCTGGTGGCCGATGTGCCCAGATCCATAGCCCTTGCCTCAAGTCTCTTGCAGCTGTGGAAGGTGCTGATGAGGCAATGCCAGTGTTGGGGCCGTCGACCTGCCAAGCCGGTGGCCAAATCCCCCATGGCAAGGTCTTGTCCTTGAAGAAGAAAATAGGCCACGACAACACGCCCAAGGCCATGCCTATCCCGAGCTTATGGAGGTGTCGTGGTTGCTGAGGGAGACCTGTGCATCGTCCCCTATTTCCACTATGTTCCTGCGCAAGGAACATGGGTCACACGATCGGAGATGATGAACAACAGCCGCCCCGAGCCTGGGTCAAGAGAGGCGTTTGGACCGAATGTCCATGGGCCGAGGAGTGGCTGGCCCAACTATGACTCACACCCCTGGGAGGGTGCAGATGATGCCCAGGAGAGCCACCCGATCTTGCATCAACGGCCGTGATCCTCTACATAATCGTGGTAACTCTATCAATCATAATCCATGTAGTTTCGATGTAGAATTCACAAAAATCATAACTTCCTCATTTTAAGGCCAAATATAGCAAAATTATATATCAAACTGATCCTCTCGAAAAGACCTACAACATGAGATTATTTAAAGACCCTGAATATTCTTATAGTTTCCTTATATTGCTAAATATGTAACCTTTGAATACTTTGTATATGCTTAACACATGATTATGATTAATGATTGGATCTTGATTCTTAATCTACCCCCGATCCTTAAATCAGTACTTGTGATATATACTTGAACTAAATGAAGGTCCTAATCTACCTATTGTTCATCATGACCCTTTTTGTACATATGTGCTTAGTTTGGACTTAAATGATGAACGTTACCCCAAATTGTTAATCTTGTTTCTAATGGACATCCACTTAATCTTGTTATATGTTTCTAATGACTTAATATTGCTGATCTAAATCATATTTTAGATCTAGACCTCTTGACTCGATGAATCATGATATAGGGTGCCCTATTGTGAGTCTTTTGACCCTAGAATGCATGTAAATGCCTTAAACGTTGATATGATCATAGAAAGTGCATGGAACGTCATAATGGGACGAAACTTGAACCACCCCCACATGATGGAATCTAAAGCAGTATAAGGTCATCAAATGTACTAATAAGTAACTTGTAACCTAACTAGGCCAAAACCCTAAAATGCATCTAATTAGGGTTAATGATGAGAATCTAGTGCATATATGTAATCTTGTTGTTAATCAGGTTTGGCATATGGCTAGATGATGAAGGATATGTTAGGTTGTGAAATATCTAAATTAGGTATGGGCCTTATCTAGTTATACGACTATCACTTTCTTGCTTGAAAAGACATATATTGTATGCTTGTTTGTTTACTTGCTCAAATATTGCCATGTAGTATTGTTATGTCTTATTCGATGTTTGCCTCGTCAGTTTTATAACTTGAACACACATATATATAGAACTCCATTATAATATTGTTGATAAAGGGTTAACTCTTGGTTATGTCCTTGAGGTCCCTCTTGTATAAAAGGTTTAGCTAATCTTGAGCACCCTTACGGACCCTTTCGATGGGAAGATGGTCAAAGGCCTTAAACATGCTTGATATTGTTGATATAATGGAGTGAAATGACATAAAATATGGTTTCGCATTTTGTTAAAAAATTAACATGTTTATTCTTGTTCGTTTAGTCTTGAAATATTTTCAAATTATGCAAAGCTTATACATATATGTATCTTTCTGCCCCATACTCAACACCTCGTGTGTTACACCCCGATCTCACAATTTCCTCAAATCATGAGATTATGGCATAAGATAGGACTTATATGTAATACAAAGAACACCCTTAACTTTTTTTTTCTTTTCTTTACTTTTCTGTTAAAACTCTTGTTTCTTCGCATTGAACCACATAAATCACTTTAACAAGGGAATCTGAACATTTCTTTTACTAATCTGACTTTAATAGTAAAGATACATGTATAAACATTCATGATGTCTCTCACACCTTATGCACATAAGACCTACTAATAGCATACAATTTCAAAAGAGGAATAATATTACACATCGTAATTACAACTCTCTCTTATCTCTTATTGAGGACCTAGAGTGACAAGGACCGACTGACTCAACTAATCTTGTACTTAACTCTTGTGGAAGATCTACGCTGATGCTCTGACCATCTTCAAGTCCACGCGGTTAACCCTAAAATGTTTGAGTAGAGGGGTGAGCCTACTCGCTCAGTGAATGAGTACTTCAAAGAAACAGTCTAAGGCACTAATGTGATTACATATATAACTTTGAGTAAACGATATGAAATTTAACAACAATAAATACTATACTAAGCAGTTCTAAAACAATATAATTGAAATAACAAGGAATACAAATATTGCATCCAAAGAATAACTACTAGAAGACTATGCTCTAGTCTTCCTTAACTCTTTCATTTATAAGGAACTCTGTGAACCTATATGATCATATTTTAGCTTATGCCCTGATCTTATGCAGTGTACTCTGCATAAGAGACTCGCAGTACACTACGGCCACACCGTATAAGACTTAGCGACACACCCGGGAAATAGTCTGACTGCCAGTCCTGTTCTGCTACAGGACCCACGGGCTCTCCGGCCCACAGGCTCTCCGGCCTCACTGCACTAACTCCGAGTGCTCTAGACTCCTCCTCTAACCTAAACACACAGGCGGAGAGTCTACACTAGGTTACCACCGTGACACACGCACGAATTATTGTTGAATAACCCCTATCAACCCTCGTGCCACCAGAATTACTCAACCGGTTGATGTTGGACACGAGTTTCACCCCTAAGGCGCAGACCTCCCAAAGGGGTTCTACGGTGTTCAGGGCACCTAAGTCTAACATTAACATTATAGATACATTTTAAACAGAAATCATAACTCATTTTACATTTCTCACAAGGCTCACACGGCCTGCCATATCATATCATATAAAACATCATAGCTCATGTATTCAAACATATATCATGTCTGCCCAACAAGTATTCTCATTCTAACATTTCATACATATCTGCATGATCTCAGTAACATCCCTTTCTAGGGCATGTCATATCTCATCACCTGCAATTCACGAGATATGTATTGTGAAAATAAGAAACCCTGTAGTATATACATACCAACTCAAAGAGAACAAGCATGTAAAGTTAAATGCACAAACAACATACAATTCAACAGTTAAGCATCACCACATCTCATATGGAAACCTTTCATATCACCATAACTTAATTCATAGAACACCCTGTCCTTAGGGTTTCCTTTCCTTATTCTCTTATCACATAGCAACACCCTTCTCTTAGGGTTTCATTTGCCTCATTCACTTATCACATGGCTCTCATAAGGATTTCACACGATATAAACATTCACAAATTAAAGACTGCTTTCAACAATTATATACAGTCAATATATGTATGAACCCATGGAAATTGAACTAAATTTAGGTTTCCATGCTATTCACTGAGATATCATGCACCAAGAATAAAATTCAAATAAGGTAACCCATGAGGTACATCCTAACCACTTATAAGATTACTAGTCCTCTTCAATAAGGTTGAAACTCTAGTGATATCTCAATTAGGTTAAACCCTAATTACATCATATGGTATAAATCTGAAAAGCATTCTTACTAGGATGTGTGGTATACGTTTCTGATGTGAATCTACCATCAAAGAGTCATTCAAACAGAGAAGGAATCCATATCATATCAATTTGCAACAACTTAAATTAAACAGACATTTCAGGGTTTAGAATCACATACCAAGCAATTAGGGATTTGGATGCTATAATCAAATTTCATGCATTATACTGTTTAAAGGAAGAACCCACTCACCCCAAGGTGTGAAAAAACCTCAAAACTACAGCTCAACTCAGGGGATCTCGAACTCATATCAAATCCCTAGCAAATCTCCCAATTCTTCTTCCATTCAACTCGGAAACCTTGAAAATGAGGGATTATGAAGAAAGGGTGAGAAAAGAGGGAATTTCGACTTCATCTTGGATCAAATCAGAGCATGGACGGAATCTTGACATGAGAGAGAAGATTCACCATAAAAGTCTATGCAAAAGATCCAAACTTACTTGATTTCACCATTCCTCGGACCGCAAAACCCTAGGTCAGCAATTCCTCCTCTTTCTCCACTCAAGCCCTAACTCTCCCTCTCTCTCTAGATTTTCGTTTCTCTGGGGTGGATGACGAAGAATGAGATCTGTGTGTGTGTGTGGTCGATCATATAAGTCAATTTGAGCTGCTTGGGTCAATTGCATATTGACCCAACACTCAACTTTAATTATATTGGCTGAATATTCTGTTTCACAATAGTTTCTGTAATTCGCCTACTGTATAGCTAACAGAAGCTCCAAAAATTCTGGAAATTTTATATGTTATACCTAATGAAGTTGCAGACCTCAAGTAAAAATTTGAGATCATTTATAGTTACCCATAAATAATTAAAAATCAAACAGTACACTGCTATATTGCAGTCTGCAGCATATTCGGTCGAGTTTGTCCTGCACAGAACGCGACCGACACCCTCACTGTAGAGATCAAAAGTCATCCAAAAATTACGCCAATTTAACAGAGTGTCTAAAATTGTGATTTTCAAGCACAGTTAAAATTTGAGATCAATTGGATATACCAATAAAAAGATAAAATTCAATTACCACACTGCTATATAAATCTGGAAATATGATCGGTCGAGTTTGAAACTCGACCGATAAACAGGTCAGAACATTCTTCAAAAATTCTGATATTTACCAATGTTGTTCAAATTTTATATATACAAATCATATACAAATTTGAAGTAAATTAGAGTTACACATAAAATACTAAAAATCATTTACTGAAACACTATACTTATCAAATTTTGTGTTCATGTATCATCAAAACCCTATTTTGGTCCGATTAGGGTCTATGCTTCTCAAACCCTAATTCTCAAGACAAACGAACACTTAAACTTCTTATCATAGTTAAAACATTCTCATTGGATTATCATTATTCATTAGATTTCAAGAGTGATCAGTCCAATTAATCATGTAATCATCTTGGTAACCCTAGTTTACCAATTAAGCTCAGATGGGGTCGTAACAACTCTTCCCCCCTTAGAATGTTTCTTCCTCGAAACATAAACCTACAAGAAAGATTCATTCAAGGTTATTCTAAGCTTCTAAAGCCTTCCATGTCATTATATTCTTGTATTTCATACCTGAATGTAGTTTTCAACATTAGATCTTTTTAATTCTTTACTAAATCACAACATATTTCAAATAGTTCTCAATGATATCAAGCAAATTCTTTATGCCACAGTCAAACATAGAATGCAAAGATAAACCACCATGCTTTTGCTGCGCAACTCTGATACTCTGATACAACTATCTCAACTTATGCGGCTCAGAAAGTTCTATTGTTCTGTATCACCTTTAAGTGACAAAAGCGAATTCACCATGCTGTTTTAAACTTTAATAACATGCTACTCAGATAGCAAAACAGTCTTGAATTAAAAGACTAGATTCAACAATCAATTGCACAATACTACTCTTGGCATCCCCATTGGGTCATGGATGCATGAGGTGAAGCATTACCACCTCATTCCATACTATCCTGTTTCGATCCTGGGACCTGTGGGTTATGGGCCCACACACAATTCAAAGTGTAACCATCGTATTATATCATTTTAGGGTTTCAACAACAGTAATCAAGTAATCCACAATTGTATCAGTCATTCAAGCATTAATCATACTCAATTACCATCACTCAGTTATATTAGAGCTAGGTATAACAAGCTACACCTCATTAGGGTTACTTGTCCAGACAATCTGATTATCATCCCTTCTTATTAATATGAGTGAATAGGTATAACTACCTTATTCAGGATATCCCTCCATGTCTTCCGTCATCATCCAAACTGTATCACCATATCACAAATACACAATACTAGGATGCATATCTGGTATGAATTACTACAACTATCATACACCTTTAATTAACATATAGCTTGCACCAATACACTGAAATCATACATAGAACCAACTTACATAACTTAGTATGCCTTCAATAAAGCATACCTCTAAAAACGAGTTCACATATTACACAAAGCTAGTGTTTTCCTTTATCTCTCTCCTCATTCTTTACTACTTATGTTTTGCTACCTCTCCTTCTCATTTTGATCATATAAAATAAACATCCCTAACATTAAAACATTCAAGGTAAGAATAGATTATTCATCATTCTTTCTATCACACACGAATTTATTTCTTATCGCACTTCATCGTAATGTATGTCACTATTACATTCACTAGATGACCCTACCAAGGTAGTTATGCATCATATATGATTCATTTTCTTATCATTTCATTCCCACCTTGCTATTGTTAAGGAATATATGAGAGAGAAGATGATTTTGAGACTTAGAATTCTTGTATTCAAACATTCCCTTAATACCTTAAATATTCTTCATTTTTAAATCAAAGGGATCATGAATGGGTCAAACACAGTTTCTCTTTCAATCAAGTTTTCCCTTCTGAATATTGTCTACCCTTGTATGACTTATTCATTTGTTAAACTACACCTACGTTCTTCACTTAGGAACTAATGTGTTGTTCTAGTCTTATGAATTACATGATCATATGATTCTCTTCAATTTTACTCTTTTGAAGACTCTTCACTTCTATGGACCTATTGAATGCTCAACTCTATTCTTCTACTTAGCCTTTTCTTTAGAGTTCATAAAAGCATTATACTCAATTATATGATCCATTCTTCATGATCGATTCTTGTAATCTAGAACCATACATACATTTCACATATCTTTTCCATATTTCATATGTATAGCTCATATAATATTAATCAATAAACTGATTATGAACTTCATATCATGTTCTATTATTCCCAATTAAGGGTTTCTCATATGAGGCCCCAAAATTGAACCTCAGATACCAGTTTCAACTGATTCTTATTTGTTCTGATCTTGCCCATATGTTTCAACATCTTACTGTATGTACATTCTTACTCTGATGTGGGTCTAATTATCCAGAGTCTATTCTTATTATACTATTAATAGGAATCATTAGATCCCAGTAACGCATCCTTCCAGCCGGACCAGGCCAAACCTGAAGTCCTGAAGCCAAGAACTACAAAGGATTACTCAACTCCTATTCATCTCAGAAGTGTGGAAGAAAACTTATCCACTAACAAAAGCTCATTCAAAGGTCAATTCTAGTCTACTTGTTACAAAGAATGAAATCAATAAATGCTACAACTGCATAGTGTACAACAGATATTAAAGACCCATATTTCAAAGTATTGAATATTTCAATTCAAACATATAAGAGCATTTCTATACATTTCCAACAAAAACAACATTATGAAATGTAAATTCCATCTCCTTTTACATTTATGCTCTTAATTCTTGTTTCTTTTCTCGTTATCTAACCCTAACCTTTCTAGGGTTCCTCTCTAGCCCATTCTTCCACTGTATACCTGGCCAGGGTATACGTGAGAGAATAGACAGAGTAGCTTGTACTGGTTGATCCAAGTACTCAGATATCGGGCCAGGATATCCAAATACTCAAATCCCCAAAGCTAACATCAAAACATCTCCTATCTGTCACACTTATGACGCTAACTTACTAACTTAATGGTCCTTGACAATTCACCCTAAGCTCTGATACCAAGCTGTTACACCCCGATCTCACAATTTCCTCAAATCATGAGATTAGGGCATAAGATAAGACTTATATGTAATACAAAGAACACCCTTAAATTTTTTTTCTTTTCTTTACTTTTCTGTTAAAACTCTTGTTTCTTCGCATTGAACCACATAAATCACTTTAACAAGGGAATCTGAACATTTCTTTTACTAATCAGACTTTAATAGTAAAGATACATGTATAAACATTCATGATGTCTCTCACACCTTATGCACATAAGACCTACTAATAGCATACAATTTCAAAAGAGGAATAATATTACACATCGTAATTACAACTCTCTCTCTTATCTCTTACTGAGGACCTAGAGTGACAAGGACCGACTGACTCAACTAATCTGGTACTTAACTCTTGTGGAAGATCTACGCTGATGCTCTGACCATCTTCAAGTCCACGCGGTTAACCCTAAAATGTTTGAGTAGAGGGGTGAGCCTACTCGCTCAGTGAATGAGTACTTCAAAGAAACAGTCTAAGGCACTAATGTGATTACAGATATAACTTTGAGTAAACGATATGAAATTTAACAACAATAAATACTACACTGAGTAGTTCTAAAACAATATAATTGAAATAACAAGGAATACAAATATTGCATCCAAAGAATAACTACTAGAAGACTATGCTCTAGTCTTCCTTAACTCTTTCATTTATAAGGAACTCTGTGAACCTATATGATCATATTTTATCTTATGCCCTGATCTTATTCAGTGTACTCTGCATAAGAGACTCGCAGTGCACTACGGCCACACCGTACAAGACTTAGTGACACACCCGGGAAATGCTAAGTCTGACTGCCAGTCCTGTTCTGCTACAGGACCCACAGGCTCTCCGACCTCACTGCACTAACTCCGAGTGATCTAGACTCCTCCTCTAACCTGAGCAAACAGGCGGAGAGTCTACACAGGGTTACCACCGTGACACACGCACGGATTATTGTTGAATAACCCCTATCAACCCTCGTGCCACCAAAATTACTCAACCGGTTGATGTTGGACACGAGTTTCACCCCTAAGGCGCAGACCTCCCAAAGGGGTTCTACGGTGTTCAGGGCACCTAAGTCTAACATTAACATTATAGATATATTTTAAACAGAAATCATAACTCATTTTACATTTCTCACAAGGCTCACACGGCCTGCCATATCATATCATATAAAACATCATAGCTCATGTATTCAAACATATATCATGTCTGCCCAACAAGTATTCTCATTCTAACATTTCATACATATATGCATGATCTCAGTAACATCCCTTTCTAGGGCATGTCATATCTCATCACCTGCAATTCATGAGATATGTATTGTGAAAATAAGAAACCCTGTAGTATATACATACCAACTCAAAGAGAACAAGCATGTAAAGTTAAATGCACAAACAACATACAATTCAATAGTTAAGCATCACCACATCTCATATGGAAACCTTTCATATCACCATAACTTAATTCATAGAACACCCTATCCTTAGGGTTTCCTTTCCTTATTCTCTTATCACATAGCAACACCCTGCTCTTAGGGTTTCATTTGCCTCATTCACTTATCACATGGCTCTCATAAGGATTTCACATGATATAAACATTCACAAATTAAAGACTACTTTCAACAATTATATACAGTCAATATATGTATGAACCCATGGAAATTGAACTAAATTTAGGTTTCCATGCTATTCACTGAGATATCATGCACCAAGAATAAAATTCAAATAAGGTAACCCATGAGGTACATCCTAACCACTTATAAGATTACTAGTCCTCTTCAATAAGGTTGAAACTCTAGTGATATCTCAATTAGGTTAAACCCTAATTACATCATATGGTATAAATCTGAAAAGCATTCTTACTAGGATGTGTGGTATACGTTTCTGATGTGAATCTACCATCAAAGAGTCATTCAAACAGAGAAGGAATCCATATCATATCAATTTGCAACAACTTAAATTAAACGGACATTTCAGGGTTTAGAATCACATACCAAACAATTAGGGATTTGGATGCTATAATCAAATTTCGTGCATTATACTGTTTAAAGGAAGAACCCACTCACCCCAAGGTGTGAAAACACCTCAAAACTGCATCTCAACTCAGGGGATCTCGAACTCATATCAAATCCCTAGCAAATCTCCCAATTCTTCTTCCATTCAACTCGGAAACCTTGAAAATGAGGGATTATGAAGAAAGGGTGAGAAAAGAGGGAATTTCGACATCATCTTGGATCAAATCAGAGCATGGACGGAATCTTGACATGAGAGAGAAGATTCACCATAAAAGTCTATGCAAAGGATCCAAACTTACTTGATTTCACCATTCCTCGGACCGCAAAACCCTAGGTCAGCAATTCCTCCTCTTTCTCCACTCAAGCGCTAACTCTCCCTCTCTCTCTAGATTTTCATTTCTCTGGGGTGGATGACGAAGAATGAGATCTGTGTGTGTGTGGTCGATCATATAAGTCAATTTGAGCTGCTTGGGTCAATTGCATATTGACCCAACACTCAACTTTAATTATATTGGCTGAATATTCAGTTTCACAATAGTTTCTGTAATTCGCCTACTGTATAGCTAACAGAAGCTTCAAAAATTCTGGAAATTTTATATGTTATACCTAATGAAGTTTCAGATCTCCAGTAAAAATTTGAGATCATTTCTTGTTACCAATAAATAATTAAAAATCAAATAGTGCACTGCTATATTGCAGTCTGCAGCATATTCGGTCGAGTTTGTCCTGCACAGAACTCGACCGACACCCTCACTGTAGAGATCAAAAGTCATCCAAAAATTACGCCAATTTAAAAAATTGTCCAAAATTGTGTTTTTCAAGCACAGTTAAAATTTTAGATCAATAGGATATACCAATAAAAAGATAAAATTCAATTACCACACTGCTATATAAATCTGGAAATATGATCGGTCGTGTTTGAAACTCGACCGATAAACAGGTCAGAAAATTCTTCAAAAATTCTGATATTTACCAATGTTGTTCACATTTTATATATCCAAATCATATACAAATTTTAAATAAATCAGAGTTACACATAAAATATTAAAAATCATTTACTGAAACACTATACTTATCAAATTTTGTGTTCATGTATCATCAAAACCCTATTTTGGTCTGATTAGGGTCTATGCTTCTCAAACCCTAATTCTTAAGACAAACGAACACTTAAACTTCTTATCATAGTTAAAACATTCTCATTGGATTATCATTATTCATTAGATTTCAAGAGTGATCAGTCCAATTAATCATGTAATCATCTTGGTAACCCTAGTTTACCAATTAAGCTCAAATGGGGTCGTAACATCGTGTGTTGACCCATTTCTCATATGTTGTTTTTAGGTTCAGAGATGGATAGAAGGTTGATGGGCTTGGTGAGTTATGCTAGGTTTACTTGTTGTAAGATCTATATTTAGTACACATGAATGACTTTTCCCTTGACTATGGAAATATGTAATTCAATTCATGAATATAATGCATTTTGTATAATTTATACTTGTTGAATGTTGAGACTATGTTGGTGCCTTTCTCTTGTTACTTGTTCATGTGTGCTAAGATTTATGCTTCCGCATGTCGCCTTTGGTATTCATTTGGTTCATGGGACCGGGATTCCGGTTCTGTGACATTGATGCACCACATTTGGGACAATCGTTCAAATCCACATAGTCCTTTTGAAATAATACACAATCATTCGGGCATGTATGTATCTTCTTGTCCTCCATTCCCATTGGGCACAACAATTTCTTTAACCGGTATGTTGAGATTGGCAGCTCGTTTCCTTCAGGAAGAATTTCTTTCAACAAAGACAACAATGACAACAATGACGTGAAGCTTTTCTCGCTCCATCTATTGTTAGCTTTCAACTTATACAATCTTAACACATCACTAAGATTCATAAACTTACAACCTGTGTATAATCATATCTCCTAATCATGCACAATGTTTCTAAACATGGGAGGTGGATCAGTGTGCTCTACCCCACAACTATCCAACATCACATCAATGATGTCTATATGAACTGGTTCGTTCACATCTACGTCATCAGAGACAATTTCTTCTTCTACACAAGCATTTCTATCAACATCCACTGATTTCAAGTTTGAAATCTCTCCATGCCAGTGTCATTCTGTATAGCCTTGTACAATCTCATTACACATGACATTACTTTTGATTTCGTCACCAGTGCTGACTTTCAAGTTGTTACCGCAATGCCTACATGGACAGTAGAACCTATCTCCAGGTTGTTTCCTACGTTCCTCGGCAAATCTTATAAACCGATCAAGACCATAAATAAACTATGGGGTACAGTGATTTGGAATGGACATCTATGATCTATCTATTCTATGATCAAAGAGAAAACAAGTATATATTAGAAAAAGATTATGGTCTAGGGTTAAAAGATTAGGGTTTATGGTTAAAACTTTAGGGTTTAAGGTCTTATATATAATAAACGTGTACCACCTATCCCATTCTTGAACACCTAATCTCACTAGTAAGTGTATAATGTGTATTGGGTTTTCAAGAAAATTTTGACAACATTTCCCCGTTGTTCTCTAAGTACATATGTACTTAGAGAACAAACAAGGAAGTGCTACTGAAATTTTCTTGAAAACCAAATAAACATTATACACTTACATCCTAAGTGAGATTAGGTGTTCAAGAATAGTCCCAAACTGGGGACTATCCAAAATTTACTCCTAATGAGTAAATCTTGGATGGGTTTCTAGGCTAACAAAATATAACACCACTCATAAGTAGGCGGGTCTGATCACATTAAATTTTTAGGATCAAACCTAAGGACATTTTTTCTTAAGGCCAATTTGGATTTTAGTCCAATTAAGAAAAAGTGATTAACAAGGTTGGATCGAGTTGACTATCTTTTTATATAACTAAGTTATGTAAGGAAGTAAATAAAATAAAAGCAAAAATTAAAAATAAGATAAAAGAATTATAAAAGAACATAGACATAAGATTTCACCACCACTACATGTATTTGCTCACTTACATTGCATCACTCACAATTGGGATAATAGATCAAGGGTCAAACACATTCCATATCTTATTAGAGTATGTAAATCACAAGGACAAAGTTCCCCATTGAATTGAGGTCTCATTACTTATATATCATGAACCCATCACCCTAGAGAATGTCATGTTGACCTAGGTGTCGCATATTGCCCATATTTTGATAATGACTTAACCATTCCACTCATATGTATCTAACATTTCTAATTGAGATCATTGCAGACATTAGATACAAGAAAAGAATCAAAATTCACTCAAAGCTACTCTCCCGGCACATGCAAAACATGTGACTTTCACCCGCTTTGTAATATAGCCCTTAGAGGCTTAGAGCAATTTTTGTAATCACTTAAATTCATGTTTTGCATTGTATCTAAGATGGATAAAATGATTGGAACTCAAAAATCCATCATTTATACAGTTTTTGGAAATTCCAAAATACCCCTTAACAGGGATTTTGTCGGCCGAATTACAAACTCGGCCGATCCATGTATTGAGGAATTTTCTGGGCTGTCGGCCGAGTTTCAATGCCAGGAAACTCGGCCGATCCACTGGTCAGTCAAAACCAAAGGATGACTGATCGGTCGAGTTTCCCCCTGGAAACTCGGCCGACAGATTCCCTGTTGGTTTTGTCACCTAGTGTGTCGGCCGAGTTGCCTTTATTGAAACTCGGCCGATCGAACTGTACTGGAATGCAGAAAAAGCAATTCCAACCGTTGGAGGAGTTGGTGGGACTCAAAATAGATCCGTTGCAAGTTGTAAAACGGCTAGTTTGTGCCACTTAACTCACCCAACCTCAAAGGGACACCCTCAACTATAAATAGGACCTCTTGGACTTCATTCCAAGGTTGCTCATTCACATATGCTTGGTCCTAGCCTTAGTTGAGTGGTTTCTAATCCTTTGAGCCCCTTTCTCTCTCTACCTTCAAAGCAAATTCGTGAGTATGAGTGAGTTAGGATCCCATGTATGAGAGCTATCATTTGTAATCTTGTAAAGCTCTCCTTTCCACTTCTCCCATCTCCATTCTCTATGAAGATTGATTGAAGTTTCTTCTCCGAGTGAAAGAGAAGAAGGTTGCTGTTCTTCCCCAAGTGAAGGAGAAGAAGGCTAGCTGCTCCAGGCCTCCGAGTGAAGGAGGAAGGTGCTAAAGCTCTCCAAGTGAAGGAGAGGTGCAAGGCAAAGCTCAAGCAAGATGGGTAATTCCTGCAAGGCCGAAGACCAGAGCAAGAGTAGGTAAGTCCTTTGAAGAAGGCTGAAGACTACTTGCTTGGTGGGTAAGTCCTTGGTGAGGTTGAAGATCTTGGCTTGATATATAAGTCCTTGGATGGTTGGTAGTTGTAGCTTGTAATCTTATTGTGTGATATATATAAGAGAACCAAGTTACAAATCCTAGAGCCTAACCAACTCTAGGTAGTGGACTGACATTGCTCCTAAGTTTAGGACATGGAACCACTCTAAACCACCTGTCCAAGTGCATGCTTTCCTTGTCTCTTATCCTTGCTTTGTATGCTAGTTTAGGACATCAAATTGCTGTTTTGAATTAAGTTCTGCACTTAATATAATTTGGTGGTCTAATCACTTTTGTGAAGTTTGTGAAGCTCTATTCAACCCCCCCTTCTAGAGCCCATTGATCCAACAAGTGGTATCAGAGCGGGTCTTCTCCAAGCTACTTCAACAAGTAGGAGAAGATGGGCGATTCGGCTCTCGGTTCACTCAACCTTGAGGGAAGCTACTCCACAAGACCCCCGGTCTTCGACGGCACCAACTTCCTATATTGGAAGAGAAGGATGCAGTTCTACATCCAAGGAGTTAGCTACGAGATGTGGAAGATAGTCCACCTCAAGTACGACGAGCCGAAGGGGAACATCACAACATGGACGGACGAAGAGATGAAGCGTGCTCAACTAAATGCTAAAGCCATTAGCATCATCTACGCTGCCCTCTCTCCATCGGAATTCAACCGCATCTCTTCATGGGACACCGCTCATGAGATTTGGCACAAGTTATGTGTCACCTATGAAGGGACGGAGCAGGTCAAGGAGGCCAAGATCTACATGCTCGGAGGCCTACTTGAAAATTTCAAGATGGGGAAGAATGAAAGGGTTGCGGACATGTACACAAGGCTCAACGTCATCCTCAACAGCCTTGCAGCCCTTGGGAGTGTCATGGATCGAGGCACCATCAACGCCAAGATCTTGAGGTCTCTTCCAAAGAGATGGGAGCCGAAGGTGACTTCAATTGAAGAAGTCTACAAGCTTAGCGAGTTGTCAACCGAGGAGCTGGTTGGTAACCTACAAGCTCACGAACCAAGGCTCGACAAGCAAGAGGAAGAGGAGAAAAGGGAAGAGAAGGAGACAAGAAAGATGAAGGACACGGCCTTCAAAGCTCATGTCGAAGAAATGATGAGGCAACAACAGCTTGCCATGAAGTCTCCTTGCCCCTCCTCAAGCGAAGACGAAGGTGCTAATGACCATGAAGCCAATTACTCCAAAGGAAGACACTTCAAGGGAAAGCAATCCTCCTCCACTCCTAGGTGCTATGAGTGTGGCCAAAAGGGCCACTACAAGAATGATTGCCCAAAAGTCAAGAAGGGCTATCATAAGGGCAGTCACAAGAAGGATGACAAATACAAGAGAGAATCCAAGTACAAAAAGAAGGACAAGAAGGAAAGACGATCCAAAGATGCAGCTCATGCGACATGGGAGGAGTCTTCTACTTCAAGTTCATCTTGTTCCGAGGATGGAGAATGTCATCTTGCACTTATGGCATCTACTAGTGAAGAGGTAATGGAGGTAAGTGAGGTAAGCAATGTAAGTGATGAAGCTTTACTTGAACTATCTAAAGAATCTATCATTGAAATGCTTAGTGAATGTCAATCATCTCTTGCTAAATGTAAAGCTAAAAGAAAGAGATTAGGAAAGATAATAGATGATCTATATGCCAAGATTGACATTCTTGATGAAAATGAAAAGTTACACCTTGATAGTATAGATTCTTTGCAAGAGCAACTTCAAGACCTTGAACTTCAATACAATGGAGTAGAGGTTGAGAATGGTGCTTATCTTAAAACTATTGAAAGTCTTAAGATCGAGAACCAAAATTGCCTAGATGAGTTAGATGTTCTAAAAACTGAAAATGTTGAACTAAAACTCATTGATGATGCTAGGAGAGAGGAAGTTCATTGTTATCAAAAAGAAATTGCTATGCTTAAATCTGAAAATGCTAGATTGCTTGCTCAAACAAATGATCTATCCTCTAGACCTATCTTGCCTAGAAATGAAGTTGCTAACTTAACTATTGAAAAAGATTCTCTTCTTACTAAAGCCCTCTGTCTTGAGGCCGACCTGTTGCATGCTAGAGAAGATCTTGATAGTTTATCTACTACTATTAAAAATCTTAGTGATGATAATGCTAAATTAAGATCTACCTTGCAAAGGTTTCTTTCCGGTAAAAAGTCTCTAAATGATGTTCTAGAGCACTCTACCAAACAAATTGGTACTAGTGGTCTAGGATACGATGAGAGTATCCCAAAAGGTAAGAAGAAGAAGAAAGGTAAGAAAAAGAGTGTGGAAACTCCAATTCTCAATGGAGAGTCTTCCGGCTCTAAAAATCCCATGGTATGTATGCATTGCAAATGTGATGATCATTATTCTACCTATTGTCCTTACAAGCCTAAGGGGACCAACCCAAATATGAAATGGGTCCCCAAGCTAACCCCGGACCCCAAAGTTTGAGTTGGGTTCCGACATCCTCTTTTCTTGCAGGTCACAAAGAAATGGATTGTTGATAGTGGCTGCTCTAAGCACATGACTGGAGAAATCAGCCATTTCAACAAATTTGTGAAGAAGAAAGGAGGATCGGTAACCTTTGGGGACAACAAAAAGGGTAAGGTTATAGGTGAGGGTGATGTAGGTAATGATTTGTGCATTAAAAATGTTTTGCTTGTTGATGGCCTACATCACAACTTGATTAGTGTGAGCCAATTATGTGATAATGGTTATCTTGTGCTCTTTACTTCCTTAGAATGCTTGCTTCTAGATTCCCTGTCCTATAATGTCATATATAAGGGAACTAGAAATGGTAATCTATATGTGATTGTTCTTGATGCTTTAAAGCCCATACTAAATAGATGCTTAGTCGTGGATAAAAACGATCTTTCGCTTTGGCATCGACGCTTGGGTCATGTGAACTTGCATCAAATGAAGAAACTAGACAAAAAGGACTTGGTTCGAGGACTTCCCAAATTGGATTTTGAAAAGGATGAGGAATGTCAACCTTGTACCCAAGGGAAACAAACCAAATCCTCTTTCAAGTCCAAAGGGGTCATGAGTACCAAGAGAGTTCTAGAGCTTCTTCATATTGATCTCTTCGGACCTATGAGAACACAAACGCTTCGCGGCTCCAAGTATTGTCTTGTTATCGTCGATGATTTTTCTAGATATACTTGGACTTTCTTTCTTGTTTCCAAAAGCGACACCCTTGACGTTTTCTCGAGCTTTTGCAAACGAGTCGAAAACGAAGCTTCTTGTCATGTTGTTTCCATCCGTAGTGATCATGGGGGAGAGTTTGAAAATGATCTTTTTGAACGTTTTTGTGAAAAATCGGGTTATTCGCACAATTTCTCTTCTCCTCGCACACCCCAACAAAATGGAGTTGTTGAGAGGAAGAATAGATCGCTACATGAAATGGCTAGGACCATGCTTCTTGAGTATGATACTCCTAAGAAGTTTTGGGCTGAAGCCGTTAGCACCGCATGTTTTGTGCAAAACCGAGTTTTCACTCATCCGACGTTTAAGAAAACCCCCTATGAACTATGGCGTGGTAGGAAGCCGTCGATTGATTTCTTCCATGTGTTTGGATGCCCTTGTTTTGTTTTGAACACCAAGGACTCTCTCGACAAGTTTGATCCGAAATCTTACAAGGCTTTCTTCCTAGGCTATAGCACTACTAGCAGGGCTTTTAGAGTATTTAACATAGAACTATCTAAAATAGAAGAATCCATAAATGTTAAATTTATTGAAACTAACCCTGTTGTTGGCAAGCCTATTGGTGATAATGATGTTGCAGATGAAATCATTCCTATCCTCAAAGATCTCAACATCAAAGATAAAGGTAAGCAGGTTCAAGAAGAAGATCAAGAAGAAGAAGAGAAAGAAGAAGAAAGGAAGGATCCCACTCCCCGCTTCGCCAAAGATCACCCCAAGGAGTTGATCATAGGCAATCCATTTGAAAGAGTAAGGACACGGGCTGCACACAACAAAGAACAAGCAGACAGCGCCTTCATCTCTCAAATGGAGCCGAAGAACATCAAGGAGGCCCTTGGTGATGATGAGTGGATCCTTGCCATGCAAGAAGAGCTTGAGCAGTTTGAGAAGAGCCGAGTGTGGACCTTAGTGCCAAGACCAAACAATAGAAAGATCATTGGCACCAAATGGGTCTACCGCAACAAGCTTGATGAGCAAGGAAAAGTGGTAAGAAACAAAGCAAGGTTAGTAGCTCAAGGTTATAATCAACAAGAAGGTATTGATTTTGATGAAACCTATGCGCCTGTTGCTAGATTAGAATCTATTCGCATGCTACTTGCCTTTGCTAGTTATAAAAATTTCTTGCTTTATCAAATGGATGTTAAAAGTGCGTTTTTGAATGGTACAATTGAGGAGGAAGTATATGTTGCTCAACCTCCGGGCTTTGAAAATGATAAGTTACCCAATCATGTTTATCTCTTGCAAAAAGCTCTCTATGGTCTCAAACAAGCACCTCGAGCTTGGTATGAGAAACTAAAGAACTTTTTGTTAGATAATGGGTATATCATGGGCAAAGTTGATTGTACCTTGTTTCTAAAACACACTTCTACCCATTTTCTCATCATTCAAATATATGTTGATGATATTATATTTGGCGGAACTGACCTTGATCTTTGCAAAGAGTTTGGTTCTCTTATGCAGAGTGAATTTGAGATGAGTATGATGGGTGAGCTGACCTTCTTCCTAGGCTTCCAAATCAAGCAGACCAAGAATGGTAACTTCATCAACCAAGGAAAATACACGCTTGAGCTTCTAAAACGCTTTGGGATGGAGAACATGAAGCAAATGGACACGCCCATGTCAAACACTGCCAAACTTGACAGGGATGAGGAAGGTGAGAAGGTAGATGAGAAGCTCTATAGAGGTATGATTGGAAGTTTACTTTATTTAACTGCCTCTAGACCTGATATAATGTTTAGTGTTGGCTTGTGTGCCCGCTTTCAATCAAGCCCTAGGAAATCACATCTTATTGCCGTCAAGAGGATTTTGAGGTATCTAGCCAAAACTCCAAATTTTGGACTATGGTACCCTAAGTCAAGGGACTTTACTCTTGTGGCATATAGTGATGCTGACTACGCAGGTTGCTTAATTGATAGAAAGTGTACAAGTGGCACTTGCTTCCTCTTGGGACCATGCTTGGTGTCTTGGTTCTCCAAGAAACAGAGCACAGTGGCATTATCAACTACCGAAGCTGAATACATTGCAGCCGGAAGTTGTTGTGCCCAGGTCCTATGGATGAAGCAAATGCTCCAAGACTTTAACATTCATTTTGATGCTTCTCCTATTTTCTGTGATAATACTAGTGCAATTAATCTTTCATATAATCCAATATTGCATAGTAGAGCTAAACACATAGAAGTCCGCCATCATTTTCTCCGTGATCACATTGTCAAAAAGGATATTTATATCACACATGTGGATACGGAAAATCAGTTGGCTGACATTTTCACTAAACCGCTTGCTAGAGATCAATTTAATTTCATTAGGTCAAAATTGCTAATAACCTCTCTTGATGATGTTGAATTGCTCTCTAATTAGCTGGTTACATGTTATGTGTGTTGCTCATGCTTATAAATGCCTTGTTTGCTTAAAATGCTTGTTTTTGATAAATATCTCTATTGGTTTTATCTCATTTTCGGGTATTTTTCGCAAAACGAGTTTTTATCGACAAATAGTACACTATGATGATGAGAATGTGCCTAAATGTGTTTAAAATACATCCTAGATCCCTCAGAAAAATTGCCCTAGGTCGTATGAGGCTAGGACTAGATTTTAGGATTTCTCACATCAGGGTTTTTGTCGGCCGAGTTGGAAACTCGGCCGATCGGTCGGGCACAGGGTGTCTGTACACTCTATCGGCCGAGTTTCCCCACCCTGGAACTCGGCCGATCGACGGCAGACGGGTTTTATATATATAGGATTCGGCCGACTTGCTCCCTCTCAACTAGAGCAAAGTCGACCGAACCCTAGCCGCCCAAGCCCGACTCCTCCTCTCCTGGTCTTTTCCTCCCTCTCTCCGGCCGTTCTTGCCCCCAAAACGGCCCCCTTGTGTGCCCTAGCTGCTTGTACGGTTCCGTTGCTACGTTTTTCTCCGTGTGGATCAACGCCCTTCTCTCCGTTTCTTCTCCAATGAGGTCGCAACGTCGGAAACGCGCTGTTCCCGCTCCTGCTCGTTCGGTTCCTCTAGCTCCGAGGTATATGTCCTTTGACAACCTCTCTTTCGTGGACAATACCGCGGTTGCACGGTATAAAGAGCTTCTCCCTCGATCTCCTTTTCCTTTTCGTGCTCTTTATCAACCGCATTGTTTTCACGCCGATCTTTTTGAGGCGAGTCAAGTGTTTCGCACACACCATCTTGACACCTTTAGCATCGAGGATCCAAAATTTCACAATCTCAAGTATAGCACCAAGGCTGTCCGCCAATTCTACGCAAACTTGCGGTGGAATTACGACACTTTGGTTCCTCCCTCGGATACCTCGATTGTCTTAACCTCTATGATCGCCGGACAACCGTTTCATATCACCGAGCGATCCTTTAATCTTTACCTAAATGGCAACGTCGGCACGGCCTCTTGGACCACCTCATATCCCGATTATTTCGATCTTTTGCGTCCCGAGGACATCTATAAGGCACTCGAGATAGACTTGTCGGATATTCACAAATTCCTCAAGCTTCCCGAGTTTCCTTATAGAAAGAAGGGCACCCTGCCTTCTTCTGCTCTGTCCTCCCCTCGCCGTGTGTTGGCGTTTGTTCTTAGTTGCAATGTTCACCCAAAGAAAAACCAAACGGACATAGCCGAGAACACTGCCATGATGATGTATCTCCTCTTGAACAATCATGGAGTCAAATGGGCACGGTATATCCTGCACCATATGACATGTTTTGATTCTGGAAAGAACACGAAGGGCACCCATCTTCCTTATCCTGCCCTAATCTGTGGACTTTTCCAGTTTGCCACTGGTAAATCTCTTTTCACCGATTATCTCTACCGACCTGATCGAAAAGGGGTTTACATCAGTGAGACCACTCTCCAGAAGAGTGTCCCTACATCTGGTGCATCATCTTCTTCTGCTCCACCACCACCTCCTCCTCCACCATCATCAGCTGCACCACCACCTCCTGAGCCATCTTTCCAACCTCCTCCACACCCGGCTTTTGCCGATTTTCATGTTTCCAATGAGGCCCTCATGGGGTATCTCATGCATCAGCAAGCCTACAACATGCAGGTCCAACACCATCTTCATGAGGATCTCTGTCATGTCATGTCATCCATGTCTCTCTCCTGCCCGCAGCCCTACCCCACCTACCAGCCCTACCCCGGTGACGACTACGCTTCTTATGCGTATAGTCAGTTCTATCCACCTCCACCACCCTCTGCTTCCGCTGACCACTCTGCAGGTGGATACTCTCACCCTTCCCCGGTGTTGGCGCTTCCAGGTGGACGCTTGTCCGAGCTACTGGCCCAGTACACCTCGACTGCTCCTCCCATTGAGATAGCTTATGAGCTCCATGCTCTGGGCATGTCTTGGGCTGAGCAGAGCGCGAGATGGCCTGGACGGGCTTTTGGTCCTACAGACGAGGATATGCCAGATCAGGACGATGCCGAGTCAGATGAGGCGACTGCGACAGATGCTGATACGGATGCTGACGATGATGATGCTGCTAATGAACAGGATACACCGGCTGATGCCCCTCCTTCTGATGGAGACGAGGACTACCAGCCCGATGAGGACATGGATGCTGCTGTTGATGACGTCGACATAGATTAGTATAGCTTAGAGTAGATGTGTCTAGTGTAGTCTCGCATGACCATGTCATTTTCTTTAGGGACTATGTTTGTATCATCTATATTAGGCACATTATCTGAGATGTACTATGGCTTTTCCGCTTGTCCTTGTAGCTTTTGGTTTTATGTTTTGGATACATTTTGTATGACTTATCTTATCATGTAATCCATATTTTGATGAATGACAGTTGGTTGTTTTCATGAATTATCTTTGTGCTTCTCTGTCTTAATATGCTATGTTTGATTGAGTGTTTTGGAGAAGACCTGGTTTGTATGCTCTTCTACCCCCCTGCCTTTTTGAGATGACAAAGGGGGAGAAATATACCTCAATCATATTGCCATCATATTGCTTTTAGTGCTTGTATGGTTCTTTTCTTGTCTTTAAAACTTATATATCTTGACTTGGCTAGAATCATACAATATATATATGCTATGGCTGTTTGTGTGTTAACTAACAATGCAGGGATGAGTAAGCATGAATTGAGGGGGAGCATTACAAGACTGATCATATTTGCATCCCCTTGCAATTCTCTAAGCAAAGGTATAATTTTTCATATTCTTTTCAATATGTTGAGGAATGGTTTGTCATTGTCAAAAAGGGGGAGAATGTTGACCTAGGTGTCGCATATTGCCCATATTTTGATAATGAATTAACCATTCCACTCATATGTATCTAACATTTCTAATTGAGATCATTGCAGACATTAGATACAAGAAAAGAATCAAAATTCACTCAAAGCTACTCTCCCGGCACATGCAAAACATGTGACTTTCACCCGCTTTGTAATATAGCCCTTAGAGGCTTAGAGCAATTTTTGTAATCACTTAAATTCATGTTTTGCATTGTATCTAAGATGGATAAAATGATTGGAACTCAAAAATCCATCATTTATACAGTTTTTGGAAATTCCAAAATACCCCTTAACAGGGATTTTGTCGGCCGAATTACAAACTCGGCCGATCCATGTATTGAGGAATTTTCTGGGCTGTCGGCCGAGTTTCAATGCCAGGAAACTCGGCCGATCCACTGGTCAGTCAAAACCAAAGGATGACTGATCGGTCGAGTTTCCCCCTGGAAACTCGGCCGACAGATTCCCTGTTGGTTTTGTCACCTAGTGTGTCGGCCGAGTTGCCTTTATTGAAACTCGGCCGATCGAACTGTACTGGAATGCAGAAAAAGCAATTCCAACCGTTGGAGGAGTTGGTGGGACTCAAAATAGATCCGTTGCAAGTTGTAAAACGGCTAGTTTGTGCCACTTAACTCACCCAACCTCAAAGGGACACCCTCAACTATAAATAGGACCTCTTGGACTTCATTCCAAGGTTGCTCATTCACATATGCTTGGTCCTAGCCTTAGTTGAGTGGTTTCTAATCCTTTGAGCCCCTTTCTCTCTCTACCTTCAAAGCAAATTCGTGAGTATGAGTGAGTTAGGATCCCATGTATGAGAGCTATCATTTGTAATCTTGTAAAGCTCTCCTTTCCACTTCTCCCATCTCCATTCTCTATGAAGATTGATTGAAGTTTCTTCTCCGAGTGAAAGAGAAGAAGGTTGCTGTTCTTCCCCAAGTGAAGGAGAAGAAGGCTAGCTGCTCCAGGCCTCCGAGTGAAGGAGGAAGGTGCTAAAGCTCTCCAAGTGAAGGAGAGGTGCAAGGCAAAGCTCAAGCAAGATGGGTAATTCCTGCAAGGCCGAAGACCAGAGCAAGAGTAGGTAAGTCCTTTGAAGAAGGCTGAAGACTACTTGCTTGGTGGGTAAGTCCTTGGTGAGGTTGAAGATCTTGGCTTGATATATAAGTCCTTGGATGGTTGGTAGTTGTAGCTTGTAATCTTATTGTGTGATATATATAAGAGAACCAAGTTACAAATCCTAGAGCCTAACCAACTCTAGGTAGTGGACTGACATTGCTCCTAAGTTTAGGACATGGAACCACTCTAAACCACCTGTCCAAGTGCATGCTTTCCTTGTCTCTTATCCTTGCTTTGTATGCTAGTTTAGGACATCAAATTGCTGTTTTGAATTAAGTTCTGCACTTAATATAATTTGGTGGTCTAATCACTTTTGTGAAGTTTGTGAAGCTCTATTCAACCCCCCCTTCTAGAGCCCATTGATCCAACATGTCATTCTAATGTCACATCTAGGTTTCATTGATGATTTATTGATGCTCTAATTTCATATACATATGTCTCTACTATAGGATTTTAATATACATGATAAGTACCTAATCTATAGAGAATTATTAAAAAATAAATCAAGAATTCAATACTTTAAAACATGCAATAATTCACAATGCAATATTATAAACTACTGACAACATGGATAGATGAGACTAGAGTTCATATTAGATTAAAAAATAGCAACTTAGGACAAAGTCCGTCACTAAAGTCCCAAACTCAGCATATATGCACAATTAGCATCGAATATGGGAAAAAGGGTATTTTAGAACCCTAATGTACTCAAACATGTATAAAAATTACTGATTTGTATAAAAATTATCGTTGGTCTAAGATCCAATGTTAGCATCCCTCACCCATTGCCCACACTCTGAGGGTAGGGGCCAGCCAATGGTAGTTGGCGGAGGAAGAAGAGGAGGAAGAATGGTACCTTTGCGGTGGCGGTGGCAACCAGGAGTAGCAAGAAGGCGTCCAACGGAGAGCAGGAGAAGGCGAGTAGAAGTAGGTGGTGGCGAGCAGGAGAAGGTGCTGGAGCAACGAACGACAGCGACCAGAGCAACAAACAGCGGTGGCCAGAGCAACAAACGGCTGCGGCCAGAGCAACAAACGTCGGCGGAGGCAGCGAGCAGAGGAGCAGTGAGCGGTGGCTGGAGTAGGGAATCGATCACCAGACCTAAGCACAAAGTCAATGGAATAGAGAAAGGGAAAGAGCCTGGCTCGCACAGGTGTATTAAGTTAACAATAGGCGTCAGTTATTCAAAATAGCCGACACTTAAAACAATCAGCGTCGACTGCCGTAAAAAACTGACGTCAAAGGGGGGTGAAAATTTTCACGGGGACAATGTGTGAAAACACATTGACGTCGGTTATTGTAAGAAAATCGACGATAACAATGTGCCCAATTTCTATCTCGCAAAAAATCTTTAGTTGTTGGTTAATTAGTTAATAACCGATGCCGTATGTTAATTTTTGGAGGTAATTTTTTCCCATTGGAAAATTTAGATTTGACAGTCAATTTTAGGCGTCGGTTGCTTATTAAGGAACTGACGCTAAATTAAAAGCGATACCCGTGTCTGGCCGCTATTCACAAACATATGTTTGTTTTTTGTATTCAACCGACGCTGTAGGATTTAGGCATCGGTTTCTTGTATACAACCGACGCCTGTAAATGTGATGTTATAAGCCATTTCTATAGTAGTGTGAAGGTGTCCCTTCACCATCATTGACCCTAAAACATGATCATGAGTCTATTCATGGCTTTAGTCTCCTCCATCTTCATTGATCTCTTCATTGGACATTTCAAAGAGAAATGAGATGCCTCTGGAAAATTGGATTAAAGTGGAAATACATTTCATTTAGGTTATAGATTACATGGGGCCACTCCTGTACTCATATGAGAAGCAATACATTTTGGTGGTTGTAAATTATGTTTCTAAATGGGTTAAAGGCATGACCACCCCACACGTGACTCAAAAGTAGTCATGAAACTGTTCAACAAAGTTCCCATGTTTAGAGTTCACAGAACTGTCATAAGTGACATAAGCTCTCACTTTACGCAAAGATAATTTGAATCAGTCCTATAGAGTACGAATAAGACATAAAGTAGATACATTTTACCACCCTAAACATTTGACCAAGTAGACTTATGTAATTGGAAAATTTAGCAAATTATGGAAAAGATTGTGGGAAGAGTAAGGAAAAATTGGGAAAACAAAGCTACACAATGCTCTATAGGCATACAAAGCTGCTTATATAACACCCCTAGGAACCATGATCTATTTACTAATCTATGTAAAAGCATGCCCTTTTCCATTGGAGATGGAACATAAAACAATTTGGGCCATGAAACTCTTAATATGGACATTAAGCTAGCATGAGAACAAAGATTCCATCAACTCAAAGAGATTGAAGAAATTAGGCTACATGCCTATGGAAGTGCTGAGATGTACAAGAAAAGGACTAAGATTTGGCATGACTCACATTTAAAGAGAAAGGATATAAGTGAATGAGACAAGATTTTGCTATTTAACACATTGATAAGGCTCTTCAGGGGAAAGATAGGCTCTAGGTGGTTGGAACTTTCATAGTTGTAAATATATATACCTTTATGGGGTAATGGAAATTCATATAGAAAAATACAATACGTACCATGTCAAAGAAGGATCCTCACTGAGATATGTTTGATTCGCTGAAATGGAACATGTCGACGCCTCTAGGGTTCGGGAGAGGCGGCAGAAGAGGGGGAAGAGGAGGCACCGGTGGGCGAGGGCAAGGGAGGCCTGCCCGCCCCCCTGATGATGATCCAATCGAGACGAATGCGATTGAAGTCCCTGTGTCTGAAGGCACGGAATCCCTCCATCCTGACGCGGATGTGGAGATGCAACGATCGCCGCCCCCTCGACCTTCCTTTAAGGAAGCGGCGAGCAGAGGACTGGGCCCGCACCTTCCAAACACGGTATCACCGGATACTTTGAAGTCCGAAGACATCATAATCGACTGCGCTGGTACTCTGCCGTCCTTCACAGTCAGGCCAGACGTTCTTCCCCCCTGCTAGAGCTGTGGCGGAATGCGGTGATCGTCAAGGCCCTCGGCCTGAACACAGGTTATCATGCCCTGGTAAACCAGATCCAAAGCCTCTGGGGGCTATCAGAGCGTTACAGGGTCATAGATCTCGAGTACGGCTATTACATCGTCCAGCTTGCGAGTGAATCTGAGTTCATCAAGGTCATGAATGGAGGGCCTTACACCATATTTGGCAATTATCTTTCTGTACAATCTTGGTATCCCGAGTTCCGGCCATCGAATCAAATCCCAAGGAAGATCGTGGTGTGGGCTAGGATACCGGATCTGCCGATCCACTTATACCAGAACAGACTCCTCGAGAGTATAGGCAACACGATGGGGAGGACGATCAGGATCGACGACAACACTATCCAGGGGAACAGGGGGAAGTTCGCGAGGATGGACGTGGAAGTCAACACATCATATCCACTGCTACTAGGTTTCATGCTCAATGGCGAGCACCTACGCCTTGAATATGAAAATCTGCCCCAACTATGCATGCATTGCGGCAGGCTTGGCCATGTAGTGGTGGAGTGTGTTACTGAGGTGGGCGCGCCATCAGGTGATCAGCCCCCGTCCTACTCACCCTCCATCCATGCAAAGAAACTGGAGAGGAAAGCTGCACCGCCAAAGAAAGACAACGCCACTCCCACAGACTTCCAGAACAAGGCGAAGACGCCAGTGGAAGCCAGCAAGGAGAATCCCCAGGTCGATGAGGGCGAGTGGCTGCCTGGAGGTAGCCAACGTTAATGAAAGAAAGTGGAGAAGAAGAAGCAAGACACCCAACCCTCAAAGAACACCAGCCCACAGAACACCTTCATTAACCTAGTTGACAATGAAGTGGTCCAAGGGCGACCTCTCGCCACCAACTCAGCTGAACCCTTCCAGTTTGGGGCGGGTGACTCGAGCTCTTTGCCACCGCTGCACCTCGGCCCCAAGACAACAGGAGGTCACACGGTGACTCTCTGAAACCGTCGGATTATCATTCAGGCCACAACTAGGATGCCAGAAAGAATCCACAAGAAAGGAAGACTCGCCCAACAACTGGCTGGTTCGCCTTCGACAGTTAAAAAAGCTATAGATTTCAACAACCCGGAGGAGGAGATCACTCCTACAGCCCCGGTAGTCCCAGAAGAGGAGATCGGATTGCGGGCGGAAATTGCCTAATTCCTCATCCTCTTACTTTCTTTATGAATATCATCACCCTTAATATCCAAGGAGCACGCTCCGATGATAAGATCTGTTACATTAAAGAACTCCGTAGATCTCACAGACTCCACCTTATGGTCATCATCGAGCCCCGCTGCAGTGGTGTGATCGTCGACGGCATCATCCAAAAGCTGGGTTTTCCCTCCTCTCACCGTGTTGAAGCAAGGGGTTTCTCAGGAGGGATCTGGCTCCTGTGGGATGACGCAAGATGTAATGTAGAAGTTCTATTGAACCACCGCAAATTCATCCACTACCGACTGAATGGAAACATCTTCTTCACTGCCATCTACGGCAGCCCTCAACCTACGACGCGGAGATGGCTATGGCAACGTCTCGTCTCCATCACCACGCCCCATGGCGAGCCATGGTTGGCCGCCAGTGATTTTAACACGACGCTCAGCCGTACTGAAAAGATTGGCAGCGATTTATTTGATTATGCCTCTTCTGCCTCTTTCCATGATTGCCTCCACGACACTGGTCTTGCCGACCTAGGCACAGCATGTCAATTTTTCACCTTTATGAGAGGCATGATCCGTGAAAGGATTGACAGAGCCATCACAAACGAGGCGTGGCTATCCCATCTCCCACACACCAAGATCTGGGTGCTCCCTCGCGTCACCTCAGACCACAACCCTATCCTTATTACTACTGGTCGAGAGTGCACCAAGAGCTCCAATAATCCTTCCTTCAAAACCAGAGCTAGTTGGCTCATGAACGACGATTTCACGACTTGCGTCCAGTCGAGTTGGGATTCGTCAGTCTCCTTCACTAAAGCTCTTCCTTCCTTCCAAAGAGCTGCAACCGCGTGGCATCGCAACACTTCCAGAACCATGCACAGGGAGAAGTCAGTGACGCTCCGAGAGCTTGATGAGCTGCAAAGGAGACCTGATCAAAATGACCACAGTCACAATGCCTGCCGCGTTGTGGATCTCCAGGAGAAATATTGTCGCATCTTACTCACCGAGGAGGCTGATTGGAAGCAGAAAGCTCACATAAACTGGCTCCAGCATGGCGACCGGAATACGAGTTTTTTCCAGTCCTTCGTGCGGGCCAGAAGACATCACAATAAAATCTCTTGTCTCAAGAATGATGGAGGGCAATGGATTACTGGTCCTACCTCACTGCGGGCTCATATCCAGTCTTTTTTCATCAATTTGCTTACTAAACCTTTGCCTATTTCTGTTGTACACGCTAACAATTTTGCAGGCGTCTTCCCCTTAATACCGGATCCCACACTCCGGTCCCTAGAAGGGGTGCCCTCTGCAAACGAGGTCTGTGACACCATCTTCTTGATGGCACCCTCAAAGGAACCTGGGCCAGACGGAATCACAGCGGATTTCCTGCAGCATAGCTGGTCCCTCGTTGGGCCTTCTGTCGTCCGCACCATCCAACACTCCTTCAGAATGGCGACGGTGGAGCCTGCGCTGGCGAATTCATATATCGTGCTGCTACCAAAAACCAAGGCGCCACAGACCTGTGGAGACCTTAGACCGATTTCCCTCAACAATGTGGTGTTCAAGGCCATCTCTAAGATCATTGTTGAATGCATTAAGCCCTTGTTGGATGACTGGATCTCACCGTACCAGTCACGTTTCATTCTGGTATGCAAGGTCACTGATAATATTCTGTTGGTGCAGGAAGTCATTCATTCCATGCGGACTAAAAAGGGTACCAAGGGTTGGATGGCCATTAAGCGAGACCTATCCAAAGCCTTCGACAGGATGAGTTGGTCGTTCATCCAGAGCACTCTTTATAAGGTGGGCCTCCCCGATCGGATGGTTCATTTAATTATGTCCATCATCCAGTCAGGTGCTTCTTCTATCCTCTGGGAAGGTGTTCCCATGGAAGCCTTCAAAATGGTGTAAGGGGTAAGGCAAGGCGACCCGCTGAGCCCCTACCTTTTTGTTCTCTGTCTCGAGCACCTTAGCCAATTGATCCACACTAGTTCAGAAGACGGCACTTGGAAACCGGTTGTCCTATCCAGAGGAGGCTCATCTCTCACTCACGTATGTTTCACGGATGACATCATCCTCCTCGCTGAAGCCTCGACTGTTCAAGCCAACAACATCAAGAAAATCCTGAAGTCCTTCTCCCTAACTTCTGGGCAAGTGGTGTCCAGGGCCCAATCACGATGTTTCTTCTCCACGAATGTTACTCAATCGGACAGACGCTGTATCAGCAGAAAGCTGGGCTTCCAAGCAACGAATGACCTAGGCAAATACCTGGGCGTTCTGATTCTTCACAAAAGAACCAACAAGGCCACACACTCTAGCATCCTCGACGCAATACGGGGCAGGATGAACAGCTGGACTGTCCGACACCTCTCGCTCACCGGGCGTGTCTGTCTAGCTAAAGCAACGCTGCAATCCATCCCAACGTACACAATGCAGACGACCCCCTCTCGCCTGCACTCTGTGATGATATAAACTGCCACATCCGACGTTTCATCTGGCAAGGCTCGAGCGACCAGAAGAAGATTTCCCTAGTCTCTTGGAAGAAAATCTCGTCGAACAAGGATCATGGTGGCCTAGGCATCAAAGACGCCAGGGATCAAAACGCAGCTCTGATGTTAAAAAATGTCTGGACCTACCTGAATGACCCTAACAAGCTATGGGTGAAGATCCTGAAAGAGAAGTACAAAGGGAGAGGCTTCACGGCCAACAATTATCGTTATGCTATTTGGAGCTTTATCACCATCAACATACCTTTGATCCAAAGCTCATGTTCCAAGTCCATTGCCAATGGGATCGACACAAGGGTTTGGCAGGACAAATGGATGGCGGGTGAAGACATCACTACCCTTGCCCCAAACCATTCTGTCCCAACTGAGATAGCTGATCTCCAAGTTTCTTCTATGGGCCTCGACAATGGTGAGTGGGACTGGGATTTCATCCAGACCTACTTACCCTCCTGCACATGGGAAATCATCCGTATGTTACCTCCACCGGACACTACCGCTGGACCCGACACCTTCATCTGGCCCAACGAACCAAGCGGCAACCTGACTGCAAGGTCTGCTTATCGGTGGCTTCGCAGGAACAAGGAGTTGAGTGTCCCGGGAGCCTGGGAGTCTATCTAGAAAGCACACATTCCTAAAAAGATCAGAACCTTTTTGTGGCTTCTTCAACATCACGCCCTCCTCACGAACGTTGGGAAGCGCCGCCGCCATATTATGGTTGATAGCATCTGTCCAAGATGCCACAATGGAGACGAAACCATCATCCACTGTCTGCGAGATTGTCCGAGCAGCGCGGCCATATGGGAAGCACTTCACCCTGACCCAGGATTCTTCACTGAAGATGAAAACATATGGCTCGATAAAATAGTTAAAGGCGAATATGTCAGCCCTCATCCCACCACTCAACATGTTGTGTCTTGGAATTTGTGGACCATGCGAAACATGGAGGTCCATGGGGGTAGCATCAATCCCACCTCTCCTGCGGTACGCTTCATCCAGCTGCGCTCAGAGACAGTGCAGAAGCTTCAACACCTGCGTCCCAATGCTCCTGCGGTAATATCCGCTTCAGCCAGGCATCAATCAAAACTGCTGCACTACGAGTTCATCATCCTCACTGATGCTGCCTACACTCCATCTCCATCAAGAGCCAGCTATGGCTGTGTGGCTTTAAGCCCTGAAGGCAACATCCTCTTGGGATGAGGGGGCCCGATCAAGGCCGGGTCTGTAACTGAAGCAGAAATCCTTGCAATCACACAAGCCGTCGCCCTTGCGAGTTCTCAACATTGGTCCAATGTTCTGATCATCTCCGATTCTACATCGGCCGTCCAAACACTATCTTCCATGAAGTGTGACCAAGCCCGCCTCCAGGCTCATCACCGTCTCTAGAAAAGAATGATCCTCAACAACCCCTCGTACTGTATCCTACACAGTCCCCGGGTGTTCACCACAATTGACTGCCAAACTTGTACTAAAAAACAACCATAGAGTAGAGTTCACACAATGGCCACCCTGGCTTAAGTGTAATGGTCCTTTGGACATGTCTTTCATATCCGCTCTGTATTCATTCTCTGATTAATAATATTCCATCTTTTCGGAAAAAAAAGAAGGATCCTCACTCTCGTTAGTCATGAGTGTTGTCAACCTCGACTGCCATGAATTTCTTTGGACCTTGATCCCCATCTGTCCTCGTTATTGACATCTAAAGGGACAAACACATCATGCTCTCACCAAGGATCACTAGCGACATCCTTCAACAAACTACACATGGAATTGATGACCCAACACTTGTCACCCTCCTAATCTTACCATGGATGCTCTCATCGGTCCCTTCAGTCCTATGGTTATCTACCATCATCAACTAGCAAACCAATTTCACAAGGGACTCTCATTGACCATCATTGTTGGTCTGTGCTGCAATTGGTCCTTCAAAGACCTTTTCCCATCAGTCTTCGATCATTGATCAACCAAGACATTCATCAAATCCAACACAAGACTCAGACATGTTGCTAACCTAATTATGGAGAGAAATTAGATTCTTGTATACAAGTAAGGAATAAATTCAACAAACTGAAGCAAGGAATAAAGAATTAGAGGAGCACATTGCAAGTATGGGGATCCCACAATAGAGACAATCATGGACAACATGTATAAATACATGTCCCCTGCACTGGTTTCAACTGATGAGAGCGAGTTTCCAATCACCTCAGAGTACACTCCATTAGAGAGGGTATAAGTGTCAAGAGGAAGTGCGCTCACAATCTCACCCCATCAACACATCTAGAAAGAAAACTAAGGCAGTGAAAAGGCCAAAAAGACTACAAAGGAGGAGAAATAACTTCAATTGGTTCTTAGTGAGGAGCTTGCACTAGAGTGATCAATACTCCAAGCATAGCTAACAATGACAACTATATTTGTGTTATGTCATCCAACAAGCAATAGGAGCCCAAAAATGACATGAGCAAGGAAAGCTAAACATGTATGAGATAAAGTCTTTAGAGCCACAAGATATGGATGTGAACATACTCTAAAAAACATTAAAATATTAATAGAGTGAAGAAACTTCTGACTATGGAAAATATCTTAATATGTGTTCTCTCTGGGAAAATACTACATGCAATTAATGAGAGAATTCATTCCCTCTCTCATAAAAGTTCTAGTTCAAGCCCAAGAACAAGAGGAATGAGGGGGTTCATTCAAGCTATTGATGCATATGTTAAAAAAGGATTACATATTTACATAAAGGATGCTCATTTAAATGTTCAACATGTTAGAAGAAGAATCTAACAGAGTGGACACATTCATTTATGATAGGGAAGCTAAAGGATTGAACATCGACAAGTTTTCAAAGAAGATCTCATGAGAATCATTCCACTACCTCAGTCAATTTTGGAGGTCAAGCATACATTCTAGTTTGCTATGTTTTGTTCATAAATTGATTCCTAACACAATTTTTACGAGATCTGACATACAAAACATAAACAAAGTATATTTCCATATCCTATGGTGCAAAATGGAGAGGAAACCAATAAACATTAGGAGGTTCCTCATAGAGAAATGGATGATTACTAGTGATCATGAGGAGCTGAAAGTACTATATGTGGGAGGTTTAATAACTACAATAGCAAACCTACTTGGCTATCCTACAATTATGAAGGATTTTATCAAACCAAAAGGAGATTGCTTGATTGATGTTAAGTATCTCATCTCATCCACTACTCTGGCAAAGTAGAATGAAAGGTTTTTCAATAGATTCAAAATGTCTCCCAATTGTGCAATTATGGTAAGGCAAAATTTCTATTCACATGGGAAGAATTGGAAGCAATTATGAAGGTAACTTCTCAACAAGGATGAGAAAGCATGAATTCCAACAAGAAAGGAACAAATCAAGCAAGGAAGAACACTACAACATCAAAATGAGCAATAATTCCTCCCCAACCAGCTAAGATGGTTCCAAAGACAACTCCAACAAAAGAAAAGAAGAAGACTGCACAAAGGCATGTCACATCCCCGTCCTAAAACCAATTTAGGGAGAACATAAAGATGAAGAAGGATCTTTCATTTTGATACAATAACAACAACCATGTTGAGCTCCATCCATAAAAGCTGCACAACCTAACTTGATACAACATGAAAAAGTGATACAAAATGTGCCACACTAACAAGCACAAGAGAAAGTTGACAACTAGGTGCATAAGTCTGCTAAATAGACTAACAAGGACACATGAGTAGACTCAACTGCTAAAGTCGCATGACCTTGATAGAAATAATGACCATACTATCCTCTAGAAACCAACACATGACATACTCCACATATGCAATACCAACTATAGTCCTACACGGGGGTGAAGTTTGATTGATAGTTTGACCTAATGTGATAGTTAGCTTTCAATGCCATGTCAAATATTTCCACTATGTCTTTGCAAATGTTCAACACTTGTAGAAGTGTTAAAAAAAGAAAATGAAACCACTTAGGAATCTTCCTAAACTACTCAAGCAAATGGCATCACATAAATTCCAAACTAACCACTCCTTATAGCACATGGAAAAGGTGATCATGGAGATGAAGGATAAGCACAAAGTAGGAAAACAAAGGTATAAAGAAAGGTTGTCAAAACAAAAGTAGGTGGAGACTTCCACATCATCATCCCAACTAGGATCCTCAAAATCACCAACACAAATGGGAGGAAAATATCCTCTTTAGTCACTATTTCCATGACAATGCAAAGACAACTAGAGGGTAAGTAGATGTTGTAAGTGAAGAACCCAAATGAACCACGAAGTTAGTATATGACATAAATTTATTAGACATGAATATACAAATTAATAATGATGAAGAGACCTTGTACACACTTCCAAGAACAACATTGATGCACACAATTATTTATGGTAAAGAAGAAGAAGCAACATATCCAAATGCACAAAAAGAACCCACTAACACTAGTATGATAGAGAGATACAAAAGATGTTGCATAGAGAAATGATCGTGGCATAAACCAGACTGAACAACAATAAGAACAAGTAGAACAAACTAATGAATATATATAACATCCACTAAAGGATATCTATGATGAATATTTTAACTACCCCTCACCATCCTTATCTAAAGTAGCTAGACTCTGATAAATGTTAGAAGGAGAGGAAATTAGGTTATCCCGAGAAAGATTTTTTCTGACAATGAAGAGAAAGACTTACAATATTTCCTTGATGGTGTTCCTACAAGACTGCCAAGTCCAATATCCTTGACCCTAAGACAGTGAAGAACACATGTCTTCTTGGAGCTCCACCCCTTCCTTTCAAAATGGATAAGATGGACATGTCATCCACTATAAGACTATAGTTGCAGTACATCCATGTCCTAGTAGACATTGTCCATGACACAAAACCATAGGATGTCCTATTATACTTAAATGTGTGGTGCCACTTGACATGAGAGGACTTTTGGATTGCTTTTAGGCCACAAGCATGTATTATAAAGATGTTTTTTAAAGTCTCATCCACCACCATCTTGGAGGAGTTTGTATAGTTAGAGAAAGGCTAGCATGCCATCAGTAGAACACTGAAGTTCTTGTATTATAATCAACTGAATGCTCCCTTAATGAGATATCTCATAGGGATAGTCTATAAAAGGGAGACCTGAGTCATATTACTCCCCTATATAATCCATGAGCATGACACCTTTTTGTTCTCAATATCATGAATAAGAAGGATGTTATTTATAACCGCAACACTAAGGGATCAAAAGTGGGGCCTTTTTGTTCAAAGGTCCTGAAGTCAGGAGCATACATCACAGACCAATTAGACTAAACATAGTAATAATGAAATTAGTCCCTTAGTATAACCTAAATGGATTAACTACACAGTTTAGATGAGTACCAATCAACTTATTTGATTGCTGGGACTGTATCTTTGTCATATTGAGGTTTATGGAAGCACTCAACAGTGACATCATAACTGATGCCACACTGATAAATATGTTTATAGTTTATATAGGAAATACGTCACGGAAGTTATCCATAATTGACATTTCTTCTAGATCCAACCCTACATCCCACCTTGAGGCATATGTACAAAGAATTTCTCATCCATTCAAATACCCATGGAGAGAAGATATGAGATGCATGATGCAGTAGAGGATGCCATTTCCCCAACAATATCAACAACATAAAGAGCAACAAGAGTAGTAAAAGAAAACACATGTAAAGGAAGTTCAACCTAAGCCTGAACCAACCCTACCTAGGGAAATGAGGCAGATAAAGAAAAGAAGAAGTTTCCACAACAATATCCTAAACAAACACTACCATATGAGGAATACATACCTAATTTCTCTATAGATGGTGATGAAGAAGAAGAAGCACCAAACCAATAGGGACTGCAATACCCACTTTCAAAAACTTTGATAGGAAAATGTGTTACATGTTGAGCCAAGATGATTAGATCTCTTTATGGAAAGGTTAAAACCAAACCATGATGATAATACCTTCATTTATCACTTAGATCACATATGCGTTATCAAAGAAAACCTCCTTGACATCCTAAAGAATGGGGGGTTACATGTGAATAAACATTATGTAGGCCCGTAAATCACTCCTTGAGGACAACTTTCATGATATATACATGAAGGAATATGAAATTGAAAGTGATATTATTGCCAAAAAGGTTTTTGAGGAATTTTTTTTGATAGAGTATCTAAAAAAGTAAAAAACAAAGTTCATCTTCCTACCTTTTATGCATGGAAATCATTGGACTTTGTTGTGTGTCAGTATTGAAGCTAAGACAATACTAGTCTATAACATCTTAGACCCCCCATTCAGGAAACACAAAACCAACAATGCTAGTAAGATGCATAGTGAGACTGAACAAACAACTTAGGGTTGTGAAAATGAAATTAGTGATTTGAGAAAGAAATTTTGAAGAACATATGCATCAACGAAGAAATACTTTGACTATGAAAAATTGCAATTATGTTATAGTTGTCCACAATAGATTAAAGAATCTGATGAATGCAATGTTATATTTTGGATGCATGATGTCACTAGTTTAGAAATAGCAAGTTGAAGATTACCATGAAGATGAAGAGCATCAACCAAGAGGCACCTTTTCTGTCAAACTATTACACTCACAATGGTCTAACAAAGATCTCATCAATCAACCTCTCTATACCCTTACCTATTTGCATTCCTTCTCAGTTATGACACTCTAGGGATATAATAAATGATAGGTTTGGGGCTGAGGGTGCAAATAGGTGAGGGGGGTACATTCCATATAACTTGTGCATTACTTCAACTTTTTACTTCTCTTATCCTTATAGCTACTCATAGGAAACTTTAATTTTTTTTTACACTTTTCCTAAATTTATTCCAAAGGGTTAAACTTGAGCAAATTTTGATAAGAAAATGTAGAGTGTTCTCAATGCCCATAAACATGCTCTAATTGTCTTCAAGCTATATATTAATGACTCTCACCTTATAAACAAAATGAGTTAGATAATCTTCTCATAACAGATACAACATAAATGATCATGCTCTTCTACTAACCTACTCTCAAGGTACTATAAAATTATTTGTTTTGGCCTAGACATGTAAAGATAATATGGGAATAAGGAATATCTTTAATTTAAGTTGTAGCTTCAACTGTGATCATTAGCTGTCTCAAATACTAGATGGAAGTGCACCAACCTCAACAAGAACAAAGTTACCATGTATCAGTGCAAAGAAAAACCCTAAAAATGGAAAAAATGGCATGGCAACCCAGTTAAATCCTAAAAATCACAAAACCATAAAATATCCACAAAAAGATAGAATAAAATGAAGAGTGTCAACAAATAAATAAGAGTTGTGCAATGTAGGATCCAAAGGTGCCTAAACAAGTGTATTTCTATGTTCACAAATGCAGATACACCATGACTAGTAGAAATGCCTAATTTCTCATTAAGGCAAACCCTTGGACTTTTTGACAATGTTTTTTGGTCGACTATTACCCAGATGGAACCATGATTCCTAGCAGTCCTTGGAAGAACAACTACAAAATCCATGGTCACATGATACCACTTCCATTGTGGTATCAACATCAGTTGTAACATCCATGCATGCTTCTGATGTTCTGCCTTGACTTGCTGACACACCGCACACTTTGCCACGAACTCAGCCACATCCTTCTTCAAACTGGGCCACATTGGTGAACTCAAATTCAATGTCCAACATCTCTGATGGTACTTGATAATTGACGATATATAGGCCAAGAAATTGTTCATGCTCTTTCCCCTTTATATATAATGATTAAGCTTTGCATCAAGACATTGACGCTAAACAAATGTGCCTCTTGGGAGACAAAGTGAGTGTTTGATGGAGCTTCCACTTACGTGGAATTGCGTGCACCACTAAAAATCCTAAAGATGGTAAGTCTTTAAGTTTAGCCTTGCTTATACTAGATAGAAAACTCCACCCTCGCATGCTAAGATACATGGAAGTCTTATCGCAGTATAGTTAAGGGTCGAATCCACGAGACAACGGTCTTGTTGCAAGCAACAAGATGGAAAACGTATGGAATTTCACTTGGTTACTTACTAGCAGGCACTTATATCGAAAGTTGGATTTTGATGTTTTTAAACTAAGAACATGAAAAGTAAAGAAAGCAGGTAAATCTAATGAGTTAAACTATGATAAAAGATCACTAGGGTGTGATCGGTTTTTCACCACCACTACACATCGATCAACACATGCAAAGCAAAACTTAACCTGCAAAAAGAGTCCAGTCAGTTAGTATCCTTGTAGACTTAGCCTCCTTTCGGAGAATCTAACTACGAGAAGTGAGGGAATGTTGCAACGCCAGCCATTCCCGAACAAATGGTCACATTACTTTACATCATTCCCCTCGCAAAGTGTGTTCCTCGACTTATCAAGGTTGCACTTCCATACGTCAAATGATTCCATTTCATAGTATGAAAGTGCAACAGATGATAGTGAGTCTACTCCACTTCTTGAGATACACTTCTAGATACCGAAACAGATGCATGGTGAGTACATGCACCAAGAACCAACATGCAAATGAGTTTCGAATCTAATAGTACAAACATAGACAATTCATACTAAAAGATAAAAGATAACACAAGTTGGAGATCAAGCAACATGCATTCATTAATCGTTTGATGTTGAACTGACAGAGATAAGAACTCTATATTACAACCTAAGGATTACATTTACATGCTATGAAAACATGGGTAGCGGGGCTACTCCCCGCACCCTAGTGAGAGAGTCTACTTGCTCATAACTAGGACAAAGAAGGAGGCAAGAAGAGAGAGAGAGAGCGTCATCCCCACAAAGGAGGGAGGAAAGTCAACCCCTTGGAGAGAGAAACGATGCACCAGCTTCACAGGTTGCTTGATGACGAGATCTCCCTCTTCCCACCTTCTTTGGCAGAGAGAGAGAGAAAGCAGCTTCAAGATGGAGTGTGGGTCTCAGACCAGCAGCCCCAGGGCAGAGGATGGAAGTAACAAGAGCTCTGGAATGATTGAGGCAGCCTTTGGACGTCTGAAACTTCATACTTGGTGGAGGACCCTTGGGGTTTTATTTATATGCCTTAAGTGAAGTCCAAACGGTTTGGAGACCGTTTGGACCTCAAGACCGTTTGGGCCTGAGACCGTTTGGATCTCAAGACCGTTTGGGTTTCAAGACCGTTTGGACCTCAAGACCGTTTGGACCTCAAGACCGTTTGGACCTTGATGCGGTCTTGGGACCGTTTGGCTTCATGCGGTCTCGGGATCGTTTGGACTCCATGCGGTCTCGGGACCATTTGAACTCCATGCGGTCTCGGGACCGTTTGGCTTCATGTGGTCTCGGGACCGTTTGGCTTCATGCGGTCTCGGGACCGTTTGGCTTCATGCGGTCTCGGGACCGTTTGAACTCCATGCGGTCTTGGGACCATTTGAACTCCATGCGGTCTCGGGACCGTTTGACTTCAAACGGTCTCGGGACCGTTTGAGTCCATACAGTCTTGAGGCTGATTTAGTCTTTTATGATTTTTTGTGTCTTTTTCTGTAGATATAAAGGGGAAAAGTTAGTCTGATGGTATATTTACAATAAGAGGGAATTTTTAGGTATTATATCTAATTCTAATTAAGAAAGAGTGTGGAAAACTAAAGAAAAGACTAAGATAATCATCCAAAATTGGAGGTTATCACCCCCCTAACTTAGAGTCTAGCTTGTCCTCAAGTTAGATAGAGCTGAGGCATGTAATGGCAAGGCAATTTTATTTAGTTAAAATTTCCATACTCTTGCTTCAATTCTTAACCTGAGTTCTCTTAAGGTCATATCAGGTCTTATTGCTTGCCTTGACTTTTTTAGGTTTAGAGAGTTGCTTGGGTCTCAGGTTCCTTCCGTATCTCATAGCTTGCATCGGGACCACCTTTATTTTGTGCATGTTGTTGACTCTAATCAGCTTTATACCTCTCTAAAGGACCTACTGGAAGCTAGAGAGGGTATGAGGGTTGGCTAAAGGCTTGAAGTGTAACTCCCCCTTCAAGTGGGGGATGGGTTATCTATGCTTTTAGGATCTCACTACCAGGTACGACACATCTGCCTTTGTGAGGGCAGCTGAATGTACCGGCCGGGCGGGTCCTTTATAAGCCTTTCAGATACCTTAGGGTTTCACTACCAGACACGACACATCTGCCTTTGTGAGGGCAGCTGAATGTGCCGGTCGGGTGAGACCTTCATTGGTTCTTTATATAGATCCTTATTTATGGCACAACTCTCATAATTTTATTCGACTCTCTAGCTTTTATTCAAAGACTCGCAGGCTTGGGTTTTAGGGTTTTGTTTGGGAATTTTATTTTGGGCGGCCAAGCCTCTTTTATTTTGAAGAGAGGAAAGCTGTTCTTAGAGTTTTTCAACATGCATTTATTTGGTTTGTGGTCCACTTGCAGAGCTTCTTGATTTGGAAGTTGCCTGATGCCCCTCTCACCCTTGAGAGCCTGGCTTATTTCTGCCTTGATATTGACCTATGGAGAGTCAGATGAAGAAGTGAAACAAAGGCATGAAAATCAATAGTGGAAGGACATTATTAAATCACCATTATATGTCTAAGTACTATTTACTTTTGAGGGCTATCAGGATTCTAAAGTTAATTGAGGGTGACGTATTTTCAAAAAGAAGAAAGTTAAAAAGAAAATATGTACAAAGGGAGAAAAAAGTGATGGAGAGAATGGTACCTCACCCTTGTCTGATGTACCCCCCCAACTTATCACTCACTTTGTCCTCAGAGTGTCAAAGTGATAGGTTGAGGAGTAATCAGGACAAGGGCTTCCGACTAAGTTAATGCTTCATTTGCCCCCGGGGATTGAAGTAGATTTGCTGTGAACTATCCGCGTAGAGCGTGGTAATCCACGTCAGTCATATCTTCTACTGGTCGTTGAAGGACGATGATGGTGTACATCCAGTAGAGGACGTGGAAGCCGCAGTCATTTGATTCTCAGATTTGCTGGGGGGCATTTGTGGCAGAAGGAAGGGCGGTGAAAATGCTCTTTGTCGTACGCCCTTGTATGCTGACTCAGAAAAGCGATTAACTTGTCGGCGCACTCCTTTGCCACTACTTCTGTTGGCGTCCTTGGTGTCACGACATAGTTCTTCTATCGTGGATTGTACTGGCTATCAGAACTGTTGTATATTGCAATTGTTCCTTCTGGGAGATTTGTAGCCAGGAGCATCCAGTGCTCATGATAGAGGAAGGGTAACATGATGAACGTCGGCGTTGTGTGTTGTAGATAGGAGATCAGCGCGTCAGTTGTGCTGAAGTTCTTGATCTTTAGGAGGTCATCCTTCATGTATGGGGACGCCATATATGTAGTGGGGTTATCTTGGCCGAGTAGGAACTGGTAAGCGGCCATAAGGCTTACGGAGAGGGATCCTTTAACCTATAAGGTCTCTCAGAGAGTGTCTGCCATAACTAAAATGTCTCTAGACATGAATATGAGTTCATCCTTCTCGGCTGAGAGCCGCGACATAATGAGACATAGTTCGATGTCGGAGAGACCTTTGCAAGCACTGTGATCGAAGTCAGGAAAAGTTGGTTCTATGGCAGACAAAGGATCGATGTCTCCTGTACTTTGCGTAGTAGCTATGACTGGCACTGTGGTTGTCTCCGACTCCTTCAGAGTTTGTCAGAAGGGTCGCCGCTGCGGTCGCTGGATAGCTGAGAAAAGGTAGCGGGGGACGTCATCTGGTGCCATAGTCGGGTCCTTGAAGAAACATCTATCACAGATGAGCTCCATGGCATAATGCCTGCGCAAGGAATGAAAATCTTCAGCAACCAGATCGGTAAATGGGATTTCCTGGTTCAGCGCCTGGATGTGACGTATAGTGCAGAAAGCGCAATCCCCTGATCCCTCGGCAACTTGAACTTGAGGGTTTATTATTTTGAACCAAGGCTGGCTCCAATCTTGGCGGAGAGATGGGCGTACAACCCAAATTAACTTAAGCAGCCGGAAGGGTATACACCTTGCTTCTCCTGCTGCTTCACCAACGCAGTTTATTGTGCCGGATGGTAGCTCGACACTGCAGAAATTATACACCTTGGCATCCCGAGCTTTGGTATCCACGATCATAAAAAGCCAGTGGTCCGAAACTTGGAAGGGCACGGTAAGAAAACGTGCCTGGCGTGCTAAACCAGCACGCAGCCTCTCGATCGACTGTGCTCCTATGTCTTTATATAAAAGGCCAACAGACAGAGTAGGCGAGGCATTGAAAACCGGTTGTTGCCTCTTATGACTTATATATATTTCAATGCTATTAGCAAGAAGGACACGGAAGATCGCCATAGGTATCGTAGACCGAGGTCGTAGGATGGTACAGGAATCTTCTCGTGTCATCTTGCGTTTAGTTTTGGTGTTATTATAGATGATGTCTTCTCCTGCCTTCATATCATCCACAATAGTGTTCAGTATAAAAAAGTCCTAAGCATCTAGTGTGGAGATGGCCGCCATGTCCAGGTCATGCATTTTATGCGGTAGAGGTGGTAGCGGGGGAAGTTCCTGAGGAGTGGGGGAAGAAGGGTGATCCAGAACCTCAGGATAGGTCTACAGATCGTCATTGGAGTCAGAGGCAGAGTCGAGTTCTTCATCAGTATCCAAACTCACTCGCTCTGCCTCGTCCTGGTCATGGGGGAGGGCACAGATGTGCCAGGTGCGGAGAGAGGTGGGACAGATGTTGTGGGTGGGCTGACGCTGGTGCCTAATAGACATTGTTGGAGCTCAGTGAAAGCAACGTCTTTAGCGGTTTCCCCGATTGATCCTAGAGCGGAATAATCAATGAATTGATCCCCATATGACATGTTCACATTATCGTTGTGTGGGGACTTGGGGTGATGCTCATTGTTATGCTGATCTTTGTCAGAGCCTTTGTGAGAAGGTCTGACTGTATTGCCGGGGTCTTCTCCATCATCTGGTTTGCCACCAGAAGAGGTGGTATTTTTATTTGAATCCGCAGATGAGTCGGAGTCTTCATCTTCATCTTCGTTACTATTGCCATCGTTGTCGTCCGCTGCCTTGTCTGCTGGCTTTTTTCTTGCGGACTTATTGCACCGCCGATGGGTGGCTTGTAACTCATCGAAAGCCACTTGTAGATGCTCGCGTGTTTCGAGCAGTGTGTCGTGGGATTCTTTGAGGTCATTATATCGACCCTCGGCAGAGAGGAGACGTGTTGTTAGATCTATGACTTGAGCACGTAGCTGCTGGATATCATTGTTAGCTGATTCTTCTTGGCGATTATGTAGCTGTGTGAGGGTGATGTTGATGGTGTCCAAGCGCGTGCTTAGGAGTGCTTTTTGTTGCTGGAGCTCGCGGAGAGTCTCTGGCAGAGGTTGAGTCTGCGTAGACATCTCATCGACTTGCTTTTCCGTTGCTTCTTGCTGGCGCTTCGCTCCGAGAACTAGGTCCGGCAAGTTGTTGTAATGGCTGTTGATGTGCTCAACTTGCTTAGCCACCTCATCTTGTCGTTACTGGAAGCCTTGGAGGATGGTGGGCAAGGCTCGGTGTTGTTCATTGATCGTGGCCACCTGTCATGATAAACCCTACACACAAGAAAAAATAGAATGTAAGATTGTAGAAGGATCGGTTAGGAGGTTTCGGACAGCGTCGAATTGACGGCCGAATTCCACACCGATATTGGCAAAAGGGACCCCAGAGGTGGAAGGGTGGGGTGGCTGGGTTCTATGTGGGAGGGTGGTAGTGCCTTGCGGGAGAGACACTGGTGATGCCCCGAACTGTGTGGTGACTGTGGATGGAGTCACCAGTGGTGGCGGGGTGGTGGTGGATGGGAAGGGTGGTGGTATCTCAGGTGAAAGCGGTGGGAGTGATAGAGATGGGGTAGAAACTTTGGAGGGGAATGGGAAGGTGGTGAAGTTGGGCATAGGGGTGGAGAAGTGAGAGCCCGAAGGAAAAAAGGGTGAAGAAGCGGATGTGAACAGTTGCGTGGATGTGGTGAAGAGGGGAGGAGTGGTAGATAATGGAAAGGTAGAAAATGGAGTGGTGGTGGCGGTTAGCTGGTCATGCAAGCTCTGAATGAAAGAGTCAATTGAAGAGGTGGTTAAGATATCTTCATGGAGGGTCTCGGCCTCTGGATTTGGCTTTGATGTAGGTGTCCCCGACAGCTGTTGTGCCTGCAACTGCCTTCTGGAAGGTCGTTTGATAGGTATTTTGGATGGACGAGCTGCCGAGGCTGTGATGCTCAGCTTCGTCTGTCCCGCTATTGCTTTCTTTTCGGTTGTTTTAACCGAAGCTAGGAGTTGTGTAAGCTCCTCGTCAGAGAAGAGGAGATTTTTTGTGTCGTAGTTTGCTAGCTCCGGGAGTGGGAGGAGTGTTCTGGATGACTTGACCGCAGGGCAGAAGACGTAGTAAAGTTTTTCATCCTTTTCTTTAATAATGAACGAGTTCTTCAAGGTTTGTTCATTGGTAAGGATGTCGCCCTTTATTTGTGTGCAGCGCGGTAGGGGTCTGTCCATCTGGAGATATTTTATGATGAATGTGACATGACCTCCCATGCAAATTTCCTTTCCTATGGCGTAGTTGGAGAACTTTTGTAGCAAAAGCCGTCCGATGTTGACTGACATTCCATGCAGGATTGACCATAGGATAAAAAGATCGGCAGTGATGACGTTTCGTCCCTCTGATCTGGGGAGCAGCACACTGGTAATGATTTTGTGAAGTGTGCGCACGAACCCTGAGTGAATGTTGGAGGCTTTACATGTTTTTGGCTCGTAGGTTGGGATCCCTGTTAGTGACTTCCAGAAGGTATGTTTATTGAACGGGTCGTTTTCTGTTCCTGCAACTCCGGCCTTTTTGAGCTGCTCAGGATTGTCAATGAAGATTGCATTTAAAAGATTTTCTATTATCACAACGTCATTCCTAAAGAGCTTCGTGACCATTCGACGATCACCACCATCCCTTGCTCTCTGTGTAATTTCCACCGTTTCTTTAATAAGATGGGTGAAGAATTCTGTGGTGGGCTTGAAATATGAGACTTCGGGGATAAGACAGAGTTTGGATAGGTTGGCGTTGTCGAGCATTGTGAGGACTCTGTCATAGATCCCCATCTTCAGCAGTACGCTTGAGCAGATGTACTTTGTTGGTTTTAGGATTTTGTCGATGGATTGGATGGTGTGGATGTAAAGGTTTTCAGGTGGGGGTGTGGAGGTGGTGAGAATTGAGAAGGTGGGGGTGGTGGCAGGGATGGTGGTGGTCGGTGTTGCAAAGGGTTGGTCCATAGCAGAGACGGGGCAAACTTGTTTTCTTGCCCGTTTCTTGGAGGGTTGTCCGGGTGCAGCTTCCTGGACTTTGCGTTTTCCTTTTTGTTCTTTGGCGGGGGATTCCTCCTCTGGATTTGGAGTGTATTCCGAGCCTTCATCATCATCAGAAGAAATCTCTTCTACTTCTTCGTCGGTTGCCTCTGCGAGACATTTGTTGAGGTGGTCAATGTCGCACAGAACCTCCATCATTTTGGTGTTTGGAGGGGCCTTTCCAGTTCTATTGAAGACATCTCTGATCTTCTGGAGTCGGGCCAGTTCTTCCATCATTTGCATCCTTGGCAGAGAAGGAGCAGCTTCAGATCCGATGGCCGTCTTTGCTGGTGATGCCATATCTGCAAAGTGGAAAATCATGAGTGAGAACAATATGTTTAAAAACGGATTGGATTTTGTTTGTATTTATGTGGTTTTATGTATATTTTTTTTATATTTTAGAGATTTAGACGAATGTGGAAGGTCAAACGGTTTGGAGACCATTTGGTTCCAAACGGTTTGGAGACTGTTTGGTTCCAAACGGTCTGGATACCGTTTGGTTCCAAACGGTCTGGAGACCGTTTGGTTCCAAGCGGTTTGGAGACCGGTTGGAAGGCGGAACGACAGGTAACAGACGGCTAAGGTGGAGATGAAACGGCAAAACGGCGCAGAGACGGCGGATGTGTTGGCGACGACGGCAAAAACGACGGTGAACATCGGTGATAAAAGATGATGGCGGAGATTATGATGAAGGTGACTGTGGCGGCGGACAGCGCCATCAGCGACGAAGATGAGAGCGGCACGGTGGCGGTAAAGACGTCGATGATGGTGGCGCCGGTGTTGGAAAAAGAAGAAGAAACGCCGCGGTAGCGCCGATGATGATAACGCCGCCGCGGAAGGGGGAGGTTGCGGAATAGAGCGTCCATACTGTCGCAGATACTAGACTACCTTGCAGCAGGTGGTAGAGCCGACGTCGGAGAGGTGTTGGGGACGGAGGTCGCGCGACTGCAGGGAAGGCAGAGGTCAATGGAGATGAAACGCGCGGGAACAGAGGAAAGCAAGAGCAATGGAACAGGGCTAGCACGGGAGTTTTAGATGGCTCGGGAGTCAAAGGAAAGAAAGACGAAGGGGTAGGGTTTATATTTATAGGAAACGGGGGGTTGACCTAACAAAAACCCTAGGTCAAACGGTTTTAGCGACCGTTTGGACTCTAAACGGTTTGAAGACCGTTTGGTTCCAAACGGTTTGGAGACCGTTTGGTTCCAAATGGTTTGAAGACTGTTTGGTCCCAGACGGTTTCAGGACTGTTTGGTTCCAAACAGTTTGAAGACCGTTTGGTCCCAGACGGTTTCAGGACCGTTTGGTTCCAAACAGTTTGAAGACCGTTTGGTTCCAAACGGTTTCAAGACTGTTTGTTCCAAATGGTTTGAAGACCATTTGGTTCCAAACGGTTTCAAGACCGTTTGGTCCCAAACGGTTTCAGAACCGTTTGGTAGGGTTAAGGTCGAACGAAATTTTATATTTTTATGTTTGATGTAGTTATGTGAATTTTTTTTTGTATATTATCATTTTGCTATTTTTGTGTTTGTTTTGATAGTAAAATTTTTGTATTTTCATAAGATAAACCTAAGGTAAAAAGAACGGGAAAAAGAGAAAGAAAACGAAATCTTGGGTTGCCTCCCAAGTAGCGCCTGGGTTTTACGTCGCTGGCTCGACGAAGCTGTAATAGAGTTATGTTGTTGGTATAACATCTTTGATTTCGATGGTTTGTCTTGGCATTTTGTCTTCCGGAGTGTAGTATCTTTTTAAACAGTGACCGTTGACCGTTCTTTCTCCTCTGTTGTTGTCTATAATAATGGCAGCTCCAGTTGGGTAAATATGTTTTATAGTGAAGGGTCCGAACCATTTTGTTCTAAGTTTTCCAGGAAATAACTTGAGCTTGGAGTTGAAAAGGAGCACTTTGTCGCCAACGACGATATCTTTTCTCTTGAGATGACCATCATGCCATATTTTTGTTTGCTCCTTATAGATTCTGGCACTGTGATAGGTGGTCATTCGGAGCTCTTCTAACTCCTGCAACTGGAGTTGTCTATTCTCACATGCATTTTTAAGATCGAAGTTTAATTGTTTGATTGCCCACCAGGCTTTATGTTCCAGCTCTACTGGCAGATGACAGGACTTCCCGTACACCAAACGGAATGAGGTTGTTCCGATTGGTGCTTTATATGCAGTTCGGTATGCCCAAAGGGCATCAGGAAGTTTGGTGGACCAATCAATGCAGTTTCTGTTCACCATTTTTTCAAGAATCGCCTTTAGTTGTCTATTGGATATCTCAAACTGACCACTTGTCTGTGGGTGGTAGGGCGTGGAGACTTTGTGATTGACTCCATACTTTTTCAGTAAAGCTTCAAAACTACGTTCCAAGAAATGGGTCCCGCCATCCGATATGACAGTTCTTGGAACTCTAAATCTTAGGAAAATAATGTCTTTGAACAATTTGATAACAGGCTTGGAATCGCTGGACACAGTGAGTACAGCTTCGACCCATTTTGATACGTAGTCCACTGCGACCAAGATGTAAGAGAATCCATAGGATGGGGGAAAGGGCCCATGTAGTCTACCCCCCACACATCGAAAAGCTCAATTTCCTGCCACAAGGTGAGGGGCATTTCGTCTCTTTTTGATATGTTGCCAGAAAATTGGCATTTGTTATAGGCTTTCACAAAATCGTACGAATCCTTTGATATGGTGGGCTAGAAGAAACCAGATTGTAAAACTTTTATAGCTATTTTCTTAGCACTCATGTGCCCCCCCCGTAGGTCCCGAATGGCAATGCTCTAGGACCGGGGTTATTTCCTCTTCTGGCAAGCAGCGACGAAAAAGTCCGTCAGCGCAAAGGCAAAAAAGGTAGGGTTCATCCCAATGATATTGTTTTATGTCATGAAGGAACTTCCTTTTGTAATGATAGGAAGCAGAGGGGTGGATAATCCCTGTGGCTAGATAATTGACGATATCCGCATACCAAGGGAATCCATGGGTGGCCTTCATAAGTTGGTCATCTGGAAGAGAATCCCGGATAGGGATTTTATCCTCTTCTTCAACCTCGATACGACTGAGATGATCAGCTACAACGCTCTCCACTCCACTTTTATCCTTAATTTCCAAGTCGAATTCCTGAAGCATCAGCACCCAGTGGATGAACCTAGGTTTGGCATCTTGCTTTTGAATCAGGTATCGAATAGCGGAGTGGTCGGTATAAACAATGACCTTAGAGCCAATCAAATACGAGAGAAAATTTTCAAACGCATAGATGATAGCCATAAACTCTTTCTCCGTAGTGGTGTAGTTTTTCTGCGCTTCATCTAGCATTTTAGATGTGTAGTAGATAACATAGGGTTTCTTATCAATCCGCTGTCCTAGAACGGCCCCTATGGCATAATCACTTGCGTCGCACATGATTTCGAAGGGCTGCGACCAATCTGGAGCTCTTAGAATAGGTGCAGAGATTAACGCATCCTTAAGGGTAGAGAACCTTTTCATACACTCCTGATTGAATATGAACTCAACATCTTTGGTCAGGAGTTGGGTCATGGGTTTGACAATCTTTGAGAAATCCTTAATGAATCTCCTATAGAATCCTGCATGACCCAGGAAAGCTCGAACTCCTCTTATGTCCTTTGGAGGTGACAACTTTGAGATAACATCGATTTTTGCTTTATCAACCTCTATTCCCCTATCACTTACCCTGTGTCCGAGGACGACACCTTCTGTTACCATAAAATGACATTTCTCCCAATTCAAGATAAGGTTCGTTTCCTCACAGCGTTGTAGAACTTGTCCAATATTTATTAAATAGTTGTCGAAAGAATCTCCGTACACTGAGAAATCGTCCATAAACACCTCCATGACGGATTCTGTTAAACCGGAGAAGATAGCAGACATACATCGTTGGAAAGTGGCGGGTGCGTTACATAGCCCAAACGACATTCTTCTAAAGGCATATTTCCCAAAAGGACATGTGAAGGTGGTTTTTTCCTGGTCCTCCGGGTGTATGGGTATTTGGTAAAACCCGGAGTAACCGTCGAGGTAACAAAAATATTTTTGGTGAGCTAGGCGTTCTAGGACTTTATCAAGGAAAGGTAGAGGGTAGTGGTCTTTCCTTGTGGCTTTGTTCAACTTTCTATAATCAATACACATTCGCCATCCAGTTACAGTCCTGGTAGGCACTAGTTCATTGTTGTCATTTAGCACTACAGTAGTGCCCCCTTTTTTTGGAACAACCTGAACGGGGCTGACCCACTGGGAGTCAGAAATAGGATAGATCATGCCGGCTTTGAGTAATTTAAGGACCTCCAGACGAACTACCTCCTTTAGATTAGGATTTAGTTTTCTTTGATGTTCTCGAGAGGGCTTGAATTCGTCAACCATAGGAAGTCTATGCATATACAAGGCTGGATTTATGCCCGTTAGGTCAGTTATCTTATATCCTATGACCTTTTTATGCTTCCTCAGCTCGTTCAGAAGCTTTTCCTCTTGATCTCTTGTAAGGGTGGAGCTGATGATAACTGGGCATAGTTTTTCTTCATCTAAGAAAACATGTTTGAGCCCTGTAGGTAAAGTCTTCAATTCAGGGGCTTTCAGTGGCTCAACTACTTCTATAACAGTAACAACTTTAAGTTCTTCAAAAGTGGCCTTTGGCGCTTCTTTAGCCTTTTCTAGATGTTGGAGGCACTGTTGAACTAATTCATTTGCTGAGAATTCAACCTCCGGATTGATTAGAACATTTTCAAGTTTGTCAACTGGCTCGGAGATTTCCAACTGTGACATTTGTTGAATAGCATCAAGGAGGAAAACCTCCTCTTGGATGCTGGGCCCTTTCATACTATTAAGGACTCAGAATTGAATTGCTTCTTTTCCGAGCCTAAGAATGATGGTACCAGCTTCAACGTCAATCAGCGCTCTGGCAGTAGCGAGAAATGGTCTGCCGAAAATGATTGGATACCTCAGGTCTTCTTTAATATCCATGACAACGAAGTCGCACGGTACGTAAGCATCCTTGCCTATCCTTACCGGAATATCTTCAATGATCCCCAAAGGTGCGGTTATAGTGGAATCAGCTAATTGGATAGTCATTGCTGTAGGCAGCAATTCAGTGAAACCCAGACGTTTGCACATTGAGTAAGGAATAATAGATATGCTGGCCCCAAGGTCAGCTAATCCCTTTTTAGAAGATGCGTTGCCAATGCAACATTGGATTCCGAAGGAACCTGGGTCCTTTTTCTTTTTGGGCATCTTGTTTAAGATGATGTCCGAAGTGGTCTGAGCAAGCTTAATAGTTTCCTGCTCCTCGGTGATGTATTTTCTTGATAGTAAGGTCTTGAGGTATTTCGCCCAGGCTGGCACCTCAGAAAGAGCATCAAGGAGCGGGATATCAATGTATAGTTTCTTCATTGCCTCTTTGAATTTTTGAAACCTGGTGTCCATCTTTGTTTCTCGTAATCTTCCTAGATACGGGATTCTTGGTTTATACTGCAAAACTTCAGGTTCTGTGGACACTTTATCTTTGCCCTTTGTGCACTCTGAGGGCTTCTCCATTCCTTGTTGCAAGCTCTCATTCGTCATGAAAGCAGGGGTATCATCATTATCCAGGGTGATCTTGGTAGTCTCATGAAGAATGCGTCCAGATCTGGTGGTGACGACATTCAACTGCTCATGTCTGTTTTGTTCGTGGTTAGGATTTGATTCAGGCTGCCCAGCAAGCGTACCTGCTGGGGGCTTCAATTGTGTAGCGATCTGAGCAAGCTGAGCTTCAACTGCTTTTTGCTGAGCCTGCTGGTTAGCTAGCATAGTTTGCTGCGATTGTAACATCTGCCTGATCAAGGATATTTCATCTTCCGATTGGGCAGGAGCATTTTTCGGAGGAATTGGTTGCTGGGTTTGTTGAGATTGTTGGGGTGGTAACGCCAGCTGAGGTTGCTGAGTATGCAGCTGTGGATGGAGCAGAGGATGAGTGTACTGGTAGTAGGCTGATTGGTTCCTGGGGTAGTTAGCCCTAGGAAAGTTACTCCTGGAATTCCCTTGGTTTTGGTTGAAGTTGTTTGGGAATCCAGGTGTTAGCCTACTAGTAGATCCCCCCTGTGTTTGATGCTGAGTATTGGCAGTCCCAGCAGGGTTTCCATACTAAAACCCTGGATGATTCCTTGGCTGATTAGGGATGTAGTAGACTTGCCCATGGATAGAGTGGATAGAGTTAACTTGTTCCGGTAGTTGCTCTTCCGTTGTCGGTGGACTTGCCCATGTAGTAGACTTGCCCATGTAGTAGACTTGCCCATCCGACTGATGGAGCATCATGTAATTTCACTTAGTACCTTTCTAGTTCCGGATAGACTTGCCCATGTTAGCCTATGGTTGTGGTGGTGGATGCAGATCCATCATCACATTATATAGAATACCGTAGGAAAGGGTCGGATGGTCAGAAGCATGACAAGCCTCACAGGATCCCGTGACGGCTTTGACTTGTTGAACTAACGGAGTTTTCTTCTTATCGATCTCTCCGAGAGAAGTCTCGAGAGCTTGCTGTTTATGAACTATGGTTTTCAGGACTTCAGCTATTTCTTTCATCTCTATTGATTATTCAACTTTGAAAACTTTGAGGACACCTTTACTGGCTGACCGTCCCCAGTTGGACTGGTTTTCAGCTCCGAGAGTAACAATCTTCCATGTGTCCTCGTAATTTTTCCTCATGAAGTTTCCTCCAGAAGAGGAATCTAAGAAATGTTTCATATCATCGCTTACTCCCCGGTAGAAGGTTTCTATCAGTTGATTCTGGGAGATTCCATGATGGGGGCATTTACGCAAAAGTTCTTTAAATCTCTCCCATGTCTCAGCAAGGGTTTCTCCAGGCAGCTGAGAGAAGTGATTGATCTGCCCTCTGATTTCATAGGTCAGTGAGGGTGGAAAGAACTTCTCTAAGAACTTTTCCTCAAGAGTAGCCCAGGTGGTTATTATTGGTTCTCTGTCAAGTGAGTTATACCAACTCAAGGCCCTCCCAGATAGGGTGAAATGGAACAGATGAAGCATTATCGCATCATAAGCGACACCAACTTGTGGAACCAGACGGCACAACGCCTTAAACCTTTTTAGATGATCTATGCAATCATCTCCAGAACCTCCGGAGAAAGATATGCCTTGCATGATCTGGATCCACTGGGTCCGAATCTCGAAGTTGGGGATATTAATAATCGGAGGTCGGACCGGGTGGTTATCCTCATAGTTCTTTGGGACAGTGTAGTCCCTTAGTTGTTTGTTTCTTAACTCCAACTGAGCAGCTTGGGTCGCTTCCTCAGTTTCAGCTCTGATGCGAGCTTGCTCTTCCGCACGAATCTCCGCTTGGATTTGGGCACGAGTTTCATCGGTGACTTGTACCCTTTGAGCGGCGATGGCGGCGTTGACCCTCTCCATTACCAAAGCAGCCTGGCATTGATCTTCAGCCATTTGCCTGGCCCTTTGGCGATTGAGTCGAATGCGGCGGTGGAAGCTTCTCTCTACCTCAGAGTCAAACTCTGGATCAGGGGAGAATCCGAGGTTATGCGCAGGTTGCATACACGATTTCTACCTGAGTAGAGAGAAACACCTTTAGATAATGACAAAGATATAATAGTTTCAAGAAGATATAGAGTTATGATTAAAAAGAAGGTGTAAAATCCTAACCAACTAGAAAGGTACTAAGTGAAATTACAACGTTCCGTTGTCCCCGGCAACGACACCAATTTTTGATGGAGCTTCCACTTACGTGGAATTGCGTGCACCACTAAAAATCCTAAAGATGGTAAGTCTTTAAGTTTAGCCTTGCTTATACTAGATAGAAAACTCCACCCTCGTATGCTAAGATACGTGGAAGTCTTATCGCAGTATAGTTAAGGGTCGAATCCACAGGACAACGGTCTTGTTGCAAGCAACAAGATGGAAAACGTATGGAATTTCACTTGGTTACTTACTAGCAGGCACTTATATCGAAAGTTGGATTTTGATGTTTTTAAACTAAGAACATGAAAAGTAAAGAAAGCAGGTAAATCTAATGAATTAAACTATGATAAAAGATCACTAGGGTGTGATCGGTTTTTCACCACCACTACACATCAATCAACACATGCAAAGCAAAACTTAACCTGCAAAAAGAGTCCAGTCAGTTAGTATCCTTGTAGACTTAGCCTCCTTTCGGAGAATCTAACTACGAGAAGTGAGGGAATGTTGCAACGCCAGCCATTCCCGAACAAATGGTCACATTACTTTACATCATTCCCCTCGCAAAGTGTGTTCCTCGACTTATCAAGGTTGCACTTCCATACGTCAACTGATTCCATTTCATAGTATGAAAGTGCAATGGATGATAGTGAGTCTACTCCACTTCTTGAGATACACTTCTAGATACCGAAACAGATGCATGGTGAGTACATGCACCAAGAACCAACATGCAAACGAGTTTCGAATCTAATAGTACAAACGTAGACAATTCATACTAAAAGATAAAAGATAACACAAGTTGGAGATCAAGCAACATGCATTCATTAATCATTTGATGTCGAACTGACAGAGATAAGAACTCTATATTACAACCTAAGGATTACATTTACATGATATGAAAGCATGGGTAGCGGGGCTACTCCCCACACCCTAGTGAGAGAGTCTACTCGCTCATAACTAGGACAAAGAAGGAGGCAAGAAGAGAGAGAGAGCGTCATCCCCACAAAGGAGGGAGGAAAGTCAACCCCTTGGAGAGAGAAACGATCCACCAGCTTCACAGGTTTCTTGATGACGAGATCTCCCTCTTCCCACCTTCTTTGGAAGAGAGAGAAAGCAGCTTCAAGATGGAGTGTGGGTCTCAGACTGGCAGCCCCAGGGCGGAGGATGGAAGTAACAAGAGCTCTGGAATGATTGGGGCTGCCTTTGGACATTTGAAACTTCATACTTGGTGGAGGACCCTTGGGGTCTTATTTATAGGCCTTAAGTGAAGTCCAAACGGTTTGGAGACCGTTTGGACCTCAAGACCGTTTGGGTCTCAAGACCATTTGGACCTCAAGACCGTTTGGACCTCAAGACCGTTTGGACCTTGATGCGGTCTTGGGACCGTTTGGCTTCATGCGGTCTTGGGACCGTTTGGACTCCATGCGGTCTCAGGACCATTTGAACTCCATGCGGTCTCAGGACCATTTGAACTCCATGCGGTCTCGGGACCGTTTGGCTTCATGCGGTCTTGGGACCGTTTGGCTCCATGCGGTCTTGGGACCGTTTGAACTCCATGCGGTCTCGGGACCATTTGACTTCAAATGGTCTTGGGATCGTTTGACTTCAAACGGTCTTGGGACCGTTTGAGTCCATGCGGTCTTGAGGCTGATTTAGTCTTTTATGATTTTTTGTGTCTTTTTCTGCAGATATAAAGGGGAAAAGTTAGTTTGATGGTATATTTACAATAAGAGGGAATTTTTAGGTATTATATCTAATTCTAATTAAGAAAGAGTGTGGAAAACTAAAGAAAAGACTAAGATAATCATCCAAAATTGGAGGTTATCAGTGTTGTTTTTGTTTATAATATTTAAAAATTAGATTTCAATGTCAATTTTTGCATTGTTTTATATAGTGCATGCCATGATATGATCATAATTCAACAATTTTTTTCATAGGCGGATGACTTTTGATGAACGAATTGCAGCCACAACTCAAGGCCCAATCATCATTGTTCTTCCTCTCCATTCATGTTTAGTATTTTATTATCAACAACAAAAGTGACATACAATTACAACAAGGGGCTGGCTCACGCATGGCCACCCACATATATAACACCTAGCCCACCTTGGTACATGTAACTCTACTAGAGGAACCGAATCACGCATGGTCGTTCCAAAATGAAGGAGTGGCTCACGCATGGCCATCCATATCATAAGGAGATCAACTCACACATGGCTGTCTCATATAACCTATAACTGTGGATGTGAGGAGATAATTGACTTATGCCCCCACATATTCAAAAATATGTGTTCTGAGTTAAACTCGCTTCACCAATCCAGCAAATAAACTGACATTGGAAAGGATCTATGGCACATGACAACTACATGATTAGGGTCTACTTGATTATTTATTCCAATTAGATGTCTTTTAGCATCAATCAAGTTATAACATACAAAACACATGCAAATAATACAAAAGAAAGGGGCATCGACTCTATCATGGGTCATATTCTGATTGAGATGTAAAGATTCAAAATCTCTCTTTATAAGCTCTCCCCTTGTTAATTTAGTTGTTTGTATTTTGTGTGCTTTTGAACTGTCATACTCAACGCCCGATGATCGATGATGAATGCAATGAATAAGAATACTTTTGTGTAGTTAGATGCATCTTGTATTCCCAGAACGATTTGTGGTGGTGGGACGTAGGTTGTGAAATCAATTCTTTATAGCCAACTAGCTTGGACTGTAGGGACTACTCTCCCTTTAAATAGACAAGTAGTTGACTGACCTAGAGAATAAGAAAATCTCCCACTCTTAACCAACTCATCCATCTTACTCATGCAAAAATAAGATATAGGAGTCAAAAGGTGCAAATTGTCTCGACCTTGTGCCTAGGGCTCCGGGCGATCTGGTCTCTGATGCACGGTGGTCGTCATCCTCCTCTCTTTCTCTTTGGGGTTTTTTCTTGTAGGTCCAAGGATAACTGTGGGTATTAGATCCTACTGGTTGGCTATTTTCTTATAGGATGGTGGATGATCTGGTGGAACAGTGTGAGAGGATGCGGATCACGGAGGCCGAGGCAAAGATTTTAGAGGTGCATGAAGATGGAGGGCTGGAGACGGCAGAACATGTAGAATTGGCTCTGGTGGTGAGGCTATGGACCAAGAGATCATATAATTTCACAACAATGAAGCAAACCCTAGTGCAAGCATGGGGTTTGGTAGATGTAGTACTTTTCAAGTCAATTGATTCAGTGATGTTTGTGATCCAGTTCATGAACTGGAAGGACAAATCAAAGGTGCTCGAGGGTGGCCCATGGAATTTCGATAATAAATTGTTGCTTGTGAAAGAGGTGACCGCCTCCGATCAACTGGGGAAGATTCAGTTCAAAACATGTGATATCTGGGTCTGGTTATACAACTTGCCTCTTGGATTAAGGTCGGCGACAACAATAAGGAGCATAGCGGAGAAAATTGGTTTGGTTTTGAAGATGGAATGCAATGATCTTGGATGGGAAACTTTTGTAAGGGTTAGGGTTACGATTGATGTAACTAAACCTCTGAAACGAATCCAAAAAGTTAAAGGAAGGGAAGGGGCTGTGTCGAATGTGGAATTGAAGTATGAGCGACTTCCAATTTTTTGCTTCTTATGCGGGTTACTCAACCACAACGACAAAGATTGTGTGGACTTCGATGAAGATGAGGTCTCCATATGGGAGTGGGACTCTTGGCTGCGTGCGTCGCCATAAAAGTCGAGAGTTCTGGTCTTTGAAGAACTCCTCGACGGTAGGAAGCCAGGGACGCAGAAGACTATCTTCTTTCGTACACACACCGAGAGTAATGACAAAGGATAGAACTCTAAGGCCGCGGCGTCGGCTGGGTCGTGGATGAAAGAGCAGGTCAGTGAGGCACAATCTAGATTGCGGGGTGAAGGACAGAGATCCGAGGAAGCAGGGGGTGAGAAGGAGATGGAGATCTGTACGCAGCAAGGGGAAACGATGAAGGAGGGATGCCATCTGGGTGGAGAGGATAAGAGACAATATACAATGCATGAGTTGTTGGGAGTGTTCAAAGAAGTGAATGCCAATCGCTGCCAGTGACCGGTGCAACCAACGAGGGAGTCAGCAACGGGTTCCAAGGAAGGGGGTATGAGAAGGACGGCCAGGGATGTACCATCGAGGCATGGCAAGGTGTCAGGAACAATCACGAATTCGGAGGTTGGAAGGATGGGAAGGATGGGGTCAGCGACGTCGTGGGACGCAACTCCAGGGAGGGTTTGTGAGAAACCAACGGAAGGGGTGGTAGAGAGCGTCTGAGCATCAGAGGTGAGGGGGGAACCAAACATTGGAGGGATAGCTGGCCAGCTGAATGATAGCTTGGGTAAGATGCTGTATATCAGCAAGGTCGTCCTTTCAGATGACCTTGCGAGGTATCCAGGAAAGGAGGGGGAGGGACTTGAATGGGAGAGGATAAGATGTGCTATTGAAAGGAAGAAGAGGATGCGTGAGAAGAGGGAGAGGCTGCAAAGAGGAAGAGATGATGAGCGAACAAGCTTGAGGGAGGTCTCTATGCAGAAGGTCACGAGGCAGAATAAACAGAAGAGGAACCATGAAGATGAATCAAGGCCTAGCAATGAGGACAATACCAGGGAGATAGGAAATTCAATGCTGGTTCACGAAGGTGTGCAAAAAGGATAGAAGGCTAATGCTAGTTTAGGCTCAGTGGAAATTTTGGGTGCTGCGACACATCAAGTAACGGGAGTTGGGATGCACCAACCCCGTGAACAGCAATGAAAACCCTCAGTTGGAAATGCCAAGGGTTGGGTTGACCCAAGGCAGTGGATGCGCTCCAGACACTATGCTGGAGTGAGAGACCCAACATAGTTTTTGTTATGGAAACTATGATGGAGGATAGGCTGCTTGAAAATGTTAAAAGGAAGTGTGGTTTTATTGTTGGGATTTGCATATCTTGCTCTGGGAGAGCTGGGGGTATTGGCCTTTAGTGGAAGGATGTACATGTAGATGTTATTAGTTTCTCTAATAGGCATGTGCAGTATAAAGTACAAGATGACAGATCTGATTTCAGCTGGTATGCTTGTGGCATTTATGGGTGGTCAGCACAGGAACATAAATATAAGACCTGGGATTTGATGAGACAACTTTATGGGAGTTCAGATGGCCCGATGGTGTTCTATGGTGGCTTAAATGAAATCACACAAAATTTTGAGAAACGGGGAGGACCGCCAAAGCCTGAAAGAGTTATGAGGCCATTCAGAGAGGTTATTGATGACTGTGCTCTATTGGACATTGGTTATGAAGGTAATAATTTTACGTGGCATAGGGGGAGGATGATAGAGACTATGGTGGAGGAGAGGTTAGACAGGTTCCTGGTCAGTAATGGATGGCACAATAAATATATTGGGTGCTCGGTAAAGCATCTTCCTTTCTACATGTCAGACCATGCCCCCATTATTCTGTCTGTGGTGGTAGGTGACCTAGTGCAAAGAAAGCGGCAGTCAAGATTCTTCTTTGAGCCTATGTGGTTGTCGGAGGAAAGTTGTGGCACGACGATAAAGGAGGCATGGATGGAAGGGGAAGGGTTGGCACTGAGAAGGAAGCTTGATGTGGTTGGGGGGAGTTTAGCAAGATGGGCATCCACAAGGTTTGGGGGGATCAAAAGGAAAATCAAGGAGACAACAAGGCATTTGGGGGGAGGAACAAAAGAAGTGGCCAGATGGGAAGGTGCTGAAAAAGTGTGAGCAGTTAGTGAATGATTTACAAAAACTCCTTAGAGAAGATGAGATGTTCTGGTGTGTATGAGCAAGAATCAAAGAGTTGAAAGAAGGGGACAACAACACATCATATTTCCATCATAAAGCATCTCAACAGCAGAAAAAGAATACAATCAGTGGGCTTAAAGACGAGCATTTGATATGGAAGACAACTGATGATGAGATTCTGAAAATTATTGAAAGTTTCTATAGGAATTTGTTTCAGTCAGATGGTGTTCTTGATACTGAGATGGCAGTGGCTAGGATTCAGAGGAAAATAGATGATGGGACATCAATGCTTTTGGAGAAGGATCTATCCAATGAAGAAATTAAAAGGGCTATTTTTCAGATGTCACCTAATAAAGCACCAGGGTCTGACGGGATGAAGCCCATGTTCTATCAAAAATTCTGGCACATTGTTGGGGATGATATTGCAAATCATATTAGAGGATGGTGGAAGAGTGAGTGCTCTATGAAGGATTTTAATGATACTCTGGTTGTTCTGATTCCCAAGGTGAAAAAACTGAGGGTGGTGGGGGAGTTCCGTCCTATCAGCCTATGCAATGTGGTCTATAAAACTGCGACTAAAGTGCTATCTAATAGACTAAAACCTCTGATGGACAACATTATTTCAGCAAACCAGAGTGCGTTCATACTGGGCCGAATGATCACTGACAATGCATTGATTACTTATGAGTGTTTTCATGCTATGAAAGGAGGGAAGGGAGGAAAGAGGGGGCAGATTGCTTTGAAGCTGTACATGATGAAAGCTTATGATAGGATCGAATGGGCTTTTTTAAAGAAGGTGATGGAAAAGTTTGGTTTTGGTGGCAAGTGGATTGATAGAGTTATGGACTGTGTCTCTTCGGTCTCTCACACTTTTACAGCCAATGGGGAAAGATCTAATACCTTACAACCGTCCCGCGGACTTTGCCAAGGTGACCCTATCTCTTCGTACCTTTTTATCCTATGTGCAGATGCTTTTTCCACCTCACTTAACCTCGCCGTTAGTGCAAATGCCATCCATGGAATGCACACTAGCCCCCCGGATCTCACATCTCTTCTTCGCAGATGATAGTATACTTTTTGCTATAGGGACAAGGAATAAATGCTTGAAGATACCTGAAATCATCAGGCAGTACGAGCAAGCATCGGGTCAAAAGGTCAATTTATCTAAGTCTGAAATTGTCTTTAGCAAGAAGGTGATGCAGAGTAAGAGATATGAGATCAAGGTTCTTCTGGGCATTAAAGAGTTGGACCGACAAGCGGCCTATTTGGGTCTTCCTACGACCATTGGGAGATAAAAAATGACTGCTTTTGCTTACATCAGAGAGAGAGTGGGAAACAAGCTATTGGGATGGAAGGAAAAGCTGCTTTCTAAACTAGGGAAGGACGTTCTTATCAAGGCGGTGGTGTAGGCGATCCCAAACTATGTCATGAGTGTCTTCCAACTTCCAGTGGGATTGATTGAGGACCTTAACTCTATGGTGGTGAGGTTTTGGTGGGGAGCCAAGGTGGGGGAGAGGAAGATGTCTTGGATGAGCTGGGAAAATTTATGCAAATCAAAGAAAGAGGGTGGTATGTCTTTTCGTGACCTATCTACCTTCAATCAGGCATTACTTGCAAGACAGCTATGGAGGATCCTCACAAAGCCTGAGGTGCTAGTTTCAAAGGCATTAAAAGCAAAATATTTTACGAACCATTGCTTGGTGGATGCACGGCTAGGCTTGGCGCCTAGCTACACTTGGCACAGCCTCTGGGGTGCCAAGTCCCTCTTGGTGCAGGACCTCAGATGGAGGGTTGGGGATGACAAAGGCATCGACATTTGGGAAGACAGGTGGATCCCAGGCAAGGAAGAGCCTCTTTTTAGCCGGGGTATGGGGTTGGTGACGTGCCCACAAAAGTTTATGAGTTGATGCTGACATCGGGGAAAGTGTGGGATGTGGATAAGTTACTTGACTTGTTTCCTAAGGAGATCTCAATAGAAGTGAAGGAAATTCCTCTATCTACAAGAGACACATCAGACATGGTCTTCTAGTGGCCACAGCATGATGGCATCTTCTCGGTTTGGTATGCATATTGGCTAGGGAGGATGGGGTCCATGGCCTTTAGAGAAAGGAAGATGGTGGTTCCACATGATCTTTGGCGCATCATATGGGGGAAGAGATGGCCTCTAAAACTTGCTCATTTCCTTTTGTGTATTGTGACCGATGGCTTGGCTACGAGAGGGAGATTGCATGATAGGCATGTTACATATAATGCTGTGTGTCCCATTTGTGCTACACAAGTAGAATCCATTCAGCATATGTTGTGTCACTGCCCAGGGGAAGCCATTGACAGGCGGGAAAGCTGGTTGGGTGACTCAAGGCGGCTAGGGGAGTCTAGAAATATACATGATGATATGGTGGATCTTTTTGAATCATGTACGGAGGAGGTGATGGATGAGGTTGCTTCTGTTTGGTGGATGACGTGGACGTGTAGGAACAATAAGATTTTCAAGGATGAGCCTCCGGAGCCGCAGTCGATATTGCAGGCGTACCGGGCGCTGATAGTGGATTATAGGAGGGAGGCGGGGAAGGGGGTTGAGATGGCGGGGAAAGGGAGAGGAGTGGTGGAAGGGGCGAGGATGCGTGGGCTTGGGGTTGGCAGGGGGTGGACCGGTCATGGGTGTTTATACACTTAGACATAGAAGTGGTGGATGGAGTGAAGAGGGGGCTCGAGGCTATCTTACAGGATGGGTAAGGTGGTTTTGTGGGAACCGTGCAACAACATGTAGCAGCCAGTTGGGAACCAGTAGTAGCGGAAGCCATATCGGCCATGATGGGGCTTGTGTTGGCCAAGGAGATGATCCACCCGGACAAGAAGTTGGTGCTGTGTTCTGACTCTCTCTCTCTTGTGAAGGGACTGAAGGATCCGGGAAGAAGATGAGACTATATGGGTCTCATTGCCGAAGACATTCGGAGCATTGCTGCTTGTTTTAGTAGTTTCCGTTATTTCCATGTTCAGAGAGCCCATAATTCTCTGGCTCATTTTATTTGTAATGATCCTATTGACTCTGGGGGTCATACTATTAGGCACGACACTATGCCGAGTTAATAGAGTGGCATTGCTGAGAGTGATGGTTTCTTTGTACCTTGATTTGTTTCAGTAATGAAAGACATTGTTTTAAAAAAAAAGGAGTCAAAAGGTGCATAAAAAGGGATTATATTTGGAAGTGTAGGGAATGGGTTACAAATTTAATATAAGTATGAATCCCCATGTTTGATTCAGAACACTATAGGTAGATATCAAGACACTCCAAATATTACATGAGAGTAGTCATCTATATATCAATATCACAAGTGCAAATCTTACATCAACCTTGAAAAGAGACTAGAAGAAGAGCATGACCATTACCAATGATCTTATAATGACGAATGCCTTGGTTCATTCAACAAACTTCTTGTTCCTGAATTTGATCTTGAGGATAACATAGATGCTAAGTTTGGGAGTGGGATTGATAACATCCAACAACGTAGATATTCTTTACCAAATTTACCCTTTGTTATGACCCCACCTTCTAGTAACCCCCAATTAAGGGAGACCGAGAGGTCAAATCCGAACCCATAATTTCCGGATCAAAGGTTCGACAATTAACCAAGAACAATTATTAAATTTCAACAATCTATACTAAAAAGTTGTAAAATTTTGCACACCTTTGAAAAGTTGGAATTTCTAAATCTCTATCCACAGTTGAACTAATCTAACTAAAACCTCCTTGTTCTTCAATTTGTGAATTCACAATTTGCCACTTTACTGTTTGTCCTTTTTGGGATTTTGTACCTAAATCGCTGAAAAACAAAACATCGGTCAGCCAAAGCTGGTATGTGGGGGAAACAATAATCATGCAAATATGTTAACAATGTAATCATTCAATTAATCATTTAACAACCAAGATTACATTTTAAGCCATACTACTCAATCCTTACCTATCCCCTAACTCTGTGCTATCCCTACAGTGGACTTGTATGCTACCCCTCTTTTAGCCCCCATGGTCCTACCTTACAGGTAGCCAATACATAGGGTAATAGAGTCACATGGCACTACCCGAAGGTAGCCCGATATCTAACTCAATGTGACTTGATGGACCTACCCCATTGGTAGCCATGTACGAAGTCACCCAATGACCTGATGGACCTACCCCATAGGTAGCCATGTACTAGGTCAACTATTAAGCCAAAGAGGGGACCAGGATCTGAGCTAGTAGGCACATATCTTATGTGATAGTCATATCCACATTATAGTTTGCATGAATTAAAATCATCCAACAATTAATTCATGACATCGATGAAAACTTCGGTAAACCTCAGAAAACTAACATGAGATATTCATAAGCGTAACCACATACCTTTGATTGCAGATTTCAAGAAAGATTCAAATATGCAGGGAAACCCAATCAAGCAAGCAATGATGAATAGAAATCCTGAAATAAAAGTGCCAATTTCCTTTTATTAATATTTATCCAATTTCATCACATTACTTAGGATTTCAATTCCAAGTTTAGGGTTTCCTTGGGAATTAGGGTTTTTCCCTCCTCTTTCAATATTATGATACTTAATTTATCAAAACTACATAAAACCCTTAATTTCTCATTTTATCACCCTTAACAAGTTTAGGATCTTTATTAAGCATTTGATTTCCTTAATCTAAATATGATTTTTCTCTCCTTTTATCCCAAATTAGGGTTTCCATATATATTATCCTTTTTTTATGGATTACAACTCTAAATTAGGCAACCTTGCATTCAAAATGGATAAACAAACCACCTTTATCATTAACATGGTTAATCTTATCAATTGACCTATTAATTCACCAAAATACACCCTTAATATTCAGTTTGGGTTTCTCATCAACTTTTAGTACATTTTACTAGCAAATTATGGTACTTTTGTACAATGGAGTAGAAACAGGTTCTCAAAGTATTTTTATCATATTACTCGTATTTTTCTACACAACTTTCATGTATAAAGTTTTTCCAGTAGACACTCCTAGTAATTTCTACAAATTTTGCAAAGAAAACCCTTTTTAAGGATTATTTGGGCAGAGAGAAACAAATACCGAAAATAGTGGGCCGCTTGATCTGTGGTCCGGTGATCTGCTTCTTGGATCTGACGATCCTGGTTGCACGCACCTAACAAAAGACACTCCTTCTCTGAAGCGTCGGATTTGACTTGAGACCACCGTGGACTTAGATCGAACGGAGACAGGTCGTCGTCTACCTCTGTCTCAGCAGCTCTGTGAGGGTCAACCGTGGGGTTGACTTTGAGCTCTCGACCACGAGTGAGCACACTACCAAGCCAGGGAGCGTCATCTCCCTTCGTCGAACTCAACTGTAGGTCCAATTGAATGCCCAGCATGCACTACGACCCCTCTCCACTCGTTGGAATCCGGTGAGGTTCACGGCCGGAAACGACGGTGCAGGTCATGGTGGACGAGCCAATTGAAGGCACAAAACACTCCTCCCCCTCTTCCGTAGAGTTTGGAATAGCAAACAGGGATGCTCGTCTTCTCATTTATCCCCCCTATATATAGGGTCGGGCAAGTCCCTGCCAGATTGGGAATTTTCCCAATCGGCGACCACTCCTACACAAACCAGGGATGTTTCCCTTCGGTTTCATCTCCTCAGTTCAAAGGACAACTCAGCAAACTTGCCCACTCATTGAATCATGAGGAATCTAAGAGAGAAAATCCCTCTGACATAGACAGAGTCCTAGTCAGCTTGGGACTTAGATGATGAGTGGCACTCTTTGGATTAAGATCCAATGGCCCACCTTCTTCGCGTTCAACCAAATAAAGGAAACCATTTTCCTAAATTCCAAATTAAATCCATATTTGAGGAAATCTTGAAAAAGCAATAACTCCCAAATCCTATTTCCTTTTTAATTCAAAATTTGAGGGAACCTTGTTCATACTTTTATCTTCCATCCTACAAAATTGGGATTATTATCTCAAGGAAACAATCCCTTTTCTTTGATTGCAAGTTATCATCTAATTATTCATATTTTCCACATCTTTTCTATTCTCTTTACCATTAATTTATTATCCTGAGTTCCTTGATCCCCAAGGAATGAAATTCTATTGTTGGAAATTATTCCTTAGCCTTTTGTTCTTCTTTCATTTATTTTCTTATGTATTCCTTTATCCAATTGAATTCCTTTTTCATTTCTTTTTCTTTTTCCTTCAATTGGGCTCAATGGCCAATAAGGCCTATTAAGAAAACACACACGGCTAGCATACACGAAATTCATTCAAATCAACTCATCAAATCAACCATGGATTTTATTTATATTTTAAAAAGAGATTTACAAATCTCATTACATGTTTTGGAAAAAATGGGGTTATAACATCCTCCCCTCCTTATAGGAATTTTGCCCTCAAAATTCCATCAAGCAAACAAACAATTCAGGATAAGACTTTTCCATGTCCATCATTGGCCCCTATGTGGCTTTACCTTATCCATGGCACTTCCAAAGAACCTTTATCATCACATATTCTTTTCTCTAAGTTCTTTCACTTTGGCATATATAAACCTCAAGGTGACTCAGGTCATTTCAGCCTCCCTTGGGGCTCACTAGGTTCATTGTTCTACACATGGTCCAGGTACCTCACATAGTGCTCTAAATTGGACACATGGAACTCATCACACATCACTTTATCCTAAGGGGTAAAGTCAACCATAACCTTCTCCACCACTCCATCTCAAATGGACCCATGTATTGAGGACTCATCTTCCTTAGCTGTAGCTCAGTGGGGTCAGATTTTTCATGTCACATATTCTCCCACAATGAACTGCATGTCAGTCTACTTTGCATCTGCTCATGACTCCCGTCGTCTCTAGGCTCCTTTCAGCCATTGCACAATCAAAGCAACTTCATCTACACACACTGTGGTCCTTTCTTGACCTTCACGAGGTCCCTTCACCTACATCATCTTAATGAAGTGGTGACCGACACAACCCCCCTTACAGAGCTTCTTTAAAACCCGATACTGGCTATGGTGGTTATCATCACATCTTACAAAGGACAAAACTGCCTCTATGTATCACCCTGAATGAGCACACATGCTCTTATCAGACCCTCTAGTCTGGATTATACTAACCATTAATTAGGGGTGATAAGTGGTACTGACATCGAGTTCTTCATGTATCTTCTTCCACCTTATGGAAGTGAATTCTTAGATCATACTCAAGAACTTTTGAACTCGCATCATGGTGTAGTTGAACCATCTCTCTCATGTGTAGTTCAATCAGATCTATCCCTTGACAGAACTCTTTCTTTCTCATGTCATCTAAGTAAGGTGATCTACCATAACCCAGATTGCATATCGACCTTCCCTGGTCTAGGGAAGACTTATAATATCCATAGTGATGAACTCCCTTTCCCTTTCGGGGACTCTTTATCCTTTATCTCAATGCACTGGGTTACTGGTGTTCTTCCTTCACCTTTGACTTGCATGGCCATATACCACATGCAACTTCATATTAAGAATCCAAAGTACTATTTCCACTCTTTGTAGTACGATGTATGGTGATCTTAAATCATGATCTCCTGTATTCTCATGATTCCTTAAGATCGATTCCTCAGAAACCCTAAACCACTCTAGTTGGGGTTTCATCACCTTCCTTTCCAAAGAAGTGCATCTGAGGTTCTATAACCATCCTCTTATCACCATCTAGACTGGCTAACCAAACAACTACTAACTTGTTCAGATCTCGTTACATCAACGTGTTAGCCAAACATATCTGTTTTCCAATTGAGGGTTAACCTAACAACCTCTTCTAGCCTCCATATAAACTAGGCAGCTGTATTTCAACCAGAGCATCCATTACCACTTCACATCCTTAGGTATAAGGTAACATTGAAGACATACACTTCCATGTATTTCACTTATCATCTCAAACTCGAACTCTAAGTCTATCTTCATTGAGAACACTTTGAGCTCATCCTCTTAGTGATCAAACTCAACCTTGTATGACTCATATCTCATGATAAAAACATCCTCATAAGGTGACTACCTCATTCCTTTTAGTGTTTACAAACCATCCATGTATCATTCACTTTACCAGGGTATGTTATCCTCTCTGTCCTCCCTATCTCATGGCAACGTTCCAACCCACATCATCTTTATCCTTGGTGTATGGCATGCGTACTGTCCTATCTCTCACTCCCATAACAAGAGGAAATAAGCATTTGGCTGCAGTCCAAATACATAGTTCTTCCTATTCCAAGAGTAGAGATGGTACCTCCCACCTTGCCAGTACACCTTTAAATCTAAGTTCAAACGTGCTGTTTATGCCTCTATATTACAATCAACTTGATATCAAAGTTACCTCCATGGAAAACTGGTTTCGAACCTACTTGGGTCACCACACAATCCTTGGTCATCTCCTCTAGGTCTATAGGGTGCCGACACTTTTAGGGTCATCCCTCTCCCCTTATGCATCTAGAGAGTTCCCTACTCATCTGCCCTTTGTGTCCCATGAGTTCATGAAGGTGATCAATCTCCTAACCCATGGCCCTCAGACAATGATAGCTGTTACCTCCCGACCCTATGGTCATGTGCAACTAGGGAATTAGGCAACTCCTACTTCCATTAGTCTTATCCCTACCTGACCCTAGGATAGACTGAGGATTCTCTTATAGTACGTGTCCAACTTAGAACCTTATCGAAGCCTTCATCATCTCTCTCTACATTCATGGTATGACTTCCATCCTTTCATAGGGGTCATGGTGACCTACCTACCTTGGTCAGGCTCCATACCAGTTACGTCCATAGTAAAACATCTACATGCACTTAGAGATGGATATTTATGGGTCTATAGGTTCATCTCATACCATGTACTTTTTACTTAGTTTCTCAAGATCCTATAAGACCTCTTTAGGTTTTCACAGAAACTGGTGTACACCCTTCAAAAGGGTCCCTCTCCCAGGATGGGAGGAAACTATCTCTTGACCACAAGGTCACAAACGCCCTTCTGTCTAGGGTTTACATGCACATAAGCATGCTTAACCCTAGCAAGCTACTACGGTACAAGAAGACCACCTACTAAACTATGCTAGGTCATACTTGTTCTCATTCCTCATCATTGGATCAAGATCATACTTCCCCATGTCATCAACTTAGCTATGAGGGGTTCATCAAACATACCTTAACTTAAGGGGTTTTCCTTTCCTCTAGACATAAGAAGTACAATGCTCAAACTATAGAAACTCAAAACTCATCATGAGCATCGGGTACAACACTTCCCCTCTTAAGCCTAGGAACCCTAGGTTCACTTTTGGGTGTCCAACTACATGCTCAACCTTTTAGCCATTAATTAAACATGTATATGGTATGCACTTTCCATGATCCTTTCACTTGATCAACACTTCATATTGAAGTCCTCCTCAAGGACAACCAACAAGGCATAAGGCCCCAAAACCTCTCCAGGGTATACATAACTCCTTCTTCCTTTCACAGAAGGTAAACAATTATACCATAGGCACATAGGTGCCAGAAGCCTCCTCCTCTCTCTAGGGTTTGGTCCCTCTAAAGACAACCAATATATCATCAACCTCTAGGGATCGAGCATGAGGCAACCCCTATCATCCACTTAGGTTGCATCATCCTCAACTCCCCACTGTTCCTCATATCTCTAAGTCTAGGCTTCCAACCTTCTTGAATGGGTCCTACTCTCTCTCTAGAGCTGACCCTACAAATAACCTTACTACCCGAGGTTCTCTCTCCAAGAGGGATCAATCTCACAAGCATACTCCTACCTAGTGAAGCCTATTACGTTTACTTAAGGTCATCCATAGCTCTTTATGCTTATCTCATAAGCCATCCTTCATACTTTCCTGGCCAGGGTTACAACCCATTGCTCACACTACTGTTGCATTCTGGGTGCATATTATGCCATGCTCATATAAGCTCATAGAGTTACCATAGGTTCTTCTCTAACCTCATCAATGAAGGAGTTAGCCTTCACTATAGCATGCACAACCCTTCCCAGGGTTGGGTCGCCAAAGGTACTAGGTCATCCAACCTCTCATGGCTCATACGTCATCCAAGGCATGTCCATCCAAACACATGGTCTAACTCATCATGCCATCTCTCTCTCTAACCTTCACTTAGGGTTAGGGTTAACATCATCCTCAGAGGATGTGCCAGGTCTCTACTTGTAATTGGGATCTCTATCTCTAAGACTAACTCTCTTTTTCTGATCCTCCTAACAAGAAGGTATAGCCTCAGGTCTCTCCTGAGGGCATGAAAACTTATGTCATACGACCTAAGCATGTATCTATTCCTTTACACTTAATCTATTAAGCTTATGTCCATGACATCTTATTTACATGATTTTTATTAATTTGGTGGAGGATTCCTTAAAACTTATCAACCTTACCCATACCTCAAGAGGGTGAGGAAAAGAGAGAAAACCCTAATCCTTATAATCCTTAACAACATTTGAGTTGAGAAGGGATGAAAAAGATGAGAGAGTCCTAAAGGTATCTTATTTCGAGTCAAATCCTGAGACATTGGCCAGGCAGTCACACTAATCCGGGAGTCCTCGTATTTCGACTAGCGGTGCGGAGGAAAATATTGCCAACCCCCGGTCATGATCCTTTTCTAGACACCTCTGTCTTTCAGATAATCCTCTAATAACTCCCTTGGGTTCTATGGAGTTTGTAAAATTTAATATTTATTAATGGTTAAATGAGGAACCTAAGATCTGATACCAAATGTTATGACCCCACCTTCCGGTAACCCCCAATTAAGGGAGACTGAGAGGTCAAAGCCACACCCATAATTTCCGAATCAATGGTTCGACAATTAACCAAGAACAATTATTAAATTTCAACAATCTATACTAAAAAGCTGTAAAATTTTGCATACCTTTGAAAAGTTGGAATTTCTAAATGTCTATCCATAGTTGAACTAATCTAACTAAAACCTCCTTGTTCTTCAATTTGTGAATTCACAATGTGCCACTTTACTGTTTGTCCTTTTTGGGATTTTGTACCTAAATTGCCGACAAACAAAACATCGGTCAACCAAAGCTGGTATGGGGGGAAACCATAATCATGCAAAGATGTTAACAATGTAATTATTCAATTAATCATTTAACAACCAAGATTATGTTTTAAGCCATACTACTCAATCCTTACCTATCCCCTAACTCTGTGCTATCCCTGCAGTGGACTGGTATGCTACCCCTATTTTAGGTAGATTCTTACCCCCATGGTCCTACCTTACAAGTAGCCAATACATAGGGTAATAGAGTTGCATGGCACTACCCGAAGGAAGCCCAATATCTAACTCAATGTGACTTGATGGACCTACCCCATTGGTAGCCATGTACTAAGTCATCCAATGACCTGATGGACCTACCCCACAGGTAGCCATGTACTAGGTCAACTATTTAGCCACAGAGGGGACCATGATCTGAGCTAGTAGGCGCATATCTTAGGTGATAGTCATATCCACATTATAGTTTGCATGAATTAAAATCATCCAACAATTAATTCATGACATCGATGAAAACTTCGGTAAACCTCAGAAAACTAACTCGAGATATTCATAAGCGTAACCACATACCTTTGATTGCAGATTTCAAGAAAGATTCAAATATGTAGGGAAACCCAATCAAGCAAACAATTATGAATAGAAATCTTGAAATAAAAGTGCTAATTTCCTTTTATTAATATTTATCCAATTTCATCACATTACTTAGGATTTCAATTCCAATTTTAAGGTTTCCTTGGGAATTAGGGTTTTTCCCTCCTCTTTCAATATTATGATCCTTAATTTATCAAAACTACATAAAACCCTTAATTTCTCATTTTAGCACCCTTAACAAGTTTAGGATCTTTATTGAGCATCTAATTTCCTTAATCTAAATATGATTTTCTCTCCTTTTATCCCAAATTAGGGTTTCCATATAGATCATCCTTCTTTTATGGATTACAACTCTAAATTAGGCAACCTTGCATTCAAAATGGATAAACAAACCACCTTTATCTTTAACAGGGTTAATCTTATCAATTGACCTATTAATTCACCAAAATACACCCTTAATATTCAATTAGTGTTTCTCATCAATTTTAATACATTTTACTAGAAAATTATGGTACTTTTGTAAAACTGCATAGAACCAGGTTCTCAAAGTATTTTTATCAGATTCCTCGTATTGTTCTACACAACTTTCATGTATAAAGTATTTCCATTAGACACTCCTAGTAATTTCTACAAATTTTGCAAAGAAAACCCTTTTTAAGGATTATTTGGGTAGAGAGAAACAAATACCGAAAATAGTGGGCCGCTCGATCTTTGGTCTGGTGGTCCGCTTCTTGGATCTGACGATCCCTGTTGCGCGTGCCTAACAAAAGCCGCTCCTGCTCTAGAGCATCAGATTCGACTTGAGACCACCGTGGACTTAGATCGGACGGTGACGGTTCGTCGTCTACCTCTATCTCAGTAGCTCCGCGAGGGTCAACCATGGGGTTGACTCTGAGCTCTCGACCATGAGTGAGCACACTACCAAGCCAGGGAGCATTGTCTCCCTTCGTCGAACTCAACTGTAGGTCCAATTGAATGCCCAACACATGTCGTGACCCCTCTCTACTCGTCGGACTCCGACAAGGTTCACGACCGGAAATGACGGTGCAGGTCACGGTGGACGATCCAATTGAAGCCACAAAAATTCTCCTCCCGCTCTTCCACCGAGTTTGGAATAGCAAATAGGGATGCTCGTCTTCTCATTTATCCCCCCTATATATAGGGTCGGGAAAGTCCCTGCCAGATTGGGAATTTTCCCAATTGACAACCACTCCTACACAAACCAGGGATGTTTCCCTTCAGTTTCATCTCCTGAGTTCAAAGGACAACTCAGCAAACTTGCCCACTCATTGAATTGTGAGGAATCTAAGAGGGAAAATCCCTCTGACATAGACAGAGTCCTAGTCCACTTGGGACTTAGACGATGAGTGGCGCCCGTTGGATTCAGATCCAACGACCCACCTTCTTCGCGTTCAACCGAATAAAGGAAACCATTTTCCTAAATTCCAAATTAAATCCATACTTGAGGAAATCTTGAAAAAGCAATAACTCCCAAATCCTATTTCATTTTTAATTCAAATTTTGAGGGAACCTTGTTCACACATTTATCTTCCATCCTACAAAATTGGAATTATTATCTCAAGGAAATGATCCCTTTTCTTTGATTGCAAGTTATCATCTAATTATTCATATTTTTCACATATTTTCTATTCCCTTTACCATTAATTTATTATCCCGAGTTCCTTGATCCCCAAGGAACAAAATTCTATTTTTGGAAATTATTCCTTAGCCTTTTGTTCTTCTTTCATTTATTTTCTTGTGTATTCCTTTATCCAATTGAATTCCTTTTTCATTTCTTTTTCTTTTTCCTTCAATTGGGTTCAATGGCCAATAAGGCCTATTAAGAAAACACACAAGGCTAGCATACACGAAATTCATTCAAATCAACTCGTCAAATCAACGATGGATTTTATTTATCTTTTAAAAAGAGATTTACAAATCTCATTACATGTTTTGGAAAAAATGGGGTTGTAACACCCTTGTTTTCCACATAATATATGCCTTCGTGTGATAATTCTTATTTTTATGCCTAAATTGTTATTAATCCTCCTAAATGAAAATTCCTCATGCTTACAAGAAATCATAATTTCTAGGACCATCAATATTATGAAAAGTGGTAATCGATGTACAAGCATATAGGATACATAATAGAGTATATATAGTATATGAGAGTATAATTGGGAGAATGATCAGTTTTAGTCAGTTTAGATTTTTTTAAATGTTAATTATAAACATATATAAATTATATATTGACCATATACAAGTTTTATATTAGTCATATATTATAATTGTACAACTAAAATTTGAGTAGAATATTATTGTAATATGGGATTTGTCATGTCCTAAATGTAGGGAGTTAAACTTCATTCGGATTGTAACTAAGCATAGGTATAAACAAAATGTACTACATCTAAGTAATAAATATAAAGTATATGCAACTAAATCAATATTCAATATGGAGCATCTATAATAACAATTGGTCATAGACTAATATTGCAGTAAATAAGTAATTAGAAACATTGATAATATTGGAGAAGATAACATCAATAATAAGAAACAATTGAGTAAGAATCAATTAAATAAAAATTAAGCTATATACTTATCAAGAAAACATGGGTAGAAGACCATATATGTGAAGAGGGGGAATAGTATGTAATTGTAATGACCAATAGTAGGTTTGAAAAAAGTTGTTGTAGAAAAATATTTATATCCATTGGATTTTGAAAGCCATCAATTATACCCTAGAGCGGTCGATTAATCAACCATATACCAATTAAAGGCCCAATTAGGCATATGCGAAGGGGCACACCTGCCAAACCTATTATTTGACTGATTAGGCCGATTTTTTGAACATTAGGGACCATTCATCACTCCATCGACCTAAGAGCGTAATCATCCTAAATCTCCTTGACAATAATACCCATAAATGTTGATCAATAGAACCCTCGTCAAGCTTGATTCTCATAAAGGTATGATAGGAACTCCATCGAGCCAATGATTCTGCATAGGTCCTCATTGATCCTCCTTAGTTGTTCATAACACAAGGATCTCCATCAATCGAGAACCTCATCAACCAAACACCATCGACGCCTTCACTGATGAAACTCCTCACCAATGAGGATTCAACACCATCAAGTTGCGTTGACTAAAAAGGAGTTAACGCCATCAAGGGTGCACTTTGTGAGCCTTCTCACCGATGAGGTTTTTGAACCAACAAAACTAGGCCAACAAGGTCTCTGGGGAAGCACTAATGATGTGACTGCCATGACAACACCACTTACACCATAGGGTATTTCTCCTTAGCTTGAGGACCAAAAAACTTACCTTGTATATAGAGTACAAGGATCAACCTTGATCCACTCACCAGAGCCTATACGTAAGGCCCCTGACCTGGCTTTGTAGCTAATCTTTCTTGCTTTATCTAATAAGATTCTTAGAACCTTAATCTAATCTCTTTAGATGCCTTAATAACATGTGATAATCTTATGTTTTCAGTTTGATCCTGTGTTGTTGATGCTTGAGCTATGTATGCTTGTTCTAGACCAAGTTGCAATTTACCCATGATGAGGGTTAATCTTGCAAATATTCATATGTAGGTTGTGATTCTTGTGCCTTAACATCATGAGAGAGAAGATGATGCTATGGGGAGCCTTTTTATGTCCATGGATGATGGTAATGACCATGTGTGTGTGTGTTCCTTGAGTGTCGACCAATGTTTCAACCTTATGCTGTACCTTAAGAGTGCTTCGACCTATGGGCTTTGTGCCTTGAGAGTGCTTCGATCGATACACCTTCTTTGGGTGAGTTGTTTAGACCTAGATGATTTGGTCTTGGTTTTGGTTGCTAGGGTTTGACCTTGGTGGTGTGTTGCGGCAGATATACATGTTTGGTTTGTGTTGCGACCGATTCAAGTGCTTTGTTTTGACCTAGTTCAGCTTGTGAACCAAGTGGTCACTGTACCACTTTGGTTTTAATGTTCATTTTGCATGTGATCATGCATGGCCGATCCTTTGAGGGATAAGTGGCATTTTGGCACCTTAACATCTTGACACCTCATATCCTTCACCTCCCTCCTACCCATGTGTATATAAGCTCTCTCCTCAACATGTGAGAAATCCTTTGTGTTCTCTCTCCTCTCTCCTTCTTGCTTGGCCAACCTTGGAGCTTTGTGAAGATAGAGAAGGATGATCTTGAAGATTTGGTAGCCGATCATCCTTGTATGTGGTGCTTTTGAGCTTGATCATATCCTTTGTGGTGATCCTTGGTGATCTTCTTTCTTGGTAAGTGATGCTACACCTTTAATCACATTTTTCTTTGAACTATACCTCTTCCTTCTGGGCTATGAGACTATGGTGCAACCATGGTGGCTATCTTGGGAGAATCTTATATTCGCAATGGTCAGAGACTATGATTTGACCATGGTGGTACCCAAGTGAGATGAAACTTTCTTCTCTTTCTCTTTTCTTCTATCTTATTCGGACTAGGGTTTTCCCTTCTTTCTTGAGATATTCTTTAGCCATGGTGTTCTTCTCTTTTGAGGTGATATTTTTTCTATGTATTTTCTATTGGTTGGATCTTCCTTCTCTTTTGGGGAGATCATGATCTTGGAGCTTGATCTTCTTCATAAGGTGTGTTATATAACTTTCCCCTCCTTCTACTATTGCACCATATTCTTACTTGCATGTTGCTATTCTAATATCTAAAACGTGAATTAAATGTACGAGATGATGTAACTATGATCTAGGGTTTAAGATTTTATAATATTCTAGAGTAGATTATTCTTTCTCCTAAACCCTGATTCTTGTACCTGATTTGTGGTGACTGTGGAGGTAATGGTTTCACATGCATCTTGACCAAGCTTTATAATCATGATTTTAGTTCAACCATCTTGATTAGCATGATGTTTTGGTCTTGTTTACACACATGTTATGATTGGTTTTCATCTCTATTCTCATAGTTTCCATGTTGATTTCTATGGTGATGGAGCTAGGGTTTTGGTTATCATATTTACATAGAGTTTTCCTCCCAGACACATGATTTTCTTGATGTCCATCAATGACTGTGATCAAGATTTATTTCTATTTCAAAGATGGTTATGTGCCGTTTAGGTAGATTGACCTAGATGGTCGCTACACTCATCTTGGGCTTGAGGTCACTCCAAGTGTGTTATTGTGTGTAGCGGGTGCAATGAACCTAACCCTAACTAGGGTGGTCTCTATACACATGTCTTGGTTGGTCGAAACACTTGGTTCTTGGTTTGTTGGTCGCTATAAGTGTTGTTTCCTTGTTGTGTATTGCTTTAGTCAAAGGTCTTTTAGCCATGTGTGGTGATGTTTTGCGGTCGCAACACATGCTCTAGTTGGTTGGTTTGAAACCCTAACCCTAGACCTTATTGCGGTAGCTACACTTAGTCTTTGTTGTGGTTGCATGTGTGAGACATACCTAGTTATCTATGATTGCTACACCTACCTTGTTGAGGTCGCAACATCTTGCTTTGGTGGTTGGTAGACATACATGAGATTATGGTCGCTACACATATGTAATTCATGTTGGTCGCTACATCTTGGTGTATGTTTAGCTAACACATGGTGCTTCTTGGAGTAATGAGTTGAATAATCATAAGTATAATGATAAACCTAATGTGATGCAATAAAGTGGGAGATAATGTATCTAGGTTTTAGTGGTGAATATTGCATTGGAAACCCTAATCAACTTCAAGTGAAATCCTAACCCTAATTGGGCATGAGATGATGTTATTTATCTTGTTGATGTGTTAACATGTAATGATATTTTCTCTCTCCTACTTGTGTAGACCTAACCCTATAAGTGGAATGAAAATCATATCTAGTAAATTCTATGGTGTGATTGATGTGATACAGGGTTATAATCATAAGCCTTAATGATGCATGATAGATAATAATGATGAGGTACATGAACAATGTGAATTGGGTCTTATGACCTGGAAGAGGCTTAATGCATAAATGAGAGGTGATATCCTCTACTAATGAGATGAGGGATTGCTATCCCCTAATGATGTGATAATGATGATGTACTTGTATGGGAGTGTTATCAAGAGATGGTGTGACAAGTTTATGCTTCATATGTTTTATATCTTCCGGACTTGTAACATACCCTTATCTTTGTAGAGCTTGTATAGGGTTTGTACGTTATATCTTGATTGATGCTAAAAGACACTCAATTGGATTAACTAATAAAGTGAAACCCTAATCATGTAGTTGCCCTATGCCATAGATCCATTTTTAGTGCCAATACTTGCTGGATGGTAAAACGGGTTCTCCCTTAGTGGAATTTCAAAGTCGTATACTGTTGAGTATATTCATTTCATAGGAATGGCTGTAGTCATACCCTGGTAGGAGAATAGTCGAGGCCGTATCTTAGTTATATGATTCGGTGATGGCTATGGTCATACCTCGACAGGAGGATGACTACGATCATAACTCAATTTTCACTAGTGTTGTGTAAACTAGGCTGTTTTGCAGTTGGACTTTTTATGTCACTATGGAGGATTCAGACTGACTGAGGATGTGGGAGATAGTAGGAGTCTGGATCCTCCTAGATCTTGTTTGGAACTAATTTTGACTTAGTAGTGGTTAGATGAAACATGAGTGGTATACCTCATCTCCTTCGAGCATAATAAAAGACGTACCTCAGCTGTGTAGTATACTTGCTTAGGGTTAAATATGACTCATATTGGATGACCCTTTGCCTTATCATTGTAATGATTTCTTGAATTATAATACGGTAAGAGAAATCAATTGTTATACATGTTCTTCATATTCCCTCTAAACAGTGTTAACTGCTTTGCTCATATCATTTAGTTGGATTTGCTTATCTTGAACATAATGCTATCTTACTACTTTAATCTACCCATGCTTATAATAGACATTAGCGGAGAGTTATATATCTCACTGGGATATTGGTGTCACTCCATGGGTTTCCACATATTTTAGGTGGTCATGCACAACGAGGTAGAGATCGTGCAGTTGAGGCTGAGCAACAAGAGGAGTAGTAGTTGTTAAAAGTTGGATATACTGCTAGTGTTTTGTAGTAGAGTCCTATGTGCCATCACTGTACTCTCAGGTCCTTGGGGAGATTTGTTTTGTTTTGTACATCAATATGAGTTTTTAGCATTATGCCATGCTTGTACAAATATGGTATGTATATGTGAATAGGCTATTATGTGCAACATGTTGTGGCATGATGGCCACTGAACAATGATGTATACATCTTTGTCACACGTTATGTAATACAAGTTGCAATGTTTATGGACTTAGATGTGATATGTTCTATCTTGATATGATGTGATGTGATGTGATCGGTTTTAATTTATCGTGTATTCTGGTAATCTGGTTGATTAGTTTTAATTCCACACTTTGTTTTGAGTAATCTCACTTTTGTGTGATGAGTATGCCACATTTTGGTTGGTATCAGAGCTTTAGGTTCGCTGAGTCTACAAACACATACGAGTAGGGTTTGTGTCTGTTCTAGTGTCCTTTGACATATTTAATGGTAAACATCTGCTTATGCAGAAGAAGAAGCAGAAAAGATATGTCTAGAGAACACGAAAGACATGTTGAGAGCAGTGTTGCTACACCCAGAGGTGGTGCTAGGAGGCATGCTAGGGTTGATGGAGTGCCTAAGGAGCCCTGGTTCGACCCAAAAACTATGTCCAATCCCACTTTTAAGTCCATGTTTGGACAATTCATGGCCACAATGACAGATATGGTGGATAGGATGCTTGTACCCCAAGCTAGGGCTCCCCATTGCAGAATCTCAAGGTTCTGGGAAGACCTTTGAAAGGTTGAGGCAAGTGGGGGCGTTTGAGTATGTTGGTACAATGGATCCAGTGGACACTGACATGTGGTTGAATGAGTTGGAGAAGGCCTTCAAGTCCTCAATATCCCTAATGAGGATAAAGTGAAACACACAATATACTTGCTGAAGGGGAGTGCTGGCCATTGGTGGGCCATTGAAGAGGAGAAAAGGCCTGGTGTAATGATCAATTGGGAGGAGTTTGGACGCGAGTTTGTGAGCCGATACTTCCCAGAGACATACCTAGATGATAAGATCATGTAGTTTGAGAAGATTCAATCAGGATCTATGACGGTCAATGAGTACAAAGCCAAGTTCATGGAGCTTCTAAGGTTTTGCCCGCATATGGCAGCCACGAATAAGGAGAGGATCAGACGCTTTGAGAAGGGTTTGAACTCTGAGTTGACTACACTGGTGTCATCTTTAGAGAACAGAGAGAGGTTTGCCACATTCATTGATTCTATTAGGAGGATTGAATGGTCAGTTATGGAGAAGCAAGATGTGAATGCCAAGAAAAGACCTTCATATTATCAAGGAAAGTCATCTGGAGACTTCAAGAAGCAAGTTTTTTAGTACCTCAGTCACATTAAAGGTTGGAAATTCAGTCTTTTTGGTCTCCAAGTAAGGGTAGAGGTTGCCTTTCTATCGGTAGGAGCTCACAGTGCGGCGTCAGTATTGGTGACGGGGCTGTCTAGGATACAATACGAGACTAGGACTTGTCACAAGTGTGGACAAGTAATACATTTGAGGTGGGAATGTCCTGTAAAGGATGAAGAAGTGAAAAAACATCCGAGACAAGGTTAGAAAGGATCATAAACAACAATAGTTTGGTAGTGGAGGAAGTTGAGGACATGGTCAGATGTCGCAAGCTAGTTTGTCTGGGCAAGCCAGCAGAGGACGGGGGTGAAAACAAGCAATATTTCAATTCAATGCCATGAGTAAGCCGGAAGGAGTGGTCAACCCATGAGTCGTGACATGTTAGATGGAGTTATTTCATTTTGATATGCCTGTATCTTGCTTTATATCTATTTTAGTTGACCCCGGTGAAACAGACTTTCTTATCATTACAGAAGTGATTGCTAGTTGTTCTTTACATGTTAGTCATAGACGTGATAGCCTTCATTTCAAAACCCCTTGGTTGGTTCCTCTGAGTTGCGGGAGGTGTGTCCTTCCTATGTTCTTTCTTTCTCAAGACGCAACATTCAAGTCGATCTCATACCACTTGATATGCATGAATTTGATGTGAAATTGGAATGGATACTTTAGAGAAGTATCGAGTGGTCCTGGACTATAGTTCCAAAGTGGTGTCATTTGTTGATGGTGATGTGAAGTGGGTCTTCCAAGGGGATAACAAGATTCTTCCGATGTGTCTAGTGTCAGTGATAGTGTCCGAGAAGTTGATGAGGAAGGACTGTAAAGCGTTCTTGACACATGTGATAGATACCAAGGCAAAAGGTCCTAGTATCTGGGAAATACTAGTTGTCTGTGAGCTTGAGGATGTGTTTCTTGATGAATTTTCAGGTGTATCCCCTCCTAGAGAGATTGATTTTGAGATCAATCTGGTACCTGGCACACAACTGATAGCATACACACTATATAGGATGTCACCAGCTAAGATGTAAGAGCTAAAGAAATAGTTGCATGAGTTATTTGAGATGGATTTTATTAGACTGAGCACATCACCATAGGGTGCTCCAGTGTTGTTTGTTAAGAAGAAAGATGGATCTATGAGGCTGTGCATCGAATATCGACACTTGAATAAAGTGACGATAAAAAACAAGTATCCTTTACCAGAGATTGATTATCAATTTGATCAGTTGAGGGGTGATGCAGTGTTCTCCAAGATAGACTTGAGGCTAGGATATCATCAGTTATTGATCAAGGTGATAGCATACCCAAGTCAGCTTTTAGAACTCAATATGGTCATTATGAGTTTGTGGCTATGCTGTTTTGGCTAACCAATGCACCAAAAATGATCATGGATTTGATGAATAGAGTGTTCATGCCTTATCTTGACCAGTTCATCGTTGTGTACATTGATGACATTCTGATCTACTCCCGTGACAGCCAGCAACATGAGCAACATATACGACAGACGTTAACCTTGTTGAGACAACACAAGTTGTACATTAAATTTAGCAAGTGTGAGTTCATATTGAAAGATGTGTCTTTTCTAGGACACATCAAATCTACTGAAGGTGTACGTGTGGATCTGAAGAAGGTTTAGTTTGTGTTAGAGTGGAAGCATCCAAAGACACTAACAAAAGTACATAGTTTCCTTGGCTTGGCAGGATATTACAGGAGGTTTATCAAGAACTTCAGCATAGTGGCACTACCCCTAACAAAGCTGACGAGGAAATATGTTCTTTTTGTCTAGGATGACAAGTGTCAATGCTCTTTTCAACTATTGAAGGAGAAGATGACCAATGAACCAGTGTTAGTGTTGCGTGAGAAAGGAAAGGGCTACACAGTCTTCTGTGATGCGTTGAAGAATGGTTTGGGTTGTGTGCTGATGCAAGACAAGAACATGATTTCTTTCACTTCATGACAACTTAAGAAAAATGAGGAAAGTTACCTGATACATGATATGGAACTTGCAGTGGTGGTCCATGCTTTGAATATTTGGAGGCATTACCTTTATGGTGAGAAGTACCCGATCTTCACTGACCACAAGAACCTCAAGTATATCATCTCACAATAGGAGATGATCATGCGACAACAGTGCTAGACGGAGTTGATTAAAGACTATGATTGTACCATAGACTACCATCCAAGGATGGCAAACGTGGTAGTAGATGCTTTCAGTAGGAAGTCTTCTTTGTCATCATCTTTTAAGAAGGCATGATTATGCTCCTTGGTGTGCCATAAGAGAGACATGTTGGTCTCCTTGCATCAGATGAATGTCAAATTGGTGGTGCCATGCTAGTAATACTATTGATATAGTTATAGGTGAAGCCTACATTGAGGTAGCTATCAAAGATGCACAACGTGATGATACTGTGATACAACAAATCCAATTAGAGTTTGACAATGACATGCATGATGGATTTCACTAGTTCAAGGATGGGACAATATGTTACGATGGTAGGGTAGTGGTTCCTGATGTTGATAATCTTAGGGAGTTGGTTCTAGAAGATGTTCACTCTTTGATATATGCTATGCATCCATGTAACACTAAAATGTATCATAACTTGAAAGGCTTGTATTGGTGGTCTAGTTTAAAGTGTGTTGTAGCTGAGATCATAGCTAAGTGCACAATATGTGAGCAGGTTAAGGTAGAGCATCAAGAGCATGTAGGAACTTTACAATCGTTGCTTATACCACAATTGAAATGAGATCATATCATAATGGATTTCGTGGTTCACTTCCCAGAACAACCATGGGCTATGATTTCGTTTGGGTGATTGTTGACTGGTTGTATAAGAAAGCACATTTCCTTCCTGTAAAAATGACGTATACAACTGAGAGGCTTGCTTAGATTTATGTTGATGAGATTGTTTGTCTACATGGTATTCTAGAAGCTATAGTGTCAGACAGTGGTCCTCAATTCACCAATCACTTTTGGAGCATCTACATACATTCATGGGTACTTATTTTAAGTTTAGTACTGCTTTTTACCCACAAATAGATGGAGAATTTGAGAGAACTATACAGACCTTGGAGGATTTATTGAGAGACTGTGTTTTGTAGTTTTTGGGAAATTGGGATATACATCTTAGTTTGACAGAGTTTGCATATAATAATAGTTATCAGAGGAATATCGATATGGAACCATATGAGGCTCTATATGGGAGGCATTGCAGATCTCCGTCGTGGTATGAGACATGTGAATATCAACTTTTGGATCCTGAGCTTGTATAACAGATGACAACCTCCATTGTGTTGGTATGAGATAGGTGAATATCAACTTTTGGATCCTAAGCTTGTACAACAGATGACAAGGAAGATAAAGATAATACAACAATAGTTGAAGGCAACCCATGACAGGAAAAAGTCATATGCTGATAACCGTCATAGGCTATTGGAGTTCCAAGTGGGAGAAAGAGTGTATCTCAAGGATGTTGGAAAAGCGTGCTGAGGTTTGGGAAGAAGGGTAAGTTGTCTCCCAGGTATATGGGGTCTTACCCTATTATTGCACATTTTGGGAAGGTGTCTTATAAGTTGGAGTTGCCACCTGAGTTGCACAAGTTGCATCCATTGTTCCATGTTTCCATGATGAGGAAGTGTCACCCTGACACTAAGTTGGTTTTGCAGATGTAAGGCCCTTGACCTAGCTTAATGCTTGAGTATGCTTGGTTTTCTTAATAAGATGCCTAGGACCTTAATCTAACACTTTGAGATGCTTATCTAACATGTGACAATCTTATGTTTCCAGTTTGGTCCTGTTCTGATGATGTTTGAGCTTTATATGCTTGTTTTGGACCAAGTTGCAATTTACCCATGTTGGGGGGGGGTTATCTTGCAATTTGTCACATTTGTAGTGTGCCCTTAGTGCTTTAGCATATGATAGAGATAATGATGCTACGTGTCACCTTGTTGGACCTTGGTTGATGAGGTGGCATCATGTGGTGATGCTAGGGTTTTCTAGGGTTTTGACCTTGGTGATATGTATCGACCTTGAGCTCATGTGGAGTGTGTTGCGACACTACCTATTGTATGCGTTCATGAATATAAAACCCAACTACATAATTGATTACTATCATACCCCAAACTACTCACTCTCCATAGTCAATTGTCAGGACCCTAATTTACTCTAGTGTTCGCTAGTTCTTCTTGTTTACTTAGTTGATTAATTGATTCATGCTAGTGAGCTCTCCGTAGAGATCCAATTTTTTTTCTTAGGATTTCTACTATTTTTATCTAATTAGTTTCATAGTTAGTCTTTTCTTTCCTTGAAAATGTAATTTCCAATCTCATGTTATGAAATTCTCTCCCTTGCCTTTTCTAGCCTAGTTTAATGTAAGTGATTTGTTGATTACTGTAGTGTTACTTTCTCTCTTAAATAAGCTTTTAGACTTAATTTTTAGGGTTAATCTATATTTCAACATTTCTTTCATCTTCTTACTTGTCCGTTAGTGTAACTAAAACCAACCCCATTTAAACCCTAAAAGGCCTAACTCTTAGATCCTAGAAATCTAACAAAACAAAATAGCTCTAATACTTCTCCACAACCTGAGGATTTGACCCTAACTTACTTCATTCATATACTTTATCCTGATCCCATGTGCTTCTAAATTGTCCAAATAAGAGTATATCGACTAGGGTATATTTGTTAGTCCATGTGTGGTGACACATCGAGCTTTCTGGCTCTATTTCTATAGAGTTTTGTTTTAGACCTAACTCATTGGTTTTTTTTTTTGACCTTTTCTTTTTGTCTTCACCATTGTTGTAATAATATTTCATTTGAGATATATAACTTGTCTTCTTTGGCATGGATGTAAAATATGCATGTAAAAATGCATGTTTGGCCTCCGATCATTTCCTTGGACACGTTCGATAAGGATCCCAAGATAGGTAGAATAAAGTAATGAGTCTGTCACAACAACCAAGAGAGAGAAGAATAAGAAATTTTTAATTGACATATGCGTATTCATTATTTTTATTCACATTTTATGTTTTAGTTTTTCACATTTATATTAAATTTCACTAATTCCATCTTTTTAGTAGTTTATGAAATTTATTTAAAATGTAATTAGTTTTATATTTAATTGTAGCTCGACGCAAGGAAAAGTATATAAGTCATAAAAACCTCCACAAAATTCCTAATCAATAAGACAAAATGTTAAATCCTCATTTCCTAACTCTGACGATTAGTGAGAGAATCATTGAAGCATACCCAACTAGTAAAACAAATCTAAAATTGACATCCTATATTGAAATTGGGTGATTTAAGATTCATTGGAAGAGTAACTCAATCATATATAAAATGAATATATTTCATGACCATTTCCAATTGATTAAGTTATTCTTAAGTCTCTCAATTCACCAGCATATCAAATTCCTAGGAAATGGCTCACAACTATTGGATGATGTCAGATTGACTTGAAACCCTGGAGCATGCTATAAAACATCAAATGAACATATAGAGAGATACTCTATTCCATTCAACCAATCTCAAACCATGTTCATCATCGAGGAGATCCACACATGAGAACAAATGACTTGAAATAGAGACACACTTTGTTGAAGAACGTGACCAGAGACTACAAGTACTATTTAGAAGGTTGTATTTTGTAGACTACTAAGCCTCTCATCTACACAATTGCATTATCCATGAGTTTCTTATTCTTCTTACTGTATCTTTTTTGTATCATGAACATAATTAGAGAGTAGTTTATCTACCAGGTTGTGAGGATTAGCTCAACTGCCTAAAGTTTGCAATCTTGCATTGTAAATTACTACTTGTTCAAAACTATTGGATTTTGAATTTGCTGTTAAATACATAATATATGGATTAGCTACCTATATTTTATGTATACTACATCCTAGACATAGAGACATTGACATCTAGGATTATAATATCAATAAATTATTATTGAAACTAGATGAGACATTGGAAGAGCATTCTATGTAGGTACTGAGACCTTCAACATATAGAGAAATCTATCCTTGTGATTTCTACACTTCAATAAATATAGAGTTTCTTTGGACCCAATATAATATTCATACATGTGAGTGGTGTAGTACAAAATAGTGAATATGGATATTGGCGGTGAAACCACATCCCGTGGTTCTTTATCATTCATTTATGTTAGTTTTAGTTCTTGCCTTTATTTATTTGATTGCCTAGATAATTTTGTTAATCAATAAACAATAAACTTGATCTAGACTTGTTCATCAATTTTTCTCAATTAGGATGTGAAATTCATATGTTCTTGAGAATATTTTTTGGTGGATTCAAACCTAAATCTAAACTATAATAAGATATGTCTTCTTGTGGGTGGTGATTATTGCACGCTCGATTAGGTAAAACCTAAGATTTTAAATCTTAGTGAATCTTTAGTGCAATAATATCCGCATCCCATTTTCCAGAAGTTGTTGAGGAAAATAGAACATTTTGGATTTTTAGTCTATTATGATAGTTAGGATTCATTTCTTTCTTAGTTTATTTTTGTAAAATTTACCTATATTCAATTACTTAGTTTGATTTGTATCCTTTGTTTGTGGTTGTAAATTTTAGTTTACTTTTATATTTTCTCTTTTAGATTTTAATAATTACTTGTATTTTTTAAATTCTAAAAATCAATTCTATATCTACATTTTCTAGAGTTTTTTTTCTCTTTTTTCCAGATAGAAAAAAGTACTTTTTTCGGGCACCTCAAATAGAGCTGTCAGCACCATAGCACGTACAATGTTAAATGTGTGGGTACTATAATCAAATATCTTTTGACTTCCCAAAATCTCTTCAAAGATAAAGGAATCACTATGTAGAATAAGTGCCTAGTGATATTCCATGCCTTCCTATAATGATGGATATAGAGAAAATGATAAGATATTGTTTTAGAGGCTACTATGAGGAACCTTGCTATGTAAATCAATATCATAACGGGATGGACTTTAGTTAACAATATTGTGGATTTTATGATAAACAATTGTACAAAAACAATCAACATAATGGGTAGGTGAGTGCCAATGACAAGATGCCAACCGACTAAGGAACTATGATCCATGAATAAGAAGCATCAAACAAAATATCACTTGCATTATTGGCTCAGATAAAAGATCTCACCCACCCAACCGTGTCACTTAAAGGTCAACTAGAGAGATGACCAATGCATATGGAGTAGCTGAAAATCCTCATCAGTGACGAGTCTGATACTAATTTCAATGTTTTATAGTGGAAATGCCACAGATTGAGGAACTAGAGCCAAAGGTTGGTATGTATGCATGTATTCCATCCTTTTAAGTGTTAATGGCCTTGAAATGTCAATATAAAAAGTTTCAGTGTGAGTGTAACCATCACATTGCAACATGTGACGATGTTATACCACACTTATGTTTTATAGTCTTAGATTTATACATTTACAATGATCAACCAACCTTTATTGGGTGTATTATGGAAGATGAAAAACCATCATCTATTTCATATCTAGTTGTTTTGATGATGAGATACCACTCCAACATACAATATATATGCCATGTAACTCTAGTTCATGTCCGTCCCATGCATGAGTTGGGTGTGTTCCATGTAGAAGAACTCGGGCCACATGTGGAGATTGTGAAGGATCCGAATGATTCTATTGACTTTGATGATGATTGCATGATGGACCGGGAGGATGCACACCTCCATAACAAAATAGTAGGCTGATTTTAAAGAGGAGACAAATCCTCCTAAACCAACACCACATATTCAACATGTAGTTCTATGTGATGTTTAAGAAGCTAGAACCAAGCCCTCCTCATGATTTAACACATATGATAACACATATTATAGACTTATTACATACTACCTAAACCAGTCTTCACAAATGAGCAGATCTTGAGGCCACACGAGAGGCACCACTCATTCTTGGTGCCACTTGTTGTGGGTCAAGCCACTGCTACTATCCTACCTATACTAGAAGAGGAGTATTTGTGGATCTTGTTGGATGGATTGCTGGGTGACAAGAAACATTATTTCAAGCATCCTCATTGAGCTGGCATGACCAAGAAATTACATATTGCATCATGGAGATCTCATGTTCAAGGACCCAACCCTTGTTCATATTCCTTTTAACTAGACCTTCTCTGCGTCGACACAACAACCTAGATGAGTATCAAGGATGGGAGGCTAACGATGTATTTCCTTATTGGTAGATGACAAACTCTCCTACTATATATAAATGGAGGCAAGTAAAAGCAACCAAACTTAACCCTAATGGGACAAGACAATTGGGTCCATGTACATAATAAACTAATAACTTTGACACTCCTCCCTCAAACTAGAGAATGGGTGAAAGGAATATCCAATTTGCCAATACATGAAAAAGATAAAATATCCCATACAAAATTTGATCTCCCCTAACAAGAAATAATCTTCCCGTGATTCTTATAGTACAAAAATTGAAGCATTGTAACACTCCCCCCGAAGAAGATAGCACATAGAAGATAGTAAGGGGTTTTCTTCCCCCGATGAAGGTAACTTTGATGCATATTAGACTCCCCTTGAAATTGATAATTTCATAACCAATAAGAAAAATCATGAATGTACATTACAATATTTAGCAAGCATACAAAGTAGTAGATGGTGAATAATATGTGTAGAATTGATCTAATCCACCATTTTTGTCGAAGTAATTCCACACAAGAACTACGAATACTAGAATAATGTGTGGTAGTTTTGGAGAAGATAAATTCTATAGGAATGTTGCTCCATATAAGGTGGGTATGTGTTTGAAAAGCGATTCTACAGGAATATGTGCTATAATAGGTGTCAACAACAAATATGAATATCTAAAAATAGATAACATGGTCGGGTGACATGGATTCTTCTCTTCATATTTTCTCCATCTCATCTCTACCCTTAATTAATCTTCCTCTATTCACCTCTTCACACCAACCATGAAAAGGATCATTAGAGTTGGGGGTGGAAAGTCATTAACACTGGTATACAAATGAATATTTAAAGGAAGACATAAGAATAAAGCACTACTATTGTAAGGGCATGGTAGAAAGAACAAAGCATTAATGGTTATAAGCACATTAGCAAAAATGAGCAAATGAATATAGGCACTATGATTTGCAACATAGGGATCTCTAATTTAAAGATAAGCACAAAGCAATGTTGATTAGGGAACCACATGGAGAGGAATAAAAATAATTTTGGTACCCCTGATTATTTGTGCTTTATAAAATAGCACATGGTACTTTTTGTCCAATATGCCACTGATATAAGCGATACTATGAGTCAATGTGCTACATGACATATTAGATAGATCTGGGTAGAAAAATAAATTGATCTTTCTGCGACCCAAAAATGCACATTTGTTTGGATCTTATACCAAAAAATGTAGGGGAGGGGTTGGGTTGATGAATGCATATTCATCAAATTTTCACTGCACAATTGTAGGCTAGTTTGACCATTTGTAGTAGTTAATTCTTATTAATTTTCCTTATTTTCTTAGATTGTTAGAATTTTATAGAGTTTCTCACTCTTATGTAGGGAAAAATACCACAAATAAAAATCATGATAGGTCTTTACCACACTCCACATATGAAAATTGGAATGAATTGATTGCAAAAAGAGGCAAATCATCATTTTCTGCTAGGTCAGTTCACAACCAAGGGTGACTCCCAAACACAAGACAACTAGACAACTCGTGCTGGCATTTGCAATCCATGCCCTTCAAATTAGTGACCAACAACACTTCTAACAATATTCCAATCAGTAAACTTGCCTTTACACTCTACTGGCTGGAATTCAATCTTTTATATATTTGTAATCAACATGAGACATGGTGACTCGACAATTGGCAGATTGGGTTTACTAACTAGTTGATTGGAATTCACTTTCAACTCCTCTCCAAGTAACTGACATCAACATTTGTGGAAGCCTGCTAGTCGGTCGACTCATCTCATGAGTCAACCAAATTACCTTTACATAGTACTCATGATAGGAGCCCATTTTATTGACTCACTTCAATAGTTGACTGATTTGAAATTGATCCCAATTGGCCCTCAACTCAACAACAATAAGAGTTTTGGGAATATTTCCATCCATCCAACTTGATCACTTATTTGACCGACTGGAACTCCAATAGATGCACCACATAATGGCCAGTCAACCATATGATCCTAGCATTCGGTTGACTAGCGTGATAGATAGTGCAAAGAAAGATAACCACTGACCCAACCAAATTATATTTGGCATGTTCCAGGCCATCCATATAAAAGAAGAATTCAACCTAAATTGAAAGGTCTCTTCCACACTCAACTCCAATGGTTTTTTGGTGCAAGATGTATAGAAAAGAGAAAGGAACATCATCCTCTTCATAGAGTTTGCAGACATGTTGTTGCTAGAGTAGAGTTATATATAAAACCACTGCCCACCTTCTTCACAATTATTAGTGACATGTCCTCTTCTCTCCTCTTTTGTATTTGTGAGTTTTCTATGGATACGAGTGAGTATACTCCATCACCGGGGCATGTGGACCATTGACCATATTTTATTCTAATTCTTACCAAACTCAATATTTCATAAAATTATACTATTCTCCATTTGTTTTATTTCTCTTTTCAAACTGCTCATATGATTTGCATGCTAGATATAATCCTAACTGTAGAGATCTCGAAACTTTGGGTTAGGTCCTCGAATGAATGGATAGAATGCCAAATGAGATGATAAAAGGAGTTCTATAGGATGATGGGGTTATTATCCTTGGTAACAATACCTTGAACCCATAGAAAATTCGCATGTACCAATCTGCATTATGAAAGGAGACATATTCACACGGTCTCAGTCTAATTAGCTGTATTTTGTAGGTTGTAACATTTAAATTTTTTTTATGAATGTATATTCGTCATATTTTTAGTTGTGTTTTAGATTATTTTGTATATTTTTCTAGCATTTCACTTGAGATTTTACTCATTTTATCTTTTTCATTGTTTATGCAATTGAACTGATATTTAGTTAGTTTTTATGTTTTATTTACAAATTGATACAAGAGAAGTTCATAAACTCTCTATAAGATATTTATGCAATAGGTAAAAATATTGATGCAAGGAGAAGAGGAGAAGTCATAAATTCTGTACAAATTCTCATTAAATAAACCAAAACAATAAATAGTCACTCCCCAACTCCACTACTTGGACAAAGTATCATTAAGACATACTCATTAAGTAAAATGACTCAAGATTCCACATACAGTGTCCGAGTTGGACGATTAAAGTTGTGTTGGAAAGGTAATCTAATTGTATACACAACCAAAATATTTAATGACTACATCCAGTTAGTTGGCAGGACCTCAAATCGTATAAAACTCCTATGATGGGAATAAGAAGAAAAAATTTGACAACTATTGGAGTAATTTGGATGGATCTGATATTTTGAAAGATGATACAAATGCACATTGGGGATATGTAAGGAAATGGTTCACAACTTATTCTCTCCCATCCACAACCCTAGAGGGTGTCAAGGAGATATGTTATCGAAAGTTAAAAACTCACTGTAGAGACACACTCTGCTAGAGGATGTAATAGAAGATTTCATTCATCACTTCAAGAGTTGTGATGAGACCATTTCTATTTTCTACAACACTATATTCTCCATGAACTTCTTCTTCTTCTCTCTCTTTTTGTACTGTGAACATGATTAAGTAGACCATTTACTGGGACATGAGAATTATTCTTGGTTTTTTAGGAAATAGGTAAATATAGCCAAAAGGTATAACTTTACAAGAGACCACAAGTAAACCAAATGTATACAAGGGGCATCTAGCTACAAAATTCCTAGTATAGTTTAGCCCTATTGGTTAACCCAATGGATAGGCCTTTCTTGGACCTCAATATTTTAGAAATGCTAGAAGAGATCCTATTAATCATAGAATTCTCATTGGTACATACTCTTTTATGAACTCTATTGTTCCTTTTCTCCCATAAAAAATAGCAAAACATGGATAGACACAAGCCCACATACCCGACTTGGGATTTATCTTCAATAATAGACTCCAACCAGAACACTTTGAGGAGAATATTATCATTGTTTTCGAAACCCTAAGTGTTCTTTAGACACATCAAATCCTAAATGTATTTGGAATACTTGCATGTATTGAACAGATGGTCATGATCCCCTTCATTTTCTCGGCATAGATGGCAGGTAGCATCATCCATAAATCCCCACTTAATCATCCTATCCTTAGTGGATAGTTTGTTTAAGATGGCCCTATATAGGGTAACACTCCCTTTAGGGATATGGAATGGGTTCCATACCATGTTTTCCCAAGAGATGTCCATTACAGTGTCACTATTGATCCATGTTTTCATTTGGAGGTCAGCAAGATCAATGAGACCATCACTATCAACAACATATTGGAACTAGACATCAATCCAATTCTTGCACATAACCATCCAGGTCCATATCTAGTAGTCAACCATTGGGACCAAACGTTCACCTTATGCCTAAGAAACCAATCAATCCTCTTCTACTGCACACCTCCATAATCCTCTTGGGGTGTTGAATATTGAGGCCACCTTTACTGAACGGTTGAGCCAAAACATCCCAAGAAATTCTATGTCATCATCCCCCAGATGAAGTTGGATATCATCCTCTTCATTCCTTTTGCTATTGTATTAGGAACCTCCTAAATGTCCCCCCCACAACCACATCTTTCTTTGAAGCACTGAACTCACTAGAACTAGCCGCCCTATAAAAGATAGCTTAACTCCTGACTAGCCATCTATTTTCTCTCTTAGCTCATCAAGGCACCTGCTGTAATCCACTGAAGTTCCTCTTCCCCCTAAAATCAGTGCCACCAAATACCTGGTGGGGAATCATCCCCCATCAGACCAATAACAACTTTGAGTTTGCCCCTTAGTGCATCACAAGACTTTGAGAGGTAGATTTTAGATTTAATATCACTTATATACAACCCTGTGAGATTAACAAATCAAATCATCACCCTTTTAAACTCTTTAAGCCTACCACCATGTGCGATAGAGAATAACAAGATGCTGTAAAAAAACGAGTCTTGACTTTAATGCCTTTGATTCTATACGGCTTCACTTTATCCTTTCTCTCTGATTCATTGATCATATTAGTGAGATCCTCTATAACTAGTGTGAACAACATAGATGACAGTGGGTCTCCTTCTCAGATCCCATTGCTGGCTTTGAACATACCTACAAGGCCTCCATTGATAAGAATTGAGAATGTGGTGGTTTCAACACACTGTTTCAAGATATGTATCCACTCACCTACGAACCCCATAGCCATGAGGATCTCCAACATTGGTTTTCACCTTACATGATCATATGGCTTATTCAGATCAACCTTGACACATGCTTTAGCATTTTCCCTATCCATTCTGAACCCCTTGAGATATTCAACAACAATAAGGGTACTATCAAAGATCCACCTCCCAGTGACGAAAGAACTATGCTCATTTGAGATGACCTATGGTAGGATTTTTTTAAGTTATCCTACCAACAATTGGACACCACTTTGTATAGGACATTGCAACAAGCAATGGGCCTGTAGTCGGCTATATCACTGATGTCTTTCTTCTTAGGCTCATGCTTTATGAAAGTGTGATTGGCCTCCATGACCATGCCATGGCTTCACAAACATATTTTTCAATAGTATCTCACATTGCTTGAAAACGTTTTGATTGAACCCATCCGGCCCAGGGGCCTTGGATGGGTTAATAGAAAATACTACTTTCCTGATCTCTTCATCATTTTCATAGTGGCAAAGGGAAACATTCATTGCATCATTAACTTTGATATTTGACAACATGTCATCATAGCTATTGTAGGGGTTATCAATTTTGTTGTACATATTCTTGAAGTAGTTTATCACATTGGTTGCGATGTCCTCTCTTCTGTTGATTACCTTCCCCTTCTCATCGATCAACTCAGTGATAGTCTCCCTCATTTCTTTTTTCTTCACCATAGAATGATAGGTCCTAGTATTACTATCCCCATCACTAATCCACTTCATACAAATCCTCTGCCACTAATACACTTCCCCAATCTTCCTCATCTTGAGCAATCTGTCTTCAACTGCTTTCTCCCTTATGCAGGCCTCTGGGTTAAGAGGGTCACTTCGGATGTCAGTCACAACTTTGTCATAATCCACCTTAGCCTTATACAATAGGTTCTTGAGGTTCATCTTCTCCTTAGTCCAGTTTTTTAAAGTTTTCTTTGTATTCTGCAACTTCTTGATCATCCTGTATAGTGGATTGCCCTCCACTTGAATGTCCTAGCTACTAGAAACAACATCCTTGAATCCTATCCATCCAGTCCATGAATTGGAGAAGAAAAATAGCCTATGGATGTGAGCTTTTGTTACCAGTTCCATCTTCATCATAGCATGATCGATCAACAGATCTGACCCAAGCTTTATAACCACACAGTGCCAGACATTCAACCATGCCTCATTGACCAAACCTTTATCAATATAGGTAGCAATCCTCTTGTGTCTAGCTTGTTTGTTAGACCAAGTGGTACAACCACCTATTATATTAAGATCAATGAGACCTACTGCTTCCAGCGTGTCATTAAATACATCTAGAACTCTATCAGGGACCTTTAGACCCCCCTTATTCTCATCCATCTAAAGAATGTTATTAAAATCCCCTATAGTTAGACATGGGATCTCTTCTTGTGCTATATCTTTTACCACCTATCACATTCTTCTCCTATCTGTATCGAGTCTCTCACCATAGACACAAGATAGAATAAAGGAAAATCTCCTTGCATTACAACAAGAGACTGTGACAAACTGATCCGAGGAGTTGATAGGATCAATATCCCAAATCGAAGGATTCCACCCAATAACTATCCTTCCACCATCCATAGCCACTAGATTAGACATCGACTTCCAACTCGATGGGAAAAGAGTGCACACCCTTTCCCTAACTGATCTTCTGATTCTGGTCACAAGGACCAACATTAGAGTCACACTTTCTTTGCAAATGACCCTCCTGATCTCCTTCTAGCTTCCCACGAGTGAGGATCCTCACACATGCTAGGCGAGGAGAGACATCTAACTCTTGTTCTTTCCCCCTTCCATGGAGAGAGAATTGGTCTTGTTCTTCTTAGCAGATGTTCTCGTCTACCTTAGGCTCCTTTTTCAGTTTCTCATAGTATTATCCACTTCCTTGTCTCTAGCCTGGTCTAGGACAGAAAACCTATTTCTACCTATATCACCCACATCATCAGTGGTTACCAAAACATCGTTGTCAACATGGTACAACAATAACTTCATCACCCTCAGGACCTTCGTAAGGGGGTTTAGGAATTTCTCCCTCCTCCACCTCAACAACATGGCTTACTTATTCTTTTGCTGGAGTAGAATTGACTGGTGAACCTTATCTGAAGTCAGATCCACCTGGTCATCCACTACAGAGTTGATTCTACTTACACTTTTTTGAATGGGGAGGCTTGGACTTTCAGTTCCTTCTTGGTCTTCCTCTAGTTGGCTCCGACACTATAGGGGGTGCACGGAGGTAGCCTGAGCTCCTTTCCTCTAGACAGTTGCCCTGATCATGTCCAAAGACCCTACACAAGTTACAATGGTCAGGCATAGCTTCATAGTGTAGTCTGACCTCTGAATTATCCCCATTCGGTACCTCAACCATCACTTCTGGTGGTAGCTTGTTCTCTGTTGAGATGTCAACGTAGAACTAGGAACATCCTTCTGTGGTACCATTGAATCTCCTATCAATGTCCCTGGGATTTCCCACCACAAGAATGATGACTGTGATGGCCCTACCCGTCTAGTGTCTGTCGACACCAGGCAAGGAACGTGCCTTTTTATCTTTCATTTTACACTTACGCTGGTGGAAAAAATGTTCTTGGTGGATTTATGACTTGGTACTCCCAAAATTTGTATACCCCGTATTAGCTTGGGAGGACCATTTTCTGACGAGAACTTGTTGATCATAAAAAACCAAGGACCACTGAGCATTGCCCCTTTCAAATCTGATGTATAGGTGAACCAGGCTAGATAAAGACCACCGTCCAACATGAACATCTCCAGTTCCCCTCTAGGATGCCAGTTACAAACCATGCACCCCTGAGCTACTGCAAGTTGTATTTTCTTACAAGGATCTAGACAATCACGGAATACTTGTGGTAATCCTCCATATCCTCCATTATAGGGTCGTTGAACTGAGTCCATAGCCTTATGTCTCCCTCTCTACGGAAGGGAACCTTAGGGTCAATCGCCACATCTCCCTTGATCTTCAGTGGGGATCTGGCCATTGATTTCACCCAGTCCCTTGCCATCATGACATCAGTACTGGGTGAGAACCAATCTTCAACTTCTAGGCCAGAGGGATTGGTGGAGGTTATGGTGTAGGAAGAGGTGGCCGGAGGGGGATGAGAACCCCCGCCTACCATGAGAGCCCTAATCCTAGAGATGGAATAGAGATTTTCTCTCTAAACATAGGAAAACTCAATATGATGTGTGTCCAAAATGATAATTATTCTTAATCTTGTACTTATATATACATTATTCATTGTTATTTGTATAAACATTTGGATTGGCAATTAATTGTTTAGTGCTTGCTTTATATCCAGATCCTATATCTTACATGATTATTATAATGCTAGATGAAGAGACCTTGAAATATATGATTAGAATATCAAACAAAATATTTGAACCCCAGATGAGACCACAAAAGGGCATTCTTTGCGATGATAGATTAAGGATCAATAGGTAACAAACCTCAAGCCAACATGGAGATCAGTCCTATGGATTTCATACTCCAAAAGGATATGAAACTGTTGGCCTCAATCAAGTATTTATGCGATTGAATGATGTAGTGTTTGAACAATTACACATGAATGGTAGTGAATCCCGTTAGCCTGGTTATTTTATTATAGTGTAAATATCTTTTCTTGCTTAGTTTAATATATTTTCTTACTTTGTTGATATATCTAAAATAATCTTCAACAACATCCTTGTTAATTACTTTTTCTCAATTAACATAGAAATATGTTTTCTTTCCAAATAACATTGTCCTTTATGTCAACCCTAAATCTACACTGTGATAAGATCCATCATCTTGCGAGTTTTGAATTTTTCACATTAATTTAGATAAAAAATTAGGAATTTATTTCTAGGTGAATTTCTAGTGTCATAATTGACCACATCAAATTTTGCCGTTGTTGCTAGGACAACATGACTTTTTGGATTTCTAGTTTATTGAGATAAGATAAGATTTCTTCTTTCTAGTTTGTTTTTTGTACTTTTAGTTTAGTTTTATATTATTTAGTTTAGTTTAGTTTTATAATTTCTTAGTTTGTTTCTATAACTTTTAATATTGTAAGATCCTTATTTTATCTTTGTAGTTTTTAGTTTATTTTCTGAATTTTTGTTTGGTTCCATAATTTATTTTAGCTTAAACTTCTTTTTACTATATTAGATTTTTGTAATCTATTACTTCTATTATATTGTAATGAAAAAAATACATTCATTCATTGGTCTATCTTTTAACTCTCTTGAGTTTAATAGTTCAATTTTGTATTTTTAGGTATTTAACTCATATGGGGCGGTCGAGAGCATAAATTCAATTATGTCAACTGTGTGATTCTTACAACCAAATGTCAGTAAACTTTTCTGACGCTCCTCCATTGTTCAAAGAAGCATTGAGAAAAATCAGCACCAAGAAAAATTTCATGTATGATTAGGGTCATACATTGGCTATTCCGATCCACCATATTCAAGAGGCTACTATGAGGAACCATGCCATGCAGATGAATATCCTAAAGAGGTAAACTTCAATCAATAATGTTTTAGGGTTTACAGTGAGGAGACATACTATATAGATCTATATCACTTGATAGAGATGAGAAGACAGATGCCGTCTAGAAAATGCTAGCTCCATAATGAAATAATTCTAGATGACCAACAAGCAATTTTTGCTAAGTCAAAAGCACAAAACAAAAAATTGGAGGCACAACTGGCCAATAAAATAGCACAACTCTCCCAGCCAGTCAAGTCACTTGTAGATCAATCAGAGAGATCCCAAGAAAGATGGAGCACCCCAACTATGTGATACTTTCTCTATCAACCTTTATGATATGCACATCCTCAAAAGCATCTGACTCCTTGATAAGGTGTGTCCAAGGAGAGAAGGTAGGAGACCAATCAACATGACCTTCAATGGCAGAGATAGATGTGGCACTGTCAGATTTTACAGTAAGACAGACATTTTGCCTCACTTTTGCTATATGAAGAGAAAGTAAAATAGCTTGTAGTTCAGCTTCAGCTATCGATCTCGCTTGGATACTATAAGTAGTGCCCCCAACCCATTTTCCATTCCAATCAAAAAGCACATCTATATCATTATTGCATGAACTGCAGTGTCCACCATTGCCAAACACTCACCTTGCGGTTGATCAAACCACTCTGCAATGGTATTTTTTGTAGAGTGGTCAACACCGTGAACTGCAAGCGCCCACCATTGGTTTTTGTTGCTCATACAACTTTTCTGACACAGGTTTCTCTTTTCAAAGTAGATTTCCCTCTCATGGCATTGTTTGGTTCATGGTTGATGAAATAGGTAGCCTGAAAAGCTTATGGGTATTTAACCTTTCCTTCTTTTGGGTCATTCAAATATAGGTCCATCAATTGGGAATGTGGTCCCTACATTCCAAACTAGTTGGTTTTAGAGCAGTGATTGCACATTGTAATTACCACTTTTTCGGGTTACTATACCCATAATGGGAAATTAGGATGTGTAAATTTTGATCTTAGAGTTTATCAAAAGTGAGATATCTGCATTCATGAGCACAACAATACACCATTTATGTATCTCATTCGATTAAAAGTTGTGTACAAATCTCAAAATTTATTTGTTAGTCTTTTTGGGATTTTGTCAATGTGGAGATAGAATGGAGGATGAGGTAGCTCTTTCTTTTTCATGAGACAATGTCTTCAACTAAATATGAGATTATTTTGGTTGATATTTTTGCAAGCATATTTTGTTAATGTTCTAAGGTTAGAATTAAGTCAAATGAATAAGTGACATTTTGCTGAGAGAAAGAGAAAAAATCAATATTAGTTCAATAGATATTAAAAACAATGTCCTGACTGATGCTTTCTCACAATCAATTTGTGTAACACAGGCTTATCGAACAAGGATTAAGTTATTTGGAGAGTGACTTTTTTATCATCTTCATAATGTACATGAAAATATTTCAAAAAGATGTTGAATAAGTCACTAAATGAAAAAAGAGATAAAATGATCAAGGAAAAAGGTGAAGAATGTTTGAAACTTATGTTTACCCATCTCATGAGATGACACCCCACCAAACTTACAATAATTTTGTCCCCATGGTGTGAAATTAAGAAAGAAAAATGTAAGCATGTGAGAATGTTGCTTGATTTTGACAATAGTGATCTTCAATAGCCCATTCAGAAGTCAAGAACATCATTGCATAGTTTCCATGTAGGAAATGGTAGTTATCTCCATGATCCTCCACACACAGCATGAAGAACTGAGATTGAGTACATCCAGTGAAGAATGTAGAATTCACATTCGTTTAAGAGGCATCTCTATTGTGGGGAGTGATGATAAAATTGAGGCATAATACATGTTTTTGTTTGTTGACAAGCATAACCAATGACATGCCGATGAATACAAGGAACGACGGCTATGGAACAAATGTCAGCAATGCATTTGGGTACATTGATTTCCAAAGAGGAGAAACAAAGACCCTCAACACTGAATGAAGAATCTGAGCTATTATAGAAAATAACTCAGTGGTCTTTGTGTAAAGATTGCAAGCAAAAACCAACGATTGTCATGTAGAATGGGAAGAAAAATATAATGTAGGATGCACATCTAGAGTCTCTAAATTAGTAATTTTTTTCTCTATATTTGGTTTGATTACAAAGATCATTCTACAAATCAGGTCTGGCTATGTATACATCATCCAAAACATGGCTCAGAAGAAAATGGTATGTGGCCATAAGACTATGGGATAAACATTATCATGGTTTGAGAGTATCTCTTAGGTCTTCTTTCATAACTATTAGATAATTGCAGCAAAATACACTACAATTATTGTCATGCATTGACTTGTATCATTAGTAAGGTAAATTCAGCCGAAGAGAGTTTACAATAGGACTTCTGTCAAAATTTTTGAAACTCAAGTGAATGGATATTTCAGGCCCATATATACAAAATTGATCAGGTTCATCCAACACTTTGAACATATCAATAGTCTCATTAGCCTATATAGAAGTAGATATAGGTCTTGGTGGCTACAAATTGAGAGGGTGTAATGACCCCACCCCTCGGCAACCCCCAATTAAGGAAGACCAAGAATTTATAGCCATTGTCCCAAAATAAGATCATATGGTTTTGCAAATAATAAGAAATAATTAATAAATTATACCACAACTAAGCTTAGAGTAGGATAAAAAATTTCTTTTCACATACATTTCAAAAAATTGGAGTTTGAAACTTTACCCAAATAACTAACTGTAATCCTCTGAACATTACTTTGACTTATTCTTTTTAAATTTCATCTTATATTGAACATTCACTTTTCATAAACGTAACTGCATATTTCCCTAAAATGCTGACAAACAAAACATCGGTCAGTATAACAAATTATACTGGTATGTGGGGGAAACCAAAAGTTTACAGATAATTGTAACAACATAACCACAACAAATATTTGTTACAAAACAAAATTTACTTTTTCATCATAACTTCTCAACTATTTTTACCTAACCTCTAGTATACCCTCTCATAGGGTTTTTTTCCCTACAAAGGACATTAGGATACCTCTCAATCTAGAGCTAGGTACCTCTTTGGTCACCTCTCAATCTAGAGCTAGGTGCCATTAGGTCTTCCCAACCTGGGGTTTGACCACTTATGACCTTACCAACCTGGGGCTTGGTCTGACCTTCCAAAATCTAGGCTTGGTCCTTATGTCATCATCATGAATAAATTCATCTTTTCATTTGTATATCCTAGAGGTTCTATGTGGTTTCAAGCAAGTTATAGACATTATATGATGATAATAATAGTCACTTTATAGATTCCAAGAATTAAAGTTCATCCAAGCATTTAATTTCAAGTAATCGATAAAACCTCAAAAATCACCATGAAACTAGAGCAATTAGCCATAAGCGTAACCACATACCTAATTTGGTACCTAATCCAACCTAGAAGTCCAATCAACCAAGCCAAGCGATAAATCTAGCAAATCTTGATCCTGAAAAGCATACATAACACCTAATGGTTACAATCATATCCAAACATCTTTTATTGACTTGGTATTCTATTCTAGGGTTTCTAAGCCCTTTTAGGATTTCCTTAGGGTTTCTTGGTTTCCAAGCTTTCATTTTACAATTTTACCCTTTTAGGTCCACAAACCCTAAAAACACTTTTTCCACTTAGAAAAACCCTAACTTCTCAAATTATCCAAATTAAGGGTCTTTATTTACAAATTAGATCAAGAATATTTTTTTCATGCCTTCTTGATTTTTTTCCACAATTAAAACCATTAAACCTCATAATTATCAAGATTGGGGTTTTTAAGTCCATTGATGCACTTTTATCATCATGAAGCCCTAATTAGGCAAATTATGCACAAGTATCATCCAACTTGATCTAATCCATCTTTTTAAGTCAAAAGGCTAAACTTTTCTTAACAACAATCAAGGAACACTATTAGATCCTTTAATCTTCAAACTTAGGATTTTAAGTTCATTAAACCCATTAAAGGTAGCACCCTTTCACACTTTTTGAGTTACAAGCAGATTTAGGCTCTAAACTTATTTTTGGATTCTATGGATTTTTTTGATCAAAAACCATATATTAATTGTCTTAATTTGATTATCCTACTAATTACTATGATTTTTTCTAAAATTACCATATTTGGACCAATTATAGGAGGCCATGTCAGTGCTAAGTTATTGTTACCTTATATTCCATGCGGCTTGCTTGGTCCAATAGAAAACTGTCACGTCGCCCGTGCTCCTTGTGAGCCAGCCATCAAGAAAGAGACTGAAAGGACTTTATTATCCTTACTTCTCTACAATGACATAGGGGTTAAGGAGGTGTTTTACTCCCAATTCATCTTCAACATCCTGCTCACCTCCTATTCGTGAGCCAGGGCCTGGTTGCAGTCAACTCTTTGATTGACACTTAGCTTCATAGCATTCGAGGGTTAGCTAACAGTGGAAAAACCTATGTGGTTCCTTCCCAAACTCACCAGAAGAGTTGTATTCATTGGGATGAGTAGAAAGAGAAAGGGAGAAGGTCGGATCATCAATGATAGAATAGGGGATGAGGCAGTCTCACAAGTAGATGGTGGGCAGGCTTCTCGTGCCCTAAACTCGCGGAGAGGATAGCCTGGTCTTCACAGAGGGTCACAAACCCTTTTATAGGAGTTACGGGGCAAGGGAAGCATCACCTCAAACTTCCCAAAACTTGGTTCCTACTACAAATTGGGGAAATGTTAACCCCACTCGAGAAGTATTCAATATGGGTTGATTGAGTTTGATTTCCTCTCCCAAAGCCAAAGGAGGAGGAATCAACACGTAAGATCGAGTATAGAAAGAGATTGGGACATCAAAAATATGTATATTGTTAAGTCAGCTTCATTTTTTTGTATCAAGATTGATGACGGATGAGAGACCTTGGATATAATATCCTATGGCTCAGATCTCTCACATGAATTAAAGGGCTGAAAAAAGACAATTCTATTAGAGAATACATTTTGTGACATTTAATACTCTCTCTATAATTACCACACTTTAGGGATTTTTCAAAAATCCATATATCTCAAACCACACCTCCTTTTAATACCAAATTTTAAGGGAAACTCTTTAATAACTTAACTTACTTGTGTACAAAGTTTGGAAACGAAACTCAAAAATAAAAGAGACTTTTCTTCATATGCAAGTCATCCACTCAAAAGGCATATATTATGAAATTAAAATTAATATTTTCTCTTTCTCTCTTATATTTTCTTTTTTTATTTATTCTCTTATTAGGAACCAAAAAAGAAATGAAACTTAGTTAATAGTGGTCATCCATACCACTTTCTAAAAAATTCTACATAATTCTCTCATATGCACGCAATTTACTTTTATTTCTTTTCCCTTTTCTTATTATATGATTTCTTTCATATTTTTTTCCCTTTTATTATTATTGGATTTATCAAATTAGTATGAACTAAAAAATCAAGAATCCAAGGGAAATATTGCAAAAGAATCCATTCTTTGAAAACAAATCATACAATTTTCCATTCAAATTCCTTTTATTTGAAAAATTGCATTTCAATTCGTACAAGAAAATTTGAGGTTATAATAGAGGGGAAGGTGCTAGTTGAGCTTCCTCTGTGGCTTCCTTATGAAGGACCTACCAAAAAGGATCCTTGGCAGGCCTAAAAAGAAGGTAGCTTAACCGCCTTACCCGTCATTGAAACACAAGCAGGAGACGCATCGACATATATTCCTACTAATGTGATTTCAATCACAGATGGACAAATATGTTTGGAAATAGAGCTCTTTTATCGCGGACTCCGACCAGCTATTAACGTTGGCTTATCTGTCAGTCGCTTCGGGTCGGCCGCTCAGTTGAAGACTCTCCTATAGTTCCCTACTTTTTTTTGAAAGAATTTCTGCTACTGAACTAGCTGATCTATCTGCTAGCCGCTTCAAACCTTTGAGTCTCGTACCTAAGAAAGTTCCTATTCCTTTGGTTCGGTCAAGCATCTTTGGTCTCAGACTCTTCGGATTCGTCTTATGGTGCGGAGGATAGGAATAAGAGGATGTAGATCCTATAAATTAATAGGAAGTTTAGGATCTTGGAAGAAGTGGGGATTGTGGATCACCTCCATGGCATATCTTCCTCGTAGTGTAGAAATACCATTGGGGTCAAGGTTCATGATGGAGATGCTTTAGTTAAGAGCCTCCAAAACATGTAGGACTATGAATGCACTGTCACCTTTTGTATGATTCTTCTTGTGGACTAATGGATCAATGAAATATTTGGTCCAATTAGTCATGTAATAATCACAACGCATGAAAGCTCATTGAAGACGGATTCAAATTTGTGGAATCTTTTGTGCTTTAGGATCATAAAATTGCATATTTGTGTTTTGCAATTCTACACAACATGCATCGAATAGAATGACATGTTCCTCAATTTAGCAGTGAAGAGGAGACAATAACCTTGAAAATGAAAAGGCAAGAGAGTCACTCATGTTTTTCATTCATCGATTTTTGCAATGAGTGTCTCACTAGCTGGTGTATTCATACAATTTTTTAATAGAAAATTAGCAAGAGAAGGTATGGCATTGTAGAATGACCACTCTTTATCACTGGGCATCACATCCTCTAAAATAGTAAATACAAGTACAATGAAGAGTCCTTAGTTAATCCTAGATGAGCAACAAAAGATGTGACAAAACACATTCCTGGAAAGAGACTGTCTCATTATTATAGATGTTTTTTTGTCCATCCAGTTTGTCATCTAGAATATCATGTAGAAAGAAGATATTTCAGATTGGTGTCCCTTGCAAGCAGTCTGAATAAAAACCATGTATTTTGTAAGGAAGTTGAGGTGGAAGAGGTAAATGTGGTTTGGGAAAGATGTGATTAGGAAGTCTTGGACCAACATTTGATAGAAAAAATAATAAATTTCCATTATCTTCATTAGAAAAAGTGTGACCGTCTTCAGTTGGACTATCAACATCACCTTGTAACTCCAAGTTTTCTTCATTTAAGCCCAGAGAATGGCTTCCTCAGATCTTCATTGACTATGAAGTGACTAGATCAGACTATCATCACCAAGTAAAATCTCATGTTACCTATGTAGAGGGCTTCTTGGAAACTATTAAAAAGGGATATGAATGATAGGAATGCCAATGTTAAAAGGGTGGTCATGGATATACTCAAATGGAATGACATATGTCTCTAGAAGAGAAGAAGGAATACCAAATATTAAATTTTTTGTAGGGATTTGTGTGGTGTAATTGCTGGTGGATGCTCTAGTGCAACAACAACAATAAAAGAAGTACCATTAAGACCATTCTTTGCCATTAGTACCTCTAATACATGTGAGACTAAAGTTTGTAATGAACCAGCTGAGCGATTAGGAGAATAATGTTGAAGCTCATCTCTTATAGTGTTTGGAACATAATAATTTTCATGTGAAGATGAAGATGCGGCTTCCTCGAGTGAGTGATTGGATATATCACATTGGTATCGTATAATGCACTCTGATGTTTGACTCTTTTTCAATGTGCACCATCCTTAGACTTCCAATATTTGAGGGTCTGGTGTTGTAGAGATAATGTTTCTATCATTTGTTGGGTAAGGTGAGCTAGAGCATCAACTTTATGCTCGATTGTGGATACTTATTTTAGAAACCTTTACAACTTGTGCATAGACTAGGTGAAAGTTTCAACATAGTTGGATAGCAAACACATATATTCTTTTAGTTTGTTAATAACATATATGTAGTCAGTAGTTACCTCACACAAGATGTTCTACTCTCATCCAAATACTCTACCTCATGTTTCAGGACATCTTTTCAACATATTGGTGTGTAGAGCATGGAGTGTGTGGAGGGTGTGCCCGTGGTTCTTGACAATAAGAAGAGGGATAAATCACATGCTGATGGTGGTGAGGTGGAATACCTAGAATATCATGAATTATTGGGGAAAAGGTGGAGGAAACACAATTCATATGCAAATGTTGAGGGTATTGTCAGGAGATTTATTTCCATAGAGGTGCTTGTTGAAGTCTACCCATACTTCTTCTGTTTTGTATGATAAGTAGGACATACATTATTCTGGGGAAAGGGAGGTGGTGAAGGTTCCTTAAAGGCATCATCTGCTTGGTCTTTATGGCATGTCGCCTCTCTAATGATAGGGAGTGTCCTTGTTGTTATAATGGGTATCGGGTGAGTTCTGGAAGAGGAGATGGCACATACATTTCCTGGGGTTGAAGTGGAACCACATAGTTGAGCTAGAAGTTGTTTGAGTTCAACTTCTATAAAAGTAACTTATGTTCATAGTAATCATTAAGAAATGACATCGGGGTGTAGATATCAGATCACATAAAGGATAGTGGATTTTCTCATTGCCTCGTGTAAGAATACCCACATATTATAGTATTCAATATTGATGTGGTGCTCTCCTATAGTTTCTATGAAGCTTTTTAGTGATGCTAGATGCACATAGGCTATGTACATTAGGTTTCATCAATCCGCCCATGCAATACTCTTATTGTGGTAATGATGATATAAATAACCATATGCCAATCAACACTCTACCTATATTAACATGTTCCTTCCATTATACATGATAGCAAATATAGTTATTCAAAATAGATGTTGCCTGTATCTAATTTGGTGAAGTGGAAATTAGCGATTGTGATAAAGTGGATTTTCATAGATGAATTTCTCAATAACCTTTTATCATCAAATAACTATTGGACACTTATTTTGGGTGGAATTACGAGTAATGGTATGATTTGAGGATTTTTGTGACACTTGTTAGAAAAATTGATACATTAATTTACCTTCAATGCATAAAAATCTACCTTGGTTTAGATATGATAACATTTTAAATAATTTCACAATCTAGAATAATATTTTGGACCCCAACATATAGTTGAATATTATAGGTTGTATTTAAAGCCTTGGTTCCAAATATACTCAATTGAGACATTCCCACTTCCCTTTATAAAATATCTAAGTCTTAACCTAAAACATCCATTTTTATGGAAAGATATGGTCAATAATTTATTTAGGGGTCAAATGATCTCTTCTTAATCTCGTTTTTGGTCATAATATACATGACTTGTATATGAAGCAATGCTTTAAGTTTAGTTTCATTTAGAGATACCATTTGCAAGATATGGAATTTTTAATTTTAGACTGTTGTTGACAAAGTTAATCATCAATTTCATGTAAATGTGTATCACTTAATTCCCTACCCCTTATTTCCTAATATGGGCATGACTCCTTTAACTGATGGGATACACTAAACCATTGATGGCTGATTCAATAGTCATGAGGTTGTCTTCAACCTTGCACCTTCTTGGGAAAGTTGGGAACATTATCCACCTTCTCCTTCTTTCTCTCCTCACTCCATACGTCCTCCTTTCTTATTAAATAATCTCCATTACATTCCTTTCCCAGAACCGAACCAATTGACCCCTTAAATAGGATGTTTTCATTCAATATTTCCATTTTTATAAGGTGCCACCACCATGGTTGTTTCCCCAAGAAAATCCCTAACTTAAACCCTAGACACAACCTCCTAAACCCGATGACAAGACCACCAAGCAATAGCAGTGCACGTCCTCTGCGCATGTGAGATCATGTAGGGGGAGAGGAGCACACTTAATGGATCAAAGACCGGACTGGACTGGGCCAATTAAGTGTCACTCCTCCATGCAATCCTGAGTGCGCATCTCACTGGGCCTAGGCTATGGGACCGACCCATTTGTAGACCAACCTTGCAAGTTAATTAAGTAATTAATCAAGAGTTATTCAACCTTAATTTTATTAGATATCATGCTAGGATGATCCAAATAATTTAAATAAATAGTCAATTTTTATCAAAAAATAGAGAGAAATCCAATGGGACTATTTTGAAACCTAATTCTTATTCTATCACTATGAAAATTCTAAATACTATTTTTTTCCACTTTTGCAAATGTTTAATTGTTCTAACATCAAAATAAAGAGTCTAGATCTATGTATCTAATATGTTAATTAACTTTTGATCTTGTACAACCTAGATATAGTGATATTGATATCTAAGACTCTCGATTATAGATCCTGATACTTTCACACATGAAAACTTTGAAATCTGATTGTTGTTATTTAATTTAAATCTCGTGAATGATTAGACCTTTAAAATCTAACACTTTTTCAATCTCTTATGGAAATCTATATAGTATATATTTATATATAATATTGATCATGGTAATATACTATATTCAAGTTCACTCATAATACATAAAAACCCTACATGGTAATTGTGACCCCTTTTGATGAAATCCCTATTTTGATGCATGTATCCTTGTTTACATGCTAGGACATATTGATCTTGACTTCATTTACTCAAGTATCTTCTCATGTATCCCTCTTTTCATGCCAAGACTCATTAATCTTGACTTCATTTATTGAAGGATATTTTTACTCAATATTTAATGAAAGGTATTGTACTCTGCTCTCTTGAAATTGGATGTTGTGATGTAGAGTAGGAATATGTACGTATTCATAAAAACACTTGGATATATACTTGGTTGAGCTACCTCCTTCCTTATGACTATGGTTTTGAATTGATATATGTATGTTGTTTGTTCTTTTTCTCATTTATTGAACTTGAAAATATACTCCTCATTGTTGTTTCATCTTGTGCCTTTCCCCTTTTGTATATAGGGGTCAAGTGGAAACCTCTTGCCTTCCCCTTAGTGTCAAGTGGTTGTGGCCTTTCCCTTAGGGTTAAGTGGATCCTCGTCAATTTGTCACCCACACTCATTATGTGGAATGATTGATTTTGTTATGGAGTATATTTTTGTTTCATTATGCTCATAGATATTTGTACTTGTTGGTTATTCAAAAGTTGATATCTTGTTAATATATTTTTTTTCCTAAAATTCCAAATGGCTACCCCTTTGAATATATAAATAGATTCTTGTTTTTTCAAAACTGTACTCAATGTTTTTGCATTGACTTTGGTTCATGACTTTTTATTTAGGAAAACAAGTTGGTTCATTATGAGGTATTGACTAAATCACTTCCTCACTCGACAACTCTGATGACAAGGACAAATTGATGAAATCTTATAATGAGTTGTTTAGTTTTGTTAAATTCTTTATGTTTTGATTTATTATATCTTATTGTATATGCCAGTGTGTGAGATCTATTTGCTCCACCAAGGGACAGGCGCTTTAAGCCCTTTACCACAGTCTAGGTAGTGGGATTGGGATTGGGGTAAGAATGGTTCCATGACAATAATGATCTTGTGCATAGTTATCCAAAGTCTAGAAAGCACATTTGAAGCTTTAGAGGTCCCAAACTTGTAATGGAGTTGGCATGTGAGTCTTGCCCAATATGTATCGGCATTGAAGAACAAGTCATCAATATTGAGAAGTCCAGAGCATGCTCTTTTGGCTTCTTAATGAAAGTCAAAGAATATTTGGTTAAGTATTCCTTATTAAGCACCTCATTGGTTACAGACTTTGATGTGCCAATTCCCTATGGTTGCTATCCTATCATCCTATGCAATCAAGAACTCTTTGATAGAATACCTGAAATCTATTGTTTGTCCAATATTTGATGTAGGATCAGTGAGGCACAACTCCGCTACATTTGAGATGGTAAGAGGATCATATACTCTCTTTCAATTACCCAATTCTTTCAAAGTTGATTATGTGTGAAGCATGTATCTTGGTAGAGTTTCATCACCATCGACTTATAGGCAACCAGATGAGTTTGATCACAAGGTTGGAATGTCCCATGATGCATGTCCTGGTGGGATATCTCCTTGGGGGCAACTTTTGTAGCTAGATTGGTGAGATACAACCTTTTTCTAACCTCTACAATGGAGGATTTAGGACAAGTTCTCTTGTCACCCTATTGTGGGTTAGTGTCTTCAGTGGATGTCGCTTCCTTAATGCAAGCTGTGGGTGGTCCTATATATATACAAATGTTGATAAGTTAATACACCAACATGGTAAAACTTGACATAACTACAGAAAAGGAAAGGTATTGATCTCATGGAATAAAAGACAATTGACAACTTGGATAGAGATTGACAGATTTCTAGATCTACCAAAGAGGTCGATAGGGTGTGGTAGATTGATGTTGTTTAAAACCCCTGACGAGCTTTGAGGTTATTAGCAAAAAAGACCAATAGATGACTAAAAAAACATGTAACATCAATAACTTTAGAGGTCGACGGAATTTTGAGAGAGGTGGACAAGTAAGAGAGGATGAAAGGTAAGAGAGTTTGACGGGTAAGACCTATCAAACATATTATCAACCACCTTCAGAAAAAGATACTAATTGACCTTGAGAAATATGAGATTTGTGCTTCTATTGAGCTATGTAGCTGTCAAGCTGAGAGATTGATGGGTGCATTAACAGTGGAAGTAAGAACAATAAAATGAGTTCGATAGGTTGAGGAAACAAATCATCTTATTGCCTAGTAATAATTAGATTACATACAACTAAATTTAAGAATACATATCTTTCCTAACATCATTCATTAGTGATACGAGTTTACCATGCATAATACGCAAGAAAACATATCGAAGTAATAAGGCCTTGAGAGGCCCAACTCGAACACAGGGAAGCATTTATCCAGTAGACTACTAGTAACTATGTTCAAATCAGCTAAGCCAGTTGTAATGGTTAAATTTGAGACGAACGAAAGAACATAAGCAGAAATAAAATGAATTAAAGATGGAATTAATCAAAGATGGGGTGAATTCCTTAGGATATTGGTTTCACGACAGACAACACTAATAATCAATTTCACACACACTAACATCTATTATCTCAATCCCTGGATAAGGAGCTTGTAGCCAGAATTACCTGCTCCCGCAGTGTAATTCACTACCTAATCTAATGTCAATCCCACTTCTGTAGTTATTAGTTGATTAGTTAGATGCTTTATGGTTATTCTCTAGGTTTCTCCTCCCATTTACAACACTTTTCCCAAAGGGCACAATAGAAAGGTAAATCTCTACTCTCCAACCCTCAACCTCTCCCCCGAGATGACTAAGCATCTATCAATCCACTCGTAGTCATCAAGCGCAAGTAGAACATGAAGCTTTCATAGATTTATATCCAGTAACAAGAGATAAAATGATATTAATGCATGGAAATCAACCACAATGTAAATCTGGGCTACTCCCGGATCCTAAGGAATAAATGTTTTTATCCTTGCATGGTTTTCATCGACGAATACATGGGAGGGAATAAGAAAAATGTGGGAAATATGAAGAAACTAAAGTAACCCCTGAAACTCTGCCCGTCTGAAAGATCCCCTCTGTTGTGTGAGCATTCTACTATCTTCCGGCTACAAAATCATCATCCAGAGGTTCCCGTATCTCCTCAGTCAAAGATTTGGGTCCTTGGTTCTTCTTTTTTCTCTCTCTCTAGTCATCATGCAATGATAATGGTTTCTCCCTTCTCTTTGGCTGCCGTCCCCCTAAGTCACAAGAGGCACTTAGGGTACAAATTAACGTCCACTATTGGATGAGAGATAAATCTACGCCTGGCCTGATTGGGCAAACTCAGTAGTACCGAGTCATTTAGGTTTGGTCGCACGATCCCGATCTTGTCGGTACTATCGATTGGACTCAATAGCACTGAGTTTTGTGGTTTTCAAGCTGCCTCTCTGACGTTAACTCGGTAGCACTAAGTTGGAAACTTGATAGCACCAAATTTTCTCGATTCATGTCGGGGCTTGCTGATGCTAAATCAGTAGCACCAACTTCAGTTGTCTATAGCACCGACTTTGGGCAAGTTTCCGATAGGTCTGTGATGTAAAGTCAATACCACCGACTGTTTCCAAGTTGGTAGCACCAAGTCTATGGTTCTTCCTTGTACCTAAAAACACACAAAATCATCATAAGCAAATGGGATGTGTAAAATATTACATAAATAGTAAATTAAATAAGTTTATGCATTTAATAGAAGTAGGCCGCCTAAGTCATTTCATGCATAATAAATCAGATAAATGACTAATCTACACATGAAATAAAGGAAAAATGTGCCTGAATTAACAACTAAAAACACATGCATCAAACTCCCCTAAGCTTAAATGTTGCTCATCCTTGAGCAACACTCTCTTGGATCTCTTTGACAAGAGTCGGCAGAAGGACATAACACGTACATTCCTTTCTTAATCAAATCCACCTATCCAACCCTAAACCAGCCTTCATTGAGCACTAAACCAATAACTGCTCTAAAGTGACCAAAAGCTTCCATAAAGATGTCCACCTTCAGACAATGATGCCGTAAAGAAAGCAGTTAACATCATAATTACTCAGACATTCACTTGGTGCATTGTGTGATTCCCTACACTAAATTGCCCTTCCTAACTATCAACTATTTAGAAACTGATCTCCGTATAAGCATGAATGAGGAGATACATCATTAGATTGGCCTACCAATAAGAGTAATTAATGGATCAAGATGGGTGGCAAATGAAATTCATAAGTACATCCAACCTATTTATGCATAGAGAAAAATGAACCTAGATGGATGAAAAGAATGCCATGAATGAATCCTAATGCCTAAGATTTTTTTTCTTTTATGAGATGATGCATGTATGAATGAGTTGATTCTATTTGATAAATTAGAAGAATGTACATGTCGATTAAATCATCACTAAAACAAACATGCGGGATACACTTTCCCCTTATCTCTTTTAAACACAAATTTTTATATTTTTTCTCTTTTTTTCCTTTCAAAAGGCTAAGTTTCATGCTACTTGCCTTTATAATTCTTCTCCTTTCTTCCTTTTTTTCCTTCTTGGAGGTGTATCCCTGCACTTTTATCTTTATAACTCAAGGTTAAAATCCACATGTTTAGGAAAATATGCGTACGATGTTGAAATGTATGCAGCTACATGAACTATGTTATGCAAGCTAAGTTGGTATGCACTAAAGTTGATGCATACAAATGCAATGTTTTTCTTCTTTTTTCAAATGTACGCAAACTAACTAATATGTTCCTATCATGCCATGCAATGCAATAAAGGAAAATATCTTGGAGTAGTCATGAATCTTTGAGGTGGTGAGTCAAAAATGAATGAAAAAGAAATGGAATCACACAACTAAGAGACAATGCCTTTCATTATATTATGATGTGTCCCTCTTAATTGACCTGTGTTCAGGGTGATCTAAAGGTTAATCTCTTATATTTTCATTTAAGATCTCATTACAGTTTGGTCAGTTTAGGATCAATTTCTTCATCATTCACATTCCTGAGTTGATTCAGACTTTCATGTATGTCCTAAGTCCTAATGCTAACTAGTCCAAACACTTCCTCAAGTGGTGTTATAGAAAGATTTTGCAATTCAAGCATTTAATGATATGACCATTTTCATGTTACAACACAGAGAGTACAATCTATTTGAAAATAAAACCATGCATTTACTACTTTGCAATTACACTAGATAGATGTGGATCCTATACTTGCACAAATAAAAATAAAACAAACAACTAAATATAAAAATAATAAAAACAAAGATAGAATGTTGTTACAACACCCCCCCTAAGCTTGAATAAGACTATGTCTTCATAGTCAATACTCACACCCAAAAGGTGGAACAGTGGTACCAGGGCTCAGAATGGCAGAGGTGGCATGTTGGGGTCATATGGAGGGAAAATCCCTTGAATGAGAGGTCTGTAGGTGGCATAGGCGGTGGATGTGGGTAGTCCTTGAAGTATCCACGATTCTAGTAGTTGTCAAAGAAAGGTTGCTGGTACTGCTCCATCCATTGTAGGTGCATGTGACATTCTCTTGGTTGGCCCAGAGAAGGCACTCATCTCATAGATCGCCTATTGGTTCTGGTATAGCCTTCCTTGAATATCCTGCACGCCAACCAATGTGGCCTGATGTTGCTGCTGTCTTGTCTGGATCTCCTACAACATGGTATACATACCTACCATATTGTATGGGTCCTTCTCCTCCTAGGAAGGTGGCAGGGCTGAGGAAGTCAAGGCAACATATATGCGGGCCCATTTACGTGGGACCACTCTCCAGGTCATGGGGATGGTGGGCTCTACCTCCTCAACTTCATCATCACTGTCGCCACTGTGCTCCTTGTCATCACCCTGGGCTTCTACCCTGGGAGGATCTTCATCTTCCCCCTCATTCAGTGGCCACATGAGATGTTCCACCCCATGCAGGTTAAAGATAGGGTCAGGGAGTCTCCACTCCCAAAATATGCCTCGGCAATTGCAATGCGTATAGAGTATATTGTGGTGGTATTTGAGAAGATGCACTTTGCAGAAGTGAAGGAGGTCCAGCTTTTTTGTATCCTCCAATGGATCGAGGGTGGATAGATCAAGGCACAGGTGGAGAGAAATAGGGGCGATGAGACCCCCAAATAAGATCAGCACCTTCCTTGTCACATTGTGCCTCATAGAAATCATATGGAGCAACGGAAAAGCTCCAAAATTAACAGTCTCCCCCTCCAGTAGCCGGTAGAGAAAGTAGAGGTACACCTTTTGAACCTTCCCTTGAGATTGACCGGATCGAGCAAAGATAGTGTTGACGTAAAGATGGTGAAGCATACGAGTAAAAGGATGCACAATATCAGTCACAGAACTGATGTGCCAGTTTTTCTGGAATCCAACTGGCACCTTAGTCAGCTTCTCCCAAGCTAAGTCATAGTCAAAGTCTGATGGAGATAAGTGTTCTGGGACATGAGCCCAGTTGAAGATATGATTGCAGGCCCTCAGTGAGAGAGAGTAGTTGTTGTTGAAGAGGCATAAGTTGACCTTGACTTCCCACCATTCGTCTCCTATCTTCTACTCTGAGGCTACGAGAATGTCAAGCAATGTCAAGAACTCCAAGACAAGATCCAGGTAGGTCTGCTAGTCGCTGAAGAAAGGATTATCTCCCTCCATTTCTTGCTTTTGACATACCCAATGCATGTTGTCAGTAAAGCCCACCATCTCGATCAATGTGCGATCTCCATATCTCATCGGAATGACCTACCTTATCTGCAACTCCTCATAGACATTCCTTATCTCCGAGGATGGGTGTTGAATGCGGGTTGGCCGGGGGACCAACTCACCCTATGAGGGAACAACTCCTCTCCTAGGAGCCATGTCATTGATGTAAGAAGGAGGTTAAGAGAATGGAAGCTTGAGGAAGACCATCAATGCCTAGTGCAGCCTTGCTCTAGAATGTAGGAGGAGTAGATGTTGAGGGTGTGAAGAAAATGGCTCCAACACCCCTCCCTTTTATAGCTGAACGTGATAGAGTCAGTACTATCGACTTTCTGAGTTGGTGGTACCGAGTTGGCTAGCACAATCCATGGTCTGTTGCATCGATTGCTTACTATTGGATGACATAGATGGCACGGATCACCCTGAGTCGATGGTACTAATGACACGTCAGTGGTACCAACTTGTGTCATGGATTAGATCCACCGACCACTCAATGAAGTGTGTCATGGCTGTTGGATTGCGATCACCCAGATTGCTGATGTGGTGAGTCGGTAGTACCAACTTTATGAGTCAGTAGTACTGAGTGTTGGAATTTTTTGGTGCTTTCAAGTTTGTGGACTCATTATACCAAACATGGGCTCACCCAAAAGTCGGTAGCACTGACTGAAATAGTCAGTGGTACCGAGTCCTTATGAGTGATCCCTTGAAAGATCTTTAGAGACTCAGTGGTACCTACCATTAGAGTCGGTGGTACCGAGTCTGTACTATTGTTGTGGACAAAATGTTGACCTCATTTTTGTGCCACCGACTGCAAAACTTGATGGTACTGACTTTAAATCCATGGACACTCCAAAAATGAGTCAAGGTACCATTTTTATAGAAATTGAATTAAAGTGACAATTAAAAATGAAAATTGTGCATAAAAACAAAGAAAATAAAGATTGGGTTGCCTTCCAACAAGCATCATTGTTTAACGTCCTAGACTAGACGGTGTATAGAGCAAGAATCTATGGAATGGTGCACAGTTGCATCTCCTCTATTCGGGGCTCTACCTCACCTCCAAAATAGTGCTTTAACCTTTGGCCATTGAAGAGGAAAGACCTGTTCCCATCTACAATGTTCACAACACCATGAGGAAAGACTTTTTCAATCACAAACGGTCCACTCCACTTAGACCTTAGCTTACCCAGATGCAGCCTATGTCTAGAATTGAAAAGGAGGAGTTTTTGGCCTGAGAGAAACACCCTATTTAGAATGTGTCTATCATGAATTTTCTTTGTCCTCTCTTATATATACTAGAGCTTTCATAAGAATCCATCCTAAGCTCATATAATTCATTAATATCCAAAATACTCTTTATACCCATTTCATCTATGTTGAAATTCAGCTTCCTCATGGCCCATTTAGCCTTATGCTCAAGCTATACGGGTAGATGGCAAGAAAGGCCATAAACTAGCCTAAAAGGTGTTGTTCCTATTGGGGTTTTGTAGGTTATTCTATAAGCCCAAAGATCATCACCTAGAACATGGCTCCAGTTCATCCTATTGGTTGAGATCGTCCTTTCCAAGATTTTCTTCACCTCTTTATTGGACACCTCAACCTGTCCTTGAGTCTGTGGGTGATAAGGAGTGCCCACTCGGTGCTTCACCCCATATTTTCTCAGTCTAGCCCCAAATTTCCTATTAGTGAAATGGGAACCACTATCACTAATAATTAGGTGGGGGACACCAAACCTATAGAAAATGTATTCCTTCACAAACCTGCACACTACCTGTGCATCATTGGTGCGGGTTGGAATTGCTTCCACCCACTTAGACATTTTATCAACTGCAAGTAATATATAAAGATTGGAATTAGACGACGCAAATGGGCCCATGAAATATATACCCTAAAGAACAAAAACTTAAACTTCCTAAAATAGATTTAAGGGCATCTCATGTCACTTAGAGATATTACCTGCATGTTGACATGCGTCACAATGACGAACAAAGTTGTGAGCATCCTTAAATAAGGTAGGCCAATAAAACCCACTCTCTAAGACTTTAGCAGTAGTCCTAGAGCTTGCATGGTGTCCACCTGTGGGTAGAGAATGACAGTGTGACAAGATGCTCTCTATCTCACATTCGGGTACACATCTTCTTAACAACCCATCCCTACATTGCTTAAGAAGAATTGGGTCATCCCAAATGTAAAACTTCTATGAGTGGAAAAATCATTTTTTCTCTTAATACCCCCAATATATAGACAATTCCTTACAAGCTAGGTAATTAACAATATCTACAAACCAAGGATCTTCAGTTTTAATTGCAAATAATTTCTCATCTGGGAATTCCTCAATAATGGGGATGACTATATCTTTTTTGTCTTCCCTTTCCAACCTAGACAAATGATCAACTACAAAATTCTCGACCCATGCCTTGGCTCTAATCTCAATGTCAAATTCCTAAAGAAAAATAATCCACCTAATCAATCTAGGTTTGGCGTCTTTCTTTTGTAATAAGAATTTAATAGCAGCATGGTCAGTTCAAACTATAACTTTAGCCCCATCTAGTTGTTGGTCGAATTTTTCAAAACCAAACACTACCACCATCAGTTCTTTTTCAATAGTGGTGTAATTCAACTACACATCATTCAAAGTCTTTGATGCATAATATACAATAGTTGGAGTCTTATCCCTACGTTGACCCAACACAACACCTACTGCATAATCTGATGCATCACACATCATCTCAAAGGGCAGGCTCCAGTCAAGAGCCTACACAATAGGTGCAAAGATTAGTTTTTCTTTTAGGATTTCATCTCTCATCAAAGGAAAACTCAATGTATTTTTCTAAAATCTCATACAAAGGTTTGGCAGTTTTCTAGAAATCTTTGATAAAATGGCGGTAGAATCTAGTGTGTCCTAAAAAGCTCCTCACTCCTTTCATCAATGTCAGTGGAGGTAGTGTGGAGATGACTTTGATCTTTACTAGATCCACTTCCATGCCATTATCGGACACCTTGTGTCCAAGGACAATCCCTTCACTTACCATCATGTGGCACATCTCTCAGTTTAGAACTAGGTGAGTGTCCTCACATATCTGTAGCACCCTGTCAAGGTTATATAGTCAATCACTGAAAGATTCCCCATACATAGAAAAATCATCCATAAAAACCTCTAAGCACCACTCTACCATGTCAGAAAAAAGGCAAGTATACAACATTGAAACGTAGAAGAGGCATTACAAAGACCAAAAGGCATCCGTCGGTATGTGAACGTTCCATAAGGGCAGGTGAAAGTGGATTTCTCCTGATCCTTAGGCTCAATGGAATTTTGATTATACCCTGAATACCCGTCAAGAAAGAAAAAATGAGAACGACCAACTAATCGTTCCAAGATTTGATCAATAAATGGTAAAGGGAAATGATCTTTAAGAGTGGCTGCATTTAAATGGTGACAATCTATGTATACTTGTCATCCCAACACTATACTAGTGGAAATCAATTCATTATCCACATTAGTAGTGACCGTGATCCCCCCTTTCTTAGGAACTACCTGAGTAGGACTAATCCACATTGAGTTAGAGTGCGTAGATTATACCTACCCACAACAACTTGACAACTTCCTTTTTCACCACCTCAGTCATAATTGGATTGAGACACCTCTTGGGTTAGACGATTGGCTTGTCTCCTTCTTTGAGCCGGATCTTGTGTTGACACAAGGTTGGAGAGATCCCTTTAATGTTATCTATGGACCACCTGAATGCAGCTCGGTGGTTTTTCAGCACGGTGAGTAATTTTCCTTCCTCTTTACCACTCAAAGAAGACGACATGATCATTGGGAGCTTTTCCTCTGTAGCTAAGAAGACATACTTCAGGTGCGGTGGTAATGGCTTCAACTCCAAGTCTGGTGGGCTTAATAGAGATGGGACTAATGGTGGGGGCCGTGGTCCAATGTCCTCAAAGCGCCTTGCATAGTAGCAAGGTACTGCCTTTAGCATCAAAACACACTCCTCTAGATGGTTGTTGCATATTCTATCCTCCATTTTGTTTGTTAAGCATGCTTCTAAGGGTGGCTTGGGTGATGATTGTATCATAGAATGAACTATGTCTTCTTCTTCGGTAGTAGGGTCATAGTCATCTCCCTCATCGTCTGAATAACTCATTGCTTGAGTCAGTGAGATCACCTTTGTATTTTCCAGGATGTCCACTACTAGAGTACCTCTTTCTACTTTAGCCATAACATGGGCCATATCTAGGAACGACTTCCCTAGAAATAGAGAAAACTTACTATCACATGTTGAAGCATGTTGCATTGCACCTTATCTTCTGTGGCTTTAGAGTGCTCCAACATCTTGATCTCAAACCTATCATCTTGGATTCCCATAATCAGCCATCCTCTTCCCATTTCAAGTATCATATCTACTATAGCTTGAAACAATCTTCCAAGTAGAAGCTCATTGCCGTGGTCATCCTACATTTCCATAACAACAAAATCTGCAGGAAAGACGAACTTATCCACTTTTACCAAGGCATCCTCACATATACCATATGGCTTTACTATAGAGTTGTCTGCCAACTGGATTGTCATGCTACTCTTCCTGCATTCCTTGAGTCTGAGCTTCTTGAAGGTAGATAGAGGCACCATATTTATACTTGCCCCTAAATCACATAGAGCCTCTCCAAATTTTGTCTTGCCTATGAAGCATGTGATACTAAAGCATCCTAAATCCTGTCTTTTAGGAGGCAGTGTTCCCAAGATGAAGGCACTAACCTGCTCTTTTAGAACCACAACATCAGACTCTGGTATATTTCTATTCTTTGTAATTATATCCTTCAAAAACTTCCCATGTTATGGTATCTTGCTCAATAATGTCTATTAAGGGAATGTTCACTGATAACTTCCAAAAATTGTCTAGAAATTTCTTAAACTGCCAGTCCATCTTGGTTGCTTTCAAACTATTTGGAAAGGGCATATGAACTATAGGTTCCCTCTAGTGAGGTGGAATATAAGCCTGACTTTTATTAACCCCCGACCTCATCAACTTGCTCCTCTTCCATCTTCTCAGGTGCTGCCATGTCTAGTTCTTTTGCATCCACTGATATAGTTTGATTTGTAGCTTCTTCAGTAATTGCCTCGTGTGATGCATCATTCAGTAGTTTCTTGCCACTGTGTAGCAGCACTGGCTTCACATGCTGGTTCCCAGAAGGTACGTTGGTGTTTGCTGAGAATCCTTTTTGGGTGGATTACTTTAATGCACTAACATCTGCCGCTATCTAAGAGATATGTGTCTCTATGTTGCGAAGACATGATGCTTGATTTTGAAAATCCCTTTGAGTTTATGAAATCTGCAGCTGATTCTGACTCAACAGCTTGCCCAACATTTCTTCAATCTTGTCAATCTTCTACTGCTCTGGTTGATACTGCACTTGGCCATACTGGTGTGGCTTAGAATGCTGCTGCTACGCCTGTGATGGATCATGTTGGAAGTTTTTAGGATCCTTCCATGAAAATTTAGGGTCTTTCCTACAAGAATAATCATTGTTCTTGTATTGCCCCTAACACACATACTTTCACTCTTCTTTTTCTTCCTTAGCAAGAACTCTGTCTGTAGCACATAGCTTCTTAGCAATGAGATCTAACTTCTCGTTCAATGCAAATATCACCATGGATTCCCCGACACTCTTGATGGTTGCTGGTGGTTCTCTTTCTTATCCCCATGATTGGTTTTTGGACATGTTCTTGAGGATATCATGGTAGTGAGAGGGCTTGTTGTTGAGGAAGAAGCCTCCTCCTACACTATCAAGAGTTGTTCTCTCCCCTTTGTGTAGGCCATAATAGAAAATCTTGGCTTGCCCCAGTAAATCAATGCCATGATGAGGCACTTTTTTCAGCATATTCTGAAACCTTTCCCATGCCTCTGAGTATGACTCATCTGCTTTCTGTATGAAGTTGTAAATCTTCTTCACTAGATCATTTGTCTTTTGCAGAGGGAAATATCGCTTGAAGAAAACATCTATCATCTGGTCCCATGTATCAATGATATCATCATCTAGATTGTTGAACCATGATTTTGCACTATCCGCCAATGACGATGAGAACAACTTAAGGTATATTGTAGTTGCTGGGACCCTATCTATCTTGACCATGCCATAGTTATCCACAAGATTTTTGATATGTGTTATTGTATCTTTAGAGGGATGGCCATGGAACGCTTGATATTTGACTAAGGAAGCAAGTCCATGATCAATTTTGTAGATACCCACATTGATGTCTTGCCTTTTGATGGGCCCTTTCTTGGCTATAGCTGATAAAGCCTTTATCCTTTCCCATACTGTCATTTCTTCCTCTCCCTCCATTTCTGTTGTATCTAGTTCTTCTGGTGTAGTAGGTCTCTCAGGTGGAGGTGTTAGTGGAGGGGTTTGGTTAAACCTGTCCACAGATCTGCTGGACTCCCTTTCTCCTTATAAGAGCTCAGCTTGTCCAAAGCCTAGTGAGGACAATTCTCTATATTCTACAGCTTCGGTACGCACCATGCACCAGTTTCCCTGAAACAATAGAAAGTAGGTATTAGTACAAGAAATGTATAATGTATCAAGAAAAACCTTATGATTCAGCTCAAAAAAATTTAAGTAACAATAAAATAAAAAGAAAAATTGGCCTAGAGTGACTGACCACAACACTCGTAGTGTTGGATGTTGCAGCTCCCCGGCAACAGTGCCAAAAACTTGAAACAAGTTTACCGTGAGTAATACGCAAGCAAATGTATCGAAGTAATAAGGCCTTGTGAGGCTCAAGTCAAACACAGGGAAACATTTCTCCAGTAGAATACTACTAATTATGATCAAATCAGCTAAATCAGTTGTAAATGGTTAAATTTGAGTTGAATGAAAGAAAGAAGTAGAAATAAAATGAATTAAAGGTGGAATTAATCAGAGATGGGGTGAATTCCTTAGGATAGTGGTTTCGCCATGAACAACACTAATAATCAATTTCACACACACTACCATCTATTATCTCAATTCCTGGATAAGGAGCCTGTAGACAGAATTACCTGCTCCCACAATGTAATTCACTACCTAATATAATTCCAATCCCACTTCTGCAGTTCTTGGTTGTTTAGTTATATGCTTTATGATTATTCTCTAGGTTTCACCACCCATTTATACTACACTTTTCCCAAAGGGCACAATAGACAGGTAAACATATGCTCTCCAACCCTCAACCTCTCTCCCGAGATGACTGAGCATCTATCAATCCACTCATGGTGATCAAGTACAAGTAGAGCATGAAGCTTTCACATATTTATATCCAGTAAAAGGAGATAAAAATGATATTAATGCATGGAAATCAATCACATCGTAAATCCACCCTACTCCCAGATCCTAAGGAATAAATGTTTTTAGCCTTGCATGGTTTTCATTGATGAACACATGGGAGGGAATAAGAAAAATGTGGGAAACTTGAAGAAACTAAAGTAACCCCTGAATTCCGCCTGTATGGAAGATCCCCTCTATCGTGCGAGCGTTATGCTATCTTCCGGCAGTAGAATCATCCTCCAGAGGTGCCCAGATCTCCTTAGACAAAGCTTTTCGCCCTCGGTTCTTCTTTTCTCTATCTCCGGTCGTCGTGCAATTAAAATGACTACTCCCTTCTCTTTGGGCATCATCCCCCTAAGTCATAGGAGGCACTTAGGGTACAGATCAATGTCCACTGTTGGATTAGAGATAAATCTATGGCTGTCCTGATCAAGCAGACTCGGTGCTATTGACTAGGTGAGTCGGTAGTACTGAGTCGCTTAGGTTTGGTCATGCTATCCCAATCTTGTCAGTACTATCCAGTGGACTCGATAGCACTGAGTTTTGTGGTTTTCAAGATGGCTCTCTAACATTAACTCGGTAGCACCAAATTTTCTCAATTCATGATGGCGCTTGCTGATGCTAAATTGGTAGCACCGACTTCAGTTGTCAGTAGCACCGACTCTGGTCTAGTTTCCGATAGGTCTATGATGTAAATTCAGTACCACTGACTGTTACCATGTCGGTAGCACTGAGTCTGTGGTTCTTCCTTGTACCTAAAAATACACAAAATCAGCATAAGCAATTAGGATATGTAAAATATTACATAAAACTATAAAACTCAAATAATTTGATGCATTTAATAGAAACAGGCCATCGAAGTCATTTAATGCATAATAAATCAGATAAATTAATAATATACACACGAAATTAAGGAAAAATGTGTCTGAATTAACAACTAAAAATACATGCATCTATTGGTACTTACATGTTGAATTTATTAAAATTATCCTAGTAAAGAAGATAAAAATTAGTATTGAGCATGAATTCAATTTTATTAGGATATTTCCATTACATGTAAAGTAACACTTACATGATACCAATTGTACGATTATTGCATGTGAAATAATTTCATATTTTCTTATATAGTTAGTAAGTTTAGCCACCAAATTATAGAGTTAATTTTTTTTATGAAATTCCTATAATAATAATATTTGTTTCAATACTTATAAGTGTAAATATCTTTAACTAGATGTTGGGGCTTTGTTATGATACATGACTAAGAGTCTACCAAATAAGTGTTAATATCCTCCACTAGATGTTGAAACTTTGTGTTATGATACATGCATAAGAGTCTATCTAATGATTTGAATTTGTTTCTAATGTTAGTTATTTAATTTATTTTTGTTAAAGGTGATCAAAATGGAGAGGTTGGGTACAAGAATACCAAACAAATGTATAGACGTACATATGACTTTAAACTCTCATATTCTTGGGTTGGATTTGTCATACGATGGCTTAACCATTATATACGTTTTGCAATGAACAAATGAGTGTTGCTTTGTTAATGTGCTTTTAGAGTTGAATATGGATAGTTTCGATTACTATAATATTTTTTTGCAATCTTGATATTTAATTCATGTTTTTTGATAAGATTTAGAATAGTTATATATTTATAGGTAAAGATAAAGAAAAAATAATGCACATTATTTTCCATCATTTTTTTAACTACACCATTTTGAAATCATGGTTTAATATGTTATACTTGGGGATTTATCATTGGGAAAACCTAATGGGTAGAGGTAAATATCATCCAAGATGGTATATCCTTACAAGTAGGTATAATGTAGGCATGCTCGCAACAAAGGAACATTCGAGTCAAAGAAACTACTACTGGTACAATAAGAAATATAGAACCTTATGTAGGTAGACGATCATACATTAGGCTAAAAACCAAGGCCAAAGCTGAAACTAAAAACCTCAAATCATAGATCCTCTCTACAAGTTATTGATGAGAATGACCTTTCTCAAGAACTATAATTGTAAAATAAATCCCTATAATGGGATACTTGGTCCACATGTATCAAGAAATTCAATATCTAATGTCATAATAGATTCATCAAAGTAAGATACCCTTTTAGCAAGAACTATTGACCATGTAAAATTTGTGCATGATTGGTGTAATTACCCCATTTTTCATATTTTGTTTCACAAAGACCTATATGTGAACTTTGATTAAATAAAAAATATATATATCTCTACTTAAATCCTTTTAATCCCAAATTTTAAGGGAAAGTCCATAATGACTTTATCCAACTATGGGCAAGGTTGGAGTTTCAAACTCAAAAGGAAAATATGTTTTTCTTAATATCCAAGTATTCTCTTTATAAAGTACATTTCAAACATTAAAACACATCCTTTTCTCTTTCTTTCTTTTCTATTTTCTTTGTTTTTAATTGCTTTTCTGGTTAAGAACCATGTCAAATCGAAATCTAGACATTAGTGGTCATCCATACCACTTTCTAGAGAATTCCACACAATTCTCATAAGTACATTACTCACTGTCCATTACCTTTTGCCTTTTTCTTAATATCCATTACCAGATGAACAAAAATAGTAAGAAACCACGAAATTCATAGCAAAGAGATGTTTTTGCAAGGAAAACCATTCTTTTATATCAAAGCATAAAAATTGTCAATATGTACCTCCTATTAAAATAGTTACATTTCAATTATGTAAATACATGTGAAAAACTTGGTTATAACATCCTTCCCCTATTATAGAAATTTTGTCTTCAAATATCGACTAATCATACAAACAAAATAGGATTATAATTTTCCATGTCCTCCTTTAGCCCCCATGTGGCATAATCCTCGCCATGGTACTCCCAAAGAACCTTTACCATCTCTATATTTTATTCCTAAGCTCTCTCACCTTGGTATACAATACCCTCACAGGTGACTCAGAGTATGTCAGCCTTCCTTGGAGTTCAATAGGCTCAATGCTTAGCTCATGGCTCAGACCATTCACATAGTGCTTCAAATTGGACACATGGAACACATCATGCATCATATTATATTAAGGGGCTAAGGCTAAATGATAAGCAACTTCACCAATACATTCTAGGATTTCAAATGGACCCACCTATTAGGGACTCAACTTTCCTCTGTTCTTAGCTATAGCTCAGAGGGGTCATATTTTCAGAAACACATATTATCCAGAAGTGAAGTGCAAGTCAGTCTGCTTCACATCAGCATACAACTTATGTCAATCATGGGCTCTCTTTAGACTTTTCTTGATCAAAGTGACTTTATCAACATTCAACCGTAGTTCTTCTAACCTTAGCAAGATCCTCTCACCGACATCATCCCAATGAAGCAATATCCAACATGTCCTCTCATAAAGAGATTTATATGAAGGCATCCCTATACTAGCTTGTTAACTATTATTATAAGAAAACTCAACTAGGGGCAAGTACAACTCCCATGATCCATTCCAATTAAGCACACATTCTCTCAACATGTCTTCTAATATTTGGATCGTTCTTTGTAACTGTCCATTATTCCAAGAGTGATAGGTTGTCTAAAATTTCAATTTTACACCGACTTACTCATGCACTTGATTCCATAACTTCAAAGTGAACCTAGTGTCATGATCAAAGATAATTGAACTCGGAACATCATGTAAACAAACTAGTTCTCTATCATATAGTTCGTCTAGGTTACCTTGGCATTAATCTATGAGGCTAGGAAGTGTGCCGACTTGGTTAGGTGGTCCACTACAACCCATATTGCATCATGACCCTTTCTTTTTCTTAGGGAGACCCTACCATAAAATCCGTAGTGATTTGGTCTCATTTCCTCTTAGGAATCTCAATTGGTTACAATAACCCATCATGTCATTGGTATTTAGCCTCCACCATGTGATACACTGGATACATATGATGTTATGTCTCTCTTCATTCTAGACTACTAGAAATATCATTGTAAGTTTTTAAACATCTTCATGATACAAGGGTACATGGCAAACTTAGACTAACAAACATCTGATTCCATAAGGGTGAATCCTTAGGACCTCAAATATGACTTTCATATCAGATTCTACCATTCACAAACACCGAGAGATGTGTTTGAGGTTTCTTCATCAAACCTTTCATCTCAACCATCTCTAGGTCAACTAATTGGGTTGTTTAAGATTTATCAACAAGTCAAGCTTAATTTCTAGTACTTAAACTCTTACATCCATCATTTTGATCACCTGGTTCAATGTTATACCTATAGAATTCAAATTCCACTTGGAAAATATATCTTCATTTGAGATTTTAACTTGACTATTGCCTTTTTCCCTATGTTTCCAAACCATTTATTCAATATCCACTCATAGGGGCGTGGTAATGCCTCAAAATTCTCAGTTATTCTATAAGTATTTCAACTTAAGTATTTGTTTCTCATTTTTTTCTTGATCCCCCAAAGTGTTTGTTTCTCATATCATTTCCATCTCTAATCAGATATGTGTCTTTCTCATCTCTCACACTCATAACTAGATGAAATAAGCATTTGGCTATAGTTCAAATACAATGCTTATCCCATTCCAAGAGTAGAGACGGTTCATCACACATTACCATTCTAATTTCATATTTAGGTTGAATCCCTCACATCATGACTCTAAACCATTTATGATTCTCATTGCACAATAATTATTATATTTCATGAAGTTAGGACCCTCCCTTACTCTAGGGTTTGTGCAATTTCGTTATCACTTGACTTCTTATATCTTTTTTTTACACTAGCCTTAGTCTTCTCCTCAAAGTCTCTAGGGTACCGATAATTTTGGAATGATCTCATCTGTATGCATCTTGGGAGTGCTTCTCTTTGCTACATGAACTCATGGAGGTGGCCAACCTCCTAAACCATGGGCCTTGGGAAAACATAGCTTTTACCTCCCAACCCTATGGTCTTGTGCATTCATGGCACAATCAACTCCTACTCCCATCGGTCTTATCCCTTCTTGACTGTAGGATTGACTTAGGGTTCTATTGAGATGTATAACTTTATTTTATTTCATTGCACATTTTGCTTGCGGTTTCTCAAACACTATCTGACCACATTATATACTTTTAAAATTCTTCCACCCAAATTTCCTTCATCTCTTAGTACACACACAATTTTTTTGTCTGTTCTTTTCATTGGGTTCATGGCGACCAAGTCTTGTGGGCCTGGTCCCTTTCTATCAGTCACTTCCATGGTGACTTTTATTCAAGTCCCTTAGAGATGGTTCACATGGGTGCAAAGAATCATACTCCAATTTTGTGCTTTTGTGTTTCATACTCTTAATCTCTCCAGTTTTAAGTTACCTTTAATGTTATCTAAATTCTTGAACTATTTTATGAACTGACTCTTTTATGAAGGGTCCTTTCCCATGAGAAGATAAAATTATCACTTGGAAGTACCAAGGAACACAAAAACCTACTTAAATCCAAAGTTTATATCATCACATGAGGACATGTCCTTTAGGCATATTTCCTATTATTCCATCCTTATAGTTTCTACAAGTGAGTTATATCATTATATCATGTGATCTACCACATAAGAGTTTGATCTTTATTGGTACCTTACTACTTTGAATCGAAGCATTTGGATACAATAAGACCAATGGATTACATCTCATGTATAGTGGCCTACGAGTAACAATTATCACATCTGACATCATATGCCAAGTATGTTATCCAATTCATACCATATGGTAGGCCATAGGAGGTAAAGCATACCTTGAAGAAGACAACCTTATTTACCATAGAGTCCTCTTGTTAAATGTAACCACATTCCATATTTATCATGAGCATTATTCCATTTCCAAAATATGCCATACTTATTCATCACCTAGTGGGACTAGTTTCATTTATATACATGATAGTATGGTGGTGCTGAGCCAACCTATTTGAGGGGCTCATCCAACATATATCACATGCGGGGTTTCCCTTATTCCAAAACTTGAGGGGGGTTTCATGCTTAATCTCTATGTCCTCACTCAACCGTGTGAGCATTATTTGTACTAGATACCACCACTTCCCCTCTTTGGTATAGGAACCTCGGGTTTACCTCCTTACTATTGATCATCCAAAATGCAATACCTAGCCATTCAAGCATGTTCCAAGCCAAAAAATGATATGGCATTTTCTTCCCAACTTTATCTTCCACATAAACAACCCTTAGAGTCCTACATAAGGAACTACCAATCTGAGTATGAGGCTTCACAACATATTATCATTTTGTACCTAATTAGGATCTCATGACTCTCTTTCCCTCATCTAGTTGGTAGATACTCATATCATCTACACATCTATGTAAGAAGCCTCCCTCTCTATCTCTAGGGCTTGGTCCTACAAAGGACATCTAGGGTATAACAAGCCTCTAGGGATCATACACATATCAACTTAACTCATCCACTCAGGGTAATCTAGTTTAGGACATATCATTCAAATATCGCTTGTGATTCCCCATATATTGGGATCTGGGTTCCCAACCTACTCTTTTTGGGTCCCACTCCCTCAGGAGCTAACGTATCACTGGTCCTAACACTAGGGGTTCCACCTTTATAGATGAGGTTGAGGTTCCTACTGATTCACATCTTATTCTCACCTAGCCTACCTTATCTGATGTACACATTTGTGTTATCAAATCTTATGTCCAACTTCAAAACTGAAGTCAAATTCTCTAATATGACTGAGGTCCTCATGAACCATACTACCTCATTACTAAATTCCTCATCCATTCCATTTAGGATGTACATCTCATAACCCAATAGATATTAATTCTTTGGCTTAGAACTAATCCCTTTTCTAGGCTTGATGTCACTTGTTTTCACGTAGATTCATGTCTACATCCTACTTGTATCTGTGAGGGGACACACTTTCTGTCAGGGTTCCTACAGGAAGGAGTTCAATCTTTTTGGTCATAACTTGATCTTAGGGTTTAACTCCCTCATAGATGTTTTCTGCACTCTTGGGTTGACCCACCTTAGGTCGGGACACCAATCCTAAAAGTGGCATTAAGTTTTTCATATTTTCCTCATTATGTACTCTCTCATTTCCCATTCTTTGTATGCACGTTCATCTCACATTACTATCCTACATGCGTTACTTGATGTACCTACATGGATGAGTGAACCCCTTATATTTCCTCTTTTATCTCTCCATTGTTCAAGGCTACGATTTAAGGTTAAAATTAGGAACCATACCCCAACATCTTTAGGTTTTTTTCCAAACACTCTAAAATTATCTCCATGACATCTAGTTTACATGCATTTTAATATCTGGAGGAGGAGGCCTTAATCCTTAACATCAATAACCCTAGTACTCAAAAAGAGATATAGAGAGAAGTTATAGGTACCTAGGGTATATTAAGTGAAGAGGGTAGATAAGTGATGAAAGGATGAGAACTCCAAGAAGTATGTTATTTTAAGTAAAGTCCTATGAATTTTTCCAGCTCGAATGCACATGATCGGGAGTCCCCGTAAACCGACTAGCAATGCGGAGGAAATTCTTGCTAGCCCCCAGGTCATGGTCCTTTCTAGACCCCATTGACTTCGGAATATACTCTAATAACTCCCTTTGGGCTCTATAGAACTCTTAGAAATCTAATAATTATTAGAGATTAGATGGTAAACCTGCTCCATAACCAAATGTAATGACCCTTTTTTTCTATTTTGTTTTACAAGGACTTATATGTGAACCTTTGATTAAATAAAATATCTCTCTCTTTTCTTTAATCATTTTAATCTTGTATTTTAAGGGAAAGTCCATAATGACTTTATCCAAATGTGGGCAAGGTTTGATACTCAAAATCGAAAGGAAAAGACATTTTTATTAATATCTAAGTATTCTCTTTATAAAGTACATTTCAAGCATTAAAACACATCCTTTTCTCTTTCTTTCTTTCCTATTTTCTTAATTTAAATTAATTTTCTTGTTAAGAACCATGTGAAACCGAAATCTAGGCATTAGTGGTCATCAATACCACTTTCTAGAGAATTCTACACATTTCTCATAAGTAGATTACTTATTATCCATTATCTTTTGCCTTTTTCTTAATATCCATTATTGGATCAACAAAAATAGTAAGAAACCACAAAATTCATAACAAAGGGAATTTTTTTCCAGGAAAACCATTCTTTTAAAGCAAAGAATACAAATTTCCAATATGTGCCTTATATTGAAATATTTACATTTCAACTATGTAAATACGTGTGAAAAACTAGGTTATAACAATTGGATTTGACAGAACATGGGAATCAATACCAAATACTTACTAAGGATAAAAATAAAGAAAAAATAGCAACTATGACTTTATGTGCAAAAAAATTATTAAGAACAAAATTGCTCTGAAATATGACCTGTGAAAGGGTTTGGCACCAAAAAATCATTGTATGTCAAGACTCATCAATTCAAACATGTTTTTAGTATTATATTTTCTAATGAAACAAACAATGTGGAACATTAATAATGTCAAATAAAATAAAAAGACACAAGTGTTTCACTACATTGTACTCATAATATTTCACCTTCATGAGGAAGAAGAAGGTGAAATAATATTGTTATAGTAGAATCCTCTTATCTTGGGTTTGTCTGCTCCTTGGAGGTAGAAAATGGGGGATAAGCTCTGAGATTTTGAGAATCAAGGGTCACTACAATGTTTGTCTACATATTTAATGGTTTGAAGGCCAAAGGCCCTCCCTTCCATGGTAAACAATTACACATTCATAGGATTCATCTCTCCATTAGGGTTAGCAATAGGACATGCCTCATCATTAAGTTGAATTTTAATGACAATGATAATATAGAAGATTTATTTCCTCAATATGACGTTACTTAGAATTCAAAATGCCCCAATCAACATGCATGCATATATATTACCATTTTATATTGACGAAGGAGATCAACTTAGGGAGCTTGTGATAAGGTGATCTAATATGCCTATATGTTTACATTTAGCCATTTTATCAATGTGATGTATGTCTGTAAAGAGTGTGAAATGAATCACCTCTCTACTGATAACCATGGTAAACAAGATCCAATTAGATAGCTGCAAAATATAAACTTGTTGACTAAATTCAATTTTAATAAAGTGTATATAGTAATTTTCCCAATATGGGTGTACATGATTTATACAAAGGGAAGGACCTAAGTAGAGGGAAATGACTGCAACAGTATGTCTCCAATAAAAACTAACTTAACCAATCTTTTCATGAGAGAAGGATGGACTCATTTCCTGGCCTTAGGCTGGCTCACCATGGTCCTGATGTGCACTCTGATCCTATACCTAGGTGGTTGGGATCACCCAGAAAGAGGAGATAAAATGTATGTGTCAAATATAGGTAAAGGACAATTCAACAATTTAAGTATGACAAAATAAAAGTTCACTAACTACTAGATATCAAGATTGTTAGGCAAGTATATCAAATAGGAAATTCTGCCAAGTAGAACAATAATACATTTGCATGCATGATTAAATGTGACTAAATTATACTAAGATAGGGCTGAGGCATTTACCGAACCTCAACCTCTGGGTGAGGGATAGTAACACATTCCCAAACACCCTAATATTTCATAAATTGGGGGGAGTGGTCACATTCCCCTAGGCTCATGCCCAATACTATGGGTGGTTTGTACTCATGTACACTATATTAGTTAATTAGTAATTTTCATCATCATGCTAAAGTAATTCAATGGTAGATATAAGGAATTTAATAACAATTGCAAGTGGGATCCAAGACCCTTAAATTTTTTATACGAGAATTGCAAGAATGAATAAAATAGGCTTATGCCTCATTGGGAATATAGGTGTGGATAAATAAGCCCAACTTTAGGGTTAGAATGTACATACCTCACTTGAGATTCTTAAAGAGGAACATTCATCAATTAAATTTTTCCAAACTCACTTTTGTCCTAAATACAAGTGTATATACATGGATTAGGGTTTAATGTAATATATGGGTTGAAACCCTAATTTTATACCTTCAAGTCAAAACCTCAATTTTGGACTCAAAACCTAGACCAAACGATTAGTTAGACTTCACTAATTAAGAAAACATATTTATTTCTTAAATTTGAGGTTAAAATGAATTAGTTATCAATTTTAGGACATTTTATATAATTAAAATGGTATTCAAGATAAAATTTGAAAAAGGAATCAGAATCAGGACTCAAAAACAACAATTTTAGATTCTACATGAAAAATCCTTTCCAATGAATATTTATTTATATTTTTTTGAGGTCGTATGCAAAAGTTATGAATTTTGCATTGTGGACCGATCAGAAAATTGGAAAACTATAGTGTGACAGTCATTTAAATCATCGATTAAAACCGATGTAAATAATTGGTCAATGGATAGAAAAACCGAGATGTATGTGATGCATTAATCAAGCATGTGGGGGTAGAATTTTCATTAGGTCATTGATTCAGTTTGCTCATTTTAGTAACGAAATCACTGGTGAAAATACGAAATTGCCCTTAGGCCAAAAACCAAAGAAACTAGGGGAGCGGGGTGTGGATTTTCACCAAAAGGATTCATCCCTGAGAGTCATCCCCAACATTGCATCGAGCATCCAGTATGGAGCTCAATTCCAGGCATGCAATGCGTCCACAGGTTCATTCTTGGCCAACTAATGCTTCGAGCATGCTGCTCGGATCTCGGCGAGCACGAGGGAGCAAACACCACAAGGCGAGGCTCCCTGTACCTCCAGAACGAGGTGGATAAGGTCGGGAAATAGGGGAGAACAAATTTGAGGTCAAAACCACTGAAAATAAGGGGAAAAGCCAATGCTTAAGTCTCCAAAAGGTTCGTGGATGCAAGGTGGATCAAAAACAAGCATCACGACATGCGGAGGTGCACTGGTGTGGGAAAAATGCATGGTGGAAGTGGAGCTCTACAGTGGCTTATAGGTCACGATGGTAGGGGGCATCACGAGGCAAACCAAGACTAGGGATATGAAGAACAGGGGTGGGCGATGCTTACTCGATCACCAATTTGGCCCAGAAGAGGAGGAGAAGGTGGCGCTATCGCAGAGTTCACCAGAGAGGAAAGTGAGCAGGTCAGGGCGCCTTGGGCTAGAGCGGGTGAAATTGGAGGAGGAGGAATGTAGTGTGTGGTCCAGGGTTCTCTACGTGATCTAATATAGGTGAGAGGGCAATTGTATCCCTCTATGCAACTCCTCGGTGGAGAGGAGGAGAAAATCCATAGTGGTTGTTTCATGCCTAGTGCGAGACAGGAGATGAGCTTTAAATCATTTCAAATGGTAGATCCTCGCGGATTTAATGGTGAAGAAATTTCAAGGAACAGTTCATTGTGGAGGAATAATGAGGTCGTGGATGTGTCCACTCAAGCGCCAGCTCATTTCGCGTAACGGGTAGAGGTAGGTGATAACCTCCGAACCATGAGATCGGGGCCAAATTTGGATGATCAGCCATTAGATGGATCTTGCGGGGAGTGTAGTGCGTGATAGGAAAAATGAAACCAAAACCATAGGTTAAATGCACTGTATTAATGAAATCGAATCAAAACCTTAGTTATACTTTACTCAAATCTTATAAATTCAATTTATGTGGTCAAACATGGTCCAAATGACCCCAAAATTTAACCATCAGCTAACAATGACATCTATATTAATGCTATGCAATTAGTTTTTCATTTTGCAAAAGATTTGGCCCTTAATCACCATATTGCCCATTAATGTGTATATTAATGCATTTTAAAATACGAAACTATTTTCTTAGCAATTCCTTCAATAAAATTCGAGATAATTATTATAAAGCCATACAAGTGTCATGTCCCAACTCTTATTATCCTTTTTAATGCTTTAATAACAATTTGTAGGAGAGAGGAGATAAGAGGGTGATTATCACATTAATTGAACTCAATTTCATATTAACTTTTATTTCTTATTCTAAAAAGCCACAAATATTCTAAATTTACATGCCCCACTAATTGCCTCTCATTATTGGTCATTTTACATTATTGAACTCTAATTATCACATTATTTGAGATATTTGTGCAAACACCCATTCATTGTCATGAATGTGAGTAATTGTGATTCAAGCCATCAAGCTTAACTCAAATTCATCATTGAGTCCAAAAAAGATAGGAAAATTTAGGAAAAGGACCAAAAGGACATAAAGGAAATAAAAATCTAGAAAGTGGGTAAATTGCAAAAGAACCTTGAGATTCAGTCCATTACATCACTCCACCCCTTAAAGAGGATTTTGTCCCCAAAATCACAACAAGAGGGAAGGGTGAGTACGTAACAACCCAACGTTAAGAAACTAGGTGATAACCCTTAATCTAGGGTATTTCACAAACTCTACACATGAGTCAAGGTTTACTAAGGTCTCCACTATTCACATTACTTTTTATAAATTGTAATATAAACAACGTTTTGGCTCATTAACATTATGAAATCTTCATCACCCTTAATATTCTATTAATTGTGTCACATTATATTCACATTATTATCAAAAGAATTACATAACAACATTAAGTACAAATCATATGTCTTACCCTTATCTACCTCACTAAGGGTTTTAAGCACAATTAGGGTTTACTAAATCATCTCAACATTTATAAGCATATTAGATCAAACTCCTTAATAACTTGAATTTTATTCTCCATTATTCTCATATTACCATCATATAGAATTACCACAGATTATTCTGTGAGAAATAATATAATTCAACAAGTTATTAAGTCTATAATAATGTCATATTGATTTCTTTCACCTAAATTACACATTGTCATATCAAATATCATGATCACATTAATGTCATTCTTAACCATTTTCTCCCTTTTACACTTCATATTATAAATTATACATTGAAAATCACATTAGGTATTTTTAGTTATTGTAGACTTAATCATGCTTATGTAAATCCAATTACTCTTTATCATATTTGAGTCATTATATGTATTCTAATAAGGTGAAACATTTTGATAATAACTTGATGCGTATACCAAATTAAGATAACGTAATAAATGAGGTGTGTAATTAGAGAATAGGTAATATGCCTTACATATATTGAAGACTTGATTTAACTATGACTAGATGATTATAATTTATTTATAGGTATCAAGGTATATTATTAGGTTATGACACCTAATGTCACTAATGTATTATGAAGGCATTAAGGATATATATATATATATATATATATACATATGTGTGTGTGTGTTGAGGTTAGATGATTACATATTAATGTTTAGGTCAACATGACCACTTCATGTGTTGCATTCTTAGCATGCATTAGTTCCATCTATCATACCATTAGGTTCACTTGGAAAACATTATATGTATTCACAATTAGTGATGAGTAACTCACTATTATGTGCATCATGTATGTTTTAGGATTCAAGCAAATGAACTATACATTATATGAATTTATCATATACTCATTGGTATATAAACAAACAAGTTAAAATTACAATTATAATTTAGTCAATACTAATCTTATAAGCTCACAAATATGTTGTCCATGGAGTTAGGGCTTCTAATTCCACTAGATTTTTCTATGTATAGGATTCCATACCCTAAAAAGGATTTTGTCCTCAAAATCAGAAAATGCAAAATCTATCAAGGTACTACTACTACCACTACTACACTTAGAAGGGTTGACTAAGTCAAACTAAGCTATAGGTAAAAGAGTGAGTCTAAACATGTATAAGACTCAACACTTAATTGTTTTACTATTCACTATTACTAAACTTCAAAGTGTAGTATAGAGTACACTAACCCTAAACATGGAAATCTAAAACTCATATTAGGAACTTGAGGATTACAAGATGATTTTTTATGGATAACAAAATCATCATATTAGGTTTTCTAAGGATACTCAACAATGAGGTAATATGCCTAAAGGTATGTTATTTCGAGCATTACGTATCAGATCAGGCCAGGCCAGTGTCATATGAACTCAGGAGTCCTTTTACACCAAACTAGTGGCATGGAGGAAAATATTGCCAGCCCCCAAGTTCTGACCCTTTCTAGACACCATCACTTTCAACATCATGCCCTAGTAGCTACACAGTAGGCTAATCACCTAAAAGTTGATTAAAGGTGTATCTAATATGAAACTATTATCGTTCTATATGAACCTTTTATCATAGGTTAATTCTAAGGTGAATATCTTAACTAAAGGGAAAACTATATGAGGTAAGGTTTTCTAACTAAGGAGACAGATTGAAATAGTCAAGATCCGACTAACCTAGCTCTGATACCATGCGGTAAAGAGTGTGAAATCAATCACCTCGCTACTGATAACCATGGGGAACAAAATCCAATTGGATAGCCACAGAAGATAAAATTGTTGACTATATTCAATTTAAATAAAGTGTACATAGTAATTTTCCCAATATGGGTGTACAAGCTTTATACAAAGGGAAGGACCTAAGTAGAGGGAAATTCCTACAAAAATATGTCTCCAATAAAAACTAACTTAACCCATCATTTCATGAGAGAAGGATGGACTCCTTTCCTAGCCTTAGGCTGGCTCACCATGCTCCTGATGCGCCCTTTGATCCTATACCTGGGTTGTTGGGGTCACCCAGCAAGAGGAGATAAAATGTATGTGTCAAATATAGGTAAAGGAAAATTCAACAGTTTAAGTATGACAAAATAAAAGTTCACTAACTACTAGATATCAAGAGTTTGAGGAAAGTATATCAAATAGGAAATTCTACCAAGTAGAACAATAATAAATTTTCATGCATGATTAAATGTGACTAAATTATACTAACATAGGGTTGAGGCACCTACCGGACCTCAACCTCTGGGTGAGGGAGAGTAACACATTCCCAAACACCCTAATATTTTATAAATTAGGGAGAGTGGTCACATTCCCCTGGGATCATGCCCAATACTATGGGTGGTTTGTACTCATGTACACTATATTAGTTAATTAGTCACTTTCATCATCATGCTAAAGTAATTCAATGGCAGATATAAGGAATTTAATAACAATTGCAAGTGGGGTCCAAGACCCTTAAATTGTTTATAGAATAATTGCAAAAATGAATAAAATAGTCTTATGCCTCATTGGGAATATAGGTGTGGATAAATAAGCCCAACTTTAGGGTTAGAATGCACATACCTCACTTGAGATTCTTAAAAGAAGACTTTTCATCAATTAAATTTTTCCAAACTCACTTTTGTCCTAAATACAAGTGTATATACATGGATTAGGGTTTAATGTGATATATGGATTGAAACCCTAATTTTATACCTTCAAGACAAAACCTCAATTTTGGACTCAAAACCTAGACCAAATGATTAGTTTGACTTCACTGATTAATAACACATTGTTATTTCTTAAATTTGAGATTAAAATGAATTAGTTATCAATTTTAGGAAATTTTATATAATTAAAATGGTATTCAAGGTAAACATCGAAACATGAATCAGAATCAAGACTCAAAAACAAAAAATTCAGATTCTACATGAATAATCCTTTCCAATGAATATTTGTTTATATATTTTTGAGGTCGTATGCAAAAGTTATGAATTTTTCATTGTGGACCAATCAGAAAATAGGAAAACTATAGTGTGACAGTCATTTAAATCATCAATTAAAACTGATGTAAATAATTGGTGAATGGATAGAAAAACCTAGATGTGTGTGACACATTAATCATGCGTGTGGGGGTAGAATTGTCATTAGGTCACTAATTCAATTTTCTAATTTTAGCAATGAAACCACTTGTGAAAAGACCAAATTGCCCTTAGGCCAAAAACCAAGGAAGTAGGCGAGCGGGGGGTGGATTAGGGATTTAACCAAAGGGATTCATCCCCAAGATCCAACCCCAACATTGCATCGAGCAACCAGTATGGAGCTCGATTCCAGGTGCGCAATGCGTCCACATGCTCGTTCTTGGCCAACTAACGCATCAAGCATGCTACTGAGATCTCGGCAAGCACGAGGGAGAAAACACCACAAGGTGAGGCTCCTTGTACCTCCAGAATGAGGTGGAGAAGGTTGAGAAATAGGGGAGAGAAAATTCGAGGTCAAAACCACTGAAAACAAGAGGACAAGCCACTGCTTAAGTCTCCAAAATGTTTGTGGATGCAAGGCAGGTAAAAAAAAGCATCGCAACAGGTGGAGGTGCACTAGAGCGAGAAAAACACATGGTAGCAATGGAGCTCTACGGTGGCTTACATGTCACGATGGTTGGGGGCATCGCGAGGCAAACCAAGACTAGGGAGATTAAGAACGGGGGTGGGTGATGCTTACCCGATCACCAATTTGGCCTAGAAGAGGAGGAGAAGGCGACTCTATCATAGAGTTTGCGAGAGAGGAAAGCGAGTAGGTCAGGGTGCCTTAGGCTAGAGAGGGTGAAATTATAGGAGGGGGAATGTAGTGTGTGGTCCAAGGGTGCTCTACATGCCCTTATATAGGTGAGAGGGCAGTTGTTGCTCCCTCTACAACTCCTCAGTGGAGAGGAGGAGAAAAGCCCAAATGGGCGTTTTGTGCCCGATGCGAGAGAGGAGATGAGCTTTAGCTCATTTGAAATGACAGATTCTCACATATTTAATGGTGAAGAAATTTCGAGGAATGGTGCATTGTGGAGGAAGAACGAGGTTGTGGATGTAGCCACTCAGGCGTCATCTTATTTCACGTAACGACTAGAGGTAGGTGATAATCTCTGAACCATCAGATCGGGCCTAGATTCAGATGATCAAACACTAGCCGTTAGATGGATGATGTGGGTGAGTGTAGTGCATGACAGGAAAAATGAAACCGAAACCATAGGTTAAATGCAGTGTATTAATGAAATTGAATCAAAACCTTAGTCATACTTCAATCAAATCTTATAAATTCAATTTGGGTGGTCAAACATGGTCCAGATGACCCCAAAATGTAACCACATGCTAATAATGACGTCTATATTAATGCTATGCAATTAGTTTTTGATTTTGCAAAAGCTTTGGCCCTTAATCACCATATTGCCCATTAATGTGTATATTAATGCATTTTAAAATACAAAACTATTTTCATAGCAATTCCTTCAATAAAATTTGAGATAATTATTATAAATCCATACAAGTGTCATGTCCCAACTCTTATTCTCCTTTTTAATGCTTTAATAACAATTTGGAGGAGAGAGGAGATAAGAGGGTGATTATCACATTAATTGAACTCAATATCATATTAACTCTTATTTCTTATTACAAAAAGGCACAAATATTCTAAATTAACATACCCCACTAACTGCCTCTCATTAATGGTCATTTTACATTATTGAACTCTAATTATCATATTATTTGAGATATTTGTGCAAACACCCATTCATTATCATTAATGTGGGTAATTGTGATTCACATGTGCCTATCTTGCTTCCTTGGATACTTAAAGCTTCACAAGTAGTTGGGTTAACACTTTTAAGAAGTTTACCATGCGTAGGTAATTGCATGTGTATGTGTATGATATGTTCCTACTAAAGTATATCCTATGATGAGTATGATCTTAGGTGTAAAGGTCAAGAATGCCATGCAGGTGTGTATAAGTATGCAAGAGATGTGTGTCACTTATTAAGTTCATGAAATAAATTTTTTTTTTATGTCGATAGATTGATAATTGAAGTAATACTTATGCATGGTGATATAAAAAACTAGATTATCCAATTCGGTGCGAAACAAATATTTATCTAGCAAACAAGTAGGTGAAAATAATGCCAATATCCTTAATAATTTACAATTTTGCATCAATACATGTAGTACTCAAGCACTGACATATTCAATAAGAAGTAAAATTTTTGGCATATGTAAAGTTATGCATGTGATGAGTGTCTATCTTGTTACGTACATCAAATGTATAAACATTTGATGTATTTGGATTGATGATTTAAGAAATCCTCATGAAAAGGTGATTGAAAAAATAGATGTGTACACAACTGCACACAATATATGATATGTCCACCAGATAAATAGGTGAAATAAGTGAGAGTGTCCTCATAATTTACATTTATCCATCAATAAATGTAGTAAGGTTAACTTTAAATGAATCAACACCGAAATCTTCAAAAAGAAATCACAATTTTGGCATGCGTACACAAACATGCATTTTACTCAAATAAAAAAAATGTGACATGCATAAGGTAATGGTGATAATTTGAACTCTCCCCTACACTATGACCGTAGCATAGTGAAATAACCAAATAAAATAGGTTTTATAATGTTACAAAAAAGATAAACCATATATGTTGATCTATTTTCCCCAAAAAGTCACATCATCTGTGACTAAATTGTTTAGCTTACATTTAGGGCATCAAATTAGTTGTTGCACACACATAAAACCCAATGATTTCCTATTTTACGAAGTATTTTATCACATTTTCTTGAACCAGCGATGATATATTATGGTTATAGCACCCACCAATTTTCCAAGACACAACAATCCACAACCATGTATATGACCTAATTATGTATTTCGATTTGGATCCCCTTTTGTGTGTGTAAGTGTGTATACATACACACATAGTATGCATGTATATAAATAATATATATATATATATATATATAGAGAGAGAGAGAGAGAGAGAGAGAGACATATATATGTTTATATATAGGTATGTATTGGTATATATGTGTATATACATATATATATCATGTGTGTGTCTATATATATCTCATATATGTATGCATATATATATTTGTATTTATTTACATATAATATATATGTATTTATATATATATCAATAATATATGTATATATTCATATATATATATATATATATATATATATATATATATATATATATATATATGTATATATATATAGACACACACATACATATACATACACAAACACACAGATACATATACACACATATGGCCCATCAAGAAGAGTCTAACTTGATACTCCAAAAATGCACTAACAAAGACTCCATATGCCTTGTAAACTTGGTTTTTCTTGGTCTTGGTTGTGTCCTCATGGGTTTTATTCATCAACTTTCCCTGAGATCTTCCAAGTAACAAAGAAATGATCTGCAATGCATGTTAGACCCCCCCAAGATCAAAATAAAACCCTAAAATTGAAGACTATCTCGATAAGTTATAGATGAGCATGACCTTTGTTGAGAACCAAAAGTGCAACTAAATCCCAAGATTGAGAGACTTTCTCCACATGTAATAAGAACTTCAATATCCAATGTCACTGATACATTTGTCAAAGTGAGATACCCTTACAAAAATAATTCTTAACCATATATAATATACACGATTGAAGTTGAAAAAGTAGAAATTGACACCAATACTTCACTTAGAATGAAAATGAGTCAAAAACATGAATATGACTTTATGCGTAAAATAATGAATCTAGAACCATAAAAGTTGCTCTAAGTTCTATCCCTGAAAGGGTTTGACACCAAAAAGTGATATTGTATGTCAAAACTGATAAATTCAAACATGCATTTATTATTATATTTTCTAATAAAAAAAAGAATAAGTAAACATCAGTACACAAAAAATAGTGATATAAAAAGGCTAAATAAAAAGAAGAAAGTGCAAGTGCTTCACTATGTAGTACTCAAGTATTGCATATTGACATGAAAAAACAAGTAGAAACACTACATTGTTACATATGTAGAACCCTCCTATCTTGGGTTGTGGCTCCTTGGTCATGTAAAATGGGGAAGAGAAGCTTTGAGAGTTTGAGAATTGGGGTCTTTGGTAGGTTTGTCCACGTTTTCTTATAGTTTGAAGGTCAAAGGCCCTCCCTTCCATGGTAAAGTTTACATATTCATAGGATTTGTCTCCCCATTAGGGTTATCTATCTAACATGCACATCATTAAGTTGATCTTCAATTATAATGAGACAAGGAGATGACCTATTGCCTCAAGATAACATCATCTAGAATTTAAAATATCCCAATCAACATGCTTGCATATGATATAAAATTTCCTTTTCAGATGAGGCAATCATGTCTCGACACCTGTGATAAAATTATCTAAATAAGAGCCACTTGTATCAAATGTGGTGTGTGTCTTACGCGTATTTATTTTGCATCCTTGGACACTTAAAACACTCAACTAGTTAAGGTAACACTTTTTTGCCATGAAGTTGACCATGTATAAGTATGTCCATGTGTGTATGTCATATGATTATGTTAGAATAGACCTATGAAGAGAATGGCATAAGATGTAAGGTTCAAGAATGACATGGAATTCTATAAATGTATGAATGTGATGCAAATCCTACATGTGAATGCTTGAAAAATGAATAAGTAAATGTGCAAGGTGATATCTCGGATTGGAGGCATACACAACTTTATGCAACATAATGATTTATTCACCAAATAAGTAGGTGAAATTAATGGCAGTGTTACCACTCTATAGTATCAAGGTTCACTTGAATGACTCGACCGATGTCATCTTCATAAGAAATCGCAAATATGGTATCCATATAATTATGTACTTGGCTTGTCAAAAATAATTTACCAATTCCTAGATTATCATGTTCATGAAATGCAGAGCTTCGATGTAAAAAGTTGGATGATTCAAGAGATTCTTGTGTAAATGGGATAAAAAAATTGGGTTTTACATGATTTCACTAAAATGTAAGAAATATCCACTGATGAAGTAGGTGAAATATATGGTATTGGTTTCATCACTTACATTTGACCCTCAATACAAGTAGTAAATTTCACTTGAAATCACTCACCATAAACATACTCAAGGAGTCACAAATATGGTGTGTACACCCAGATGCACTTTACTTAATTAATAACATCTATGACAATCACATAGTAGTGTATAAGTCTAATAAGATTCTACTTCAATACTATTATAAGTGGATGATGAATATAAAACAATAGGAGTTATGAATTTAATAGAAGAAACCTGCCCCATCCATGAGTAACTATTTGAATTACATTCAGTGCACCGACTTACTTCTTCAACACATGCATAACACCCAATTCCCTCCTCATTCATGGACTAATTTGTCACATATCACCAATTGTGACTAACATATCATGGTTTTTTAATTAACGAAGAAGAAATATTATTTATCCTACCCTCCTCTCATAGGGAGAAGTGTATGTCCATAGTAAGTTACCAAGCATCACCCTCCAATCCTTTGTATTGACACATACATAAGTCCACTCTCTGCATCTCTATGTGTCAGCCCAAGTTTCAACATATGAGGTGCTTCATCTCTCTAAAATAAGTATGAATCGCAAACACATGGGAAGAAGTGAGGGTTTTGTGCATATCAAGTGATCTTCTAGGTGACATCCCCATCTTCCTACCTCTTTCAGATCTATGTTGATCAGTTTGGGGATAGAGCAGCCAATGATAGTGAGTTCATCCAGGGATTTCTTGATTTCTCTAACAAAAATAATGGTCTTCCAAGGTACCTTAGTGCTATCCCACAAAATATTGAATACATGGGAATCATCAATTTCCTTGACTGAGATGTTGATATTTTTTCCTCTGTGATCTTGAGAGAAACTATAAAAACTTTGAATATATGCTAGTGTGTAATTTTCTTCTTGTAGCCAAATTCGGAAGGCCAATCTGACATACCATGTGAGTTTTGGAAAATACCTCCTACTCATATTCTCATCATACAAAGCACATCTCGATCCTTTATGATTGTAAGGTTTAGTTTGATATTGGCCACGTCCGACAAAATCCATATGATCATCCAAAGTTATTTCATCTTGAGTCAAGGTTCTATGATGTCGTGATCATGTAGGGCTTGCTAAAAGGATGGAGATTCTATTTTTGTGAATGTACTCTTCTCTATGTATCTATTAAGTATGTAGATGATCATTGACCATTGATTTTGGAGGTTAGGTATTTTTCCTTCAAAACTTTCTAAGCAGTGAAGCCTCCAGATGGACCACAAGATTAGGGTTGCCATCTATTTTATGAGCCAATTTTTGGTTGTGTTTTGTTTCCTTCAGTCACATTATTCTAAGACCGAAGTGAATGATTTGGATGCATGTTCTTCAGTGATAAAAAAGAGATTTGGCATGAATAACATGACTAGGTCACTAGTAAAGAACATGTGATGCATCATTTCTCTCCTTGGTGTATCACAACATGAGCATTTTGAGGAGAGAGGTATTTTGCATCTAATACCATTATCATCGGTCAGAACTGCTTTATGTGTGATCTTCCAAATAATCATGCTAGCTCTGGGTATGCATATGATCTAGATCCAAGAGAGGTTTTGGGGGTACGAGCTAACTCCCTGGGTGCTCAATTCTTTCTTAATTGATTGAATTGTAAAATATCCATTTTGTGCTAGTTTCCATACTAGAATGTCGTCACAATCAAATATGGCATTTTGGGAGTTTTTGATCGTGTGTGTCCCTTTTTTGTCGAGAATGTGGTGTAACATGTTTCACTCATGTCCTCGGTTGAGGATCTATAAGTCTTTTATTTCAAAATCCATGTCTCTATATGATGCAAAAATGACATGGTTGCTTAATGGATTTATGCACTATCTCAATTCCAAAAAACATAGGTTGTCCTTGCCTACAATCCATCGACACTTGGGGGTGAAAATTGAGAATGTTTTCTAGATCATCTTCCAATGCAGTGAAGCCTTTTCCCCAAGTTTAGGGTAAGGAGGGTAGCATCTTGATCTATTCTTGTATGCACAGGAGTACTTATTACGACAAAAGGATGCCCAAAGAGAGTCACCAGCGAAAATTTCCCAGCATGCTTTAGATAAGTATGATTCATCTATGATCCTGAGTGGAGTGATTCCCAATCCACCTACTATAATAGGGATCACTACTCAGTACCATGCAACCCATGCTCATCTATTTTCATTTTGCCTGCCCGCCCATAGGAATATTAACATTAAGACTTCGAGTCAGTCACAAATACCCATTGGTAGTCCAGTTGTTGCATCTATATATAGTGGTGGAGGTTAGGGCATAAATAATCAACATTTTATAGTCGAAAAAAGAGAGATGTTTTTCTTTCTAGGTGACGATCTTAAAGTTAATCTTTTAAATCAAGAAATCAAAGGAGAATATCTTAGTGCGGCCATAAGATATTGGAATTCCAAGGTATGTGAATGTGTTATTGGATAGTGTAACGTCGAGGGATGTAATAATATGTTGTGCTTGAGGTTGATCAGAAGTTCCGACCAAGCATAAGGACATTGATATGTTGACCTTTTGCATAGTGAATTGTTCATACTTGTCAAGTACTATCTTGGTGTTGTGGAGTGAGTTTAAGGATTCATTCATAAAGGGAGAAATGTCATATGTGTACATATGGGAGGAGCATCTGTACCACCTCACTTTTGTTATCTAGATATTGCCCCTTCCTCTGCTTCTCTGAATATTATTCTACGTAATAACTCCTCAAAGATGATGAATATGTAGGGTGAAATGGGATTGCCTTATTTTAGCACACACTATAACTGAAAGAAGCTTGTAGTGTGATCTCCTATCGAGATGGTTTCCCTAGAACCCTCAAAACATTTGATACATAGGGTGATGGTTTCAGGGAGAAAGACAAAATTTCTCAAGATGACTCTAATGTTAGCCTCTGTCTTTCTTCTACCCCTCCATCCAGTATATGCAGAGATTTGCTTTTTTTGTCTCCTCAGAGAGACTACAGAATTCTTCAGACCAACTTATCTTCCCAGTAAGAACTGCTTTCTTCCGCTTGGGCCCCAGGTAATCAAACTCTATTTAAGGACATTCCAGTTTACCCAATAACATGTATTTGCCATATCATACTTGACCACAACATTTGAAAATTCCCCACCCCTTATGAGGTTGTGAACAAGCTCTTTGTCTAGCCTAATATAATTTATATTGTCCTTCCCCCGTACCATATGCACCTTGGTAACTGATATCATTTTTGGGATGAACTCTGTTAATCTGTTGCTAAAGGGTTCTTGCCAGGATCCTCAAGGTTACATTTTCAATTGATATGGGTATGAAGTCTTTAATGAGATCTCATGGTTGGTTGGATTTGGGTATTAGAACATTGCGATAACAAAGAACTCCTGTTACAAACTTATCCATTGAAGAAAGATATCGCAAGTCTGGTGAAATCAGTCTTGATAAAATCCCAAGCTGCAATAAAGAAACTTAGAGAAAACCCATCTAGCCCTGAGGTAGCGTGTCCACCCATTTGTTTTATGGTGGAAAAAACTTCTTCCTGTATTGGCACTATTGTCAGTATGAGGTTGTATTTTGTGTTTATCTTGGATTTCTGTTATAACCTCAATTTCCTAAGTATGTAATGAAAAGTGTAATTCTCTTTTAAAGAATAAATGAAATCTATTTCTTTGATTTGTGATGGATTTTGTGTGAAATGGCCTTGATTGTTTGATAATGGGCTTTGTTGGCCATTGAGCCCAATTGAAAAGAAAAGAGAAATAAAAAGGAAAAGGATTTTTTTAAATAAAAGGAAAATATGAGAAATAGCCTTTTATAAGAGGATAAAGGCAAATACATATTCCCTAATATGGGAATCCATGCCTTTAGGATTTCTTGAGGTCCAAGGGACCCAAGATAACAAGATAATGGCAAAGGGAAAAGAATTACTAATTAATTTTGAATTAATTAATGGATAACGTGGGAGAGAAGGAAGCCTTCTCATCCATTGTAATTAGTTTCCCAAATTTCGTAAATAGATAGATAATGTCAAGATGAACCTTCCCTTAAAATTTGAGATAAAGAGAAGCTATGGTTTAGGAGATATGAATTTCCCAATAAATCTCCAAAATTGGGAATTATTATGAAATTAGGAATATACTTTCGTTTGTGTTTGATCGCGAGCAATGAGATCCGTTAGATATTGATCTGATGCCTGGCACGCATCGTCTAAGTCCCACAGGGACTGGGACTCTGCAAGTTACATAGGGAGTTTCCCTCTCGGATTTCTTGCAATCCAAAGGGTGTACAAACTGGTTGTTGATTCCTTTAGACTCAGGAGAGGAAACTGTAGAGTTTCATCCTGACTTTATCGAGGTTTGGCCACCTATTGGGGAAGTTCCCAATTCTCGTGCATCTGTCTCTACCTTATATATAGGGGAGGATGCATGAGGGCTCAAGCATGACTGATTGCTACCCCAACCTCTGTGGCAGAGCGCAAGGAGCGATTCTGTGCCTCCAACTTTCCATTTACCTTGACCTGCACCCCTATTCCAGTGGCGAACCTCGTCGGAGTCCGATGAGTAGAGGAGGGTCGCATCGTATTCTGGGCACCCAATTGAACCCTCGGTTGAGTTCGATGGAGGGAGGCGAAGCTCCCTGGCTGACGAGTGTGCTCAAAGAAGGACGAAAGCTCGGAGTCAAACTCCTAGGTTGACCACTGGAGTTGCTGTGCTCGACACAAGGTTGAAGAAGACCCCTTGGTCTTTTACATTTTTGCCCATCCACGCCTTCTTTGCAGGTAAGGACATTTCCATCCTTTGGCTTATTTCTAATTGAATTAGGCACGTGTATTCCTGGTCGCTGGATCCTGAGTGGACCAGTGGACCATAGATTTAACGATCCCTAGTTTTCTGAAATTTGCTAATAAATCGTTAAAAAGGATTTTCTTTGCTAAAATCATATCTTGTGCTAGAAAACTCGGATGAGAAAAGTTTATACATGTAAATTGATCAGAAAAATACGAGGAATAAGTAAAAAATACTTTGAAAACCTAAATCTATGTCATTTTGCAAAAGTATATAATTTGGATGAAAAAGGTGTTAATTTGTGGTTAGAACCCCTAATTAATGATTAAGGGTAGATTTGATGTTGCAAATAGATTAATTCAAAATTTTTTAACTTAATTAATGATTAAGATGAATTGTAACCTATTTTGGAGATGCAATTTCAAGATTTAGGGTTTAAACCTAATATGTTGGATAATATCCTTAGAAAACCCTAAGTAAGGGAAAAAGGGGAAGAAAAGTCATAGTTAATCCGAAAATTAGGGTTTTATGGTCCAAACCTGATCTTAGGATCTTTTGTGAAATAAAGATGAAATAATTAGGATTTGTAAGTAATTTTATAAAATTAGGGTTTAAAGTAATAAAGGAAGTGAAACCCTAATTATGGACAAAACCCAAAAAAGGGCTAGTAAACCTAGGGCACGATTAGGTCTATTAGACTTGGATACCATGGTCCATGATAGAGAATGTTGGATGTGTTTTTTAGGGCCAAATTGTGTGCTTGCTTGATTCTGGATTACTTGCTTATTTGGGTTATTCCTGCACTGGAGTCTGCCTGACAGGTATGTGGTTAATTACGATTAATCACATTAGTTTTCCCAAAGGTTTCCCAGATGGTTAATCACATTGAATGAAACTAAACATTTTGGATGCTCATACTACAATTATAAAGTCACTATGGTTATCACAATTATAAATACCTGTGTATTCTCACACCTACATGCCACCCTGATGGATGATGCCAAAAAGGTCAGGCCCAGGAGGGTAGACTAGTGGGTACCATGAGAGGTGACCCCATACACCAAGCTCAGGAATGAGAAGGTGGTCTATGTTGCATGACTATGGGGCACCATGAGAGGTAACCCCCAGGCACCAAGCTTGGGTTTGAGAAGGTGGCCTTAAGTCAATGGCAAAAGAGAAACCCTAGAGGGGTATTACAGGGTTAGAGAGAAAGCGGTGGAGAACGACACATTGAAAATGAAAATTGGTTTGCTAAATTACCCTGATTGTAATAATTAAATTGTTAGCCATATTTGTAAAATTTTTGGTTGTACCCACATACCAACATATTCCTGTATGCTGACCGACGTTTTGTTTGTCGGGTTTTTAGGTATAACCCTGAAAAGCACAAATAGTAAAGCGACACATTGTGAAAATAAGAAATAAAGTGCAAGGAGGATTAGATAGAATCATTCGAGATGTGGATAGATAGATTCCCAAAGTTTTAAAAGGTATGCAAAGTTTTCTTTTAATACCAGATTCCAGTTTAGCTAGTAGAATTTCATAATTATTATTGATTATTTGTCGAACCTTTGATCCAGTTTATTGGGTTAACGACTCTGACCTCTTGGTCTCCCTTAAGTGGGGGTTACCGGGAGGCGGTGTCATTACAATTGGTATTAGAGCCAGGTTCCGCATTTAATCTTTAATAATTATAAAATTTTATAAATTCCATAGAACTGAGGGAGTTATTAGAGGATTTTTTGAAAGACAGAGGTGTCTAGAAAAGGATCACTTCTGGGGGCTGGCAATATTTTCCTTCGCACCGCTAGTCGGAATACAAGGACTCCCAGATTGTGTGACTGCCTGGCCAATGTCTTAGGATTTGGCTCGAAATAAGATAACTTTAGGACTCTCTCATCTTATTCATCCATTCTCAACTCAAATTCTATTAAGGATTTTAAGGATTAGGATTTTCTCTCTCTTCCTCACCCTCTTAAGGTATGGGTAAGTTTGATAAGGTTTAAGGAATCCTCCACTAAAGTAATAAAAGATACATAATTAAGATGTCATCGACATAAGTATAATTAGTTAAATATAGACTAAAGGTATGTTTGTGTGCTTATGTAGATGGCTCATACAAAGACTGTGGCTATCCCAGTTGCCACCAACAATGGTGGGCCTCCCCGCAAAGAGAATGGGTCTTTTGAGAAAAGGAAGCAGAACCATGGTGGTGAAACCTCAAAGAAGAGAAAGAGACCTGAAGGAACTGCTCATGAGGCCCCCAAACCTGACCCAATACCCTTCAACAACCTTAAACAAGAAGAGGGACTAGGATATGAGGAACAACATGTGTACACGGAAGTAGCCCAGATGGAGGAGGACCAGGCAGGTGGTCAGGAACCGACTATGGTAGTACACACTACGGATGTGGTGTGGATGGAGCAATAGAAATGGCTGAGTGAGGCTATCCATGCCTTAGCCCTCAGGGACATATCTAGAGATGAGAATGGTGAGCCACTGCCTGTTCGTCCTCAACTAGGAGCCACCATCTTAGACTTCGTCAAGCTGAACATCGAGAAGTTCTTGGGAGAAGATAAGTCTGAAGTGGTTGACAAGGCGGAAGCTTGGCTGCTTACAATCGAGAATGGATTCTGTATGCTTGAAGTATAGCCACACAAGAAGGTTCTGTTTGCTACTCCCCTTTTGGAAGGTGCAACCAAGATATGGTGGTAGAACCATATCACAAGAAGATACCTAAGTGAAGAACCGATGGCGTGGACCGATTTCAAGACCATTTTCACTGCCAGATTCATTCCCATCTTAGCCAAGAAGGAGAAGGAGAAAGAGTTCACCAACATGACTCAAGGAAGCTCATTAGTTGTAGACTTTGGTCAGAAGTTCCGCATCCTGGAACGTTTATGTCACATGATGGATGAAGAAAGAAGGGTGGACCACTTCATACAGCGTCTGCACCCTACCATCAAGCCACATGTGATGGCTAGTAAGCCAAAGACCTTCTTTGAAGCCTATAACACCACCTTGGACATGGAAAGGAGGGTGATACCTGCAAAGAATCCCTCCAGAGGACACCTGGGTTTCACTGAAGGATCTCAAGGGTAGAGGAATGAACACAAGAAGGGACAAGGGCGCAACCACAACAAAAATAAGCATGGGCACAAAGGCAAGCCCCATGGTCGCCTCCAGTAGTGCCGCACCTACGGACAGACACATCCTGGGAAGTGCCATTTGGAGAAGAAGGTGTGTTTCAGATGTCAGCAAGAGGGACACTTCATCACCAATTACCCTCAGCCTGACCCAAGAGGACCTTTGGGGTCACAGCCTGTTACAGCACAACCAGTAGCTGTAACACCTCCAGTAGGAGCACTGGCTGGAGCACCCCCAGCTGGAGAGAGAAGGCAAGCTAGAGTGTTCGCCATCGACAATGAAGAAGCTCAGGCGAATGCTAATAGGCTGATCGAGGGTAATAACCCCTAGAGTTTTCTTTTTAGTTTAGTAGATCATGTAATAGCCTTCAAATGTGGTATAAACTATGTAGGCCTATTGGAAGTCATGGGACAAAATGTAAAAGCACTCTTTGGTTCTGGTTCTACTAATACTTTTATTTTGAGAAATCAGTCAACTATGCTTGGTTTGGATACCAAGGATTTGGATTATGTTTTGGATGTCACAACCTCGAGTGGTCGTATTTATACCTCTCTTTTGAAGACCCCTATTTTTCCAGTTAAGTATCTGAACCATGAGCTTCCCACTAACTTCATCCTTCTCGATATGAATGATTTTGATGTAATCATTTGTATGGATTGGCTTTCCACCTACAGAGCCCAGATTGACGGTAGAGAGAAGAAGATTCTTATTAGGAAAACTGGCCATCCACACTTCACTATTTGAGGAAGGAGGGATGTGACAACCAGCCTTTATGTGTCTGCTTTGAAAGCTAAATGGATGCTATCCAAGGGTTGTCAAGCCTACCTAGCCATAGTTACCATACCTGAGGTTAAGGGGAGATCCTTAGATGAGATAGAGGTGGTTCGGGAGTATGCAGATGTGTTTCCAGATGATCTACCAGGGATTCCTCCTGAGAGGGAGGTAGATTTCTCTATCGAGTTAGCTCCTGGGACTAACCCTATATCTAGGGCACCCTATAGAATGGTCCCTGCAAAGTTGCTTGAGTTAAAAACCCAGTTGCAAGATTTGTTGGATAAAGGCTTTATCCAGCCCAGTACATCACCTTGGGGAGCACCAGTCCTCTTTGTGAAAAAGAAGGATGGGCCACTTCAGATGTGTATTGACTATCAAATGATTAACCAGGAAACCATTAAAAATAAGTATCCTTTGCCTAGAATAGATGACCTGTTTGACCAACTCAAATCAGCTCGAGTCTTCTCCAAGATCGATTTGAGGTTAGGATACCACCAGGTGAGAGTAAGGAGTGAGGATATACCTAAAATGGCTTTTCAAACCCGATATGGCCACTATGAGTTTGTGGTCATGTCGTTTGGATTATCCAATGCACCTAGTGTCTTCATGAACCTCATGAACAGTGTGTTCCAGCCTTTCCTTGACTCTTTTGTGATCGTGTTCATAGATGACATTTTGGTGTACTCGGATGACCTAGCCCAACACTGTGACCACCTGGGTAGAGTCCTTGATATCCTGAGAAAGCATAAGTTTTTCGGAAAGTTCTCGAAATGTGAGTTTTGGTTAGACCAAGTCATGTTTCTTGGACACATCATCTCAGGAGGAACAATCATCGTAGATCCAACCAAAGTATCAACAGTTTGAGACTGGCTGGCACCAAAGAACCCCTCCGAGATTCGCATCTTCTTGGGGTTGGCCAGATACTACCGACGCTTCATCAAGGATTTCTCAAAGACTACTTTGTTGTTGACCATGTTAACCTGGAAGGATGTGAAGTTTGTGTGGTCTAACATATGTGAAGCTCACTTCCAAGAGTTGAAGGTGAAGCTGACCACCACCCCTATGTTGACTCTACCTTCTGGCAATGAGGGTTTCATGATATTCATCGATTCTTCCAAGATGGGACTTGGCTATGTGTTGGAATAGAATCAGCATGTGGTTGCATATGTTTCCCGAAATCTCAAGCCCAATGAGGTGAATTATCCAACACATGACTTAGATCTAGCTGCTATTATCCATTCCTTTAAGATATGACTGCATTACCTGTATGGTGCTACCTTCGAGATCTTCACCGACCATAAGAGATTAAAATACCTACTGACACAGAGAGACCTGAACCTATGACAACAATGATGAATGGAGTATATGAAGGATTACGACTTCACCATCACCTATCATCCTGGTAAGGCTAATGTCGTAGCAGATGCTTTGAGTCAAAAATAGCTTAAGTGTGCAACTATTTTGTCAGTCAGTGGAAGAGTTTGGAGGAGCTAGTGGAGTGGACTCCACAACCGCTAGAAGATCGAGTTCGTTTGGCTAATATCCAGATTCAATCTGAGTTGTTAAATGAGATCATAGCATCCCAGTTGACCAATGAAGAGCTAGACAAGATGAAATGTTTAATGATGAAGCCACAGACTCATCTATCTGTGGGAGTAGACGGAGGAATCAAGTTTGAAAATCGCATATGGGTTCCAGAGGATTCATCGATAAAGGAACGTATCTTGCAAGAGGCTCATGGATCCAAATACACAGTACACCCAAGAACTATTAAGATGTTCAAGGACTTGCAAAGGTTTTTCTGGTGGCCAGGAATGAAGAAAGACATTGAGGCATGTGTGGCCAGCTGTCTTACGTGCCAGATGGTGAAGGTTGAACACCAACGACCCGACGGGCTTTTACAGTCGATAGAGATTCCAGAGTGGAAATGGAAACAAATCACCATGGATTTTTTGGTGGGTTTACCCTGGACCAAGAAATGTCATGATGCGATATGGGTCATGGTAGATCGTCTTACCAAGTCAGCACACTTCCTGCCTTAAAGACCACTGCTAAGGTGTTAGACCTAGCTGAGCTGTATATCAGAGAGATAGTGTGTTTGCATGGTGTACCGGGATCGATAATCTCTGATAGAGACCCAAAGTTCACTTCCAAGTTGTGGAAGCAAGTTCAAGAGGAACTTGGTACCAGGTTGAAGTTTAGTACAACTTATCATCCCTAAACGGATGGTCAGTCAGAACGGACAATTCATATGTTAGAAGATCTGTTGAGAGCTTGTGTGCTCGATTGGGGTGGCTCATGGGAGCAATACTTACCTTTAGCTGAGTTTGCCTACAACAACAGTTACCAAGACAATATCGGGATGCCTCCGTATGAAGCTTTGTATGGGAGACCATGTCGGTCCCCACTTCAATGGGATGATGTGGGTGAGAGGACCCTGTTGAGGTCAGATGAGCTCCAAGTGTATGCTGATAAAGTTTCTTTGATCAAGCAAAGGCTGAAGAGAGCCCAAGATCGACAGAAGTCATATGCTGATGCAAAGTGGATTGACATGCATTTCACTGTGGGAGAGCATGTGTTTTTGAAAATCTGACCACTCTGAGCTATAGCTAAGAATAGAGGAAAGTTGAGTCCCCGATATGTGGGTCCGTTTGAGGTGTTGGAATGGATTGGTGAAGCCGCATATCATTTGGCATTACCCCCTCAGTATAGCATGATGCATGATGTGTTTCACGTGTCCAACCTAAAGCGATATGTGCAAGATCTGAGTCATGTGGTGAGCATTGAACCTATTGAGATTCAAGGGAAGCTGACTTATCCTGAAACACCTTTGCAGATTCTAGATACCAAGGTGAAAGAGCTCAGATGCAAGAATATAGAGATGGTAAAGGTTCTTTGGAGGCACCATGGAGAGGATGAGGTCACATGGGAGCTGAAGGTAGACATGGAAAAAGAATACCCTGATTTGTTTGTTTGATTGTTTGAATTTTGAGGACAAAATTCCTATAAGGAGGGGAGGATGTTATAACCTCAATTTCCTAAGTATGTAATGAAAAGTGTAATTCTCTTTTCAATTTGTGATGGATTTCGTGTGAAATGGCCTTGATTGTTTGATAATGGGCTTTGTTGGCCATTGAGCCCAATTGAAAAGAAAAGAGAAATAAAAAGGAAAAAGATTTAATTAAATGAAAGGGAAATATGAGAAATAGTCTTTTATAAGAGGATAAAGGCAAATAGATATTCCCCAATATGGGAATCCATGCCTTTAGGATTTCTTGAGGTCCAAGGGACCCAAGATCACAAGATAATGGCAATGGGAAAAGAATTACTATTAATTTTGAATTAATTAATGGATAACTTGGGAGAGAAGGAAGCCTTCTCATCCATTGTAATTTGTTTCCCAAATTTCGTAAATATCTAGATAATGTCAAGACGAACCTTCCCTTAAAATTTAAGATAAATATGAGCTATGGTTTAGGAGATATGAATTTCCCAATTAATCTCCAAAATTGGGAATTATTCTAAAATTAGGAGTATACTTTCCTCTGTGTTTGATCGCGAGCAATGATATCCGTTGGATCTTGATCCGATGCCTGGCGTGCATCGTCCAAGTCCCACAGGGACTGTGACTCTGTGAGTTACAGAGGGAGTTTCCCTCTCGAATTTCTTGCAATCCAAAGGGGGTACAAACTGTTTGTTGATTCCTTTGGACTCAGGAGAGGAAACCGCAGAGTTTCATCTCGACTTTATCGAGGTTTGGCCGCCTATTCGGGAAGTTCCCAATTCTCACGCATCTGTCTCTACCCTATATAGGGGAGGATGTGTGAGGGCACCAACATGACTGATTTCTACCCCAACCTCTGTGGCAGAGCGCAAGGAGCGATTATGTGCCTCCAATTATCCCGTTTACCTTGACCTGCACCCCCGTTCCAGTGGCGAACCTCGTCGGAGTCCGACGAGTAGAGGAGGGTCACGGCATGTTCTAGGCACCCAATTGAACCCTCGATTGAGTTTTACGGAGGGAGGCGAAGCTCCCTGGCCGATGGGCATACTCAAAGGAGGATGAAAGCCCAGAGTCAAACTCCCATGTTGACCACTGGAGTTGCTGTGCTCGACGCAAGGTTGAAGAAGACCCCTTGGTCTTTTACATTTTTGCCCATCTGCGCCTTCTTTGTAGGTAAGGATGTTTCCATCCTTTGGCTTATTTCTGATCAAATTAGGTGCACACATTCCTGGTCGCTGGATCCTGAGTGGACCAGTGGACCATAGATCTAACGATCCCTAGTTTTCTGAAATTTGCTAATAAATCGATAAAAAGGATTTTCTTTGCTAAAATCATATCTTGTGCTAGAAAACTCAGATGAGAAAAGTTTATACATGTAAATTGATTAGAAAAATTCGAGGAATAAGTTAAAAATATTTTGAAAACCTAAATATGTTTCATTTTGCAAAAGTATATAATTTGGATGAAAAAGGTGTTAATTTGTGGTTAGAAACCCTAATTAAGGATTAAGGGTAGATTTGATGTTGCAAATAGATTAATTCGAATGTTATTAACTTAATTAATGATTAAGATGAATTGTAACCTGTTTTAGAGATGCAATTTCAAGATTTAGGGTTTAAACCTAATATGTTGGATAATATCCTTAGAAAACCCTAAGTAAGGGAAAAAGGGGAAGAAAAGACATAGTTAATCCGAAAATTAGGGTTTTATGGTCCAAACCTGATCTTAGGATCTTTTGTGAAATAAAGATGAAATAATTAGGACCCTAAAAAGGGCTAGTAACCCTAGAACATGATTAGGTCTATTAGACTTGGATACCATGATCCATGATAGAGAATGTTGGATGTGTTTTTTAGGGCCAAATTATGTGCTTGCTTGATTCTGGATTACTTGCTTGTTTGGGTTATTCCTACACTCGAGTCTGCCTGACAGGTATGTGGTTAATTGCGATTAATCACATTAGTTTTCCCAAAGGTTTCCTGGATGGTTAATCACATTGAATGAAACTAAACAGTTTGGATGTTCATACTGCAATTATAAAGTCACTATGGTTATCACAATTATAAATACGTGTGTATTCTCACACCTACATGCCACCCTGATGGATGATGCCAAAAAGGTCAGGCCCAGGAGGGTAGACCAGTGGGTACCATGAGAGGTGACCCTAGACACCAAGCTCGGGAATGAGAAGGTGGTCTATGTTGCATGACTATGGGGCACCATGAGAGGTGACCCCCAGGCACCAAGCTCGGGATTGAGAAGGTGGCCTTAAGTCAATGGCAAAAGTTAAATCCTAGAGGGGTATTCTAGGGTTAGGGAAAAAGTGGTGGAGAATGACACATTGAAAATGTAATTTGGTTTGCTAAATTACCCTGATTTTTGATAATTAAATTGTTAGCCATATTTGTGAAATTTTTGGTTGTCCCCACATACCAACATATTCCCGTATGCTGACTGACATTTTGTTTGTCGGGGTTTTAGGTATAACCCTTAAAAGCACAAACAGTAAAGTGACACATTGTGAAAATAAGAAATAAAGTGCAAGGAGGATTAGATAGAATAATTCAAGCTGTGGATAGATAGATTCCCAAAGTTTTAAAAGGTATGCAAAGTTATCTTTTAATACCAGATTCCAGTTTAGCTAGTAGAATTTCATAATTATTATTGATTATTTGTCAAACCTTTGATCCGGTTTATTGGGTTAACGACCTGACCTCTTGGTCTCCCTTAAGTGGGGGTTACCGGGAGGCGGGGTCGTTACAATTTCATTCATAAAAAGACTAAGCCCTTTGGGGTCTCCTTGATCAGTAGTCGAGAAGAAAGGTTTGTAAAATTCTACTGCTGCATTCACCATATCTTTTGGTATATGAATAATAGTGCTTTCAGGGAGCATCAATTGTGTGATGCACCTTCTTCTTCTCTTTTCTTTAACCAATGCATGGTAGAAAGTTGTATTTTGGTCTCCGCATTCTAGCCAACTTATCCTAGATTTTTCTTTCCATAGTGCTTCCTCTTGCTCCAGGATGGACTCTAGTTCTGCCTCCATGGCTCGAAGGAATTGTTTGTTTTTATAGAAGGGCTTTTTTCATATTCAATATGTGTGGTAAAGATAATTTCTTATAGGTCTCTCTTTTTGTTACACCCTGACATGCCACAAATAATATTACCCATAAATAAATTTGGAATTATAACTAAGCAACCAGATTATCAGAAGACACAAGAAATTAAAACCAATTTTGCAAAGGCACCATAAGCATATTACTTGTTACATATGGGTCCACAACAATGCCACATGTATCACATAACATATATTATGGTGCTTCCATCATTATTCAAAAACATTCCTGTCATCAACATGTTACATGATATATCTATTGCATATATATACATATACATATGCCATATATTACATACATGGATCACAAGCTTAAAACCTCATATCGATAATGTATCCACAAAACACATCGAGAACAACCCCAAAGACCTGAGTGTACATGGACAACATCTACGACTTTATCACCAAAATACTAGCATCACATCTATTACAACCCCAATTTTTGGGTTCATGTGGTTGGAAATGCAATTTCCCCAATAAATGTATAATTATGGGAAATGTATGAATTATATGTATTGAATGGATTCCCTTTGCAATATTTCCTTTGTTCATGTGATTTAGTGGATCATAAGATATTAATGAGTCCAATACGATTAAAAGAAAAAGAAGAAATCAAATATTACTTTATTAAGAAGGAAATATGAGATAATTATGCAATTATAGGAAATATGTAGAAATATGGATAATGAATCCATCTTGGATGAGATTTCGAATCCACAAGGCTTCTATTGGTAAAAGGAATCCAAATATATGATATCAAAGAATAAGAGAGAGAGAGAAAATAAGTATAAAATATGACTTATTAAGATATAACTTGCATATGAAGGAAGGTCTCTCATACTTTCAAGTTTGAGTCCCAAACTTGTCACAACGATTTTTTAAGTCATTATAGACTTTCCTTTAAAATTTGGTATTAATTGGATAAGGGGTTTGGGAGATATGGATTTTATAAGATTTCTAAAGTGAGAGGTATAATCAGTGATGTCACAATTATTTCCCCCGATTATTTTGATATTAAAACTTGAATAACCATAAGGCGTGCGGCATGGAAGCCATTGGATTAAGATCCAAGGGCGCCTGGGTCTTATTCTACATCAGGTAGGATCAAGAAACAAGAGGCATTCAGATTTTCCTGGATTCTCTCACAACCTGGTTCATATATGATTTTGGACTTCAGGAGTGAATTTTGCACCCAACTGACCTAGGATTGGGTGATTTGGGAAGCCCTAGAAGCTTCGCCCAATTTCTCTTCGTAGTAGGGTTGCGTCAGGAGAACTCCCCCTATAAAATAGGATCATTGATCCCTAACAGGGACAAAATTGCCTCTATGAGGCTCTACTAGCCTTCACGATAAAAAAACCGGTGAGGAATTTCCCCTAGAGCTCTACTCTCTACCCCTACACCGCTCTACTTACCTTGCCAAGGTCACCCTCCCCATACTAGCCATCCAACATGCCAACAAAGAATTTTAAGCACAGTTAGTTTCAGCGGAACTTGGCAAAGATGTGCATGTCGCCACTTTGTGGTTTGAGGGACGAGAGTGCAAGGTCAACCATGGTGTTGACCATGGGTCAGAACAGCTCTGTGTGTGAGGACCATCACAAGGAAGAAGATGGGAGAGGAGGAAAAGACCTCCTAGCCCCCAATTCTTGTGAAAGGAGATAGGAGTAAAAGAGACTTTCCGTCTCCATTAGTGCGACACTGCCCGTGAGGAAAAAAAATAGAAAGGTGGGCCGCCTGCTGACGTGGTTCCTTGCTATTGGTCCAAAGGTAAATTATTTAGAATAATCCTAGTTTTTTTGGTTGATAAAAAAACTCGTGTTACTATAAAATGAAACCCAAAACTTTGGGTACATAGAGAACCCCTTACAACCCATGATATAAATCCAGACAACACTAGAGGCCTAGAGAAGACCTCCCAAGAAGAGAAGGAGAAAAGATGAAAACTGCATATGCTATGCTAGCAACAACCACACAGTTGTAGAGTTGCCTACAAATGACTAAAGACCACTAACAGTATGTCCACCTTCAAAGTGTGGCTTCAAACCGCCTGAAACAACCTTAGACTACAAGGGAAGATAGCATCATCCAAGGGTCAGCCATCGACAGTCTCGATTCTACAACCAGGAAAGCAACCAAGAAAGCCAGAGATGGAACCAAGAAGCACATCCAAAGGACATGACAAACAACTTATGTCCATGAAAGGGAAGCCCCCTGTCCTCCATACGCAATATGCTCATCTGTCTAAAAGAATGTAATTCAAGAGCGCATCCAATCATCTTCATCAGTCGTCATGACACCCATATTAGGAGCCTTTAGCAGCCATTTGCAACCATCCAGGAAGCAAGTGGTTTAGGCTTTACAAAACCGATGAGTACGATCAATACTCTACCCGTTTCTTTCTGCCTGACTTCTTCTTTCTCCTTGACTAGATTTGATCATAGTCCACAGAAAGAGAATCCCAGAGTTCTGCTTCGTCGTCAGTAGTGTTGGACACCACATCATCTCCAAACAAATTCTCTCTATAGTGACTCGAGGAGCCACAACTATTCCATATTTTGTTCAGCTGAAAAGAACCAGACCCAAAACCTTCTGCAACACAAGATGGCGTTCCAACAGGTTCCATCCTTTGAATGTTGGAGGAGAGGCATTGGGCTTGCTGGATCTCTCGTTCACTGTCAATGACAATATCTTTGACTTGTTGGAAGATCAGGTCACGTAGGTTGTCATCCACGTCTGAATGGATCTCACAAGCACTGCTCGATGGGTGCTTCACAGACTTGCAAGCCTTCTTAGCATTATGTCGAGCAGCTGACTTGCCTAGCTTGACTTGAATGTCCTTCTCTGGTGGAGGCTTCCTTGTCTTCTGAGGGAAAAACACCCCCCTATGCCCGATGTTCTTGCAGCTGGGGTAGATTACAGAGTGTGCAATCAGCTCCACCTTCAGGGACTTCAGTGAAGAATCAACCTCCACCTTCGTGGCTATAGGAAGCCTATGTTTGCAGCTGACTTCTATGTAGACAAGTGCATTATTGAGACACCCTGCAGCAATGGATTGCTCATCAACATCGACTGGGATGCCAATGGTGCTGGCGACATGGGCTGCATTGCGTCTGGTCCATGACAAACCCATGTTTGCGATTCTGAACCAGATCGGAACCCGTGGGAAGGAGATGGGTTGGAGAGGTGAACATGGCTGGCACGCGTGGTTGATGATCAACGATCCATCCATGAACCATGACACCTCGTCTAGGACCCGGTCCTTCTCACTCTCGGTCGACATCTTCATGATGAAGCCATCACGCTCCTCAGCAACGATCTCGATGAGGCCGCTAGGTCTCCAGAGACGTCGCATCCAGTCGCTCAGTTGGCCACCGAAGGGCTTTCTACCCACAAATCTCACCGAGAGGTACTCGTTCCAATTGGGGATTGAGCACTCTTGGCTAGAAATTGTAGCATACTTCTCCCCGTATCGGATGCAGGGCTCGATGTAGTCAATCGCCACCTCGATTTCTGTCCTATCCAACCCACTGGCAGCGAACCAGTCTGCAAGATGGATAGAAGAAGAAGCTTCTGCGGCTTTGCCCGAAGTTGGCTTCGAGGGGCTGGCGACGACACTTTCAACCCTAGGCTATTGTGGAGGGTCGGTTTTTCCCCTGCTTCCTTCTCCATCTGCCTCTGGTTGGCGGTATGGAGGAATAATCCTAGTTAATTATTAGTAACTCTGATTAAGATGAAACATATATGAAAGTCCATAAGAAAAATGCAAGGAGTACAATAAAAATATAGATGAAGCCTAATTATGCTTGCAATTCAAAAAGTACTTAAAGATGTCATCTTTAATGGTTTTATTAATGAAAGACCCTAAGATTTGATGATAATTAGATCTAATAACGTTCTTGGAATATTTTTGAGAAAATATTAACGTGTTGTTAATAAAAGAGATAATTAGGTCTAAAAGATGATCTTTGTACATAATTGTCTTAATTTAGGGTTCCAGGTACATGAATATGCATTAATGGGCTCAGAAACTCTAATTGTGATAATTATGACTTTTAATGGTTTTAATTGCACAAATCCATGAATAAGACAGAGATATGTTGTCCAAAGTCAATTTGAGTATAAAAGACCCTTAATATGAATAAGTTGAGTAATTAGGGGTATTTATGAGTAGAAAAGCTATTTTAGGGTTTATTGACCTAAAAAGGATAAAGTTTGAGAAATTGATCTAAGAAACCTTAATGAATCCTAATGAGACCTAGAAACTGTAAAAATGTGTCCCAAGTCAATAAGGAGTTATTTGGGATATATTTGTGACAATTAGACATTATACATGCTTTCAGGATCCAAGTTTGCTTGATTGGTTGCTTGTCTTGCTTGTTTGGACATCTAAGTTGGATTCAGATAAACTACTTCTTTGAGATCTCCAAAGTAGGTATGTGGTTACACTTATGGTTAAATCACTTTTGTTGCTCGTTGATTCCCAAGGTTTTAATGGTTTCTTGGAAATAATTGCTTGTTTGACTTTTATTTCATGCAACTATAAAGTGACTATGACTATCACCATAAGTATACATGCATGACTAGGTAAGATCCTAGTCCTCCTCTGTAGCTTTGTTAATGATGAGAAGGATGACCTAGTACATGGTCTACCCACGAGGTAGGATCATCAGGTTATCGAATGACCTAGTACATGGTCTACCCATGAGGTAGGATCATCAGGTTATCACGAGTCGATGTGTTGGTCTACCCTTTGGTAGGACCTAATGACTCCACGACCCTATGTATTGATCTACCTATAAGGTAGGATCATGGGGGTTAGTTGAGATCTACCATATGAGAGGTAGTATCCACGTCCACTGTAGGGACAACACAGAGGCTAGGGTATGTAAGGATTGAGTAGTCATGCTTAAAATCTAAAGTTTGCTTTGTTAAATCATAATTGCTTGTAATATGTTGTTACAATTAAATGCAAGATTATTGGTTTCCCCACATACTAGTATAATTCATTATACGGACCGGCTTTTGTTTGTCAGCATTTTAGGTTTATCAAGAAAATAGATATTCCTTTAAAGTGACAATGATGGAATAAGACTTAATAAAGATTGGAGGATTTTAGATAGATAGATGTTATATGGGGTAAAGTCCCTCAACTCCTATATTTTGCAAGGTATGAGAAAATAAATTTTTTAATTCCATTTTAAAGCTTAGTTGTTGTAGAATTTATTAATTATTGTTGATTATTTGCAAAACCACTGATCCTATTTTGGGATAACGCCTCTGACCTCTTGGTCTCCCTTAATTGGTGGTTACCGAGAAGTGGGGTTGTTACAATTGGTATCAGAGTCATGGTTTTCCATTTAATCTCTAATAATTATTAAATTTTACAAACTCTTTAGAGCCCAAGGGAGTTATTAAAGGATTTTCCAATGATGGATGTGTCTAGAAAAGGATCACAATCTGGGGGCTGGCAAGATTTTCCTCCACCCCACTAGTCAGTCTATGAGGACTCCTAGATCTGTGTGACTGCCTGGCCAAAATCAGAGGATTTGACTCAAAATAAGATACCTCTAGGTCTTCTCTCATCTGTCTTTGTCCCTTCTCTACCCTGTTCATTGGATAACTTTAAGAGATTAGGGTTTCTTTCTCTCCACCCCTCTTGTATTTTGGGATTAAGAATAATAAGGATTGAATCCTCCACCAAATAATAGAAAGCATGTAAACAAGATGTCATGGACATAAGTTTTAATAGTTTAAGTGCAAACTAAGGATTAGTTACATGCTTAGGTTGCATAGTGTATGTTTCCATGCCCTCAAGAGAACCCTGAGTTTAGACCTTCTGGTAGGAGGATGAGGAGAGAGTTGGCCTTGAAAAAAGAAGCCTCTAGGAAGAGGAAGAGACCTGATGCATCCTCTAAGGATGATTCTAACCCAAACCCTAAGCGGTGGATAGAGAAAGAGAAGACACGATGAGTTGGATATCATAGTTGACCATGTATGCACATATGTGGGTTAGACACACATGTTGTATAGTGGTTTTAAGAATCCATTAGAAGCATGAACTATGTGTGGTTGTTTGACCCTAGTTCCTTGTAGCGACCCGACCTTGTGAGGGTCGTGCCTGTTAGGGTGGGGGATATCTCCCTCATTGAGGAGGTTAGTGGTAACCATATAGGAACCCTAATAGCTATATATGAACAGAAAAGATGTATCTCCCTACATAGAAGAGAGTGGTAACAAGGCTTGCATCAGGTTTTAGACCTAATCCAGATAGGTTGTTCCTAATAGTTTATGAGATGGACATGCAAAGAGCTTTGGATAATCTTGGTCGGACATAGATTTTGGATCATTCTTTTCACCTAGGTAGGTGTAGACATGTAACCTTAAGAGCTTGAACCACCTTCTATGAGAGAACCTCCAGTGGAAGGACCAGTTGTAGGGTTAGCTCTAGAGGAAGGGTGAGACCCGATGAAGGAGGTTGGAGACCTTGACACTGAGACATGAGGAATAATGTGAAGTTGGTTATGATATGACCTAGTTTTAACAACCTTGAGTAGATATTTGAGGTTTCCTCATGCATGATCCTTGGAGGCTTGTTGTACCTTGGATACCTTTAGAGGAACAAAGACCTAGAATGAAAAAGAGGCTTTGTGAACAAATATATAGACGATATGAGTACCTACCTTTTAGGAACATGAAGAAGAGTTCCTTAGACCCTAAAAAGGGTATGATAACAAGTGGAGAGGCATAGTACCCAGTGGACGCTAAAGGTTGTTCATGTGGAAGAGTGTTATGATGTGTATGATATACTTGGCATAGGTTCGATTCATGTTTGAATAGCTGAGCATGCAGCTAGGTAGTCGTTGCATAAGAAGTGAACCTGGGGTTCCTAGACCAAAGAGGGGAAGTAGCAGTACATGGTGCATGTAATGTTCGTGAGGCTGATTAAGTTCATGGTATTTGAGTATGAACCCTTCACATGTTAGGGAAAAGGGAAACCCCACCCAAACTGAGTTATATGTTGATGAACCACTCACACAAGATGGTGACATATGATATTGGTCCAACCTTGAGGAATGATGAATACGCATGACATACCAACAAACTTAGCATGGTTTAGTAGCTCATCTCCTTGCTAGCTACGTGCCCAATTAGTATGATAGGGCAAAGCATATACATTATGAGGTAAACCTTCAAGAAAAGAATGTTTGGTGACCTTTGTTACTATAACGAGATAGTTTTCTCCCATCGTGGGGAGGGACCCTTCTGTAGGGTGAGTACCAGCTTTTGTTTAGGTTTGAGGTAACCTAAAGAGGTCTCTTATAAGAGTTTGATGAGATAAGTAAAGAGCACATAGTACAAACATGAATCTATAGACCCATGTGTGACCGTCTCTAAAGGGTCATGAAGATATGTTGCCATGGAAGTAACCTATATGGGGCCAGACCAAGATAGGTAGGTCTCTGTGACTTCCATGAAAGGATGTAAGTTTGACCATGAGTGCCCAAAGAGATGGTGGAGATTCAGGCGAGGATTCAAGGATGATATGTGCATGAGTATCAACACAGAAATCACAAGCTACTATAGAATTCTAGGTCAACACTAAGGTCAAGTAGGGATAAGACTGTAACGACCCCGCCTCCCAGTAACCCCCAATTATGGGAGACCCGAAGGTCAGAGCCGTTATTTAATTAACAGGATCAAAGGTTTGACAAATGATCAATAACAATTAATAAACTTTACCAACTAAACTGAAAACTGGTATAAAATAAAACTTTTCTTACCTTGGAAAAACTGGGATTTCTAAACTTATATCCATGAAGAAACTAAACTAACTAATCCTCTTGTGCACATTATTTCTCATTTAATTCCACATCTGCCACTTTACTGTTTGTTCTTTTCATTTGTACCTAAAATGCTGACAAACAAAATGTCGGTCAGCAAGAAGCTGGTATGTGGGGGAAACAATAAACGTGCAACTATAGTAACAAAGTAATCAACCAATTATCATTTAACAACCAAGATTACATTTTAAACCATACTACTCAATCCTTTCCTATCCCCTATCTCTGTGTTGTCCCTACAGTGGACTGAGATCCCACCTCTCTCTAGGTAGATCCTTATTAAACCCTGCATGATCCTACCTAACAGGTAGATCAATCTCTAGGGTTGAGTTGCATGGCACTACCCATTGGTAGTCCAATCTCTAACTCAATGTGACTTGATGGACCTACCCCATTGGTAGCCATTTACTAAGTCACCAAATGACCTGATGGGCCTACCCCATCGGTAGCCTTTTACTAGGTCAACTCATTAAGCTACAGAGGGGACTAGGATCTGAGCTAGTAGGCATATCCCTTATGTGATAGTCATATTCACATTATACTTTGCATGAATTAAATACATCCAATAGTTTAATTCAAGTCACGATGGAAACATCGACAAAACCCCGGAAAACTAATTCGGGTAGTCATACGTGTAACCACATACCTGTACATGTAGATTCAGGTGCAAGAATAATCCAAACCACAATGAGCAAGCAAGCATTCAATAAGATCCTGAAACAATTATACAATTTCTATTTATTACTCATGTCATTAAGATCTATTAAATCTAACTCACTTCTTAGGGTTTCTAGTCCACTTTTAGGGTTTCCATTGCAATTAGGGTTTCCCTTCATCTTTTACTATTTTAAATCCTAATTTATCGCAATTGATCACAAACCCTAATTATTTCCACATCTAATCCTCAATTCCGGATTAAAGACATAATTAACCATTAATTAAGCTCATTAAGCCTCTCTTTTATTAAAGCTACTATTCTTATCCTTTTAATCCATGACAATATCATTATATGCATTTGTCATTGATTCATAGTTCATTATGGTCTAAATCACATATGAACCCGATTTGCCATTAATTCCACCTTTTATTCATGAGAAAACCCTAATTACTACATTTAGGGTATTTATCCACAAATTAGGAACTTAATGCTCGAAATAGCTTAGATTCAACATATTCCAACTTTAATCATGAAATTAATCAATTAAAGCCATTAATAGTTGATTTAGTCAACATTAGGGTTTCAATGCCCATTAAAGTATATTCATGCATATGAAACTCTAAATTAACTAACTATATGCAAAGTCCATCCTTTTTCTTCCTAATGTTCCTTTTTATCATTAACAAGCTAATATCAACTTTAATCATCTATTAAACCCTACTAATCACTTTAATCATACCAAAATAGGGTTCTTTAAAAATTAATACATTAAAGTTGATATCTTTCATTACTTTTCGAATTTCATAAGGAATCAGGCTTCAATTATATTTTTATTAGATTTCCCTCGTTTTTCTAAGTGTAATTCATGTATAAACTTTTGTCATCCGAGCTACAAATCATTAGATATGGAATTAGCAAAAATATTCACTTTGGGCCAACCAGAAGCCGCCACGTCGTCCGATTCTCATGCTATGCGATCAGTTTTGGAAACATAACCAAATTACCATTGTACCCCTACGTAAGCCGTTGCTTCTTCAGCCCACGGAGGGGCAATCTCGTCCAATGGCCGCATCATCTTCAAGCTTGCGCCAAGCCTACTTGTGTGCATCCCTGCTGCGCTTCGGGGCCCACCTCCTCCATCCCAGGGCTCGAAAGTCACCGCCCATGGCTGCCCTGACCTCGCAGCACCCTAGCACACGGGAGGAGCCCTCCAGGTCAGACTACTTTACCCATATTCGAGTGAAACCAAGCAACGGTGGCTGCTGCATTTGCAGCAGTTCACAGACCTAAAGAGGGTGTTGCTCGAAGATGTCAGTGTAACCTTGGTGGGCGGTTCTTCATGGTTGGTCGCGGATGTCTCCTGCCTCAGACAAGGCCATAAACATCCCCCCTGTCGCTCTAAGGATAGGGTCTACACCCTCGCTAGGGTTTCCACATAAGGAAGATGATGGGAGGGAGAGAAGAATCCTTGGGATTCTCTGGAGCTCGATCCAGGGGGTCTACCCCTTTTATAGGGGAGGAATCCTCGCCCTAAGAGGCCCATCAAAGAGGAACAAGCCTTCTCCTAAAAGAAATTCTATTCCTTTAATGATAAGCAAGTCTCTCTCTATCTCTCCTATTACTTTGATATTCCTTTTTCTTGTGATATTAGGATTTCGAAAATCATTTCCTTTATCTTCTTATTACTTGCCTCTTAATTATTTATCACGAAATCATGTTTTCTTTTAATAGAAAAAATACTCCCTTTTATCCATATTAAAAAATTCATCAATAATATATCACATTATGCTATTATTTGCAATCTTGGTATTTTCTCTTTCTTTCCTCTTTGTTGGGGCTCCTTGGATCCCAAGAAACTCAAAGAATTTGAAATTCCTTTTTAAGGAATACTTATTATACTTAAATGCTTCCATATGCATTATTTCACATTATCTTGTTTATTCTTCTTTAAAATATCTCTTTTTGAGGATTTCTCTTTATTTCTCTTTTATTTTCCTCATTGGTATTCCTTTTATTATTAGGAATCCTTGGGATACGAAATTCCACTAAGGATAACTTGATTATACCTCTTTTTGCTTATTTCCCACATATTACCATTATTTTCAATTTCTTTCTTACTAAAGAAATAATTAATTAACTTTTTCTTTTCTTATTGCTTTCTTTTTGCAACTTGGGATTCCTTGGAATCCAGGCAACCCAAGAGGCATGAAATTCATCCTTGGATCACATTCTTTTGCCTTCTAGAGGTTTCCACATCTTTCTTTTCTCAAATTCTTAATTATTCCTTTATTAATTGAATTTTCTTGTTATTAGGCCCAATAGCCAATCAAGCCCACAAAACAACCAACAAGGCCATTGAAATCCATTTATTCAAAACAAATTATATCATTATTTGTTCCAATATCTTTAATATGAGAAATTATGTTTCTCAGCAAATGAACCCAAAATTTGGGGTGGTAACATCCTTCCCCTCTTATAAGAATTTTGTCCTCAAAATTCCATCAAGCAAGCAAACAAACGGAACAAGCCTTTCATATGTCCATCATGGCTCCCATGTGGCTTCACCCTTTCCATGGTGCTTCCCAAGAACCTTCACTATCTCATATTCTTCCATCTGAGTTCTTTCTTACCTTGGTATATTGTACCCTCATAGGTGACTCAGGACATTTCAACCTCTCAAAAGATGAATTGGTTCAGGGCTCAACACATGGCTTGTGTACTTCACATAGTGCTCTAGATCAGACTTATGCAACACATCACTTTATCCTGAGAGTCAGGTTACACACAACCATATCCACCAATCCATCTCAAATGGACCCATATATCGGGGACTCAGCTTTCTCAACTGTAGCTTAGAGGGGTCGGATTTTCACATTATATCCCCCCATAGTGAACTGCATGTCAGTCTGCTTTGCATCAGCTCGTGACTCATGTCACCCTTGGGTTCTCTCTCAGCCTTTGCACGATCAAGCGACTTCATCTGCACACACTGTGGTTCTTTTATGACCTTCATGAGGCCTCCTTCACCAACATCATCTTAATGAAGTGGTGACCGACACTACCTCCTTATGGAACTTCTTGCATCACGATAAAGGTTATGGTGGTAAACATCACATTTTAATAACTGTCTCTTTGTATCACCTTGAACAAGCACACTTGCTCTCATCAGACCCTCTCGTCTGGATCATACTAACCATTAGTTAGGGGTGATAAGCAGCACTATCGTCGAGTTCTTCATACACCTACTTCCACCGCATGGAATTAAACCTTCTAATCATGCTCAAGAAATTTTGAACTCGCATCATGGTGTAGTTGAACCACTTCTCTCTCTATTATAAGTAGTTCAATCCCGATCTATCACTTAACAATACTCTTCTTTTTCCTGTCATCTAGGTAAGGTGATCTACCATAACCCACATTGATCTTCCTTGGTTAAGGGGAGATTCTCCACATTATTCATAGTGACGAACTCCCATTCCCTCTCAGGGACTCTTTTATCCTCTATATCGATACACTGGGTTACTGGTGTTCATCCTTCACCTCTATCATGCATGGCCACAAGCCACATGCACCTTCATCTTAAGCATCCAAAGTGCTACTATCTCTTACTACTATGGTATATGATTATCTTAAAATCATGATATCCAGGGTGTCATGATTCCTCCATCTTAATTCCTCAGAAACCCTACACCACTCCATTCATGGTTTTATCACCTTCTTTTTCAGAGTTGCGTATCTGAGGTTCTGCAACCATCCTTTCATTATATCATGGACTAGGCTGGCTAACCAAAAAATCATTTACTTGATTAACCGCTATTGATACATCTGGGTGTTAGCCAAATTTATCTCTTTTTCTCAAATTAAGGTTAGCCTAACAACCTCAACTTCTAGACTCTAACTAAACTAGGCAGCTATATCTCAACCAGAGCATTTATTACCACTTCTTATCCTTAGTGTTAGGTAAAGTTGAAGACATACTTTTCCATGTATTTCACTTATAACCTCAAACTCGAATTCCAAGTCTATCTTCATTGAGAATGCTCATGATAAAAATATCCACACAAGATGATTTCTGTAATACTCTTATCATTTGTACCTATCCATGTATCATTTACTCCCCCAAGGTACGTTATCATCTCTGTCCTCATTCCTTATAGAAACGTTCCAACTCACATCATCTTTGTCCTAGGTGTGTGGCATGCATACTGTCCTATCTCTCACTCCCATAACAAGAAGAAATAAGCATTTGGCGGCCGTCCAAATACAGAGTTCTTCCCGTTCCAAGAGTAGAGATGGTACAGCCCACCTTGCCAGTACACCTTTAAATCTAAGTTGAAATGTGCAACTCATGTCTCTACATCACAAACATCATGATATCAAGATTACTTCCATGGAAAACTGATCTGAAACCTACTTGGGTCACCACACAATCCTTGGACATTTCCTCTAGGTCTATAGGGTGCCGACACTTTTGGGGTCACCCCTTTTCCCTTATGCATCCATAGAGTGCCCTACTCATCTACCCTTTGGGTCCCATGAGTTCATGAAGGTGATCAATCTCCTAACCCATGGCCCTCAGACAATGATAGCGGTTACCTCCCGACCCTATGGTCATGTGCAACTAGGGAATTAGACAACTCCTTATTCCATCGGTCTTATCCCTACCTGACCCTAGGATAGACTTAGGATTCCATTATAGTACATGTTCAACTTAGAACCTTACTTACTCCTTCCTCATCTCTCTCTGCATTCGTGACTGACTTTCATCCCTTCATAGGGGTCATGGCAACCTGCCTACCTTGGTCAGGCCCCAAACTGGTTACCTCCATGGTAACACATCCACATGCACTTTAGAGATGGCTACGTATGGGTCTACATGTTCATTCTCTTTCCATGTACTTTTCACTTAGCTTCTCAAGGTCCTATGAAACCTCTTTAGGTTACCTAAAAACCAACAAAACGGGTATACACCCTACTAAAGGGTTCCTCTCCCAGTATGGGAGGAAACTACAACTATGAACAACAAGGTCACAACCGTCCTTAGGGTTTGCATCCACTTGAGTATGCTTAACCCTAGCAAGCCACTAAGGCACAAGGAGACCCCCTACTAAACCATAATAGGTCACCCTTGTTCTCATCCTTGACATTAAATCAACTTAGTGGTGAGGGCTTCATCAAACATACCCTTAACTTAAGGGGTTTCCTTTTCCCTCTACACATGAGGAGTACCATGCTCGAGACTATAGAGACTCAAATCTCATCATGAGCATTGGGTACACTACTTCCCCTCTTAAGTCTAGGAACCCTAGGTTCACCTTTGGGGTGTCCAACTGCATGCTCAATCTCTTAACCATGAATCAAGCATGTCCAAGGTATGGCATGTACTTCTATGATCCTTCTACTCGAGTAACACTTCGGGGTTGAGTCCTCCTCTAGGACAACCAACTAGGTATAAAGCCTCACAACTGGTTACTTAAACCTCTGCAGGGGTTTAAGGAACTCTCTATCTCATCCAGCGGGTAGTCACTTATACCATGGGTACCAGAAGCATCATCCTCCCTCTAAGGTTTGGTTCCTCTAAAGGCAACCAAGATATCATCAGCCTTCAGGACTGAAACATAAGGCAACCACTATCATCCACTTAGGTCACATCATCCTCAACTACTCACTGTTCCTTATGTCTCAGAGTCTAAGCTTTCGACCCTCTTGCTTGAGTCATGCTTTCTCTCTCTTACTACCTGAGGTCCTTTCTCCATGATGAATCAAGCTCACTAGCATACCTCCACATGGGTGAAGCCTATGCTTGACCTTATGTTTTCTCAAGATCATCCCTAGCCCTTTATGCTCATCCCATATCCTTCATGCATACTGGCCAGGGTTTCAACCTACTGCTGTCTACTGACATACTCTGGGTGCAAGCTATACCCTACTTGTCTAAGCCCATAGGGTAACTATAGGTTCTCGTCTAACCTCATCCATGAAGGAGCTATCCTTCTCTCTAGCATGCAAGACCCTCTCCAGGGTTGGGTTGCCAAAGGTACTAGGTCATCTACCCTCTTATGGCATCCCAAAGGCATGTCCAACCAAACACTTGATCAACCATGACATCTAACTCATCATGTCCTCTCTCTCTCTAACCTTCACTTAGGGTTAGGGTTAACATCATCCTCAAAGGATGTGCTAGGTCTCTACTTTTAGTGGAGGTCTCTACCTCCAAGACTAACTCTCTCCACTCATCCTCCTGCCAAGGAGGTCTATACTCAAGTCTCTCCTGAGGGCAATGACAACTCGTGTCATACGACCTAAGCATGTATCTAGTCCTTTACACTTACTCTATTAAGCTTATGTCCATGACATCTTATTTACATGCCTTTTATTAATTTGGTGGAGGATTCCTTAATCCTTATCAACCCTACCCATACCTCAAGAGGGTGAGGAAAAGAGAGAAAACCCTAATCCTTAAGGTCCTTAATAGAATTTTAGTTGAGAAGGGATGAACAAGGTGAGAGAGTCCTAAAGGTATCTTATTTCGAATCATACCCTAAGACTTTGGCCATGCAGTCACACGAATCCGGGAGTCCTCATATTCTGACTAGCGGTGCGGAGGAAAATATTGCCAGCCCCCGGTCGTGATCCTTTTCTAGACACCTCTGTCTTTCAGGTAATCATCTAATAACTCCCTCAGTTCTATGGAATTTGTAAAATTTAATAATTATTAATGATTAGATGAGGAACCTATGCTCTGATACCAATTGTAACGACCCCGCCTCCCAGTAACCCCCAATTAAGGGAGACCCGAAGGTCAGAGCCGTTATTCAATTAACAGGATTAAAGGTTCGACAAATAATCAATAACAATTAATAAACTTTACCAACTAAACTGAAAACTGGTATAAAATAAAACTTTTCTTCCCTTGGAAAAACTGGGATTTCTAAACTTCTATCCATGAAGACGCTAAACTAACTAATCCTCTTGTGCACATTATTTCTCATTTAATTCCACATCTTCCACTTTACTGTTTGTTCTTTTCATTTGTACCTAAAACGTCGACAAACAAAACGTCGGTCAGCAAGAAGCTGGTATGTGGGGGAAACAATAAACGTACAACTATAGTAACAAAGTAATCAACCAATTATCATTTAACAACCAAGATTACGTTTTAAACCATACTACTCAATCCTTTCCTATCCCCTATCTCTGTTTTGTCCCTACAGTGGACTGAGATCCCACCTCTCTCTAGGTAGATCCTTATTAAACCATGCATGATCCTACCTAACAGGTAGATCAATCTCTAGGGTTGAGTTGCATGGCACTACCCATTGGTAGTCCAATCTCTAACTCAATGTGACTTGATGGACCTACCCCATTGGTAGCGATTTACTAAGTGACCCAATGACCTGATGGGCCTACCCCATCAGTAGCCTTTTACTAGGTCAACTCATTAAGCTACAGAGGGGACTAGGATCTGAGCTAGTAGGCATATCCCTTATGTGATAGTCATATTCACATTATACTTTGCATGAATTAAATACATCCAACAGTTTAATTCAAGTCACGATGGAAACATCGACAAAACCCTGGAAAACTAATTCGGGTAGTCATAAGCGTAACCACATACCTGTACATGTAGATTCAGGTGCAGGAATAATCCAAACCACAATGAGCAAGCAAGCATTCAATAAGATCCTAAAACAATTATATAATTTCCATTTATTACTCATGTCATTAAGATCTATTAAATCTAACTCACTTCTTAGGCTTTCTAGTCCACTTTTAGGGTTTCCATTGCAATTAGGGTTTCCCTTCATCTTTTACTATTTTAAATCCTATTTTATCGCAATTGATCACAAACCCTAATTATTTCCACATCTAATCCTCAATTCCGAATTAAAGACATAATTAACCATTAATTCAGATCATTAAGCCTCTCTTTTATTAAAGCTACTATGTTTATCCTTTTAATCCATGACAATATCATTATATGTATTTGTCATTGATTCATAGTTCATTATGGTCCAAATCACATATGAACCCGATTTGTCATTAATTCCACCTTTTATTCATGAGAAAATCCTAATTACTACATTTAGGGTATTTATCCACAAATTAGGAACTTAATGCTTGAAATAGCTTAGATTCAGAATATTCCAACTTTAATCATGAAATTAATCAATTAAAGCCATTAATAGTTGATTTAGTCAACATTAGGGTTTCAAGTCCCATTAAAGTATATTCATGCATATGAAACTCTAAATTAACTAACTATAATGTTCCTTTTTATCATTAACAGGCTAATATCAACTTTAATCATCTATTAAACCCTACTAATCACTTTAATCATACCAAAATAGGGTTCTTTAAACATTAATATATTAAAGTTGATATCTTTCATTACTTTTCGAATTTCATAAGGAATAATGCTTCAATTATATTTTGATTAGATTCCCCTCATTTTTCTAACTGAAATTCATGATAAACTTTTGTCATCCGAGCTACATATCATTAGATATGAAATTAGCAAAAATACTCACTTTGGGCCAACCAGAAGCCGCCACGTCGTCCGATTCTCATGCTATGCGATCAGTTTTGGAAACATAACCGAATTACCATTGTACCCCCGCGTAAGCTGTTGCTTCTTCAGCCCGCGGAGGGGCAATCTCCTCCAACGGCCGCATCATCTTCAAGCTTGCGCCAAGCCTACTTGTGTGCCGCCCTGCTGCACTTCGGGGCCCACCTCCTCCATCCCAGGGCTCGAAAGTCGCCGCCCATGGCTGCCCTGACCTCACAGCTCCCTGGCGCACGCGAGGAGCCCTCCAGGTCATGACTACTTTACCCATATTCGAGTGAAACCAAGCAACGGTGGCTGCTGCATTTGCAGTAGTTCGCAGACCTAAAGAGGGTGTTGCTCGAAGATGTCAGCGTAACCTTGGTGGCCAGTTCTTCATGGTTGGTCGTGGATGTCTCCTGCCTCACACAAGGCCATAAAAATCCCCCCGTCGCTCCAAGGATAGGTTCTACACCCTCACTAGGGTTTCCACGTAAGGAAGATGATGGGAGAGAGAGAAGAATCCTTGGGATTCTTTGGAGCTCGATCTAGGGGGTCTACCCCTTTTATAGGGGAGGAATCCTCGCCCTAAGAGGCCCATCACAGAGGAACAAGCCTTCTCCTAAAATATATTCTATTCCTTTAATGATAAGCAAGTCTCTCTCTCTCTCCTATTACTTTGATATTCCTTTTTCTTGTGATATTAGGATTTTGAAAATCATTTCCTTTATCTTCTTATTACTTGCCTCTTAATTATTTATCACGAAATCATGTTTTCTTTTAATAGAAAAAATATTCCCTTTTATCCATATTACAAAATTCATCAATAATATATCACATTATGCTATTATTTGCAATCTTGGTATTTTCTCTTTCTTTCCTCTTTATTGGGGCTCCTTGGACCGCAAGAAACTCAAAGAATTCGAAATTCCTTTTTAAGGAATACTTATTAACCTTAAATGCTTCCATATGCATTATTTCACATTATCTTGTTTATTCTTCATTAAAATATCTCTTTTTGAGGATTTCTCTTTATTTCTCTTTTATTTTCCTCATTGGTATTCCTTTTATTATTAGGAATCCTTGGGATACGAAATTCCACTAAGGATAACTTGATTATACCTCTTTTTGCTTATTTCCCACATATTACCATTATTTTCAATTTCTTTCTTACTAAAGAAATACTTAATTAACTTTTTCTTTTCTTATTGCTTTCTTTTTGCAACTTGGGATTCCTTGGAACCCAAGCAACCCAAGAGGCACGAAATCCATCCTTGGATCACATTCTTTTGCCTTCTAGAGGTTTCCACGTCTTTCTTTTCTCAAATTCTCAATTATTCCTTTATTAATTGAATTTTCTTGTTATTAGGCCCAATAGCCAATCAATCCCACAAAACAACCAACAAGGCCATTGAAATCCATTTATTCAAAACAAATTATATCATTATTTGTTCCAATATCTTTAATATGAGAAATTACGTTTCTCAGCAAATGAACCCAAAATTTGGGGTTGTAACATCCGATGGGAGTAGGAGTTGTTTGTTCCATGGAAGCACAAGACGATATGGTCAGGAGGTAACAACTACCTTTTCCTGAGGCCCATGGGTTATGAGATTGGCCGCCTTCATGAGTTCATGAGGCCTATGGGTTAAAAGTGAGAGGCACTCCATAGATGCATTAGGGTCAGATCACTCCAAAAGTGTTGGCACCCTAGAGACCTTGAGGTAACAACTAAGGATTGTACATAATAGATATGTTAAGATCCAGAGGTGATGGGAACAGTCTTCCCATGGGTGTAGACCCAATATGGAGATGTTCATGGTGTGGATACATGTGATGTACATTTCAACTTAATTTGTAAAGTGTGAAGGCGATGCGTGATGCACCTTCTCTAATCTTGGAATATGTTGAACTCTGTATTTGGACTGCAGCCAAAAGTTTGTTTCATCTTGTTGTGGATTTGAGAGATAGGACAAAACGTATGCCATACTAAGGATCAAGGTGATATGAGTTGAAACATTTCTTTGGTGCTTGAGGAAAGAGGAAGAACCACACCTTATGAGAGTATGTTGGTTAGATGGTTTGAAAACATGAAGAGAACCAAGGTGATATGAGGAACATACCTCTCTGGATGTAGTTTGGAATCTATGAGTCATAAGTTTGGGTTTGATAATCTTGATGATGAGCTCAAAGTTTTCTTGACTCAGTTAGACCTAAATCCAAGATGAGGATGATGAGTGAACTATATGAGGGTTTATGTCTTCACCGCCACCTAGCACGTAAGAAATCTTATGTGGTAATAATATGTTCTCAGTAGAATACAACTCAGGTGTACAACTGTCTTGTATAACCAATAGAAAGACTGGAAGAGTTTCTAGGTGAACCTTGTGGTCATTAGAAGGCTAGTCCTATGTGGCTAACATCCAGATACAACCAGACCCATTGGTCAAGTTGGTAGTTGCCCAGTTAACCGAACCATATCTTGATGGGATGGAAGGATTGATATAAGAACCTCAGATACAAATCTTGGGAAAAGAAGGTGGTGAAACCCACAACTAGAGTGTTTTAGGGTTTCTGAGGAGTCAACCTTGAGGAATCATGTCATGCAAAGCCATTCATGATTTTAAGTACACCATACACTATGGTACTACTAAGATGGTTAATGTTTGTATGTGGTCCTTGAGGTCATGGGATGAAGAAGGATATAGTGTTGCATGTGCTCCGTTGCCATACTTGCTAGAGGGTGAAGGTCGAACACCAGAACCCAGTGGGTTGCTATAGATAATGAGAAGTCCCTCAGAGGGAATGGGTATGGATCACCATGGATAGTGTGATGGGTCTCCCCTGGACCAAGAGAGGTCATGATGCAATATGGGTTATGGTAGACTACCTAACCAAGTTGACCTAAAACCTTGCCTAAGAGAGAGCACTGTCAGTATGATAGTTTTGGTTGAACTATATATATATGTGAGAGAGATAGTTCAAATACACCGTGATTCAAGTATGACCTTAAGTTCACTTCTCATGTAATGGAAGTAGGTACATGAATAACTTGAAGCTAGATTAAAGTTTAGTACAACATATCACCCCCGACTGATGGACAACCAAGAGAGTATGATCCAAACTTTAGAGGGTATGATGAGAGCATATGTGCTCGTTCAGGGTGATTTGTGGGAGTAGTACCTACCCTTAGCAGAGTTTGCTTGTGATGATAGCCACCATAGTCTATATTGGGATGTATGAATCTCTATAAGGGAGGTTGTGTCAGTCACCACTTCACTTGGATGATGCCAGTGAAAGGACCTTGTGAAGTTCAGAAAGAGACAACAGTGTATGCAGATGAAGTCGCTTTGATCGAGCAATGGCTGAGAAAGGCCAGGATCGACATGAGTTGTGAGATGATGTGAAGCAGACTGACATGCAGTTCACTGTGGGTAAACATGTGTTATGAAAACCTGACCCCTCTAAGCTATAGTTGGGAAAGATGAGTCCCCAATACATGGGTCCATTTGAGATGGATTGGTGGAGTTGCTTGTTGATTAGCCTTACCCCTCAGGATAATATGATGTGTTCCACATGTCTAATTTAGAGCACTATGTGAGGTACTCGGGCCATGTGCTGAGCAATGAACCTAGTGAGCTCCTGAGGGAGGTTGGAATGTCCTGAGTCACCTGTGAGGATTCTAGATACCAAGGTGAAAGAACTCAGATGTAAGAATATAAGATGATAAAGGTTATTTGGAAGCACCTTAGAGAGGATGAAGCCACATGGGAGCCAATGACGGACATGGAAAGGTCTTATCCTGAATTGTTTGTATGCTTAATGGAATTTTGAGGGCAAAATTCTTATAAGAGGGGAAGGATGTTACAACCCCAATTTTTGGGTTCATGTGGTTGGAAATGCAATTTCCATAATAAATGTATGATTATGGGAATTGTTTGAATTATATGTATTGAATGAATTCCCTTTGCAATATTTCCTTTATTCATGTGATTTTGTGGATCATAAGATGGTAATGAGTCCAATATGATTATAAGAAAAAAAAGAAATCAAATATTTCTTTATTAAGATCCAAGGGTGCTTGGGTCATCTTCTACATCATGTAGGATCAGAAAATAAGAGGTGTTCAGATTTTCCTGGATTCTCTCGCAACTTGATTCGTGTGCGATTTTGGAAACAATCTCACTGTCTTTAGGAGCAAATTTTGCACCCAACCAACCTAGGATTGGGGTGGTTTGGGAAGCCCTATAAGCTTTTCCCAATTTCCTTTGAAGTAGGGATGCGTCAGGAGAACTCCCCCTATAAAAGAGGGTCGTTGATCCCTAACAGGGACAAAATCACCTCTGCGAGGCTCTGCTAGCCTTCATGATTGCAAAGTAGTGAGGAATTTCCCCTAGAGCTCTGCTCTCTACCCCTGCGCCGCTCTACCTACCTTTCCAAGGTCACCCTCCCAGTTCTAGCCATCCAACACGCCAACGAAGAATTGGAAGCACAATTAGTTTCGGCAGAACCTGGTGAAGATGAGCATGTTGCCACTTTGTGGTTTGAGGGATGAGAGTACAAGGTCAACCATGGTGTTGACCATGGATCAGAACAACTCTGTGTGCGAGGACCGTCACAAGGAAGAAGATGGGAGAGGAGGAAAAAACCTCCTAGCCCCAGATTCTTGTGAAAGGAGTCAGGGGTAAAAGAGACTTTCCATCTCCATTAGTGCGGACCTTTCGGCACGGAAAAAAGATAGAAAGGTGGGCCTCCTGATGCCGTGGCTCCTTACTATTGGTCCAAAGGTAAATTATTTAGAATAATCATAGTTAATTATTGGTAACTCTGATTATGACGAAATATATATGAAAGTTCATTAGAAAAATGCAAGGAGTGCAATAAAAATATACTTGAAGCCTAATTATGCTTGCAATTCAAAAAGTACTTAAAGATGTCATCTTTAATGATTTTATTAATGAAAGACCCTAAGATTTAATGATAATTAGATCTAATGACGTTCTTGGAATATTTTTGAGAAAATATTAACTTGTTGTTAATAAAAGAGAGAATTAGGTCTAAAAAGATGATCTTTGTACACAATTTTCTTAATGGGCTCAGAAACCCTAATTGTGATAATTATGAATTTTAATGGTTTTAATTGCACAAATCCATGAATAAGACAGAGATTTGTTGTCCAAATCCAATTTGAGTATAAAAGACACTTAATATGTATAATTAGAGTATTTAGGGGTATTTATGAGTAGAAAAGCTATTTTAGGGTTTGTTGACCTAAAAAGGATAAAGTTTGAGAAATTGATCTAAGAAACCATAATGAATCCTAATGAGACTTAGAAACTATAGAAAGGTGTCCCAAGTCAATAAGGAGTTGTTTGGGATATGGTTGTGACAATTAGACATTATACATACTTTCAGGATCCAAGCTTGCTTGATTGGTTGCTTGTCTTGCTTGTTTGGACATCTAAGTTGGATTTGGATAAACTACTTCTTTGATATCTCCAAAGCAGGTATGTGGTTACACTTATGGTTAAATCACTTTAGTTTCCCGGTGATTCCCAAGGTTTTAATGGTTGCTTGAAAATAATTACTTGTTTGACTTTTATTTCATGCAACTATAAAGTGACTATGCCTATCACCATAAGTATACGTGAGTGACTAGCTCAGATCATGGTCCTCCTCTATATCTTTGTTAATGATGAGAAGGATAACCTAGTACATGGTCTACCCATGAGGTTGGTTCATCAGGTTATCGGATGACCTAGTACATGGTCTACCCATGAGGTAGGATCATCAGGTTATCATGAGTTGATGTGTTGGTCTGCCCTTGGGTAGGACCTTACGACTCCACAGCCATATGTATTGATCTACCTGTAAGGTAGGATCATGGGGGTTAGTTGAGATCTACCATATGAGAGGTAGTATCCATTTCCACTACAGGGACAACATAGAGGCTAGGGTATGTAAGGACTGAGTAGTCATGTTTAAAATGTAAAGTTTGTTGTGTTAAATCATAATTGCTTGTAATATGTTGTTACAATTAAATTCAAGATTAATGGTTTCCCCACATACCAGTATAATTCATTATACTGATCGACTTTTATTTGTTTCCGTTTTAGGTTTATCAAGAAAATGGATATTCCTTTAAAGTGACAATGATGGAATAAAGCTTAATAAAGATTGGGTTATTTTAGAAAGATAGATGTTATATGGGGTAAAGTCCCTCAGCTCCTATATTTTGCAATGTATAAGAAAATAAATTTTTGTATTCCATTTTAAAGCTTAGTTTTTTTGTATAATTTATTAATTATTGTTGATTATTTGCAATACCACTGATCCTATTTTGGGATAACACCTATGACCTCTTGGTCTCCCTTAGTTGGGGGTTACCGGGAAGCGGGGTCATTAAAACATCCAACCTTATCAGTTATTGCTCTTACTGCTGCTCTTCTTCATCTGCACGATCTCTTCCTCTTCGTGCACAACCACCTAAAAGATGTAGAAACTCACAGGGTGAGACCAAACATCACAGTGAGAGATATAACCCTCTTCCAACATCTATTAAAGAACATATAACTGAGCACGTAGATAAAGTATTTAGTAGGTTGAGCAGATTCAAATAAAAGATATGTATCCAAAAGATAAAGTAGATTAAATAAAACTAGGTAGTTACCACCGAGTAATAGAAAATTAATATTATAAGAAGGAATATGAAGAAGATGCATAATATTTGATTTATCTTTTTTCCTAATAATTCAATAAATTAGTACAAATATAAGGCAAAGGGCTCATCCAATGTTTTTCACATTTGGCCCTAAGTAAGCACACTACACAGTTGTCCTACGTCTTTTATTATTGCCCTGAGGATTTAGTCATACCACCCAAATAAAACCAAACACTTCTACATAAAAATCGATGGCATACAAGGTCAATGGAAGAGTTGAAATGCATGACCTCCACAACACCTATTGGTCAGCATAAGAGAAAACACCGTAGAGACATGTCAGTTAAATGCAACGATGACATATAGTCAAGTTGAAGGATTTTCTCATGCATGTCCATCCATATATATAAAGACCTAGCCCACATTGGCACAGGTAACAACATTAGAAGAATATGATCACACACGACCTTTCAAAAAAGAGGTATCACATGCAGTTACATTGCCTATCACATATCATAAGTATATCATCTCATCCGTGATAGTCTCACACAACTTGTAATTATGTATGCAAGGAGATACTCGACTTGCACCCCTGCATATTTAAAAATATGAGCTCTGAGTTTCCCATAGAAATGACTCATTTCACCATCCAGCACTAAGACTAACACTGGAATTGATCTATGGAGCAAGGAACCTACTTGATTAGAGTTTCACTTTATTAGTTTTACCAATGAGTGTGTTTTAGCATGAATCATGTTACAATGTACAAATCCAAAACAAATTCTACAAAGATAAGGGAATGGTGCGAATCCAGAAGATATAAAACATATAAGGTGTGAACTAGTCACATCATCACCCCATGATACTTGTAGCATGCCATTCACAAGGTCATCACCAATGTCACATCACTGGGTAATATCAATCCCACAATCATATCACTAGAGGATATTACCTCACAATAGGCATCAAGCCTCCACCAGGTCATAGGACCCTCACATCTATATGATCTCATCATGGCTCATAAAGATGTATAGCCATCATTCTATATCATATAATCATCACCATAGAATACAAAAACCATGGCATTCATTTCTCCTGCAAGGTTAGGGGTTCATAAACATGTGAGAGAAAATATCACAATATGGTAATCATTCCAAATAAGACAAGCAAGCACATCATATTTCCCAACTTTAGAGTTAGGGTTACATGTATAGACAAATTGGGTTCCATATCATAGCTCAATCACCAAACCCTAGGTACACCATCTCTCACTTTCTTAGAACATATTTGGGGTTAGGAATCATGATTAGGGTTAATCCAACAATCATTCAAATAGCACTATATGTATACCATCACTTGCTTACTCGCACACATGCATGTACCTTGATCATTCATCACATATGTGCCACCACCTCTCATAAAATAGGTGTCTCGTCCACCCTTACGCAAAGAGTTTCAACCACCTTCAGGCAAGGTGTCTCGACCACAAGAAGAGTAGGTGTCTCGACCACCATAAGACTAGATGTCTCAACCACTACAAGAATCAAGGTTTCAACCACCCTAGGAACACATGTCTCAACCTCAAACCAAAGCATCTGTAGACCACCTCCAAGCGAAGAACCTTGACCAAAATAGAAGCAAGGGTCACGATCAACACATGGGCATGTGTCTTGACCACCACCAAATATGATGTCTTGACCGAAACTAAAGAACATGTTTCAACCAAACTAAGCAACATCTCGACCATCACCACAAGGTGTCTCAACCCAATCAAAAATACGGTGTAGAGAATACCAAGGTTAAACCACCACAAAGGCAATATACCATCATCAAAATAGAGATTAACTGAGGTCAAAATAGAAACATACCATGGCCAAAATAGAAGTTAGCGTCAAGGAAAACCACCATCATTAAGGAGAAAAACCTCATGCAAAATGGTCACCATAAACCCTAGAACATATACTTATGAAAACCACCATGAAAACCTCATGTAGGGGAGATATACCTAGGTTTAAAACATCCCAGTAGTACCTATAACTCCATGTTACACTAAGGTACATGTACCTTAAGCATGTGATCAAAACCAAGATCAAAAGATAGAGAAAGGTCACAAATTCCACCATCTTCTCAAAATCGGGTACAATAAATTAGGGTTTCAGATTCAAATCAATCCATGCATGATAATCACTATTATTCAGGTTCTAGAGCAGGGTATCATCTACTAGCATATAAAGGCACTTTTAGAGAAAGAAAAAAAATGAATATAAAGAAAAGTGCAATACTGGAGAGGGTAGAGTGTTATATAACACACCTTAAGAGAAGGAACAAGTTCCAATCTCTCAATCACCAAGGAGGAAGATAAAGCTCCACAAAAAGCTCAACTCTTGGTCACAAGAGCACCTCACAAAGAAGAAGAGACCAAGGTCAAATATTGCTCTAGAAATGAGGGTAAGAAACCCTAGGTATAACCAAAAGAAATAGGATGAAAGGAGAAGAAAACTTCCTCACACTTGGGTACCACCTTGCCAAAGCATGGTCTATGACTCTTATGATAGAGAGTTTCTTTCCAAAACGACCACCATGGATGATACATGATCTATGTCCTAGAAAATAGGAGAAGATGGGGTAGAAGATTAAAGGAAAATGCCACCAAAGTAAGGCAAACACTTACCAAGGAAAAAGATGATCCAAAAGTCACCGCTTGCACCAAGGAAGGTTGATCAACCACCAAAGCTTCAAGGTCAGCTTTATCCAAACGTTTCAAGCTAGAAAACTCAAACACAAGAAGGGAGGAAGAAAGAGGGCCTAAAAGAATGCATAGTTGTAAAGGAGAGGGGTTATATACATGAAGGAGGAGGGAAGTGAGGTGGAGATGATGTGTTAAAACCTAAAGGCACCAAAGGATCAATTTTCCATAAAAGATTCCAACATGCAATCACTATATGCATGCATGATATGGTGATACAAGCAATGTTGGGTTTTGACCACTTTTGGCCCCAACACATTGGTTGCGTTCAAGACACTCCAAAGGGTCAGAACAACACCAAAACACATGTCCAGGTCGAGACAAAAGGGTCACCAATACACAAGGTTGAGACACATCACAAGAAGACAAATGTCTAAACCTAAAACCCCACCAAGACCATCATGGTTGAGACAAGACCATCCAAGGAAGTTGTCCCAGTCAAGACACACCCAAAACTCATTAACATGCTCGATACAAAGGTATCTATACATCAAACAAGCTCACATGGATGACACCAAGGAAGCCCTAAAACCTTAATCACCTCTAGAGATGTCACCACTCATCCAGGGCTCAACCAAGGTGTCCTAAAGAATCACACTCTCCCTCATGAAGCCAAGGAGGGGAAGGTGCTATTACGAAATACGCGCACAAAGTATAGTAGTGGAAATAAAAAATTTATCCATTTGTATTCCCATAACACCAAGATCACGTCAACTACTATAAAGTAGGAGGGATGGTTTTAGTGAGTTATAAAAATTTCTTCTTTGCAACTACTGACTAGTTGCTCTTTAATGGTGGTTGTGCAACTCCTAGTCTTCACCGTGAACACTTGTCTACACCTCTATAGTGACTCTGTTGGTCTAGCCATGGAGTGCAGGTTGACTTTGCTCTCCAAGCAACAACCAAAGGACTCCTATCTCTAGACTAGTCCACACAGATCAACTAGAACTCCTATCACTCACCAAGAACGGACAAGAAAGAGTTGTCCCTCCTATTGGCGTACTAGTCACCAATTTGCTCTCCCACCAACAACAGTCACCAATTATTTGTCTCTCATATCTAACCCTCCCTATCGGGTAGGACTTGCTTGGGCTCTCTTGGTTACCACAACCAGATAGGACAATAGTTGTTAGAGGTGATGATTCTCAGTTGTTTGTTTTGTGTCATGGGAATCCCCAGTTCCCCTCCTTTTATAGGCGGGGTTTGGGCCAAGGTTCCCAATATGTACGGGATTGTGTGGGGGTGAAAAGGACCGGTAGAACTTAAACTTTCACAACAAGTGAGGTGTCAAACGGTCATCTGGCACACCCAAATGGTCGTCTGGTGTGTGAGATGGTCGTCTAGCACTACCAAACGACTGTTTGGTAGTTTCCCAATTGGATATGAATTTGGCAATTTTGATTCCAATTAGTATCACATATTAATGATACTTGCACTCCAAGTATGTGCAACAGAAATTATTCGAAAAACATCATGAACCTTCATTTGGCCCAACCGAGCCATTTCACCTAGGTGAGATGCTCATCTTGCTCACCCAGACGCCTATCTAATGAGTCAAGATAAGCTAGTTAGTTTAATCACATTGAATCGGTCAGTTCAAGGGTAGAACTTAGCCAATTTAAACTCTAGTTATCTTGACAACCCAAACGACCATACCAACAATTTGAGACACCGTATGGCTGCCCAAACAGCTTCTCACTTGGTGAGATGGTCGTTTGGCAAAATAGTAAATCAATCAGTCTATATGTTGTATGAATTGCATACATAAACACTTCAATAATCAATCCAATTGTTATTCAATATAAAGCTCCTCTTCTAGATGATTTTCTATGCATGTGACCCTATAGGTCCCATATCATGTTGGCAGCAAATGCCTATAACTATTTTATGACATCATAAGAAAAGAGTGGTGCTTAGTCACACATAAATGCTAGCCATGTGAATGAAGAGTAGGACAACAACTTCAAACTACAATCTATGTAAGGTGTTTCAGTCATTGTATAATTCATTTGTCTCTGATATCCAAAATGAACTCGAGTCATGGAAGGTCATCTTATCAATGTTCAATCCATGTTCTTTGAATTAAGAGCAGACTGTCTGAGACAATGTGACTTCAATATCATATATTGATTCACATGCACATGCACATGCACATGCATTTCTCAGTCTCGCTTATCAAGTGGACAAGATATCATACTCCAGTAGGAGGGAAAAATCCCATATCTATCACACACAGTCTATCCCCAAGTGTTAAAGTCACCCAATCATCACCATGATTACAACCCATGTTTCAAGACTGTGTTTGATGATGTCAAAGCACACCCAACAACATGTGACGAGTCTAGTGATTTTAGGTCTAAGAATCACAATCACCACCTTCACTTTGAGAGATGACTATGATCACCATAACCATGTGGCACTCTCAAGGTGGGTCTATCTGATACACTACTCCCTAACAAGTATCTGTGTGCTTAGTTTGATATTTCCATATAATGACTTAGTGAGACTCATTCATCAACCAACTCACACTCCAGTCTTGTGTGTTACTCGTGTCTTTCTAACTTCCATGGTAAAAACTAACTGGGGACATAATGAGAATATGAATATGTACTCTTAACATCTGTATGAACTCATTTCCATAAGGTTAATACTTGAAGACATACGTCATTGAGTGATATCATTCTCTAGACATTCACTCTGTATCTGCATTATCTCATAACTAACTAAAATAGATGAATTGGAGGCTTGCCTTTATATATGTTAATATTAATCAAATCCTTTTAGGTAATTATGTCATGTCAATCATCATATAATTGGCTCTATGAGCATACCCTACCAACAAAATCCCACTTGCACAGAGCCAATCACCCATGGATCTCATCCTTAGTGACAAAAACATGTCCAACATGCTTATACTATGCTACTACTTATCCAACGAGTTAGAAACACTTTCCTTATAGTCATTATATTGCATGTTTCTTATCGCTTCTCTTTGAGATGAAACCACCATAATATGGTATATTATATTCCTCACCTAACAATTAGCTCCATTATTGTTACAACATCTCTACTGAGTCATCAATGGTCGAAACATATATAGGTTCATCATATGTACCTTTTAGATCCATATAGTATCAATTTGCGTTCATAATCTAGGGTTTGCATAGTTGACTAAATGTTTGATTTAGGGTTTGATGTTATGACCTATACACCACTTTTGGTGAGGGTCACGACCAAGACACATGCTTGGAATCATGATCACGACTGAGAAAACCTTATAAGAGGTGGGTTGAAACACCATGTCTCCTAGTGACTCGACCATTCACATGTGACCTAGGGTTTTCACCTAAAGTGACTCGACCCGAGACAAGTTGATGAAGATAGTGTTGTGGCTGCAACAAGAGGACAACCAAACTAGTAGGTCACGACATAGTTTTTGGATAAACATGACCATGTATATTTTCATGCGAGTGAAGGGAAGGTTATCTCTTTGGAGAGCACATGCTCCTTGATGAGCTATGGTGTTTACACCTCAAAGAAATTCACTTCTCTCCTACTTTTGGGTATATAAACAATCCTCTTCACAACTAATCAATCTTTTTTGGACTACAACTTCATCTTCTTCCTTAATACTACCTTTGGAGCTTCAGGAACAAGAAGAGGTAAAACTTGATCTTTGGGTGGCTGATCTTTGATGCATGATTGGAGATCTTATGCTAGGGTTAGCTTTTGGTGGTGAATATTGGAGAATCATATTATAGTAAGAGAACTTTCCTTCTAGATCATGTTTTCTTCTAAGGATCTTCATCTTGTTCTTCATCTTTGTCCGTGGATCATCCATGGTAGTTCTCCTTGAATATCTCTTTCTTACAAAGATCATAAGCTAGGGTTATCACAGTGAACTCGAGTGAAAATGATCTTTTCTTTAAGGTTTGTCTAAGATCTATTTTCCTTTCTCTAAACCTCCTTCTGATCATGGATTCTTTTATTCTCCTTGGAGGTTTTTCCCTTAGATGAAGTGTTGGATTTGAATTGAAGGTCTTGAAAGCTTTATTCTTGGGAGTTAGTTCCTCACGCAGAATCAGACAGATTTTATAACTTCTCCTATCTCTATTATATGCATCTTTAAAATTTGATCTTACTACTTGTTTTATGAATTTGTTATGTTGAACAAATAGAAAGTTTTGATCTGATTATATATGTATAAGGTTCTCGGGTTTTCCCCCTTAAAACATCTCTCTGTGATAAACTTCATCATCATGGTTAGGGTTCTTTGAACACTTAAGAATATTGTGATGCTCACCCTGTGACGTTTGGTGTTCGAGGTTGATCACCTATGTTAATCCTAGTTTAGATCTACTATGGGTGTTGTAGGTGGTTGATACCAACCCATGGATTTCTTTCGTGGCCGACACCCCTTGGTAGGCTAGATTTCGTCATAACAGACCCCTTAATCTTAGACTAGACACTACCTACTGGTTGGGTCATGACGCAAAATCATTGCAGGGTCAATTTTGGTTTTTGGCTAACATTGTATCCAAGATGACTAAGTTTGATGGTGGCTACATTTGCAATTGGTTTGCAGGTTGTATTAGGTTGAGGATAGATTAGTTGCGATCTAGACATGCTTAGGTTGGGTCATAACTCATATTTTGTAAAGAGGAAAATGACTTGTTGTATGACTTGGTATTGACATCATGCTAGATGGTCGTGAAATAGCATTGCATAGCCATGGTGTTGCGGTCATAATGTGATGTCGAAGTCTTCTTATGTCACGATTGCAACGTTGAGTTGATGGTGTTCGAGTTGTAACTAGGTGTAATGATAGGTCTAGAACTGGGGATGTGTCACGGTCGTGACACATGGTTTGTGTCTCAGTCACAACATTCCATATCTGGTCAGGTCATGACAGTCATGACATCCCATACATGGTCAGGTCGTGACGGTCATGACATCCCATACCTAGTCAGATCGTGACGCCCCATTGCTGAACAGGTTGACACTCATGTATCAAGGATGATCAACACTCATGTGTTGAAGGTGGTTAAGGTACACACATGGAAGTATGAATATGGTTAGTTCTTAGAGTAAAGGCTTATTTAAAAAGGGATGAGACTATAAATGGCTAACCATCAACACGGATACTTGATTCTCCAACAAAAAGGAAAGAAATAGAATTAGGGTTTAGAGTTGGTATGATGATAATAAGCCCTAATCGGGTACATATAAAACCTAACCCTAATATGATGATATTAAGACAAGTGTGTTCAAGAAGTGAATGCCATGGTGAGACCTATACAATACAAAACAGTAATTATGAGTAATTTGAGGTTCTTTTGTGATATTGAATATACATGATCATATAAACTGGTCTAATGACCAAAAAAGTGCTTTGTACATAAATAAGGGACTGACATCCGATAGTGATGTGTTGTTAATAATGACATCAAGAAAGCCAGTATACTAGTTCCATGTAACGACGAGACAAGTTCTCACTTAATAGTTTTATATCTTTTTAATTTGCACCCTCCCTCAAATTTTGTATATTTTGTTTATGGTTAATACGTTGTAACTTAATTGATGCATTAAAATATGCCCAATTGGCATATCTAATCAAGTGAAACCCTAATCATGTAGTTTCCCTCTACCATAGATCCATCTACAATGCTAGTATCTAGTTGGATGGTGAAATGAGTAACTCCTACGGGAAAACCCAGAGTGCATATTGTTGAATATGTGGGGTGCAAGTGATATATTTCCATGTGTCCCTAATTTATGGTAATAGTGATATATTGTTTATTATTGAAAAACCAAGTGTGTGCCAGTTCTCTAGTGTTGTGCCATGTACCAAGGCAGACTAGTTGTTTACAGGACCATAGCTTGACTATGAGTTGTTGTCACCATAGGACTGTAGCTATGACTACATGTTGTTGTCTTTTAGCAGTATGACCATATGCCACTGCATTGTAGACTTGAACTGACCAAGTAGTGTTGGTGATGATCATGTTGTTTGGATCTTCCATTAATCTTGTATGGTATTGATTTTGACTTAGTAGTGGTTGGTTGGATTTGAGTGGCATGCCTCAAATCCGTAGGGAATAAAATTGGTTAAATAATCATGTAGTATATTTGCTTAGGGTCAAATATGAATCACATTGGATGACCCCATGCCTTAGTTTTATATCGATCTATTAAATTATAATGTGATAAGAGAAATCAACAGTTATATGTGTTCTTCATATCCCTTTTAAAAAGTATAAAATATTCTACTATTCAGTTGTATTTGTTTAAGTTGCTTAAATTGTTATACCTGCTCTATTTACTATTCCTCTATATTACAATTCTTATAATAGATGTTGAAGAAGAGTTATAACTCTGACTGGGATGTTTGGTCTCACTCTGTGGGTTCCACAATATTTTAGGTGGTTGTAGATGAGGTTGTCGAGGTCGTGGTACATGTACAGAGAAGCAAGGAGAATAATAACTATTAGAGGTGTGACATGATTATAGTTAAATCTTGTAGTAGTAGTCATATGTGCCATCCCTTTTCTCTCAGTTTCTTGGGATGATTTTGTGTTTTGTATACTGACACGTAGATTTGGCATGTTCCATGTTTGTATATAAATGGAATGTACATATAAATAGACTGTAATATGTAACAGTTGTAGATTGATAGCCTTGAACCTGATATGTATAATATTTTGGCATATAACAAATATAGGTGGCATGTGTTGAAGTCTTGAGGTGATGAACTTGTACTTGAGATATTAAATTACAATTGTTTGTAATTTACCCCGAATCATGGTAATTTGTGGTTAGTGATAATTATGTTTGTTTTGAGTAATCTCATTTTTTTTGGAGATGGTCGTCACATCCTATGTGAGAGAATTGACCTTGTGCCTTCATCACTAACAACTATTTTTCATGGTGAAGGATTATTGTGGTCTATTCGGTGGATATGTGATCTGATGAGGGATGCTTGAGGTGATTCACTGAACTCCTGAGAGCATGTTGGGGGATATTGTGCAGAGGATCTTGTATAGGAAGAGCAATGTTGTGGGTTGGATTCTCAGTCGTGATGAAAAGTTTGTCAATTGAGATCATAATTTCTCTACTAGTTCTAGAGATAGTGAATGAGGTGTTGTGTATCGGCCCGCACATCACAATATGTAATTTGACAGAGTTGTGATGATCGCAATTCGAAAGTGAGGTGAATTGTGGTACATCCTCATTGAAATATTTGAATAACACAAAGATTCCCGAGTGGTCATCTAGACCCCTTTGCCAACTGGAGACAAATACAAAGTTGCCAAACGATCGTATATTATCTCTTATGGTGTTGTTTTCATGATATGTGATCAGAATGTCTGTAATCTAGGATCACAAGGCTTCTTTTTGACCTCCTATCTCTCCACTTTCCATTGATCTCAACGTTAGGATATATCATCAATGAATTATTTTAAATCACCCCTCACACATCATCAATGTGTCATAAAAAGGCCACTGCCTTTCCTGTGGAGAAGAGATATATCTCACTAGCTTGCAGCCATAAATGCCTAATTTATGGGGGCAATTGTGTTCCACTGGCAATGAAACCTCCTCTGCAAGACGTAATGACTCCATCTTGGATCTTCTAGTCTCATTATCAGGATTTAGCACCACTAATATTCTGTTGTGGATGTGCTTAGGAGAACCACGTGTCAGGGCAATAGAATTCAATGGAGGAAAAGTTTGGATTGATGATAGCTATGGTGGTGGGGGCTGTTGTCGAGCCTTGAAATTCCTTGTGAGGTGCCCTGGCTATCGAAAAGTGTAGCACAATTTAGGGCTATTACACTGAGATTGCCAATGTCCTCACCTCATGCATCGGAAGAAGGCATCATGAGGCACTCCATATAAAGCAAATTTATGCACCGGCCTATACAACGCATCTTCAGAGGGGATTATCCGTGTATGTATGTGTTGAGTCTGCGTAGAGCTATCAGTTGGTGGATTGTGTTTGCTCGGGCAGACTATGTTTGTGTGGAAGAGTCTATGGATGTCTTCAGTGATTAAAATAGGGTCTGTCGTGAGTGTTGATGATTGACATCATCTAGACGCCACTACATGGTGCACTCTCTTGTTGTCATTCATAATCTTATGTTTCTCTATATATTCCTTCTCAAAATATATGAGTATTGGATAGACGAGGAAAGGGCCAGATCTATCGAGGTCCTACTTTGTCTGGAGGAGCCCGAATTATCAAATATTAGCAATGCGACGCCTTATCAGTGGTATCAATACCTAAAACAAGATCTAATTTGTCCAGCTGACCAGAGTATCAATCTTGTAAATGATCATTGATGCTTATCCTAGCCGACCCCTCAAAGAAAACCTATAGAGAACATGAGCGCTGAGTCTATAAGTTGACGAGCCTCCATGGAGATCAAAGGGGGTAGCCTCAGAATGGCGAGGCACCAAGCTAGAGAGGATATGCTCACCTCTCAGCTAGGGTTTCATCTCCTCTAATCCTGAAGGCTTTCAATATCATGCTTATACCACTATGGGAGTTAATAACATAAAATTCCATGGCATAACTCTTTGTATTCCATATATTTGAACTCCTTTGTATTGAGTTTTGATCACTTTGTCTATTAGTGTTGTAGTATTATATTATAGAATAAAATAATTCATTACACTTTGATCAAAATAATTTCTCTACTATCTCGTTGAACCCATCACACTAAGAGATGTTTCTACATTCTAAAAGCTAAAGGTGAAAAACACCACTTCTAGTGAAGAATTAAACTTGTCGCTCACTCGAAGTGGAGCTTTTTGTAATATCATCAACTTTTACAACTAATTCAAAACCTTATAATGAGGTTTTTTTCATAAATAAAGATAGTGGAGGGGCTTAATGTAAAAAGGCCATCAAATGATATTCCTTATAAAACAATGAAGTGATAATAACAAAAGGAAACTAAAGATACTTTTCTCTTTCATATATGTTGTAATGTGTTGCAATCAATTCAAAAGGATGAATATTAATTTTCTCTCTTCTCTCTCTCCTGCCATTTAGGATGTTTAAATGAAATAAAAGAGGAAGATAATATAATTTGAATTCAAAATATATATTGGTAAACTTGAACAAAATTCTTTTTTTTTTATTTTAAAACCTTTTAACATAAAAGAGAAACATCACTGTTCACTCTTTTCCTCTCCTGAAAATTGTATGTCACATGAAAACTAAGAATTTCTCATGATTATGATTATACAAAATAGTATGTCTCATGAAAATTAATAATGCCTTCTTAATTGATGTAATGTATAGGTTTTCATGTATGATTAATTGTTTACTTATCATCTATTATTAAACCCTAACTATGACTATGATTTATGATTGATGTATTATGCTCAATAAGGGGGAAATCCCATTATGTTTGAAGAAGAAAGAAATTCCATGGATGAATTAAGGGGAAAATCCCACTGTGACATAATGAGAGAACAAATCCATTGATCAAGATTTAAGACATTAATGATTAATTCAAATTCTAAGATAATGATCAAAGTTAAGGAATTGGATAAGTTTTTGTATGCACCTCAATCATGAACTTCAAGATGTCGTTATGGGCTTTCTTAGCATTATGAGATTTCCTACCAATTATGGGCCCATATGGGACATTAGGAGAGGCAACATATATTCACTCATCCAAATTGTCATGTTTAAAATGATTCAGAGAATATGTAAGTCAATCCATGCTCAAGTTTATGCCAAATTTGTTTAATGTCAAGTGTATTATTGCTTTCTATTTTGTAACGTTTCAAGTATCTCTTACTTACATTAATGTTTATTTTGCATGAGTGGGAATGTGATGTCCATGGGATTTGGAGAAATTTGAAGAATGAAAGGACAAGCAAGGACTAGGAGAATTTGAAGAGTATCTTGGTGGGGTGCCATCTAACATGCCAATGAAATCCTATGATATATTTTAAATTATTCCTTATTTTTGTTGGCCAAATATTAGCTCAATAGATTTATATTTCAAGGGAAAAAAATTTAGATTTCATGTCCATTAACTATTCATGAATCTGTTTAAAAATAATGCAAGGTGTATCATTTACTCTATTTTTTAAAAATTATCATTTTGTAACATCCCCCCTAGAGAATCATGCTTCCATTCAGTACTGTGTATATTTTGAAAGTGAGGGTGTTACAATATGGTATTAGAGTGCGTAGTCAGATGGCCACAAGGAAAATATATGATTCATATGTTCTAACCCTAGGTATTGTCCTTTTTCATATGGACCCTAAGAAGTCTGACAAGGGCAAAGAGAAGATAGATGATGGTAATAGCTCTTTTAATGAAGGAAGTGAACATGAAGAAAACCATAAGGCAGACCTAGAGGACTTGGTTCAAGAACTCACCATGCTCTGGGTCAAAGGGCCCATCACTCAAGACACAATGAGTTGGCACTAGTAGACTTCCTCAAGATAAGGCCTGAATCTTCTCCAGTGAAGGAGAAGTGGATGTAGTCACTAAAGGTGAAAAGTGGATTAAGGTATCTGTCATGCCCAAATCCCACGATTACCACTAATCATGAAATTAGGGCATGAGTTTAAGGATTATACTTAATACAAAGTTCACTCCCATCTTTTGTATATCTTTGTTTTCTCGCATTCAATCACATAAACAACTTTACAAGAGAATTAAATCTTGATTACTCTAATATGCTGTCAACATTTATGATACACATATAGACATTCATTCTGTTTCTCACACTTCCATGTACATACTACATGATAACCAAATATGTACTCTATTATTAAAGAAGAAAAGTTACACTTTGTCATTTACAACTCTCTCTCAACTCTATACAAGGATGTAGAGTGACAAGGACTGACTGAACTTAACTAATCTTATACTTAACTCTTGTGGCAGATCTACTATGATGCAATGACATCTTCAGTCTATGAGTTATCCCTAAAAATTTTGAGTAGAGGGGTGAACCTACTCGCTCAGTGAATGAGTACTTCAAAGAAATAGTCTAAACCACTGATATAATTTAAATATACTTTTGAGCAATTGATATCAATTATGACAACAAAAATCTTAAAAGAGACTAATCATTCCCAAACATAAATATTTCAAGATACTCTAGATATCTACAAGAGTGTATCAATATATGAACATGCTTGATTGATTATAAAGAGAACTAATAATGCAGAAACATACAAAGAATAATTGAATAAATGCACACACTTGTTTAATCTCTCATTCATCTTATTATCATATTTTAACTTGTGCCCTGATCATATACAGTGTACTCTACATATGAAGACTCGTAGCGAACTACAATCTCACCATACAAGACTTAGATGACATATCCGGGAATGCTAAGTCTGACAACGTCCCTAGTCTGCAACAGGGAAATGGCTCTCTGACCTCGGCACACCTATTATGTCATAAAAACTGGACTCCTCCTCTAACCTGAGCACACAGGCAGAGAGTCAAGACACCATTGACTTTTCTGTACTCTAGTGCCACCAAGATCTCTGGTTGATGTTGGACACTACATAGTGTATTTTTAAGGAGACTTCTACTAGGGCTTCGTCCCCCGTACCACCTATTAGTACATTCCGACCCCCGTATACTGGACACTTCCAGGGTTAGGTCGTTTCTTCCCTATGATGCAGACCTCTCATAGGGAATCTATGGTGTTCAGAGCATCTAAATGTCTAATTCATTCTTTACATTCACAATTCAATCATCACATCAACATATCTTAGTTTAACTTTGTAAACTATTTTTTTCATAGACCATCTGATAACATTTACCACAACTGAACTGTTAAGCATCACCACATCTCATACTAAGAATATTGATATCACAATACTTGATTCATTGAACACCCTATCCTTAGGGCATCATTTAACTCATTCACTTATCACATGGCTCTCATAAGGATTTAATATGTCATAAACATCTACTAGATACATATTGCTTTAAACAAGTCATATACAATCAACATATGTATGAAATTCTAAAATTGAGCTCGGATTACCAAAAAAAACATATGTATGAAATCCTAAAATTGAGCTAAATTAGGGTTTTCCATGCCATTCATTGAGATATTATGAATCAAGAATAACATTGCATAAATAGAGCCTATGATGCCAAGAAAAAACACTTCAAATGGATATCACCATATTTATTCACAAATTTCCAACTTTCCACTCATATAGGGCTTCATCCTCTTTACGAAGATATCAAACAAACACTATTCACATCACATGAAATCCAAGATAGTATCTGACATATATGTACTATGCATTCAAATAAACAATCATTCATAACCAAGGGGATTGAGATAAACAAATTTCTCTATTATACAGCAATTTCAGTCATAGACAAATTCCTTATATTTCAGTTTACTCTTATAACCTTTGCGAATAATTAGGGAATTCTCATTAGGATGTATTGTATACATTTCTAATATGAATTTATCATCTTAAATTCAAACAAACAGAGCAAGAACCCATTTCATATCATTTTGCAACAACTTAGATCAAGCAGACAATTCAGGGTTTGTAGTTGCATACTAAGAAATTAAAGATTATGGATGATTTAACCAATTTTTGTGCAATATACTGTTTAAAGGAAGTTCCCACTCACCCTAATGTATGAAAACACCTTAAAAATGTATCCCATATATGAAAATCTTGAATCCATATCAAAACCCAAGCAAGAGCCACTTTCTTCTTCCTTTCAACTCAGAAACCCTAGAATTGAAGATTAGGAGAGAAAGAGTGAGAAAATGACTTGATTTGATATGATTTCGAATCCAGTCAGGGGAGGGACAAATCTTGACATCTGAGAGAAGATCCACCATGGAACTATATCCAAAGAAGCTAAACTTACATGATTTCATCATTCCTCAGACTGCAAAACCCTAGGTCAGCATCTCCATCACTTTCTCCTCTCAAACCCTAACTCTCCCTCTCTCTCTCTAGGATTTCATTTCTCTGGATTGAATCACGATTAATGAGAGCTCCTTGTGTGTTAGGTTGACCATATAGCGCAATTGAGCTGCTTGGGTCAATTGCACATTGACCCCTCACTATACTTTCACTTATTCCAGCTGAATTTTCTATCATGAAAATATTATAGTAATTTGTCTACTGATAAGGTTTAGACGCATCCAAAAATTATGAAAATTTTACATGTTGTTCATGAGTGAGTTTCAGATCTCCATTTAAAATTTCAGATCATTTGGAGATACCAATAAATAAATAAAAATTAAACACTACATTGCTGAAAAGCACTCTGTCAACATTTTGGTCAAAGTATAGTTTGATCGAGAACCACATTCAAAGAAGACTAAAAAATTCTGAAATTTTTTTAAAATATGAATGATTGAGTTATACATATCATATCCAAAATTCAATTAAATACAAAATTTTTAGAAAATACGAAAAATAATTTACCACACTGCTATCCTGATCAAATTCCATATTCATGTACTATCAAAACCCTAATTTTTTCCGATTAGGGTTTACATTTATCAAACCCTAATTCTTTAAACTAAAATCATAGTTAGAGTTTCTTCTTATGTTTGAAACATCACAATTGATCTAATATCATTAATCAAGTCTAAATGATGTTCAATCTAATCAAGCATGTAATCATTCAGGTAAACCCTAGTTTACCAATTAAGCACAAATGTGGTCATTATAGTATCAAACATTGCTTTTATGACCTAGACTGTCCTCGACACTCTTGGGTTTGTTTTGAAACCCACATGCTGAAGGGAGAAACCCATTCATGGTGAGAGAATTTCTCATCTCAAGAGAATTTGATGTGCTTGACACTCACATGGAATGGATTTGTTGAAGCCTTCCAAGAGCACTATGTGTCTGAAGCCATGATAGAGAATAAGGGGCTAGAGTTTTCCAACCTAGATAAAGTTGGTGACATGATTTTTACCAAATATTACATGAAGTTCATGATCTTTTTTAAATTATGGTTATCATAGTGATGAGCGACGTAGAGCAAATATGTTCATCTGGGGACTCAAACCTAATTTGAGTTGTGCCTTGTCTGGAAAAGACATGATCTCTTCATAGAGCCCAAGATTCGACCCATAAAGTTAGAATACCATCATGTAAGATCATGCAAGAAGAATGTACCCCATAGAAACAACCATCACCCACCTCCCAACAACCATGTATTAAAGAGAAAGACACCTGAAGCAGAAGTTGCATCGATACTTGTGTCCAACTTGCAATAGGAATCATGCAAGCCCATGGAGGCATGATACGGGAGCATGCTACTATTGTGAAGAACTAGGGAATATTAAGTCATATTTCCCTTAGCCCATCAAGAAGGACTACAACCTAAATAAGGATCATAATCCACATCCTAAAAGACAATCTAGGATTTTTCACCATGAAAGTATAAAAAGAAGAAGAGGACTAAGGTAATAGTTAGTCCATGTTCACATAAATCTTTTTTAAATATAGATGCATATATCACATATACCTTTTCATAAAAAATTATGAACATAAGTGAACCTTGAATTTTTAAATATCATTAAATAAAGAGGTAAGTGAAACCCTAAGGTGGGTAGTAACCTAAAATTTTTTGAGGGCAAAATTTATTTTAAGGTGGATGAAATTGTAATATTCCAAATATTACAACTAATTTAAACCTTAGAATTTGATTTTTTTTAAATTAAAGATAGTATAGGGGCTTAATGTAAAATGGACATGAAAAGATATTCATTATAGAATAATGAAGTGAGAAAAATAAAAGGAAACTCAAAATACTCTTCTCTTTTGTATATGCCTTAGTGTGTGGAAATTAACTCAAAAAGATGAATGTTAGTTTTCCCTTTTCTTTATGGCTCTCCTACCAATTAGGATGTTCAAGTGAAATAAAGATAAAGATAAAATAATTGGAATTAAAAAAATATTTATTGAATAAGTTGAACAAGAAGTTTCCTTTTTCTTTTAATAGCTCTTTACATAAAAGGGAAACATCATTATTTACTCTATTTTTCTCTCTCTCTCCTCCTAGATATTATCTCTAAAAGGTATAAAATATATATTACATATTGAGGGTGTAATCAATGTTCATCTCAAAATTGACCCCAAAGCAAACAAAGAAAAGTCTTTTCCTCTTATCTCATCCTTTAATACATATAGATTTAGGAAATGGCCATATATAGAATAAGGGTTAATGATTATTTTAAACTCAAATTTTATTTTCCAGGAAGGATCTAGACTACCTAATTATCTTATGGTCCAAATTTGGTTTCATTTTCAGTTGGTTTGACCCCTTAGACCAATTAGGGAACATTTTCATATAGTTTAACTAAGATTTAATCAATATTTGTTTAATGCAATGAATTAAACCTAAGATTCAATTATTTCTCTTGTCACACACTTTTTATCTTTATTTCCTTTTCTTGTGCACCATCCAACAACCCACATTTAAATTGCCATGATCCTAAGACCAAAGTATCATCCTCTTCTTCAGATTCTACCATGGGTCTGGACCAGTTTCCAACGCATTTTGTAAAGAACCCATTCTTAAAATTGAATATTTGTAAAATTGTACCAAAAAATATAACTAAATCTTTTTACTATCATTGTGCACATCAAAGTCATAAAAGTTTTAAATAAGATTATAAAAGTATGATTAGTAATTGATTCCTATCTATTCTTCAATAGGGGACAACTCATGCACGTCTCTTCTAGGTCTTCTTTAATTACCTGCATATGAGTTCCCAAAGGGAACAAAAAACTACACATGGGGCCCAATAAGAGAAACATGGGTCAATAAAGCTGGTACAAAATCAATATTTCAGAAGGAAAGCAATATGAACCTGTCTACGTAGGATTTTAATGAAAAAATACAAATGTGAAAATAATATATGCAATTCATGAGGTAGAAATGAGTTTTTAAATTCAATAAGATTCAATATCCAATTTTTGAAACTAGTATTTCAATTTTTAATAGATAGCAAATGTCAATGTCTATATTATTGGGAAAGCCATATATTCTCTTCATCAGAGGACAACACACTAATTGAGTTTCCCAATATACTAAGGGACCTCATGTCCTTCTCTCTCTACAGAGTTGTGGAAGCATTGTTCAGCAAAAATAATCAGTACTAGCCTACCCTTTTTATCATTTACACAATGTGCTAATATTTTTCAAGAATAAATGTTAGTGACCTTTCAAGGAGGAAGGCTAATGTTCAAAATAAATTTTTAGGCCAACCTATCTAATCATGCATGAAATCAATGAGGGAAATAACTTTCCAAATAGAAATAAAAATTTTGTACCTTAAACCAAAGCATAAGAAAATCTAACCATTCTATGTATGGATCTCCGATATTTGATTCTAAGAGAGATATCTAGAAATATAAAGTGACATTGCTTACTAGTTGGCTTGGAATCAGATGTTGTTCAATTTGGAGCTACTAAGAATTAGATTTTTAACATATGTTAATGTTTCATGTTTTCTTACTGTTTCCCTTCTAGGGTTCAAAATTGGGTTATATAAATGATCAATGTCTCATACGAGTATATATATAATCATAGTATCATGATATCAAAAAATATGTTATCTAGATTATTAAAATTTAACATCATTATATGAATTGTTGTACTTCCACTTTAAGGATTTTAGATTTATCATTCTATCTTCCTAATAACCAATTTTATCCAAATATCCATTAATTTTCCAATTATATGTAAAATTATGAATTTACATCTATGGTCTAGGTGCTCTGATATTATGCCCTTTATCTATAATTTTATACTTCCACTTGGCCCACTAGAATCAACATATTCAATGATTTATTTTATATGATTATAAGATTGATTCACATTTATAGTTACCATCATATATATATATATATATATATATATATATATATATATATATATATATATATATATATATATATATATATATATATATGGGCGTTCATTCGTTGCCCGCGTGGGTAGCCTACATTTTCGCTACCCGGCAGCCAAAAAAGTAACTCTCGTGGCCAAAAAAGTAACTATGCTGTCAAAAAAGTAACTATGTACAAAATATACAGCAGATATATATATAAGGACGGGTTTTTTGATTTTAGAGGGGCAAATGATATTATTTTTGGCTAAAATTTTTTGGAGAGCTAGACAAAATAGTCCTCTACAACTACGATTTTTTTTTTGAAAAAAATGGTCAGAAAGGTGGGCAGATAGCTACCCGCGCGGGCAATAAAGATGGGCCATATATATATATATATATATATATATATATATATATATATATATATATATATATATATATATATATATATGGTTCATCTTTAATACCCACGCGGGTAGCTACCCGCCCCCTATTTTGGTTACTTTTTTTCAAGTTTCTTACTTTCAACATGTACAGGGTTACTTTACCTTACAAACTGCTACTTTTCATGCATAGATAGTTCTATTTGCAATCGTAGATTTCAAAATACAATTACATATATATTTCATGTGTATTCTGCCTGATTTTACTTTTTTAGTCATATACTTTGTTATCAACATAGTTACTTTTTAGTCCTTGCAGTTACTTTGTTTGCCATATGATTACATTCGGGACTGACGGGTAGCGAAAATCCAGGCTACTCGAGCGGGTATTGAATGAACAGGCATATATATATATATATATATATATATATATATATATATATATATATATATATATATATATAGAGAGAGAGAGAGAGAGAGAGAGAGAGAGAAAGAGAGAGAGAGAGATAGAGAGAGAGGGAGAGTTAGGCTAGAATACACTCGAGTGTACAAATCACACGAATACACTCAAGTGTGTTTTCATATCAAGACTATTTTTTTGCAAAATGTAAACCATTGATCTTCACTGTCATACTATAACTCGGCTACATACAAATTTTGATCTCATTTAGATGAGTGTAAGTCACTCATCCAAGGGCAACAAAATCGACACGTAAAACTAATTTGAAATGCATAATTTTTGCGGTCTTTATAATATAGCCTACAAACGTCCAAATGTGCTCAAATTTATATATGATCTATTCACAAGATGTTTAAGAAGATCAATAGATTAGATTTTTGAAAAAAAATATTACATCATAAAAAACTATTTTAGTGTATTCTGCTCTGAATGTACTCAAGTGTATTCTAACCTGACTCTCTCTCTCTCTCTCTCTCTCTCTCTATATATATATATATATATATATATATATATATATATATATATACACACACACGTGTGTGTAGGGTTTTAGTTTACAATAACGGAGTCAACTTTTTGGACGTTTCCAATGACTAAATAATGAATCTTTAGAATTATATATATATATATATATATATATATATATATATATATATATATATATATATATATATATATAATGTGTGTGCGTGTGTGTGTTTGTGTGTGTGTGGGGGGGGGGTTGTGCGTGTAGGGTTTTAGTTTACAATAACGGAGTTAACATTTTGGACGTGTCCAATTACTAAATAATGAATCTTTAGAATTCTTTCTTTATTTGGACAACAACATATATCTCTATGTTGGATCTATCTTTATATATGTATCATATTTTCTATGTATTATATTCGCTTTACTTCATACATAATATCAATTGCAAGACTTATTACTTGAATTCCATTTTGGTGAGCTACTTACTTCCAATACACTACGCCATACCGATATGTAAAGTGGCATGATCAATAACTAAGGATTGATCAACCAATCCATACGAATGTCATATGGATGTGTTCTATAATTATCTACATTATTATCTCCTTGTATACTATTTTATATCCATTGATATATGTATACATATAAACACTTACATTATATAGGGTTTGTAGGTTAACACAATAGCTACTAGTTTGTTCTTTATCTTGTTAATCTGGATTAAGGATATAGATAGAAGAGGGTAAAGTCTAGCTTACTAGTATTGTTGAGGTGGTTTTCTCTCATGATCTTTATTCAGACCAGAGATGTCTTGCAGACTGGTGTTCAGTATTAGTTCTCTAGAATTTCTTCTTGCGATAGTTCTTCAAGTAAGAAGTTCTAATAGTGTTCCTCCCTTGGCTTCCGGCTATGGCAGTGGCATATACAGCGGGGCTACTGGGGCTCTAACGCCCCCGCCCCCCCCCCCCCCCCCCCCCCCGCCAGTTTTGGAATTTTTTAATCAAGTAATTACTATCGCTGGAATTTGAAAAGGCAGTTCACTCAATAAATAAAAAATGAACCAGAGAACAATTATTAAAACAGTCTCACTGCCCTAGTGACCTAGTCACGTTAAATGGATGTTTGAGATAAGCGGTTGTCCATCTTGCTAGTCGACGGCTGCACAACATAGGTACAAAATCAATTCTTTCTTTATTCTTACTGATACTGCAAACTGTAATCATTGTGGAATGGCCGATCAACAGAGTGTGTGACGAGCGAGAAACAAGGAGTGAAAAGTATCGAGCGAGCAACAAAAGCGAGAAAATAAGCTAACGGAAAATTTATGTTTGAGAAAATATTGAAAGAAAGGATTGGACTATCTTGTTCACTTTCCAGTACTGACAAAAACAATCACATTTGTGTGTATTATTTTTTACGACCATCTGGAGATCCCTGACCAGTATCTAACAACATATACGACATTTCATAGCTAGCGATGTGACAACCTTTTCGATACCGCACATCATGCACATTTGAGATACATATATTTAGGTATTCAATAAATTATATTTTTGTTGGAGTCATTCTAGGTTTTTATATATTTTTTAATGACTAGTCTTAATAGATTTGCATATTTTTCTCAATCTCTCTATTCATGTTCAAAGAAATCTTTATATTTCTACAACTTAAATTAGTCATCCTTCTTTATCGCGAGAGTAGATCGTTTGAAAGTAATATTAGCGACAATGCCATGTATCAATTTGTTTTATACTTTGTATATCTTTTTTTCATAACATATTTTTAAAACCGTCATTGCTTTATATATCCTCTCTTCGATTAACTTTTATAGCTTATATTTACTTTCTTATATCACTGGTTTTCGATTTTGTTAGAAAACTAGTCTCTTTTAATAAAGTTTAAGAGGTCAAATTTATGTGAGTTGTATTCAATGATAAATCAATATACAAGTTTAATAATATGAGGGTTTTATGTGAACTTATCCATTATTATTATCTTACAGACCACTTAGACAATTATAAAAATGAAGAAGTTTTATAATCTTGTGGAAAATGATGATGAGCGTGTGAGAATCTTAACACCAGATGTGAGTATGGTTGTACAAAAGAAGCCTCGTGTTGGTGTTGAATTTAATTCAGGTGATATTATTGTTGATCCTGGACATCGAAACCCAATTGAGGAGTATGAGGTAGAAATTAGAGATCAAGTTAGAAGAGCTTACTTGTTGCATGACATATCTCATCCGATTGGTCACAAGTTTTCTTTCAAGAAACAAGGAAAGCAAATATGAAGCTTTCAAGAAGTGTGGTCCGAAAGATTTGATTGGTTAGAATATAGTATGGAAAAATATGCGGCTTATTGCTTATAGTGTTATCACTTTAAGCAAATTTGATAATGAGACATTCACAAAAATAGGCTTTAACAATTGGAAGAAAGCAATGAAAGTTTTCAATGAACATGTGGGTGTAGTTGGAAGTGGTCATACTAATGTAAGGCTACATTGCGAGGATTTTAAAAATTAGACACAAAGTGTGTTGCATGTTTTATCCAATCATAGACGGGAGATGTAAAGTGCATATAGAGATCGTTTGACTGTAGTATTACATGTAGTCAGATTCCTCCTATTATAAGGTATTTTTTTTCGTGGTCATGATGAGTCTTCTACTTCAAGAAATAGAGGGAATTTTTTGGCATTAGTTGAATAGAAAAAGTTAAAAATAATGAAATTGCATGTGTTCTTAATGAGAATGCCCCTGGGAACAATCAAATGACTTCTCCATTAATTCAAAAGGACTTAGTGAAAGCTTGTGCAGAACAGACTATACAAGTCATTATTGATGAGCTTGGAGATAAATATTTTTCTCTACTTGTCAATTAGTCTTGTGATGCATGAATTAGGGAGCAAATGACTTTGATTGTAAGGTTAGTACCTTTATATTGTACATATTTTTAAAATTATAAACAATGCAATTATATTACAATCTTAAGTTCACATGTCTATTCTCATGTAGGTTTATAAACAAACAAGGAAAATTTATTGAAAGATTTATTGTTGTTGAGCATGTGCCTGATACTTCACCTGCTTCATTAAAATTTGCTTTGGAGGGATTGTTTGCACATCATGGTTCATCAATGTCTAGACTGAAAGGACAGGGATATAATGGAGCTTCTAACATGAGAGGTGAATTTAATGCACTGAAAGCATTGATTCTAAATGAAAATCTATATGCTTTTTATATCCATTATTTTTCCCATCAATTGTAATTGGTAGTTGTTATTGCAAAAGATACCTTAGTTGTTAGTGACTTTTTCAGTTATACAAATTTGATTTTGACCATGCCTTGTACTTCTTGTAAAAGAAAGGATGCACTGCTTCGAAAACATCACGATAATATAATGGAGATATTGGAGAATAGTGAGATATTTTTAGGAAGGGGCAAAAATTAAGAAACAAGTCTAGCAAGACCTGATTATACTCGTTGAAGATCACTTCATGTAACATTAGTCTGTATTTTCACAATGTGGGATTCAATTTTTGAGGTCTAAAAATTGTTTCTCTTGAAGGGATTGATTCAAGTAATAGAGGCAAAGCATCGGGTTTAATACAAACCATGGAATCATTTAAATTCATATTTATACTACATTTGATGATCAAAGTATTGGGTTTAACTAATGACTTGTCATGTTCCTTACAAAGGAAAGATGAAAACATTGTTAATGACATGATGTTGATTTCTTCTATTAAAGATCTTCTTCAAGAAATGAGAGATAGTGTATGGGATGTGCTTTTAGATGATGTTACTCAATTTGTGTCACAAAGTCAATTCTATTTCCAAATATGATAGATATGTTAGATTTTGTGGAGGCGACAGACGCAAAGGAGGCAATAAATTTTTCTCCACACATACCTTGCGAGAGGATCTCGTCGACAATGACACATTCGGAAGGAGGGTGCAGGGATATACCTCATGCGGGAGCAAGTACAAAGACGTCCTTTGGTGCCGTGATGTGCATCACTCCTAGCATGCATAGATGGTCCTCAACTATCCTCCAATTGTAGGTAACTTAGTGTCTGCTTCTCTACTTCATCCACATTGATGAACTGTAACTCCACATCATGCTTAGTAAGATGATGGGAAGGAGTACCCTTCTTCTTGATGATGTGCTAGAGTTGGTTTCTCTCCTCTCTCACTTAGGGATGAATAGGGTTCACGTATAAGAATGTAACGTCAGATGTCTAACCATATGCCTTGTCCAAAAATCAGTTGTGATGCCCCTATTAATAGCAAAGAAAGGAAGCAGGGTTTCTTAAAATCCTTGGGAAAACAAAAGGCTACGAGTTTGTTAAAATGAGCCGCTCGTGGACAATTAAAAGAATATTTTGAAATCACATAATTAACCAATTAATCATATTTATTGATTATCTAATTTTCATTATCTATGTCTAGTTAATCGCTCTGGATCAGCCAACTGACTTAACAATGGAATATAATTAATTGGATTAAACACTTTAACCAATTAATTCATATTATATTTGAATATAATAGTAGATTACCTAAATGTTTTGGTAATCAATTTGATTTGGAACATTTCCAATCATGTCCACAATTATACTCCTATTCCGATCATACACTTTGCATGTGACCCGGTAGGCTCACATTGGAAGTGAAATTCATAATCATATTATGATTTCACAAGCAATGATTGGTATCTAGCAAGACTTTATTACTAAATTAATTGGAGAAGTTGGAGAAAAACTTAACTTATCATTTTCTATTGGTGTTATAGTGAATGTATAGTTCCTTTGTCTTTGATATCAGGATTGAACTCGAGGCATGGAATCATCATCCTCTTCAACATTCAATCCATGTTCCTTGAACTAGAGTAGTATGTCTGAGATATTGTAAGCTCAATATCACATATTGACTCGCATCAAAATGTCCATACATTTCTCAGTCTCTCTTATCAAGTTTCTAGGATATCAAACTCCTGTATGAGGGACAAATTCCATCTACATCACTCAAAGTCATCCCCATGTGTCACACTGTACTCGAGCACCACCTTTATGGTAACCCTTATTCAGGATCATGGTGGATGATGTCAAAACACATTGAGCGACATGTTATGAGTGTAGTGATTTCAGGTCTAAGAACTACAATCACCACCATCACTATGAGTGATTTCTCTAACTACCAATCATGGTTTTCATGTGTCACTTTCAAGGTGGTTCCTTTTGATACACAGTTCTCTAACAAGTATATATGTGCTTGGTTTGATACCACATATCATGACTAATGAGATTATGTCATCAACCAATACACTTCTAGTCTTAAGTGTTATTGTTATCTATTAGCCTTCCATAATAACATCCGACTATGGACATAACAAGAATGCATATACTCTTGACATCTGTATGATCTCATCATTTAGGTCCTTAACTTGAAGATGTCCGTCATTGAGTAATATCATTCTTCAGACATTTATTATGTTACATCATTATATCATAACTGAATGACAGAATAATTGGAAGGTTGTCTTTATTGTTAATCAAATCATTTCTAAGATATGTCGTTACAATCATCATATGATTGGCTCTTTGGAAATACATACCAAGCAAGATAAGATACATGTTAGAGGATATTCAAGACATGTGATGACTTACTATCATCACTATCATGCTGAGATTTTTAATACTGTGATGACTCGATTGTTGTTGAGATGAATCATTCATTTAGCGAAAGTTCTACATAGTTATTGAGATGCATTTCTTGTCTTGATCCTAGAGACTCTTTCTCAAGATTTGATCATGAAAAGCTTCTATAGATTTCTGAAATTTATGCTGACAATTTGTCTATATTAGATCGTGTGGTTTTGAAAGATCAACTTGGTATATACATTCATGTAGTTAGACGAAGATCTGAATTTTTAGATTGTGATGATCTTTCTTGTCTTTCTATGAAGAAGGTAGAAACTGAACAACATTTGGTATTTTTACTAGTTTATCACCTCATACAACTGGCATTGGTATTACCTTTGGTGATATCAACAATTGGATGAGCTTTCTCAACAATGAACATCATGAAGACAAATCTATGTAATAAGATAGGTGATGGATTGTTAAATGACATGATGATATTCTACATCGAGCATGATGTGTTTAGTATTGTTGGTGATGAAAAGATTTTGCAACATTTTGAAAATATGGGAACACGTAGAATACAACTCCCACCTTCTAATTAGAGATAGTGGTACATTTTTATCTCTATATATATTCATAGTTTGAAACAATATAGTTGTTGACTTATCATACTAATTATTCATATAGTTCAAACATGAACAAATTAGTACTATCTTTATGGTCCAAACTTCAATATGCTTTTTTCAAATTTTCATAGTGCATTGCTTAACTGTCAGGTGAAATTTTTTATTATGACTTGTTTATTGCTTTAGTTCATAAACAAGTCTAAAATTCCATCAAAAGCATGTGAAATTATCATGTTTCTTTAAAAAGTAATGATAGAATTCACTAGTTGAACATATTTACTTTTATTTTTTTCACAACGATCAACCATAACTATATGACCATGAACATCACCAATTAATTTTGACATGGTATTTTGGCAAATGAGGGATTGCAACTGTCAAGTTCCTAAATAGTACATAGATTAGCACCCCTCATCTTGAATTTCTAGATCTGCCACTGGACTATGGTGAGGAGGGTAAGGGACGAATTCCCTCATAGGCTCATTGGTTTGAGATGTTAAGTTCCTACCGTATCACTCAAATCTACTAATGTATGTAGGTGAAGCCAATAGATCTAGAGTCTACATATTTAGTTGTATTTGTGCAATAGTACACAATGTTCACTAGGTTCGTAAGTCTGTGAATTTATGTTGTTATCCAATTAGGGAGGTATGTCTGTTGTTTTTGATGATCTGGGATTTAATTTGCAACTATTTGGGTTCACAACGGTTGCAAGTTACCAATAGTTGAGACAGAGCATGACCAGAGAAAGGCATCACTCTCAAGTTTGGCAACATTGGGTCATAGGTTTGAAGAAGGCCTTGAAGGTTGGTGGCTTTGTTGTAGGTCTACTTATAGCATGGTCGAGGGTTGTGGAGATCATGTCATGGTGCTTGTAGACGGCCACCATGATTCGCCATCGAGAATTCAAGTGTGTGCTTCTTGTAAAGATGCATGCCATGTCTCCTCTATTTTTTCATTAGAGTTATGAATAAGTCAGGTAGGTGTGAAGGATTTGAGCAAGTATATCGTATGTTGGGAGACCAGGGACTAGCGGGCAATGCTTGTCATGGATGGCCTATTCTATGTGAGTTACGGGTTATTGTTGTAGGATTCTAAGATTGTATATATGATAAGGGGGTCCCATAGGGTTCTTTGTGGGTAAGGGTGGGCATTGTTTGTGTTTTGTGGATTCTCTACATTGAGGGAGATTGGCCTCCAGGAAAGTCCTAGACGAGGATGTGATGAGTACTAGTTGGTCTTCTATTTCTTGATCTGCATTGATGTGCAGTCAAGGTAACAACCAATTAGTGAGAGGCTATAGGGCGATCATTTTAGAGGTGATCTTCAAGGTAGAGGTAATGAATGTGACCCTAATATACTCAGTTTCATCCCCTAAGAGGGTGTGATCAGTAAAGGGTATTTTTTGTTCTTTCTACTATGGAAACAACATCCCTAGGAAGAAGGAAGTTGTCAATCTTCCTCTTAAGTTCTCAAAATGAATTCTAAAATAGCTATTCTAATCTCCTACTTTCGTACAAATACTAATATTCATATATCTTAATTAATTAAATCATTTTCTTTGAAATTTAAACCATGAGTCCTGACCCTATTAGGCTAATCTATAAAAATGTTAATCCTTATGATCCTCAAAGGGCCAATTTAAAAACTCTTATTAAATTTTAAATTATTGATACTTAATAATATGATGTGTATCCATCATTGGTTCGAAAGCCATTATTTATGATATTGACAGTGTTAGATCAATTTAGGGTCAAATCAAGGAAGTTGGGCACAAATACTATAAATTACACTAAATCATTCAATAAATAAAATGGAAGGACATATTAGTAAATATTTCTCCACACAAAGGACAATCAGCTCATTTTGAGAAAGGAACATAATCAAATAGAATTTGTTATTTATCAAAATTATCAACTGGGATTTTTAATTGGAAGACTAAATTGTAAATAAGCCAAAGTTCAAGGGAATTTCTGGGTTGTAGTTCAAAATATATTTAGTACACAAATTTTGGTATTTTACACATTTCTTCACCAATCTCTCTCTATTGTTTCTCCACCAATCTATGAGATTTCTTCGCCATCATCGCTATATCTTTTCCCTAAATTAGCAAGTCATTAATCACCTTCCATTGTGGTCAATAAATGAGACACCCAATTAGGCCTTTACTTCCTCTCATAGATAGTTGTTGCAGACACTACCCTAGTGTCTTGCACCCTTATTTAAAGGACTCTAAAGCATCACCACCCCTCTCACTTTTCTCCTCCATAACCAATCAAACCCCTTGTGCCCCCTTGCCTTAGACTTCTTTACCTACTTCTAAACAATTAATCACCTAGTACGCTCAAAATTCTAAGAAAAAAATACCATACGCAGATAATGAAGAACCATAAGACTAAATTACCTAAGAGGCCTATGCCCATAAGAAATCTTGAAGCCACCCATTAATAGTAATAGAACTTTCCCTGTGATTTCCCCTAGCTCTATACCCTATTGTCTTACTTTGGGTTCTTGCTGACAATCACCACATTGCCTTCACAGTGATCCCCTGGACATGGAAACAACGTTGAGTGCTCCGCTCAAACTCAATGATCATGTTATGATCTTCAACGACTCCTTTTCTTCCTTCTAATAATGGTTGGACCTGTGATTTGGTTTCCCTATTTTCACTCTATTCTCTAATGAACCTAGGATGCAGATGTTCTTTCTCCACCAAGTGTGCTCCTTCATTTCCAATGGACTTCCACACAATGCTCCCCCCTCTCCGGTCATTTTCTCTTTTACCTTGAGTTGTGGAGTCAGCCTTCTAGTAGACTCATCCATAGCCACATTCATGTCTTGGAGTTGATGCTATGGTACACCGCATTACTTGATCTGTGGATGAACATATGCCCAAGATACCAATTTTGTGTTTGCAACTCTCTTTCCCCAAGCAATGGTGTTGTGTCGGTGATGGTCAGAGTTCTCGCCTCCACAAAGTGCACCTTACGTCGTGGTATAAAGGGATAAAAAACTAGGTCATACTATGACTATGGTAGCCCCATAGTTTTAATTGGAAAATTTTATTTGCATAGGCATTTGAGACATTTATCTGCACATTTTTTATCTATCGTGAATTATGTTTGTGGTAGAATGACACAATTTCCCTTGTTAACTTGATTTAATGTAATACACGCCTAAGGTTTCTCTATATTTTTGCAATTTATTTACATAAAATTATTATTTCATTTAGTTTATGTCACACTATAGTTTCTTATTTTTGATTGGGAGATAGTGCAAAATTCATAACAATTGCATATGACCTCAACAAATTTTGGAAAAACTATGCTGTGGAAATATTTTTGTATTTTCTGTGGATATAGCCTATTTTCAAACTGTGTTTTCCTCATCCAATTCTTCAATAATTCAATGATCAAAATTAGTATTGAATAATCATGCAATAATGTACAAATCATATCATTATTCAAATTATAGGTGATTAAGGGCTCAATTAAGTCAAAGGACCTGACCTAAGGTGGCTTGTTGTAGGTAAGTGGGTCATGCTTGTTGGTATAATTAAATACTGATTGATTAGATGTTTACCTTTATGATTGTGCAAAATAGTATGTCTCACAAAGATTACGAATGCCTTCTCAACTTACATCTCGTATAGATATCAATGAATGATTGATTGCTTACTTATGGTCTATTGTAAAACCCTAACTATGAATATGATCTATAATTAATGGATTATGCTCAAGAAGGGGTAAGTCCCATTATGGTTCAAGAAGGCAGAAATCCCATGATGAGTTGAGGGGAGAAATCCAATTATCTCATTGTGAGGGAGCAATCTTTTTATGATCATGATTAAATAAATTGATGATTAAGTCAAGTTCTAAGATAATGATTAAAGTTAAGGAATTTTCTAAGTTTTTATAGGAACCTAGATCTTGGACCTCAAGAGGTCATTATGGGCTTTCCTAGCAATCATGGGCTCCTACGGGGCATTAGACAGGCAACTTATATTCACTTATCCTACTCATCATGTTTAAAATGATTCAAAGAATATATAAGAAATAATTCAAAGAATATATAAGTCAATCCATAGTCAAGTTTATGTCAAATTTATTTCACGTCAAGTATTTTGTTACTTTCTATTTTATAATGTGCCAAGTGCCACTAACTTACTTTAATGTTTGTTTTGCATGACTGGGGACACAATGTCTGTAAGATTTAGAGCATTTGAAGAATAAAAGGACAAGCAAGGACTATGAGAATTTGAAGCTTAGCCTTGTGGGGTTCCATCTATCATTTTGATCTAATCCTTTAGGATACATTCTAAATCATGTCTTAGTTTTGTTATCTAAATATTAGCTCGGTAGATTTAGATTTCAAGATAAACAAGTGTTAGATTTCATGTCCATGAACTATGCATGGATCTATTTTCAATCAATGCAAGGTGTTTTATTTACTCTGTTTTACAGTTATTATCATTTTTGTGATGTCCCTCATGCTTCCTCTCAATAATGGGTATGCTTTAAAGAGTGGGTGTTACACCTTTACTTTATTTTTCTCGAAGTTGTGTTTTTTGAATGTTGATAAGTAATGAAAGTGTTTTCTGATTGGTGTTATGGAGGAAACCATATTAACTAAAGTGTTATGGCAGAGCCAGATTGAGAACCTTTAAGTATTTGGTTGAGAAGATGAACCACAAGATCGATGGATGGAAAGCAAGACTTCTATCTTTTTCTGGGCATAGACTCCTGATCAAGCATGCTCTATCGTCTATCACCTTATACACATCCACAGTGGTAGGCATTCCAGCTGGTATATGTGATCGCATTGAGGATCTAATGTCGCGATTTCTCTGGGCTGATCGAATGAGTGCTTGCCGCAAGGCATGGGTTTCATGGAAGGATGTTGCCTCCCCATCTTCCCATGGTAGTCTCGGCTTAGACTCCATTAGATGCACAACAAGATCATACGTGTACAAAGCTTGTTGGGAAATCATAGATGGATCCTCCACTTGGGCCATCTTTTATAGAGACAAATATGCCAGCACTTTCAGTCATAGATCAGGGTGCTATCCACCATACCTGAAACTTGGGGCTTCAGCATTTCCGTTTTGGAAGCAGGTGTGGCGCACATTCCCACTGTTCTTACCGCACTATCGATGGATAATTGGTACATGGGATATTTCCTTTTGGAATTCCAGATGGTGCAGCTCACCCCTGGCAGAATTTGCTATCACATCTAATGATAGAAACCATGACTTCAAGGTCAAGGATTTTTGGATCAAAAACTCAAGATGGGATTGGGATGTGTTGTCACAAATCCTCTACCATGATGGTGTTCGACTCATCACTACATCTTATACTGCTATTACTGGCGATGCAGACAAGATGATATGGAGTCCTACACATGATGGATACTTCTCTATTAAGTCGTTCAAGAATGCAATCCTATACCCTCATACAACGAGCAACATACCATGGTTGGAAAAAGTCTAGAAGATGGGAAATCCCAAGGCTAGTGCCATTCTGTGGAAGGTTGCGCATCAAGCTCTACCGATCGATGATAACATCTGCATATGTCAGATTCTAGTGGTCTCACGATGCTCTTGCTGTGACATACCCTCATGTGAGACCATGCACCATCTTTTTCTTGACAGTCAACTTGCTCGACATTTCTGGGCCAAGTACAATGCCATCACCAGCTACGCAGTGCCTGGATCACTCATTGAGATTATGATGATATGTGACAATTCACATGGTTCTATGGACCGAGAATGTGGATCGCAAGTGAGTTATGTGCCCATATAGTGTGGACTATATGGAACATCCGGTGTGCCGCAAGGATGGATGGAAGGGTCTTATCATGGCCCCCACAATGGGATCACATCTCCTCATGCCTGAACTGACTGATTTCAAAGAAGTCCTTCATTAAAATAAAAGATCCAACCTTCCACAGAGAACTCAAGATCCATAACATCCAAGATCCACAGACTAAACTCAAAAACATTCATATCCTAAGATGGGAACCCCCGGATGTTGCCAACCTTAAACTTAATCTGACCATTGGACGCACAACTGACTCGACGCGAGCTGTTAGAAGATTAGAAGTCGACGTCATTCACAATTCCCACTCTCATGTGCGACTCGCTTTCTGGGTATGGCTCCGTGAGGATGACTACACCATCGCCTACATTCACACATGTGCTATTGCCCTCAAGATCGCCTATGATATAAACATTAATATCTCCATCATAGAGATTGATGACCCATATGTCTTTGACATCATGTGGGGAGATTCTAAGGAGCCATGGAAAGCCACTACATTTACAAGGGAGATTCACATAGTTCTCAAAGACCATGCCATTATAGGTTTCCTCGTACCTAAGCCATCTAATGCAATCATGAGAGAGTTAGGTTTATGGGGGGGAGAGCCCTCGAAGACATATAAATTTGCACTAAACATACATTGCTACCCATGAGAGTGCACAGTATCATCATCTTGGATAGGCGAAATGTTCCATACATCTTCTTTCGGCGAACACCAGTTGAATGATACAACACGATGATCAGCCTGTGGCGACACAGAGTCATGTGCTAACTTGAGTCACTGTTCTTCTGTATGGGGTCGAATAGTGCTACTAATGGGGGGTTCTTTAACCCACAATTTTATAAGTGAGAGTTTCTTGTACTCTTTATGACTCACCCACAAAGAGGAGAGTGGGATGAATAGATGATCTCCTGGCTTTGATTTTAAAAAAACTAAAGTGTGCCAAATTGATTTGCCTATTTGATAGATAAATTACATATAATTTTAGAGAATCCAAAAGATGCATGATTTATAATGTAAAATGCAAAACATAGAAGATATTAAATTTGAAAAAAACTAATATTAGCTTCATTGACCTAACCCAATACATGGCATGGCCCCAGAAGAATAACATGACAATGTACTCCACTAAAGCGCTAGAAAACACTCTAGATGTCTATTTCTTAGTTGTTCTTCCGTTTGCCTATGTCTTCATACATAAGATTCACTAACTTACATTGTCCACATGTTGTAAGGTTCACTTGAAACGACTTGACTAATGACAACTTCAATAAGTCCCAAATCTTACATGTGTATGGTTATGCACATAGCTTGATTTTTATCAGCTCGTGAAATGTAAAAAACTTTCAATGTAAATAGCTTTTGATTTAAGAAATTCTTGTGCAAAAGGGATAAGAAAAATGGAGGCGTACAGGACTATACTGAAATATATGCAACCTCCACCAAGTAGGTGAAACAAAGCACAATGTTTTGATTACTTTACATTTATCCATCAATACATTTAGTAAGGTTCACATGAAATGAAGATAACATTGTCGTCTTCAAGAAGAAGTCACAAATTTGGTATGCATGTCCACCCACCCTTACATTTTACTTATTTAACAACATCTATGGTGCTCACATAGTAATGGGGATAATCCAGATTCTCCTCTACAAGATCATTATAAGCGGGTGAAACAACCAAAAGAACAAGCATTATAAAGTTAATGAAAAAAATGCATACATGTCTATGTTATTGCTAAAAAGAAAGCCACCCCATTTGTGAGTAACTTGTGTGGGTTACATTCAACACATCGACTTACTTGTTCCAAACAAGCATAGAATCTAACACTTATCCTAATATAGATAGAAATATGTCAGATATAACAACTGCTCATGAACATACCATCCTACCAATAAATATCATAATGTCCCATGACAAACCACCCCAATGTATTATAGTTTCAATCATTTTGTATAGGTGAATCAGTCTTGTTCTATTGAAAATAATCTATACATCACAATATTATTGAATAATTCTCTCTAACAACTATGAGGAAATACTTATCAAACCAGCAGAGTTGGTATTGAACACACCACACAAAGTGACATGTATACATTCCCAAAGCCCCATTGCGGCTCACTTTTGTATTGAAAAGATAACTAGTGAAAATTGTAACTTAGTTTTGAAATTTTGAACTTGTTGTCCATGCCGAAAAATGTCACCTTAATTGGAGCTTTTCACTTTTGTTTATTTATTATTTTTACCACGGCCGACCCGTCGCTCCGACGATTAGGGTTTGAAGCGTGGGATTTCTTTCTCCACTCATGGTTTCCTCTTGCAGATTCAAGGTTTGGGCAATCTCCCTGGTCCTCTCCCAGCGATGGCAGACAAACTGGCAGACCGGTGTGCGTAGCTGCAGTTGACACCGGAGGAGGAAGATTTGATCGAGGTCACAAAGCCGACGGAAGACGAGGAACGAAGACATGTGAAACTGGCGCTGGTAGCGCATATCTTAGCAGACAGACTGGTGAACTTCTGGGCTATGAAACGTACTGTAACGCATGCGTGGGGGCTCCACGACAAGGTCGTCTTTAAACAAATCGAAGGAGACCACTTCATTATACAGTTTTTTTACTAGCGAGACAAATAGAAGGTAGAAGAAGGATCCCCGTGGAACTTTGACAACAAACTACTCATGTTCAAGAACATAGAGGCAGAGGAGAAGCCAGGGGACATCGTCATAAGCCATAGCATGTTCTGGGTTCGGCCCTATGGTATTCCTTTAGGGTTCCAGCACAAGCAAACCATTGAGAAGGTAGCATCCAGGATAGGCGATGTGATCACAACGGATCTGAACGAATTAGGCTGGGAAGCGTCGGTGAGAGTCCGAATTAACCTAGATGTGTCAAAGCCGTTAAGAAGAGTGTTGCGGATCTGAGAGAGTCAGAACAAAGTGATAGAGATCGAGGTAAAGTATGAACGCCTCTCGAACTTCTACCATGGTTGCGGCCGGCTAGGACATGTGATCAGGGATTGTGCGGAAAGCAAAGAGGGTGAAGAAAGGGAGTAGTAATGGGGCGCGTGGCTCAAGACATCACCAAGGAAGCCTAGGAAAACACTCCAGGAGGAGATCTATGGCAATACCAGAGCACATAGGAAGATACAGTTTAAGCACAAACCGGTGACCGAGGCGACGATGAACAGTGAGTACGAATCAAGTGGGGAATCCAACCAAAGACATGAAGACAAGACAAATCTGGTTCATTATGAAAAGAAGCAGGGGAAGACAATGGCACAAGTGCAACCGCAGAGTGAAGAGGAAGGCAATGGAGAGACAGAGTATAACATCGGGGACCTCTTCCCAGAAAGAGCCACAGAACTGACAAACAACAGACAAAGTGCAGAAAGAGGAAAGCCAGAAGGTGTAGGAACGAAGGGCGAGGAAGGAGACACCCACACGGTGGCTCAACGGAGAATTCAATATACTAGAAAAGAGGCCATCGCTTTGCGGAAGAGCATTAACTGCGTGGATGGATCGTTCAACACAGACGAGACGGACATGTAGGGAGGCAGAAAGGAACAACAAACAGACGCTCGGCAGACAAGTAATGAGGACAGAGAGGCGTAGTTGAACCATAAGCAAGTGACATCAGCAGTAAAAATGAGGGCACAAAAAGAGAAGGAAAATAGAAGGAAAACAACGAGGAAGACAAAAATAGATTAGCGCAAGAAGAGAGAATCACCATGGGTTTATAAGATGAGCAAGAGTCAACAGTTCGGGATCCCAGAGCAGGAAGTAGAATCGAGCACTGTCGCAGGGAAAAGAGGCAGACAGTCAGAGCTGTGATATGGAACTAGATATGATTGATTCAGTGTCTGAGATAGGCAAGAAAGCAAGGAACATGGAACTCGAAGGTCAGATGATAGGGGTGTGCACAACCCAAGTAGCGGAGACTGGACAGTACCAGCCCCGCGAAGGGCAATGAAAATCTTGAGCTGGAATTGTCAGGGATTGGCCCGCCCTGACACAGTTAATGCCCTCAAGTCGTGGTGTTTGAGGGAGGGCCCGAGCATAGTTTTTGTTATGGAAACTATGATTTCTAGTGTGGATCTGGAGGTTGTAATGAGGAAATGCGGCTTCATGCAAGGAGTTTGTTTATTTAGTGTAGGAAGAGCTGGAGGGATTGGCTTATGGTGGAAGGATGTTGATCTTAAAATAACATCATATTCACAACACCATTGCAGTTGTGACATTATGGAGGGTAACGATGTTGTTACGTGGAGAGCTATTGGCATATATGGTTGGGAAACACAACAACACAAATACAAGACTTGGGACCTTATGAGAGAGCAGAAAGGAAACACGGACATGCCTACTCTCTTTTTTAGAGACTTCGATGAAATTCTATCCAATTCTGAGAAGGACGGGGGACCACCCAAACCACTCAGGTTTATCCAAGATTTAATATGTGTCATTGATGACTGCGATCTCACGGATCTGGGGTACAGCGGTAACATCTTTACTTGGCAGAGAGGACTCACTCCAGAAACTTTAGTGTGGGAATGACTTGACAGAGCTCTAGGATGTGTGCATTGGGTGGCAAAATTTCCACAGGCGAGAGTGATCCATTGCACTAAATATGAGTCCGACCATATACCGATTATCATCAACACTGAGTACAGAAAGAGGAAGAAGTCAAGGAAACAACAACACTTTTTCTTTGAACCCATGTGGGAGGAGGATGAGGCATGCGAACACATTATAAAGACAGTTTGGGAAGAGCGACACTTGACAGATTTGCAAGGGAAAACGGGCTACTGCGACAGTAAACTGAAGGAATGGGCCAATGAAAAATTTGGGGAAAGAAAGAGGAAAATTAAACAACTGGAGGAGGCTTTAAGGGAACTACAAAATTTACAACCAGACAGAATGAATCTGGAGAGGTGCACTCGCATTACTGCAGAACTCCAAGAATGGCATAGGAGGGATGAGGCGTTCTGGCATGCACAGGCCAGGGTGAACGAGATGAAATCAGGAGACAGAATTACTGCATATTTCCACCATAAGGCTTCCCAAAGAAGAAAGAGGAACATAATTGAAGGGCTGAAGGATGAAGAAGGACAGTGGAAAATGGAAGAAGAAGAAATAGAAAAGATAGTGCTGATTTTTTTCAAACCCTCTTTCAGACGAGCAACCCAATCGGGTGGGAGGAGGCAACCCGAGGGATCGCTTCCAAATTGAGTAATAATGAGAGTAAGGACCTAGAGAAGGACTTCACCTCTGAGGAAATCTTTTCTGCTCTTAAGAATATGCACCCAAACAAGGCACCGGGTCCTGATGGAATGAAAGCTATGTTTTTCCAGAAGTATTGGCACATTGTAGGGGAAGATGTTTCGAACTACATAAAAGGATGGTGGAAATCAGGAAGGAGCATAGCCGATCTTAATGATACGTTGGTGGTGTTGATTCCTAAAACCCAGAAACCTATGGAGATTGGCGAGTTTAGACCCATCAGCTTATGCAACATCCAAAGTCATAGCAAACAGGCTACACCCTCTCATGGATAAAATCATTTATGAAAACCAAAGTGCCTTCATCCCGGGTAGACTCATTACTGATAACGCCCTTATTGTGTATGAATTGTTTCACACCATGAAAAGGGGTAAAAAATCAAATAAGGGACATATTTCCCTCAAGCTAGATATGTCAAAGGCTTATGACAGAGTGGAATGGAAATTTTTTGACTATGTTCAAGAAAAAATGGGGCTTGGCGAGAAATGGAGGAGCAAGGTCTATGATTGTATGTCAACTGTATCCCATTCATTTTCCATTAATGGGGAGCGGACCAGGAAGATTCAACCAACCCAAGGACTTCGCCAGGGTGACCCCCTTTCCCCATACCTTTTTATCTTATGTGCCGAAGCTTTCTCTACTTCTCTAACCTAGGCAACGCAGTAAAAGGCTATACAGGGAATTCGAGCAAGCCGTCTTGGCCCTCGGGTTTCCCATCTTTTCTTTGCATATGATTCCATTTTGTTCAAGAGAGCAACCAAAGAAGAATGCCTGAAGTTAGATGAGATTATCAGCCACTATGAGCGGGCATCCGGACAGAAGATCAACCTATCTAAAACTGAGGTTGCTTTCAGCGGAGGGGTGGAGCGGGAAAAGAGAGGTGAGATAACACAGCTATTATAGGTCAAAGAATTGGACAAGCACGACAAGTATCTTGGGTTGCCCACGACTATAGGGAGATCGAAGAAACAAGTATTTGCCTATATTTAGGAGCACATATGGAGAAAGCTACAAGGATGGAAAGAGAAATTGTTGTCTAAAGCAGGGAAAGAAGTCTTCATCAAAGTAGTGGTTCAAGCTATACCATCATACATTATGAGCATCTTCCAGTTACCTGGGTACCTTCTTGATTCTATTAACAGCACAATATCAAGATTTTGGTGGGGGGCAAAGGGAATGGAGATGAAGATTGTGTGGGTCAGTTGGGACAACATGTGAAACCAAAAAATCAAGGTGGAATGGGGTTCAGAAACATACACACCTTCAACCAAGCTCTTTTGGCAAAGCAAATATGGAGGCTCTTCCACAGACGGGATACACTGGTCTATCGAGTACTAAAAGCAAGATATTTTCCTAGGGGGGCGGTCCTTAGTGCCAGAAGGGGATATGACCCCAGCTTTACTTGGAGGAGTAAATGGAATGCAAAATCTATCATTCTTGAGGGGATGCAGTAGAGAGTGGGAAATGGATCTAATATTAACATATGGGAGGACCCTTGGATACCGGGAATAAGAGGAAGCATAGAAAGAGTTTATAATTTCTCAAGCACCACTGTCTGATGGGTGAGCCAACTACTGACGGAGGGCACAACCGAATGGAATAAGGAGGTCATCAACAACCTCTTCACCCAAGAAATAGCCCACATGATTTTGGCGACACCACTGAGTCTCACAAAGCAGGAGGATGGCATATTTTGGAAACCAGATAGGCAAGGCAAATTCACTATAAAATCGACTGATTAGATGGCATCTCAAAGTTTGAATGAAAGGGAAGAATGAAGACGCCAAGGGGAAGCCAGCAGATGGCGGTCGATATGGAGAAAGAACCTTATCCCAAAGGCTGCTCACTTTCTTTGGAGATGCATGACGGGTGCATTGGGTACATTGGGATGACTGTTCGATCATCACTGCCACCCTGATGGAATCTACAACATTTGTGGAAGAGAGAAAGAAGACATCAGGCACATGTTGTTCAGATGCCCTCAGGCGTGGGAGCTCTGGAAGGAAAGCTTGGGAACTGTGCAAGCAATGATCAGAGAAGCTGGAGAAGGAAGAACGGATAGTGCGGTCACGAACCTCACATCCTGACCAAATGAAGAGGATAACAACATAATGGTCGTGGCTCTGTGGGCGGTGTGGACCAGAAGAAACAACATCATCTTCAATGAACAGCCGAAGCCGCCGCTTATCATTCAGAGGTACCTACTAGCTCTGATTACAGACCACCGTGCCGCACAGCAATCCAGTAGCGAGTGACCAGAAGCATAAGAGAAGACGTCACATGCGTGGAAGCAACCTGAAGAGGGAGAGATCAAGGTGAACTGTGACGCAGCTGTCAGCATCAGCGGCTTTGACGGTGCTGGACTTGTGTGGAGGGACCACGCCGGAAAGGTGCTACACATTGCAGGAAGTAGGCATTCTTCACTCAACGACGTACAAGCTGCTGAAGCTTGGGCCATCAAGGAGGGCATCCGACAGTCCAAGGAACAACATATATCAAGATTGGTGGTGGAGTCAGATTCAGAAGCTATCATCCATTACATAAAGTTAGGAGCTAGGCGACCGGATCTTCTGGGAACCTTGCTTGCATACATTCATAGTTTAAAGTCTTTCTTTCAATTAATTAGTTTTGTTTTCTATAGAAGACAGGCGAATGGACTAGCACACCTGCTAGCTCGTGAAGCCTCTGGTAGATCTAGTCTTTTCTTTTTATCTTCATCTTTCCCTGCGTCTGCAGCAAACTGGGTTGAGCCACCTTTGAGCTCAGAGTAATAGTAAGCAGGTGTTTGACCTCAAAAAAAAACTTCAGCATTGATACTTTGAGATTGCGGACCCGTAATGAGAATATATTCAAGTGATGCTATTTGAGGGAACTATTTTAGAAAATATAAATTTTGCCTATGGTTATGAGATGAAGAAATATGTAAGGAATATGTTGTTGTATTTTTTGTCGTATTTCGTCCACCAAAATGCAATGTTTTAATCTCACATTAGGGAATTCTAGAAATTTTCTCCTCCTTATATATGAGTTCTTATCAATAGGATATTTGAGGAGCACAATGAGATATGGGCTTAATATGCGCAGCCTAACTAGATTTTGATCAGTTTGGTCGGGAAACCCATTAACCGGGTGCATCGAAGCATGTCGCATCCCGCGCATAGGGGTGCAAAGCTGGATTTTTGGGACTCCATGCATGGGTGCGGCCCGGGTTGGGGCGCAACCCCGAGTTGGTTTTTCCCTTTGGTTCACTAAATTATTTTTAATAGATGTCACATCTTTTTGATGTTGCATATGTTCATTAGGGCAGTTCCAAATCACTACTGATTAACAACTGCAATGTATCTTTTCCTACATGCATTGTTTTGTTATTTAAAAGTGAATCTGGCATCGTTCTATATAATCGAAGATACTCTAATTCCATTCTTTTCTCTTCATTGCTTGTCTAATAAAAATGATCAATTCCTTTCACTCATTGACATGATTGTGTGTGCACACTACATGTCGACAATCGATGTTGGATCTTAAAAACGTATTCGACATCGTTGCATACTGTACTAACATTCGCCATCAACAGTCGTGGAAATATTCTTAAGAACGGTGCACCCTACATGTCCCATCGTCATTCTAATTTGGTATAATCTTTTAAAATTATTGTTTGTTTGTGTTTTGTATCCCTTTTCGATTAACAATCTTAAGAGTAATTTGTATTATGATATGTACTAACATGGAAGGATTTGAAATGTCTTTCATGTTTGTGATGTTGTCCGCTTTCAATAAGCAAATTGGTTACATTTCTAGTGTGTCAATGACTTCTTTTCCTAATGTAACTAAGATTGAACCTTCTAGTGGGTCATACTATCATCACCAGAAATAAAAGGTGTACACTACTTTGGAAGTTTATAACATAGTCTTTATTCTGTCTAAATCCAAATTAAAACTAATTTTATTGAATGGGAAAAGGCTAATCGGATTTGCCATAATGTCATTTCAAGCATTATTTCTAATCAGATGTTTGACGCATACTTTTGAATTAAAATTGCATCTGAAATTTGAAATAGTCTAAACAAGAAAAACATTATGAAAGTGGCTTCTTCTCAAATTTACTGTTGGGAATTTTCTAAATTTTCATATGACTGGAGATAAAGAAAAAATAACTAAAATTTATGATTTTGAAATCTTACTTGACGACTTGAAAAATGAATAAATCGATCTTCCCGAGTCTTTAATTGTTGGGTCTTTAGCTAAAAATTTACCTAGTCTTTGGAAATATTACAAGAATAATTTAAAGCACAAAAAAAGACAATGTCACTGGATGATGTAATAATCCATATGTGTTGAAAATCAATATAGTACTAGAGAAAAATTTGACATTAATAAATAGTTTTCATGTACTATTAATTTTGTTTACAATGAAGTTAAAAAAAATCTTCTGATCAATCTAAAAAGTAACTCAAAGAACAAGAAATAAAAAGGAAATAAAACTAAAAATGAAGACAACAAAGACATCAAGAAAAAAATGTTTTTGTTATGTTTGTGATAAACCTGGTCACACCACTCCTAAATGTAGGCATAGGAAGAAGCAAGTGGTCTAAGATTCTAAGGAACTAACAACCAACCTTGTGACAGAGAATGTGTTTGTGGCATTCATCATCCTGGTCAGCATGAGATCATTTCAACATCATGATTAGATCATCGACTCTGGGGCTAGTCGTCACATTAGTGTCTATAGATATGTCTTCCTGACCTATTCAGAATTAGGAGAGGTTGAGAATCGGGTTTTCATGAGGAACTCAAGTGTTTCTCTTGTGATTCGAAAGGGCAATGTCATGATCAAGATGGCTTTTGAAAATATCTTGATAATTAAAGATGTGATGTATGTTCTAGACATTTGGGTTAATTTGTTCTTCGTCGCTCAACCAGTTAAATTTGGGGTCAAGTTATCTTTTGAATCAAACAAGGTCATTCTTTCTAAGTCAGGGGACTACCTGGGTATAGGGTATTGTTCAAATGATCTTTTTTTATGAATGTACCAAATTCTTCTACTAATAAAATTTTCTCTTCTACTTATATTGTTGACTCCTTTGATATGTGGCACTATAAACTTGGACATGTTAATTTTATATATGTATGACACATCAAATCTTTTGGTTTGCTAAAAGATATACATGGTGTTGTCTATTTAAACAACAAATGTCAAGTATGTGTTGAAACTAAATCTAAAAAGAAATTGTGTCCTTAAATTATACATAGAAATCCTAAATTTCTAGATTTAATTCACCCAGGTCTTGGAGATTAAAAAGAATTTTTTTCTAGAGGTGGGAAGAGATTCTATATCATATTTGTAGATGATTTCATGCTATACAAAGTTATGCTTATTACATTCAAAATATGAATCTTTTGAAACATTTGTCAAATATAAAATAGAAGTAGAAAATTAAATTAATAAGAAAATAAAACGTATTTGCTCGGATAGAGGTGGTGAATATGATTACTCTCCTTTTGATAATTATTGTGCAACCCATGCTATTATACATGAATACGTTCCTCTATATTCACCTCAATCAAATGGGATTGTTGAATGTAAAAATAGAACTCTAAAAGAGATGATGAATTCTATTTAAAAAAATTTAGGGGCACCCAATAACTTGTGGGGAGGAAGTAATTTTATCATCTTGTTTTCTTCAAAATCATATTCCTAGTAGGAAGATGAATTAGTCTCCATATAAATTATGGAAAGTACATCCTCCATATTTAAAACATCTCAAAGTGTGGGGATGTTTAGTTAAGGTCTTATTAACTAAACCAAAGAAAAAAAATTAGGATCTAGAACACTAGATGGTATTTTTATAGGTTACACTCAAAATAATGTGGCATATAGATTCTTGGTTCTTAGAAGTAGAAATAATATTGTAGAAACTAATATGATTGTTGAATCCAAAAATACTAAATTTTTTAGCATGTTTTTCCTACAAAAACTCCCATGGAAAATTTATTGAATCCAATGATATTTTAGAACTGGGTGATGTAGAACCTATACTAGGATGAGGAAGGAAAAGAATATTTGTGATGACTTGTATTCCTTTATTGTAGATAATGACCATCAATCTTACAATGACACTATTAATTCATCTAATTCCTCCTCATGGAAGGAAGTAATTAATAGTGAGATTGAATATATATTATCTAATCACACATCAGAATTCGTGGATCTTCCACCAGGTATCAAACCCATAGGATGTATATAGATATTTAAAAGCAATTAAAAATCAATGGGACTGTAGATAAATACAGAGCTTGATTAGTTGCCAAGGGATACAAGCAACAAAAGCATATTGACTATTTTGATACTTTTGCTCCTGTAACTAGAATCTCTTCAATCAAGATTTTAATTGCTTTGATATCTATTAAGAAATAAATTATACATAAAATGGATGTTAAAAGTTGTTTTTTGAATGGAAATTTAGATGAAGAAATTTATATGAATCAACTAGAAGGTTAAGTTGTTCCTGGAAAAGAATATATGGTATGTAGACTAATCAAATCACTACATGGCTTGAAACAAGCACCTAAATAATGGCATGAGAAATTTGATGTAGTCATTGTATAAAATGGGTTCCATATAAACAAAGGAGACATATGTATGTATTCAATAGTCGATAACCAAGGTTTTTTTTTTGGAAATAGGTAAATAGTATTTCCAAAAGCCGTATAGAAAGCTATACAAAAACAAAGGCACCAGGCCCAGATCTATAAAAAGGCACTAAGCCAGAAAGCTAAGCGGGGGTGTTATCTACAGAATCCCCAATACAACTTCGTATTCGTACTGAAGTTAGCAGTCAGCTCGGATTTGGTGGTGAAAACCCAGCACAAATCAGAAGTGATCATCTTTAGCAGCCCTTTTTCATCCATCGAACCACTACAATGGATTCTTCTATTTCTTTCTCTCCAGATGTGAAAGCAGACGCAAGCAAGGAACAGGCCACAAACGCAAGAACCAGTCCCTTTATTATCAGATCTGCTCGTAATCCAGGTAATGACATCATCAAGGTTGTTAGGCACCTAATAACCCCACTCATTCCGTATGCACACAATTTGCCAAATATTCTTTGAGTATTTGCAGTAAAAAAAAGTGATCCTTAGTCTCGGACCCTGAAGAGCACAGGGAACAGACCGTGTCCACCCGGATGCCCCATCTGTCCATCCTATCCTTAGAGGGGAGTCTGTTACGCAAGGCTCTATACAAGAGAGTGCTCCATTTAGGACAATGAAACTTGCCCCAAATAGCGTGGAACCACTAAACATCAGGTTCGTTACTAGTGTTGATGTTGGGTAGAGTAGGCAAGGTGCCAACCTAAACCAACGAAACCACAGAAGGACCACCAAAATTGTCCTTATAGAGCTTACACATACTCCTCCATATCCTGGATGGGCTGGAGCAGCCCTCCATAGTAATGATGGGTCCATATCTATTTCTCATCCACTGGACCCAAACATTGTCCGATTTATTACAGAATTTGTTAATTCTCTTCATAGTGCTCAGCTCCATAATCCTATGGCCATCGGTAAGCTGAAGACCACCTTTCTTATAAGGTTTAGTAACCCTTTCCCAAGAAACACCATGGCCACGCCCACCCCAAAGGAAAGCAGAAGACATGGATTTTATCTTGTTCAGAACAGCACTCGGAAGATCACAAAGATCACTCCAGTATCTCAGCATACTTTGAATCACCGTCCTGATGAGAACCATACGACCAACCATAGAGATGGTGATACTAGACCACTTTTCCACCTTGTCTTTGATCTTGTCCACTAGCATACTGAAATCTTTCACAGAGCCTCTGCCACCCATGATGGGTATACCTAAGTATCTAGTGGGCCATCTACCTCTAGTGACCCCCATAGACGTTTTCAATCTGCCTCTTCTAGAATCGCAAGATTTGGAATTGAAAATCTGTGGTTTTATTGTGTTGATGTACAATCCAGTAGCACGTCTAAAGACAGTCACTACCTTCTTGTATTCTTTTAGTCTCTTAACATGACCCACAGAAAAGAGCAACACATCGTCAGAAAAGATTAGGTGTGTCATATCAACACAACCTTTAACTCTGAAGCTTTTGATCTTGCCCTCGTATTCGACAATCTTTATGGCATTAGTAAGCCCCTCCATCATGATGGTGAAGAGAAGGGGTGATAACGGCTCCCCCTGCCTCAACCCATTAGACGCACGAAACAACCCAGCAGGTGTACCATTCACTAAAATAGAAAAGGAAGTTGTTTCAGTACACTTCCTCATATAACTAATCCAGGTTCTAGAAAACCCCATAGCCTCCATGATACGCCACAAGGCGTTCCAAGAAACAGAATCATACACCTTCGTGATGTCGATCTTGACGCAGGTTTTAGAATTCGATCTTTGTTTATTGAAGTCCACCAGGAACTCTGTAGCAAGCAAAGCACAATCAGCAATGTTTCTGCCTTTAATGAAGGCATTTTGTTCGATTGAAATGATGCTGGGAAGAACGATCTTCAGCATGCCGGTGAGAAGCTTGGATATAATTTTATAAAGGACCGAGCAACAAGCTATGGGCCTATAATCACTGATGGAGGTGGCATGCTTGGATTTAGGAATCATCTTAATGAATGCATGGTTGACAGCACTGACCATACGCCCTCCATTCAGAAACCAGTTGATGGCATTACAGACATCAGCCCCAATAAGAACCCACATCTTTTGAAAGAAGAGGCTAGTAAATCCATCGGGACCAGGTGCCTTGGATAGTGGATTGAGAACACTGCATTCTTTATCTCTTCCATAGAGGCAGTCTTACACATCTCAGCATTCATGGCAGCATTAACTCTCATACTAGGCAGGTGAACCTCTTTAAGGTTGGAGCAGTCAGTGTGTTGGTTATAGAGTTTGTTGAAGAACTCCACAGCTTCGCGCGCCACCTCACCTTATCCCCCAACCGTATGTCCCTCCTCATTGATGAGTTCGTGTATAGTTTCAAGCATTTCCTTCTTTTTCACCGCACTGTGGTAAAGTTTGGAGTTGTAATCACCATCAGCCACGCATCTCATGCGGCTTCTTTGCCAAAGAAACAACTCCTTAGCTTTTTCAAGCTGTCGAAGTCTCTCCTCAGCCCTGTTATCCTCCTTAATGGCAAGGATGTCCATCGGGTGCATTCTGACTTCTAAAGCATCCTTGTTATAAGTAGCTAAAGCTTCCCTTGTAAGGTTTGGTAGATTAACTTTCTCTTTTGCCCACTTCTTAAGGGCAATCTTCGTATGCTGTAGCTTTTTAAAGACTACAAAGAGAGGGTTTCCCACCACCTCCATGATCCAGCTTTGCACTACTATTCCTTTGAAGCCCGTCCAATCACACCATAGGTTTAAAAATTTGAAAGGTCTCACACCATGAGACGAGTTCGTTAGCTCCATTTTCATCCAAGCATGGTCGCTAAACGGGTGGGAGCCCATTCTAATGACGGCGTGCGGGAAGGTGTTCAGCCACTGCTCGTTCACTAGCCCTCTATCAAGGTGGCTAGCTATTCTTCTATTGATATTTTGTTTATTTGACCATGAGGTGATGCCCCCAATGGAAGGTAACTCCAACAGCATGGTGTTATCCATGGTTTCATTGAACACTGCCATGACTCTTTCCGGCACAGGAAGCCCACCTTTTTCTCCTTGGACCTTCGAACGTTGTTGAAATCCCCCAAAACAAGCCAGGGGATCTCATTTTGTGCCACCCCTTTTATGTCCTCCCATAAGGTCCTTCGGTTGTTCTCCAAATTCTCGCCATAGACACATGTGATCAGTGTTCAGGAAATCGGCCGATTAGGCCGAATAATTGGCCGAATAATCGGTTTTGGGGGTATACCGCTCCGAATATGAATAAACGGCCTATAATCGGTCCAGGACCGATTAATCGGCGATTTTCAAAATCAAATGCTAGTAATAAATTTTTTTTACATTAATTTTTCTAATACTACTATTGGTCATTACAATTACATTCTCTTCTTCCAAATTACATATTTGGTCTTCTCCTCATGTTTTCTCAATAAGTTTATAGTTAGTGTTTATTGAACTGATCCTTATTGTTGATGTTTTCTTCTCTAATTTCATCAATGTTTCTAATTACTTCTTAATGCAATATTAGTCTATGACTTATTAATGTTTCTAATTACTTATCAATGTTTTTTCTCTAATTTCATCAATGTTTCAAGTTACTTATTAATGCAATATTAGTCTTATCACTTATCAATGTTTCTAATTAATTATTAATGCAATATTAGTCTATGACTTATCAATGTTTCTAATTACTTATCAATGCAATATTAGTCTATTACTTATCAATGTTTCTAATTACTTATTAATGTGATATTAATCTATGACTTATCAATATTTGTAATTACTTATCAAAGTTTTCTTCTCTAATTTCATCAATGTTTCTAACTACTTATGAATGCAATATTAGTCTATTACTTATAAATGTTTCTAATTACTTATCATTCTCATTATTATATGGTCAATATATAATTTACATATCTTTATGGTTAATATTAAAAAAAAAAAATTGATTAAAACTGAATATTCTCCTGCTTATACTCCCGCATACCGTATATACTCTATTCGGTACCCTCTCCGCCCGTACAGCAATTACCGCTTTTCAGAACAATGCATGTGATGATGCCCGAGAAATCACCCGTGTTGAAGTAGCTGATATCGTAGCAGCTTGGTCAGAGAACTGAATCGGTTCAACCTGCCACACAAGTGGGTTCCAACCAATCACAATCCTACCTCTTTCGACCTGATTCAAGTTGTCAATAGTATGCCAACTCTCAGGAAAGATGGATTTGGTCCTACCCCTGTTAACTCTTCGAATCTTTGTTTCAAAGCAAAAAATGAGATCTGCCTTTGACTCTCCCAGGATGACTCTGAGTTTCTTTTGCATCCTGGGAAGTGACGCACCTTGCACGTTCCATGCGAGGATGGACATAATTACAATTGTTTGGAGCCATTCCCTTCGCCGGAGCAACTCCCTTTCTTCTTCTTCTTAGTTGTATTTCTGGTTTGTCGTGGGCTACGACTCCTGGTGTGTCCCTCAATGAAGTTTTCCTCATTGATATTCTCTAAAGCAGCAAATGGATTAGCATCCTGCTGGCTCACTCCTTCAGTCTCTGTGTCACCCACAGGTTTCGTTATAACAGGCGTGTCGGGGTCTTCAGGCCCTGTCACAGGTAAAGCTTCAGACACCTCGCCATCACCCACTGGACCAGCGGCAATGAGAGGCTCCTTCGTCACCTGCAACACGGCCTCGCCAGCGTCGTCCTGCATCCCCGAAGTGCCAACAGTGTCCACCATAGAATTCAACACTTCATTAATCTTCTCCTTGCCATTGGTTCTTGATTTGGGCGGCCTAGACTTACTGGCTCTACGCTGCCTTCCCCGCACAGGTTCAGGAACAATAGGCAGTTCGTTGTTGACGACTCTCCTAGCACCAGGGAATTGGCCCGTGCTATGCCCAAAGACCTTGCAGTCCTCGCAGCGATCGGGAAGAGCTTCATATCTGACTTTAACTTCCCATTCCTCTCCATTAGGTAGCTCCACCATGACCTTCGGTGGTGGTTCAGTGTCCGCTGAGATGTCAACATAGAACCTAGTGCAGCCCATGGTGGAACAATCAGATCTACGATCCATCGCTCGCGGGATCCCAATGGTGTGGGTAATGACCGCGATGGTGCGGGGTGTCCAGTGACGACCCACATCAGGAAGCGAGACCCAAATAGGAGCAGTGGTGAATGCCGCTCTATGTGTGTCTGCCTCCCTGGTCCATTCTCACCAGCACGAGTTGATCGTCAAAAAACCACGGACCACTTTCGGTGGCTTTTTTCTTATCTGCCACATTGGAGAATCGATCCAAGTACATGCCACCGTCAAGAGTAAAGAGATCTAGAGCTCCTCTCGGCCTCCAGAAGCGCTGCATCCACCCTCTGAGCTGTGACAGGTGGCTTTTCATGCCTAGGATCTGAACAATCATGAAGTGGCGGTGGAAGTCCTCCATCTCTTCCAAAATGGGGTCCGTCATTTTGGTCCACAGCCTCTGATCACCTTCACGTCAGAACGACGTCTTCGGATCATCCACACCAGCACCCCTCAGAGTGGGAGGAGGCCCGACCACAGCGTGCACCCATTCACCCGCCACTGTCACATCTGTAATGGGGGAGAACCAGCCGTCCCTGACTGCCCCTCTCAGGCCAGCGGAAGAAACGTTAGAAGCAGGGGGGTCTATCGCCCCCGCCCACCATGGAACGCCCAATCTAGAGAGAAAGCAAAGCGTCCCGAAGAGAGAGAAACTATGGAATGGCCTCCGTTCTTCGTTCCTTGTTTTGATAACCAAGGTTATGTTATTATATGTCTTTGTGTTGATGACATGCTTATTTTTGGTGCTATTAGTGATATCATAATTAGTACAAAAAGTTTCTTGGCTTAAAATTTTGACAAGAAAGATATAGGAGAAGCAGATGTAATTTTGGGAATCTAACTTCTTAAAAATAATGATTGTATCATGATCTCTCAACAACTTTATGTTGAAAAAATTCTAAAAATATTTTTAATGTTTGATTGTAATCTAGTTAGTAGGCCTTTTAATTCTAATTGCAATATAAAGAAAAATAAAAGTAGTAGTGTTCAACAAGTCAAATATGCACAAATAATTGGAAGTTTGATGTACTTAATGAATTGTACTCATACAAATCTAGTGTATGTAGTGGGCAGATTAAGTAGATATACTCAAAATACTAGCATGGATCATTGGGATGCTCTACATAGAGTTTTAAGATTCTTAAAAGGCACAATTAATCATGGATTTATTTTCTATGGATCTCTAATTGTTCTAGAAGGATATTTGATGCAATTGGAGTTTTGATTTAAATAAATTTAAATCTACAAGTGGCTACATCTTCACTATTAGTGGAGGTATTGTGTCTTGGAAATCTACTAAGCAAACATGTATATCTCGTTCCACTATGGAAATTGGGTTTATTGTCTCAAAAAAGGTTGGAATTGAAGTCGAATGGCTAATTCATGTTTTAATTGATATTCCCATCTGGTAGAAACCTTCTCCACCAGTGTTTATACACTTTGATAATCGAGCTTTCATAGGAAGATCTAAAAATAAAGTTTATAATGGGAAGAGTAGACATATGCGTCTTTGTTATTTTGAAACAACTTATAAATGATAATATAATCTCAATGGATAATGTAAAGTTAGAATTAAAATTGGTCGATTCTCTAAGAAAGCTATTAAGTCAAAGACTAGTGAGCAACACATAAAGGTGAATGGGACTATGCCCATATAAGAAGTCAAAGTGATCAATACCCAACTTTCATGAACAATGACCCCGAGAAGGAGGTTCAATGGGAAAAACTAAGTCACTATATGACTAAAGTATTGTAACAATTTGTATCTCATTCTTATGATGTAAACAATTTGTAGTGATCAAGTTAAATATATTTTTCATAACAGATTTCATAGCCATTGATAGTGGTGTATATAACTACAATAAATACTTGATAAATATCCAACTATATGATTGTGGAGTTGGGTCTCTCCTGTTGAGATTCAAGTCTCTAGAGTGGTCATGAATAGTCTACTAGGAAATATGGCTATGGAGTAAGTAGTGAAAACAAAAAAAAAGTATCTACCATATTTCCCATAATCAGCATATCGTGTCAATAACTATAAGATGGGAAGAATGGTTTTGAGATATACCTAGTCTTGGAGCAAGTCTGATGACATTTAATCGTCATTGTAGATGTGCAACTACTAGTTGTAGTGGGTTTCGTCTGACTACTTCACCTCCTGGTCTGCACCACAGACTACAAGTTGACATTGTCTTCCTAGCGGCAGACAATAGCCTCTACACCTCTATGGAAGTCCACACTGACCGCCTAGAACTCATGTCATCCTACTAGAATGGATAGGAAGGATTTGTCCCACCCATTGGTGTACTAGTCATCAACTTAGTCTCCCATGATTGTTTCTCCCTTGCTATCCCTCCCTTTAGTGGGTAGGACTTCATTGGAATCTCTATTGGTTACTACAACCAGAGAGGACAAAAATTGTCAGAGGCAATTTAGTAGTGTTCTGAGAAGCCCCCAGTACCCCTCTATTTATAGGAGGGGTTAGGGTCTGGGTTTCTTATCTATGTGGGAGTGGAAGAGATTGGAAGATCTGATCTATGTGGGAGTGGAAGAGATTGGAAGATCTTGAATTTTTACAACCTATGAGCATCAAACTGATCAGATGGAAGTTGAGATGGTCATCTGGCACATGAGTTGATTATTTCACTCAACATGACGATCGTTTTACAATTTCCCAATCATGTCGGTGATTCGTATCCAATTAATTCTAAACATCAATTCTTTGCATTAATATAATTGAGAAATCAACACGATTTATCTTTCTCACAAATTCAGGGAAGTTACTAGAACCTTCCTTCGGCCCAACCGAGCCACTCGGTTCACTAGGTGAACCTGTCATCTCGTGTTATCCAACCCAATAAGTTCACCCAGTGAGTCGATCGATTGGTGCCTATTTCATGCAGAACATCAGGCAATTCAGTTCCAATTAGCCTGACACTCCAAACGGTCATCTCAACACTTGATCTGAATGTTTGACACTCCAAATAGTCATCTCACTGAGTGAGTCGATTGGTTGGCAGTGCAGTTAGTTGATATGTTGCATGAAATGAATACCTAAATAATTTAGTAGTCAAATCAATCGTCATTCAAGATTAAACTCCTCTCCAAGGTCAAGACCTATGTGTGTGACCCTATAGGCCCATATTATGTTGGTAGTGAATGTCCATAAAAAATTATGACATCACAAGCAATGAGTGGTGCCTAGTCATACATCAATGCAACCTAAGTAAATGGAAAGTTGGAGAACAACTTCAACCTACAATTTATGTATAGTGTTATAGTGTTTGTATAGTTCCTTTGTCACGGATATCCAGATTGAACTCGAGGCATGGAATAGTCACCCTCTTCAACATTCAATCTTGTTCCTTGAACCAGAACAGACTGTCTAAGATATATGTAACCTTAATATCACATATTGACTCACATGTCCATGGCCATGCATTTCTCAGTCTCTCTATTCAAGAGGCCTAGGATATCAAACTCCTATAGGAGGTACAAATCCAATCTACATCACTCACTATCGATCCCCATGTGTCATAGTCTCTGAATCATCACCTTTATGAAAACCCATGTTTTAGGACTGCGTTTGATGATGTTAAAGTGCACCTAATGATGTATGATGAGTGTAGCAACTTCAAGTCTAAGAAACACAATCACCACCATCATTATGAGAGATAACTATGACTACCATGGTAATGGATTCCATGTGTTGGTATCATGGTGGTTCTGTCTGATACACTATTCTCTAACATATTTTGTGTGCCTGGTTTGATATTGTCATATCATGACTAATGAGATTTTGCCATCAACCAACTCACACTCTGATCTTGTGTTTATTTTTGTCTATCAATCTTCCACAATAACAACCAATCAGGGATATAATGATAATATATATATATATATATATATATATACTCTCAACATCCACTTGATGTCATCTCTTCAAGTCACGTACTTGAAGACATACTTCATTGAGTAATATCATTCTCTAGACATTTATAATGTTACATCATTATCTCATAATTGAATAAAATAGAATAAATTGAAAGCTTTTCTTTATTTATTAATCAAATTATTTACATACTATGCCATTACCATCATCATATGATTGGATCTTTGGTCATACATACCAACAGACTCCCACTTTCCCTTAGAGCCAATCACCCACTAATCGTACCTAAGTGATCTAATATGTCCATCAAGCTTCTATTGCAAAAGTGCCTTTGCCAAGGGATCTGCAATATTGTTCTCAGTTGGTACTCTACAAATATTTACATCTCCTCATTGTATGATCTATTATATGATATGGAACCTTCTTTGTATGTCCTTTCAGTGTTGATGTGATCTAGGTTCCTTATCTTGTGCAATAGCTCTATTGTTGTCACAATATAGTTCAATTGCGTTGTTGATGCTTGGACCGACCCCAAGTTATGTAACAAACTTCTTCATCCATATAGCCTCTTTTGCTACATTTGATGTAGAAATATACTTGGCCTCTATCGTAGAATCAGCAATTGTATCTTGCTTGGAACTCTTCCAGCTTACAACTCTACTGTTTAAATATAACATGAATCTTAATTGTGATTTGTAATCATCATTATCAGTCTCGAAGCTTGCATCAGTGTAACCTCTACGCACCAACTATTCCTCTCCACCATAGATCAAGAAATTATCCTTATTCCTTCTCAAGTACTTAAGGATGTTCTTCACAACTTTCCAGTGAGCATCACCTGGATCTGACTGATATCTGCTTGCCATGCTCAAGGCATACGAGACATTTGGACGAGTACACAACATTGCATACATGATTGATCCAATTGTTGAAGCATATGGAATCAAACTCATGTGCTCCTTTTCTACATAAGAACTGGGACTTTGAACTTTAGAGATGGAAACTCCATGTAGCATGGGCAGGTTTCTACTCTTTGAATTCTCCATATTGAACTGCTTCAACATTTCATCAATGTATGTTGTTTGACTTAGTCTAAAAAGCCTCTTGGATCTATCTCTTAAACCCAAAATGTAGGATTCTTCTCCCCAAGCCATTCATACAATACATATTTCCTATCCATGCCTTTATCTTTTGTAAAGTAGGGATGTCATTCCCCATGAACAGTATGTCATCTACACACAATATGAGGAATGTCACTATGCTCCCACTAACCTTCTTGCACATACAAGGTTCATCTTCATTTTGAATCAAGCCTAACTCTTTGACTATCTCATCAAAACATAAATTCTAGCTCTAAGATGCTTGCTTCAATCCATAGATTGACCTTTGTCACTTACATACTCTATTTGTGTCCTTTGGATTTATAAAACCTTTGGACTGTGTCATGTACACATCCTAAAGAAGATTCACGTTAAGGAATGAAATTTTAACATCCATCTTCTAAATTTCATTGTCATGATAAGCTATTATGGCATGCATTATAATGACGAACATAACCATGTCCACTAGAGAAAAGGTTTCTTCATAGTCAACACCTTGAACTTGTTTGAAACCCTTTGAAACCAATCTACCCTTATAGGTTTGAACTTTTCCAACCATGTTGGTTTTCTTCTTGAGGACCCACTTGAACCCTATGGGTTTTACCCCTTTAGGTGGATCCGCCAAAGTCCATACTTTGTTGGTATACATAGATTCCATCTTAGATCTCATGGCTTCAAGCCATTTCTCAGACTCTGATCCCTCAGTAGATTCTACATAGGTTGTTGGATCATCATCTATGATCAACTCACTGCCTTCCTGAGTTACAAGATATCCAAATCTCTTAGGTTCAAGGTGTGTCCTATTAGTTCTACGAGATACCTATGTAACATGAGAAATTTGATATTCCACAACACATTATGATTCTCTTAGTTTCTCATGTTCATCTATTGGTTCAATCTTTTCTTGTTTGTCTCGAATCTCTTTGAGTTCCAATTTTCTCCCACTGATTCCTTTGGAAATGAAATCCATCTCAAGGAATACAACATCCTGGAAACAAACACTTTATTGTCAAATAGGGAATTAAAGTAATATCCTTTTGTCTCTTTAGGATATCCAAAAAATAGCATTTATCAGATTTAGGCCCAAGCTTTTCAGAAAACAAACTCCTAACATAAGCTTCACATCCCCAAATCCTTATAAAAGACACTTTCGTACATTTCACATGTCATATCTCATATGGTGTCTTTTGAACAAATTTAGATATTACTCGATTTAGTGTAAACATGGAGGTTGCTATAGCATACCCCCATAAGATAGCCAGAAGCTCAGCTAAACTCATCATTGATCGCACCATATCTAGTAATGTGTGATTCCTTCTTTCTGATACACCATTGTGTTGAGGTGTTCCAGGTGGAGTCCATTGGGATATGATCCCATGGGCTCTAAGAAGGTCCTCAAACTCTTGGTTTAAGTATTCTTTACCTTGATCAGAAAGAAGTACCTTAATAACTTTCCCAAGTTGGTTTTGTACTTCATGCATAAAATCCTTGAACCCATCAAGAGTTTCTGACTTATGTTTCATTCAATAAATATCCATACCTATTGAAATTATCAATGAAGGTAATGAAGTATTGATACCTCTAGCAATTGTTCTAAAAGGTCCACATACATCAGCATGTATGAGTTCTAATAGATTAGTAGCCCTTTAATTCTTAACAGTGAAAGATGTCTTTGCCATCTAGCCCAACAAACAAGATTCACATGTCTCTATTGATTTCAAATCAAAGGAGTCTAGATTACCATCTTTATTGAGTCTAGATATGTGATTCTCATATATGTTCCCTAGACGACAATGCAAAAGGTATGTTTTATTTTAGTTTTTAGTTTTAGTTTTTGGTATTAATGTTACAAACATCTGTCTTTAGATATAATAAGTAAAGACCATAGGACATTGGGTCACTGCCATAAAAGATCCCATCTTTAGAAATAGAACATTGACCATTTTTAATATGGAATTCAAATGCATCCTTGTCCATACAAGATACAAAAATCATGTTTCTATTTATAGAAGGTACATAATAGTAGTTCGTTAACTCTATTACAAGTCATGTGGTTAGAGATAAGCTATAGGTTCCAACTGCATTGGCTACAACTCTTGCACCATTAGCAACTCATAGTTCCACCTTGCTTTTTCCTAAAGGCTTACTTCTTTTCAGATCATGCATATTTGAACATATGTGAGATCCACATCCAGTATATAGTACCCATGATGAAGAAGTAGATATATTTATCTCAATAACGTATATACCTGAAGTGGAGATCACCATCCCCATCTTCTTCTTCCTTAATGTCTTCAAGTACAAAGGATGAGCTCCTCTTGTAATTTTCTTTCTCCTTACTTTGAGTGCTGAAATTTTGGATTTGGGCTTGGCCGCATAACTCTTCACAACTTTGCATTTATCCTTGGTCACATCTATGTTAATCATCATCACATATTTGTCCTTATTCATTCTTGCTTCGGCATGTATCAACATACCAATAAAATCTGACATCGATTTGGCCATATTATTCACGTGATAACACTCAACAAAGTAGCTATATGATTCTGGCATTGTCTTCAGAATCATATCCATGGCCAACTCTTGGCTTAAAATGAATCCTAATTCCTCAAGATAGTACACATGTCCAATCATATTAAGCACATGTTCTTCTACTAAGGTTCCCTATAACGATCTAAAATCTTGGGTATATTCTCTTTTTGACCCTTTCCCCATGCTTTGTTTATCCTTTCTATCCTTTTTGTCCTTGATGTTGAATTTGTGGAATTATTAGTGGTTTGGGGTGAATTTGATCACCATTTATGCCAATATATGGTTTATGCACAAATACCTCAATTAATTTGTCAATTAGGGTCAAATATGAAAATTTACCAGTTAAGTGGAATAATGATTAAATGAATTCATTCTAGAACATTCCTTAGCTATTATATCCTCAATTTTGGTAAAATTGAATTACATAAATGAATTGATTTGTAAATTCCCCAATGATATTATTGATGGAGCAATAATGTAATCACCTTTGTGGCATGGGTGTTTGTGGAACAAGATAAATAAAAAGAGGGAATTCATTCATGGATAAATAATAATGGCTTGGTGATATGATAAATGATTGTTCAGTTTCCAAAGGAAAGTAAGATACATGGTGTTTTAGATAATTAAAGATAATTATCTAGCCACGTTTGGAAAAACAATAGTTGAAACATTAAATGAGAATATTTGGATTTAACCTTTGTATACTTGGAAACAACAAAGGAAAGGAAGAGAATTCTAGAGATGGGAGAAAAATGATATTTCATGAGAGAAAGTTTTTGGATATAGAAGGATATTCCAATAAAATTCCAAAATGTGAATATCGATGGGAAAATATTAATGAATTTCTATAATTGATTTAAGAAATATTTTGAAAAAGGAAAATATGAGAATAATCTAGAATTCATGATCCAATAAGGTGTCATATATTTATATGCTTTCCATAAGGGCTTTTTTTTGCCAAATCTGAGGCTTAATAGGAATGTGATAAAAGCCAAGAGATTAATATAAAGGAGATGTCTTTTCTTAAAACTTGTAGAAGGTGGTAATAAGTATTTATCAAATACCAAATGTGCCTTGCCATATTTGGTATCATCCTTGTACACCAAGAAAGAGGAAAGATAAAGGAAATGTAGAAGGGGATTATGAAAAGGTGTATTATCAGAACTTAATATGATTAATCACCTTTCTTTTAATGGATTATGGATTATGGTATGGAATTACCTCTCACTCGTGGGTATATGAGAAAATGGGAAACATTAGAATAAGCCATGAAGGGGTTTCCTAGTAGACTAATAGTCAAGTGACCTTATATATGACTCGTAGCCCATATACTTTTTGTGTTGGATTTTTTATTTATCAAATGCTTTACCTTTTGAGAAGGGGTTTTAGTGTAACCGAGTTTTATGTTGGGAAAGAATTAATTAGTATGTGAAACTTTTCACCATAAGCTAATATATATATAAACTTTCCATGTTGATGGAATGGGATATGAGTTTGTCTCCCTCACCGCATGAAGAGAAGGTGACCTAGAGTTTCTCTGACGAGCCAAATCGTCTTTCCTTACCCTTTCGCCACCATACCTCTAGATTTACAACCTAGAACCTATATAAGGATGAATAGGGAACCCTACCTCCATGAATGACATTGCATCCCTGGCATCGAAAGATAAAAGTTCTTACAATAGGATTTTGATCAAAGTAACCTAGGTCATTGCTCCTAGCAACCATCAACATGGTTCTATTTTCTTCCTTCCCCCATGCCCATTGATCATGGCGGCAAGGAGTTGGGGACTTCCTGACATAGTTGGGCTTTGTAGAGGTGCTCGCCAAGGATCTGGCTTCAGTCTCTTCACACCAGGTGATTAGCATGATGATGGAAGTATGGGAGTAGGATGTTTAGTGAGGAAGGAGGAGTCTGTAAGGCTTGAATGAAGGTGACAGTTGTGCCTTCAGAGATGTAGCGGAAGTTGATGGAGGTCGGGCCATTTCTCAGATCTGGATGAAGGATATGGAGGATGGGTTGATCAAACCCTCACTGGAGATGCCAGGCATTTGGAGAGAGGCACAGACGTAAGTAGAATAATGGGAAGATAGAACTGGATTCTGTGATCAAGGCCATGAAGACGAGAACTAGGGTGAGAGTGAGAGAGAGAGAGTAGGATGGAGAAGAACTTGGGTGGCAGTGAAGGGACCGGATGTGATGAATCGGCACTATTAGACGCACTACACTAGGCGTCAAGTTCACACAGGCGTGCATGTCCATAGTCACGCTGGAGCGGGGCTCTGCGCAAGGAAAGGGAGGTGAAACATACTCAATTGATTGTTTTGCCCCTAATTGCCTACTCAAAACCTGAGGGCAATAAGGTAATTCACCTATATCCCAATCTCACTCCCCTTCCATTACTAAAATAGGATATGTTGCTTACGTGTCTGATCCTTATTGGCCCGATAATGATAATCTTGTAGAAATTATAGAAATTAATTGGTAACTAGGATTGGTATAAGTGATATATGAAAATTGATAAGGATATCACATATAATCCAAAGAAAATATGTTTGAAACCTAAGTATGAACCAAAATCCAAAAATGGTGCAATATATCCTACAATGGTGATTAATATACTTAAACCACAAATTGGAGTACTAACATGTTGAATACCTTAATAACCTCATATTTTATGCTCTTATCTAATATTGTTGAACAAGATGAGAAATCAAGGTGATAATGACCATAATGATGATAGTTAAGGTTTCTAATGTGAAGTATAGTATCATGCATATGACCATTTAGAGACTAAAGATCATAACTTGATGTGTCATTAAGGGACATAATTGAATCTAGCAATGTGGCAACCCAACCACAACAAAACACAATTACATACTAACCAGCAGATAACCAAAAATCATGGGAAATTAAAACCAATTTACAACAAGCACCACAAGATAAAGCATATTACATCTGAGCCAACACTTTTCATTTCATAACATCTTTTCAGGGTGCTACAACATAATTCCCATCATCTCATTACATGAAATAACTGTTTCACATGCTGCTTTACATCAAGGTACATAAACCAAAAATTGTACATCGATCATTATGCAAGAAACATCAAAAACACTCCTAAAGACCTGAGTGTACAGGGACGACACATAGGACTCTACTGCTAGACACTATCTATTCCACCGGATATGATACCTCTACATATACATCCATAGCCACATCATCTGCATCTCGCCAGGCGCATCCACCTAAAAATGTTATTAACCACCAGGGTGAGACACACAGTCCCAGCGAGAAACATAACCCTGATACCAAACACTTTATTATGATCACATATAACTGATATAAGCAGATCATAGGAGCATCATACTGATCAGAACTAAATTTATTAACAATCTTACCAAAACATCAGGAGGCATATAACCGATCATTATGTATGGAACATGATTGACAAGATAAACTTTATAAGATCTTATCACATGATATAAGGAATGTATGATAAACTACAAGTTATAACTAGAGCAACTATATAAACAAGTCCTCAACTAGTGTTTCATATTTGCCCTAAGCAATATATTCTATACAGATGGATTACAATTTATTATGTCCTGGGGAAGTGAGTTGTCCCACTCAAATCCAACCTTCGGATTCGAAGACCAAAACTGATGCCATACAAGGTCATTGGGAGATCCGGACTCCATGACCCCACCTCTTCGTGGTCAGTGCACAACAATCAACAAGCAGGACCACAATCTCTTGCTTAAGTGGCCTCAGCCACAGGGTCAGTCCCGTAGGCTGCCCTTTTTATCATGAGCCACAAGCCTATTCACTGTGCTCCTGAGCCATGAACGCATTCATGCTCCTTCATACTGAGCCATGGGCCTGATCACCATTCTCTTATACACATATTGAGTCCACAACCACAATTGCACTCTAATCCTCCTATTTTTGGCTAGGAGAAACCCCGCATATTCGATAATATGCGCTACGGGTTAACCCGTGGGAGAACCCATTTCACCATCACCTAATTACTGATAATGATGGATCTATGGCCAGGGCAAACTACATGTAAGGTTCCTCTATAATTAGATAATGCATTTTAAGTGGATTGTTGGGGCAACCAAGTTGTATTAAGCAGCCATATATAAAACATGAACAATCATTAGATTTCATTACATTGGTGTTATATTGCTACTACTATTCTCATTGCCCTCAACAATCATCATATTGCCATGGTATAGTAATCCCTCATTCATCACATGGTACCACTACCTCTCAAGGCTTTCACATCATCATGGGATCTCAATCCCTCAGTTCATCACATATTGCCATTGCCACTCAAGGCTTACACCATCACCATGGGATAGAAATCCCTTATCTCAACATCAGAGGATAACACCTCAACTAGGCACTCAGCCTTTATCAGATCCACAGACCTTTCACATCATACTGGTGATACATGTTATCTCATCAATATAATTATCATCATTCAGTGTCATACAATACATATATCTCATAGCTCTTACATGGCTATGAAATCATTAAATACACCTGCATGGTTAGTATACATAAAAGAGAGATAACTGGATCACCAAACATAAAACATAGATCTTAGAGAACATATTGTGACTATCATGCTATCAAGAGTTTAGGTGCATAGGATTGGAAAAACATCCAAGTTCATGGTTACATGAAATACAAAGTTGTATCTGTAGACAAATTATATTATTGTTATCAAATCGTGAGCATCCACCATGCCCTATATCTTATGAGCATATCATGATTATCATGTCATTAAGATTAAGGTTCATGGGTATCCATCATACCCTATATCTTATATCATCATGCATGCCATCCCTCAGGATTCATCTTTAAGGATCATACACCCATGCTCTATTAACAAGCATCATCAAAGGTTCATCTATTATCATCCATAGGTAACCACTATACAAAGGTTCACAACCTATCTTGTCATAAGTCATCATGATCAAAGGTGTGAGCTCAAGATAACATACATAGAGTTATCGGGTCGGGGCACAATCCTTACTAGAAGTATCACCTATCCTTACCAAAACAAGGAAGCAACCACAAACCCTCACTAAAGGGGAGTATCAGGTAGGATACCAACCCTCACCCAAGGTTGTGAGCTATAAGCATGGCATGCATCCATGCACAAGGAGGTATCGTGCAAACCAAGACCTCTGGTGTGTCGTGCAACCTGATCCAGAGATGTGTATCGTGCATCCATGCAAGGTCAATATTAGGTAACCGGGTACAAGGGGTGTATCGTGCAGCACATGGGAGTCACATATCACCCAAAACCCTATCTCCCATTAGGGTTAGGGTTTCATGATTGGCAACCCTCAACTCTCTATCACCTAAGGCCATATAGGTCAAGGCCATGATGCCTAAGGCAGTTTATCACCCAACTAGGGTTTGGGACCCTGTAACGATCAAGGTGTCATATCGTCCAGCCTTCAACTTGTATCATCCAAGATCCTATATCGCCCAAGCTCAACACATGTATCGGCCAAGCCTTCGACTCGAGATCCATCCAATCTATCAAGCACATACTCATGCCGGGTATCATATCCCCATATAGGGTATCGGCCAAGCACTTAACCCTTGTGTCACCCAAGCTAACATATACATTACATGCTTATCTCGGTTTAGGGCTGATGATATCAACCAAGACCTCTATAGGTGTGTGTTGGGTAAGCAAGGGTGTCAGGTTATGTCCTTCACCAAGGCATATCGGGCAGGGATACTGGTATCACTCAAAATCTTAACCAATAGTAAGGCTCTCATCCAATGTATCGTGCAAAGCCATATCGTCCATCTCATCATAACGGCCAACCCATCATATCGGGCAACATTCCACTAACTAAGCTATCCAGCACTAAATCGGGGGAGGGGTCTACAAGAGGCCATCCAACCATAACACCCAAGAACACCCCCTATCGGTCATCTAGGGTTAGGGCTCCATGTCGGGCAACTAAGGTTAGGATCATGTTGTCGGCCAAGCAAGCATATTGCCCCCATACTAGGGTTAGGCATCTGTATCGCCCAAGGCACCACTTCTAAGGCTAACGCCCACACCAAAGGTCAGCTTATCAGTTTCATATACTACCAAAGACACCACCACCATATTGCACAAGATATCAACCAAGGGTTCAACCCTAAGAACATTTCGTGCAACAAGGGTAGACCACCATCTCACCACTAAAGATCAGCTCTTCATATCGACCAAAGGTCCAACTAGGTATCATCCACCCATATCGTACAAACCCTAAATCCTAGGGTAGGAAAGGATATCGGTCACCATACCATATCATCCAAGAATACCAAAAGTTGGCTCACCTCCCAACAACCAAGTGAGAGGGGTCTTGCACAACCTTTAGCATATCGGGCAACAAGGGTAGAGCAACACCCTATCGGTTATCTAATTCAACATAACATCCAAACACCTAGACCATAGGTTCACCTTCCATTATCCAAGTAGAGAGAGGCGTTTTGCCCAAGCTACAAGAGAATGGCTCACCTCTCAAGTCCAAGGGATATTGCTCATGTGCCATCGGCCAAAGCAAGACCTAACGGGTAAAGCATTGTATCGTGTAACCACTGTATCGGGCAAGCATCCTATCAGGTGGTTCATCTTCAACCTCTAGTCAACCCCAAACCATTATGCACAATATAAAAAAGAATAAGGCAGTAATAAAACGTGACCATTTCCATTAGATCATATTCCAAATTCCATATATATAATTATCATGGAGAAAGGCACCGATTTAAGTACAAAAACCAATATGTGCACATATGAAGGGTGAACATAATAGAGATGGTTAAGAGTTATGTAACCAGCCTTAAGAGGATCTCCACACAAGGCACCAAGCTTCTTGGTCCAAGCAGTAAAACCACGTTCCTCACCATGCACATCATCCGTCCATAGCTCCAAACATGCCTTCGGCACCATCATCATCACCTCAAGAAACAAAGGAAGAAGAAGAAGAAGAAGAAGATACTATGGTTATGCATAGCTCAAGAAGAAGAAAAGAGGGGAGATAACCATGGCCATGCCTACTCTCCTCAAGGGCCCATCCATGGCCGAGAGGGAAAGGAGGAGATGAAGAAGAAGGCACAAGGAAAGATTAGGAAAGAAGCATGACTCACCAAGGTCGGATCTTGAACAAGAAGACTCCATAGCCAAGGAGCACGCCCTCCCAATCTCCATGGGAGTCTTACGTAAGCTCCCAAGCTCCCATGCTCGTCCCAACAGGAAAGGGAAGGAAGGTAGATGAAAATGATTTCTTGGTTAAGGAGGAAGGGAGTTATATACACCAAGGAAGAGAGAGGTAGCAAGGGAGAGGTGTCAAAACCACATAAACTAAGGTGCCACTTGCTCTTGCACTTAATGCCACTTGTTGCCACCCAAGCTGCTCATGCATGGCCTGGTGATACACTCTAGAATGTGTATCATGAATCTGGTCAAATGCCATGGATGATACACCCTCTTGGGTGACACACCTCCAAGCCCTAGTCAATACACTAAAAGACAAGGTGTCATATGTGACACATATATGGTATAAAGATTATATAGGGATGTTACTCCTCAAATATCATCCAAACAAGGTGCCCCATCCTCCATCCACGTCCTAGGTTATGCTAAACATAATAAAGAAGACTCTAGAGATGATAAATTGCATATTGACCCTCCACTTTGGGTAATTTGCAATCTACACCAAAACTAGCACACAAAGCACAAGCATCAACCAACCAAGCTCAAACTTGGAACATAGGTCCTCCACAAGGCGCCCTACAACATCATTCTCTTTATAATGATTCTATAGAACTAAATACATGCTCTACATGTGACATATTTCCATATAACCCCTTATTTGGGTAAATTGCACTTTGGTCTAAAACAAGCAAACATTGCTCAAATAGCATCCAAATGGGACCAAACTTGAAACATGAGTTGTCCACATGATATAAAAACATCTAGAGAGATTAGATTAAGATTATATGCACCATTCACAAGAAAAGCAAATATGGTTAGCCCAAAACATGGGTTAGGGTCCTTACAAGTCATAAACCCCTAACAAGGATTTCGTCCTCGAAATCCCGAGCGGAAAGAAGACGGGTGTTACTCACACATTGCATCATACAACTCCACAAAGATCCTAGGTGTCACAGATCTATGACCAATCATACTTTCTCTTCCCTTAGAGCCGCCATAGGGTTTCCTTGTATTGGTCATAGAATCAACCCTCTGTCTCATCATCCTTTGTCTGGTAACACTCTTAGATACTGGTACATCACATGCAACTTGTATTACTCAGGTATCAGTTCATTTTACTGATATATCACATTCCTCATTATTTTTTCACTGTGCTACTCTGATCTCACATGCTGGACACTTAAGCTTCGCATAACTTGTATCACTATCCTTCTATCATACATGTTCCAACTGTTCCTTCTTCTTTCACAAAGAATGTCTCCAATCTAAGGGAGATCTATCTCAAAAGAGGTTATTACAAGATACATACTCTACAAAACACATGTAAGCACCTAACAAGGTTCATAAGGCACCTCACTATGTATCTCTTAAGGCTCAACACAAAAGGAGTTAAACATCTTGGGTTAACAGCAACCACATCATCTCAGTTTCAAGCCTGCCATGTGTTCTTGTCAGATCCCAAGCGCACAACGAGCACCAACTCGAATGGTAATAGATATGCACTATCTCAACTGATTTGGATAGGATTCACAAACCTCATTCATCTATCTCTAACCAATGAACATCCTGCCTAAATCTTCCTTTACTCGAGACTTAGCTAGGAGTATTCCAAGGAATCAGGCTTATTTGGATGAACCTTACCCAAGACGACCCTTCATCAGTTCTTTTCCTTGGGTGCATACCTTCTGATGTCATATTTATGCAGAGCATAAACCCCTAACAGGTGATAGCCATACTATAGGCACTTAGCCAGATCGAACCAAAGCGAACCTATTCATCTGAGATAACCTCACACCTTTCCAAGGTTATCCATTCCCTGAGTTATCTCAATCCTCGACATGTCAAGTGGAAAGAGATTCGCTTGACTGTTATACGAGAAGGATATACTTCATCTATCACAACCAAGTCATCCAATAGGGTTTTCGACAATAGGCTATCTATCTCTCCTGACTAAAATGGAAGCATCTACCAAAGACCATAAGCATTCAGAGGAGGGTACATCCTAAACTAGGTCAAGATGAGTAGATAAGAGGAAAGAGGAAGACAGAGAAGAAGGGATTAACTCTATTCGTCCTGCCAATACACCCTAGTCATTTCACCATTTTTGGTAAGCTCATGCCACGAGTTCTAACTGTTGCATGTTTCCCTCTGCTTCTGGGTCAAACCATCCAGTCCTCTCTTACTTATCCTTATCGGCGTTCCTATGTGTTGATGAACTGCTGCCCCGAGGGTCACCACATAGATCCAGACATCCAAAACAAGCTTCAAGCTTGTGGGTTCAAGGGTAAGGATGATATATCATAACGGTTCACCACCATACCTCCACGGTCTAGGCATTTTGATTCTCAACACCATTCTCAGAAGACAAGCCAAGAGGATCCTATCGTCATCATCTATCACAGACATATCCATCCTAGAAACCAAAGTCCAAGATCAACTGATACTTTTCGAAGTATCCAACCAGAGATCACTTCAGAATCATACATGTGAAGTGACACAAGGTCCACTTGACCGCCATTACCTCGAAAGGAAGGAACACAAAGGAACAAACTCCTCCCATCACCCCATCAAAGGGGAGGATATTATCACTCTCTTTAATCCTTACATGAGTTTTTTACCGTTTATGCATCGTTAAACCTTGTTCCATCTGGTTTTATCCTGCTACTTCTTGATTTCCTTGCACTCAGCACAGGAAGCATCAAGACCATTATGTGTTATTATTCTCATTCTTTTTTTATCGTTTCATCATAATCATGATTATCTCCTGATTATATCAGATTTTTGTTTTCTTTTTGTGAAAAATATCGTTACTCTTCACATATTCATTATTGAACAGGGATCATCTCCCTTGTTCTCTTTTTCTTATTATGAATTTGTGCTTTATACTTTCTCAATTTTTCTTACGTTTATTGGTTGATCTGAGATTATCTCAAGTTCCATCTTGTGTACTCATCATTTGTTCTTCTCTTTCTTCTAACTTTATCTTTGCTTCCAGGCATTTTCTTCATCTTGTGTAAGTTTTACGCTTTTACTTACCTTGTGATCACAGGTTAAGCTATCTTTTGTCATGTATATCTCTTGAGATTACAGTTTCAAGAACTTATCTCATCATATTCTCATATGGATTTAGGTTTCATAAAACCATTCATTCCTCTTTTGATTATTAAGCATCAATGTATTAAGAGGTTATTGTGCATTTATTTACCTATTTTATAACATGATGAAGGTATTAACGTCATATTTCCTGACTTGTTAGGCTCTTTAGATTGCCCCAGAATGACTACTTGATCATAGTAATCAAGGAGGAAACAATCTAAGGCTCCACACTTACCTACGTCTTCGGTATTTGAATACCTAGACAGGGCATCAAGTACTGAGATTAGGTAGTATGCACCATATTTTATGTCACGGTCCAACCTTAGACACCATCCTAATCCTAGTCCTAGTATCCCTATAGACTCGGAGAACCTAGAGCTCTGATACCAAACACTTGTGGCAACCCAACCACAATAAAACAAGATTACATACTAACCAGCAGATAACCGAAAATCACGGGAAATTAAAACTGATTTACAACAAGCACCAAAAGATGAAGCATATTACATATGAGCCAACACTTTTCATTTCGTAACATCTTTTTAGGGTGCTACAACATAATTCCCATCATCTCATTACATGAAATAACTGTTTCACATGCTGCTTTACATCAAGGTACATAAACTGAAAACCATACATCAATCATTATGCAAGAAACATCAAAAACTCTCTCGAAGACCTGAGTGTACAGGGATGACACATAGACTCTACTTCTAGACACTATCTATTCCGCCGGATATGATACCTCTCATATACATCCATATCCACATGATATGCATCTCGCCAGGCGCGTCCACCTAAAAAATGTTATTAACCACCGGGGTGAGACACACAGTCCCAGCGAGAAACATAACCCTGATACCAAACACTGTATTATGATCATAGATAACTGATATAAGCAGATCATAGGAGTAGCATACTGAGCAAAACTAACTTTATTAAAAATCTTACCAAAACATCAGGAGGCATATAACCAAGCATTCAGTATGGAACATGATTGACAAGATAAACTCTATAAGATCTTATCACATGATATAAGGAATGTATGATAAACTACAAGTTATAACTAGAGCAACTATACAGACAAGGCCTCAACCAATGTTTCATATTTTCCCTAAGAAATATATTCTATACGGATGGATTATGATTTATTATGCCCTGAGGAAGTGAGACATCCCGCTCAAATCCAACCTTTGGCTGCGAAGCCCAAAACCGATGCCATACAAGGTCATTGGGAGATCCAGACTCCATGACCCCACCTCTTCGTCATCAGTGCACAACAATCAACAAGTAGGACCACAATCTCTTGCTTAAGTGGCCTCAGCCACAGGGTCAGTCCCGCAGGCTTCCCTTTTTATCATGAGCCACATGCCTATTCACTATACTCCTGAGCAATGAACGCATTCATGCTCCTTGATACTGAGCCATGGGCATGATCACCATTCTCTTATACACATCTTGAGTCCACAACCGCCATTGCACTCTAATCCTCCTCTTTTTGGCTAGGAGAAACCCCACATATTCAACAATATGCACTTCGGGTTAACCTGTGGGAGAACCCGTTTCACCATCACCAAATTACTGACGATGATGGATCTATGGTCAGGGAAAACTACATGTAATGTTCCTCTATAATTAGATAATGCATTTTAAGTGGATTGTTGGGACAACCAAGTTGTATTAAGCAGCCATATATAAAACATGAACAATCATTAGATTTCATTACATTGGTGTTATATTGCTACTGCTATTCGCATTGCCCTCAACAATCATCATATTTCCATGGGATAGTAATCCTTCATTCATCACATGGTACCACTACCTCTCAAGGCTTTCACATCATCATGGGATCTCAATCCCTCAGTTCATCACATATTTCCACTGCCTCTCAAGGCTTACACCATCACCATGGGATAGCAATCCCTTATCTTAACATCAGAGGATAACACCTCAACTAGGCATTCAGCCTTTATCAGATCCACAGACCTTTCGCATCATACTGGGGATACATGTTATATCATCAACAGAATTATCATCATTCAGTGTCATACAATACATATATCTCATAGCTCTTACCTTGCTATGAAATCGATACACCTGCATGGTTAGTATACATAAAAGAGAGATAACTAGATAACCAAACATAAAACATAGATCTTAGAGAACATATTGTGATTATCATGCTATCAAGAGTTTAGGTGCACATGATTGGAACAACATCCAAGTTCATGGTTACATGAAATACAAAGTTGTGTCTGTAGACAAATTATATTATTGTTATAAAACCATGAGAATCCACCATGCCCTATATCTTATGAGCATATCGTGATTATCATGTCATTAAGATTAAGGTTCATGGGTATCCATCATACCCTATATCTTGTATCATCATGCATGCCATCCCTCAGGATTCATCTTTAAGGATCATACACCCATGTTCTATTATCAAGCATCATCAAAGGTTCATCTATTATCATCCATGGGTAACCACTATACAAAGGTTCACAGCCTATCTTGTCATAACTCATAATGATCAAAGGTTTGAGCTCAAGATAACATACATAGAGTTATCAGGTCAGGGCACAACCCTTACTAGAAGTATCACCTATCCTCACCAAAATAAGGAAGTGACCACAAACCCTCACTAAAGGGGAGTATCAGGTAGGATACCAACCCTCACCCAAGGTTGTCAGCTACAAGCATGACATGCATCCATGCACAAGGAGGTATTATGCAAACTAGGACCTATGGTGTGTCGTGCAACCTGATCCAGAGATGTGTATTGTGCATCCATGCAAGGTCGATATCAGGTAACTGGGTACAAAGGGTGCATCATGCAGCACATGGGCATCACATATCGCCCAAAACCCTATCGCCCATTAGTGTTAGGGTTTCATGATGGGTAACCCTCAACTCTCTAACACCTAAGGCCAAATCAGCCAAGGCCATGACGCCTAAGGTAGTCTATCACCCAACTAGGGTTTGGGACCCTGTAACGATCAAGGTGTCATATCATCCATCCTTCAACTTGTATCGCCCAAGATCCTCTATCGCCCAAGCCTTCAACTCTAGATCCATCCAACCTATCAAGCACATACTCATGCCAGGTATCATATCCCCATATAGGGTATCAGCCAATCACTTAACCTTTGTGTCACCCAAGCTAACATATACATTACATGCTTATCTCAGTTTAGGGCTGATGATATCGGCCAAGACCTCTATAGGTGTGTGTTGGGTAAGCAAGGGTGTCGGGTTATGTCCTTCACCACAAAATATCGGGCATGGATACTGGTATCACTCAAAATCTTAACCAAGAGTAAGGCTCTCATCCAATGTATCGTGCAAAGCCATATCGCCCATCTCATCGTAACGGCGAACCCATCATATCAAGCAACATTCCACTAACTCAGCTATCAAGTACTAAATTGGGGGAGGGGTCTACAAGAGGCCATCCAACCATAACGCCCAAGAACACCCCCTATCGGTCATCTAGGGTTAGGTCTCCATGTTGGGCAACTAAGGTTAGGATCATGTTGTCGGCCAAGCAAGCATATTGCCCCCATACTAGGGTTAGGCATATGTATCGCCCAAGGCACCACTTCTAGGGCTAACGCCCACACCAAAGGTCAGCTTATTGGTTTTATCTACTACCAAAGACATCACCACCATATCGAACAAGATATAAACTAAGGGTTCAACCACAAGAACATGTCGTGCAATAAGGGTAGACCATCATCTCACCACTAAAGATCAGCTCTTCATATCGGCCAAAGGTCCAACTAGGTATCATCCACCCATGTCGTCCAAACCCTAAATCCTAGGGTAGGGAAGGATATAGGTCACCATACCATATCATCTAAGAATAACAAAAGTTGGCTCACCTCTCAACAACCAAGTGAGAGGGGTCTTGCACAACCTTTAGCATATCGGGCAACAAGGGTAGAGCAACCCCTATCGGTTATCTAATTCAACATAATGTCTAAACACCTAGACCATAGGTTCACCTTCCATTATCCAAGGAGAGAGAGGAGTTTAGCTCAAGCTACTAGAGCATGGCTCACCTCTCAAGTCCAAGGGATATTGCTCATGTGCAATCAGCCAAAGCAAGACCTAACGGGAAAAGCACTCTATCGTGTAACCACTGTATCGTGCAACCATCCTATCGGGTGGTTCATCTTCAACCTCTAGTCACCCAAAAACATTATGCACAAGATAAAAAAGAATAAGGCAGTAATAAAACGTGCTCATTTCCATTAGATCAGTTTCCAAATTCCATATATATAATTATCATGGAGAAAGGCACCGATTTAAGTACAGAAACCAATATGTGCACATATGAAGGGTGAACATAATAGAGATGGTTAAGAGTTATGTAACCCGCCTTAAGAGGATCTCCTTGGAAGGAACCAATCTTCTTGGTCCAAGCAGAAAACCCACGTTCCTCACCATGCACATCATCCGTCCATAGCTCCAAATATGCCTTCGGCACCATCATCATTACCTCAAGAAACAAAGGAAGAAGAAGAAGAAGATACTATGGTTATCCATAGCTCAAGAAGAAGAAAAGAGGGGAGATAACAACGGCCATGCCTACTCTCCTCAAGGGCCCATACATGGCCGAGAGGGAAAGGAGGATATGAAGAAGAAGGCACAAGGAAAGATTAGCAAAGAAGCATGACTCACTAAGGTCGGAATCTTGATCAAGAAGCCTCCATGGTCAAGGAGCTCGCCCTCCCAAGCTCCATGGGAGTCTTCCTTTATCTTCCAAGCTCCCATTCTCGTCCCAAAAGGAAAGGGAAGGAAGGTAGACGAAAAGGATTGATTGGTTAAGGAGGAAGGGAGTTATATACACCAAGGAAGAGAGAGGTAGCAAGGGAGAGGTGTCAAAACCACATAAACTAAGGTGCCACTTGCTCTTGCACTTAACGCCACTTGTTGCCACCCAAGCTTCTCATGCATGACCTGATGATACACTCTAGAATGTGTATCTTGCATCTGGGCAACTGCCATGTCTGATACACCCTCTTGGGCGACATACCTCCAAGCCCTAGCCGATACACTAAAAGACAAGGTGTCATATGTGACACATATATGGTATAAAGATCATATAGGGATGTTACTCCTCAAATATCATCCAAACAAGGTGCCCCATCCTCCATCCACGTCCTAGGTGATGCTAAACAGAAGCAAGAAGACTCTAGATCTGATAAATTGCATATTGACCCTCCACTTTGGGTAATTTGCAATCTACACCAAAACTAGCACACAAAGCAGAAGCATAAACCAACCAAGCTCAAACTTGGAACATAGGTCCTCCACAAGGCGCCCTACAGCATCATTCTCTTTCTAATGATTCTAGAGAACTAAATACATGCTCTACATGTGAAATATTGCAATATAACCCCTTATTTGGGTAAATTGCACTTTGGTCCAAAACAAGCAAGCATTGCTCAAACAACATCCAAACGGGACCAAAATTGAAAGATGAGCTTTCCATATGATATCAAAACATATAGAGAGATTAGATTAAGGTTCTTAGAACCCTTCATAATCAAAGCAAAGAGGGTTAGCCCAAAACATGGGTCAGGGTCCTTACAAGTAATACAACATAGTTAACTTGATAATGATGGTTACAGTTAACAAGAATTAAGTTCTTAAGTCATTAGATCAATGAATATGGGAATTGAAGTACCAAACAAAACCCTAAGGATAACATCAAACCAAGGAAACATAAACCATATATTAGGACTGAGTAGGGTTTAGTTTGATTAATATGATTGTTGACACTTTAGGGTTTACATACATGAAGCTATAATATGGTAGCATGGACTCAACTTTGTTGATTGGGTAATATGCTTAGAGAATTTATGCATGATCTGCATGGCTCACTATCAAGGTATGTGGTTATGCCTATGAATAATCGATCTAGTTTCATGTGGCTTTCTTGGGTTTAGTCTATGATTTGCAAATATATTACTACGTGCCTGTTTACTTCCTTGCAAACTATAAAGTGTCTATGACTATCACATAATATGGACTTGATTTTCTTGTATCCTGCACCACCACTGATGTAAGATAAGAAAGTAAATAATGATGAACATGACACCCTGGGGGCAAGGAAATTATCAGAAAGATTGCTTAGCCATGGGGGCAAGATCTATCACTAAATCCTGGGGGAAACTGTGAGGCACCAAAGCCCAGGGCGCAAATGTGGCCTATGTCCATTGCACGGATAATACTCTGAAGGTTGGATGTATCTGGATTGAGTAGTCATGGTCAAAATGCTAACGTTGATTTGTTAGACAATAATTGTTGAATTATATTGTTACAAGTAAATGTGAGCTTCCCCCCGCCCTTCCTCACATACTAATATAACGTGTTATACTGGCCATGTTTTGTATCACGACATTTTAGATAGATAATGATTTTACATGATAAGAAACATGAAGATAAAGATGTAACCATGTGAAGACATTGAAGTTATCAAAAAGAGGATTAGATAGATAGTTCTTCTCATATATTGAAATTAGCATGGTAAAAGTTCATGTAAGCATTATATAAACAATAATTATGAATTAATGAAATTATTTTTATTATTTATTATTTGCTAAATATGTATCCATGGGTAATTTTTGTAGGTAATGGTTCTCATCTTTTGGGTCATCTTTTAGGCCTTCTTTAATTGGCAGTTGCTGAAAACTGAGGTCATTACATTTGGTATCAGAACACCAGATTTTTCAAATAATATTTAATAGTTTATAATTTCAAGTAATATGTAGAAAATATAAGGGAATTATTACCACATTTTCTAAAGATGATGGTATCTAGAAAGGACCATGATTGGGGGCTGGCAAAATTTTCCTCCATGCCACTAGTCGGCTTATGAGGACTCCCAAACTCGTGCATCCTGGCTGAACAAATTCGAAAGTCTTTGCCCAAAGTAAAATACCTTTAGGGTTTCTTTTCATCTCTTACATCCACTTCTCATTCTCTTACTTAATAAACCCTACAAGGAACTTCTCTCCTCGTCGAAAGTTAGGTTTTTTGAGAAGAAGTAGGATTAAGGCATCCTCTACCAATTAATGTACATGTAATGTGAAATGATAATGTGTGCATAGTACAAAAATAATAAATGTAAAAATAATAATGTACATGTAATGTGGAAATAATAATGTATAGGTTATGTGGAATAATAATGTACATGTAATGTGAAATAATGATAAAGTAATGAGGAGAAAATTCTTTTATCGGTTTTCCTTTTTGGGTACCCTAGATAAACTAGGGTTGGTTAGGAAAATCCCTAGTGAGTCAAAGGACATAGAAACCCTAACATACAGGGTGTAGTCTATAGAACCTGAACCCAAACCTAATCCTGGGAAATGGGAGAAGAATGGGTAAAATGGAATCCCCATTCATGTGAAACTTAATTACGGTAAGAGTGATGAGAATTAAGAAAATTGTAAATAAGTCTATGTAACATAGGTTTCCATGCATGAAGGTGGAAAAATATATGCACGATGCATATGGAAAAAAGAGGGATTTGAATATACATGAGAGACATGAATGACCAATGGATATATATCAAAACATAAATAGGAATACAACTTGCTCATCACCCTAACACAATCTCTGAAGGATTGGATAGATAATGAATACCCCCAGTGAGTGGGTATTTTGTCCCTAGATAGTGGGTAGACCAGAATACTCCAAGCGAGAGAGTATAAATGCCCCAGTAGTGGGTATACCAAAGTGATTGGACAAATAAAAGTTGAGAAGTTATAATATAAAATGTGTGCTAAACTTATAATGGTTACAAAATAAAGAGTTAGGTGACTTAGCCTTCCATGCATATGAGCCTGTAGAACAAGGCATTAATGAGAAAAGTTTTGAGAAATATAAGAAACTAATGGTTATATATATGAAAATGAAAAGCCAAATATAACTTGCTCTAACCCTTCATGCTATCTCAGGAAGTTTGGCTATGGAAATAAATTCATTGAGATGACTACGATCAAGCCCCTGGAGGGGAAGGTCATTAAAGATCAAGCCCCTGGAGAGGAAGATCGCATAAGGTCAAGCCCCTGGAGGGGAAGACTGACATAGTATGAAACCCCTACAAGGGAAGGTTGAGAAAGGTCAAGCCCCCAGAGGGGAAGGCCGACATAGGCAGTAAGCCCCTAGAGGGGAAGGCAGTCTAAGTCCACTGTATGGATAAACCCCATGAGAGGGTATCTCAGAGATTGAGCAAATAAGGGTAGTGAAGTTATGATAATAAAAACAACACAAAAAGATGAAAATATGAAACCTTTAGGGCTAGTGTGCAAACCCAGGGTGGGTCAACCCAAGAGTGGGAAGATGACCTATGGAAGAGTCAAAACCTTAGACCATGGGGTTAGGTTGTGTCTAGAGAGCCTAACTTCCTCCTGTGAGCCAAGTAGGAACCCTAGGTTAGGACCTTCCCTAGAATGGAAAGTTGACCAAATAAATTTAAAGATTGAGGTATCCTTAACTTTCACCTAAAAGGATGGTGAATTAAGGATATAAAATATGAAAGCACATATATTGAGTATGATTCTTTGAACCCAAGTATGCCATTTCTGAGGAACATGAGGGAAAGTTACTATGGAAGTGGCTGACTATATGAGACCGAGCCTAGAAAAGAAATGTTGCCATGAGTCCAATGAGGGGACATAAAGTGAATAATGAACATTACAAGAGATGGAGGAATCCATTTTAAAGAATTGCATATGAAAATGTGATTGAAAATGGTTAAAGTTGTAATATCTCAAAGAAACCCATGGAATGGATAGAGCCCTAAGTCAATCCTAAGGTCAAGTAGGGAGTAGTCAAGGTACATGGACTGATGGGATTAGGAGTTGATTGTTCCCTAAATGCACAACCATCTGGTTGGGAGGTAACAATTGTGTTTGCCTGAGGCCCATATCTCAAGAGATTGGCCACCTTTGTGATGTTCATGTGGCCCAATGGGTGAATGTGAGAGGAACTCCTTAGATACATAAGGATGAGATCACTCCAAAAAGTACCTATACCCATAGAGACCTCAAGGAAGTGGTCAAGGCTCATAATACCTGGGGTGTAAATGTAAAAGATACAATGAAGTCATGTAATCAAATCATAAGAGGAGTTGTGTACAAACCTAAGAGCGAAATAGATATTTAATTTCATGAAATATAAAAGTATAAGAAATTAAAAAGTAAGCATGGTCTAGAGTCATATTAAGAATAATTCAACTTAAAATGTGAAAATTTTAAATAATGTGTGGGAATACCATCTTTGCTCTCAAAATGGGATGAAATATGTATTTGAGCTACAATCAAGTGCTTATTTGATCTCATTATGAGGGTGAGAGATTGGGTAGATCTATGATATGCTTAAATTGACATATGAAAATGAATAATTTAAGTTGAACTTAATGACATGGACTATGGTTTGAAGGTGTTACCTCACCCTTATGTGGAAATAAATGAATGATCAGATGGAAACCTAGTCACCAAGTGAAATTGAAATCACAAAATCATTAAGAGATGATAATATGTAAATGCTAAGAATGTGGATATACCTTGAATTGAATTCAAGTACCAATCTTAGTAATAAAGTGAGGAATTTGTATGTCAATAAAAGTTGTATAAGATACCTAAGTAGGGTTGCTAACCCTAAGGTTTGGAACTAAGATGGGTTATCATTCACCTTAAGCTTGCTACGGTCAAATTTTGGGGACTAAACTTCTTTCCAGGAGGGGTGAATGTTATGTCCTCAATTTTGGTAAAATTGAATTACATAGATGAATTGATTTGTAAATTCCTCAATGATATTATTGGTGGAGCAATCATGTTAATCACCTTTGTGGCATAAGTGTTTATGCACAAGTTAAATAAAAAAGAAGAAATTTATTCATGGATAAATAATAATAGATTGGTGATATGATAAATGATTGTTAAGTTTCCAAAGGAAAATAAGATACATCGTGTTTTAGATAATTAAAGATAATTATCTAGCCAAGTTTGGCAACACAATGGTTGAAACATTAAACAAGACTATTTTTATTTAACCTTTGTATACTTGGAAACAACATAGGAAAGGAAGAGAATTCTAGAGATGGGAGGAAAATGATACTTCATGAGAGAAAGTTTTTTGATATAGAAGGATATTCCAATAAAATCCCACAATGTGAATATCAATGTGAAAACATTAATGAATTTCTATAAATTATTTAAAAAAGGAAAATAAGAGAATAATCTAGAATTCATGATCCAATAAGGTGTCATATATTTATATGCTTTCCATAAGAGCTTTTTTTTCAAATTTGAGGCTTAATAGGAATGTGATAAAATCGAAGAGATTAATATAAAGGAGATGTATTTTCTTAATATTTGTAGAAGGTGGTAGTAAGTATTTATAGAATACCATATGTGTGTTGCCATATTTGTCTTCATCCTTGTACATCAAGAAATATGAAAGATAAAGAAAATATAGAAGGGAATTATGAAAAGGTGTATTATCAAAACTTAATATGGTTAATCACATTTATTTTAATGGATTATAGATTATGGTATGGAATTACCTCTCATTCATGGGTATATGAGAAAAAGGGAAACCTTAGAATAAGACATGAAGGGGTTTCCTAGTAGACTAATAGTCTAGTCACCTTATATATGACTCATAGCCCATCTACATTCCTTGTTGGCTTTTTGATTTATCAAAAGCTTTACCTTTTGAGAAGGGTTTTTAGTGTAACCGAGTTTTATGTTGGGAAAGGATTAATTAGTATGAGAAACTTTTCACCATAAGCTAAGATATATATAACATTTCCATGTTGATGGAACATGATATGCATTTTTCTCCCTCACCACATGAAGAGAAGGTGACCCAGAGTTTCTTGGACGAGCCATATTGTCTCTCCTTGCCCTTTTTCCTCCTAACTCCTATGGTTACCACCTAGAACATGTATAAGGATGAATAGGGAACCCTGCCTCCACGAATGACATTGCGTCCCCAGCATCGATAGAGGAAAGTTTTTACAATAGGGTTCAATCAAAGTAACCCAGGTCATTTCTCCTAGTAACCGTTAATAGGGTTCTAGTTTCTACCTTCCCCCATGCCCCTTGATCATGGCAGCAAGGAGTTGGTGACTGCCTAAAAGAGGTGGGCTTCGTAGAGGTGCTTGCCAAGGAGGCGACTTTAGTCTCTTCGCAGCAAGTGATCATCCAATATTGGAAGAAATAGAGTAGGATGTTCGGTGGGGAAGGACGAGCCCACAAGGCTTGAATGAAGGCGAACATTTTGCCTTCAGGGTTGTAGCAAAAGCTGATGGAGGTCAGGTTGTTTCTCAAAGTCAGACGAAGGAGATGGAGGATGGGTTGATCAAACCCTTGTTGGAGATGTGAGGCGTGGGGAGAGAAGCGTAGACATAAGTAGAAGAACGACAAGATAGAACTAGGTTCCATGAGCAAGAGCACGAAGATAAGAACTAGGGAGAGAGCAAGAGAGAGTAGGATGGACAAGAACCTGGGTGGAAGTAAAGTGACCGGATGTGATGAATCGACATCATAGGATGCACTGAACCAAGGGTCAAGTTCACATAGGTGTGTGTTCCCACAGTCACACTGGCGCGGGGCTCTATGCGAGGAAAGGGAAGGTGAAACATACTCAATTGATCGTTTCACCCCTAATCGCCTACTCAAATCCTGAGGGCAGTATGGTTATTCACCTATATCCCAATCTCGGCCCCCTTCCATTACTAAAATAGGATGTTTTACTTACGTGTCAGCTCCTTATTGGCCCGATAATGACAGTCTTGTGAAAATTATAGATATTAATTGGTAACTTAGTTTGGGACAAGTGATATATGAAAATTGATCAAGAGAACGTGTAGAATCCAAAGAAAATATGTTTGAAACCTAAATATGAAACCAAATCCAAAAATGGTGTAATATGTGCTAAAGTGGTGATTAATATCTTTAAACCTGAAATTTGAGTATTAACTTGTTGAATACTTGAATAACCCAATATTTTGTGTTCTTATATGCATTGTTGAACAAGATGAGTAATCAAGGTGATAATGACCATGATGATGATAGTTAGGGTTTCTAATGTGAAATGGCATGCATATGATGATTTAGAGACTGAAGATCATAACTTGATGTGTCATCAAGGGACATAATTGAATTTAGTAATGCAACATAGATGACTTGATAATGATGGTTACACTTAACAAGAATTAAGTTATTAAGTCATTAGATCAATGAACACAGGAATTGAAGTACCAAACAGAACCCTAAGGATAACTTCAAACCAAGGAAACTTAAACCCTAGATTAGGACTGAGTAGGGATTAGTGTGATTAATTTGATTAATATGATTGGTGATACTTTAGGGTTTACATACATGCAGATATAGTATGGTAGTTTGGACTCAACTTTGTTGATTAGATAATATGCTTAGAGAATGTTTGCATGATCCACATGGCTCACTATCAAGGTATGTGGTGGCACCTATGAATAACTGGTCTAGTATCACATGGCTTTCTCGGGTTTTTCAAATGATTTACAAATATATGATTGCTATCATGTTTACTTCCTTGAAAACTATAAAGTGGCTATGACTATCACATAATATGGACTTGACTATCTTGTATCATGCACCACCTCTAATGTAAGATAAGAAAGTAAAGAATGATGAATATGAAGCCCTGGGGGCAAGGAAATCATCAGAAAGATTGTTAAGCCCTAGGGGCAAGATCGTTCACCAAAGCCCCGGGGGAAGCAGTGAGGCACCAATGCCCTAGGGGCAAGTGTGGCCTATGTCCATTGCAGGGACAAGACTCTTGAGGTTGGATGTATCTAGATTGAGTAGTCATGATCTAAATGCTAACTTTGATTTTTTAGACAATAATTGCTTATTTATATTGTTACAAACAAATGTGAGCTTTTGTTCCCCCACATGCTAGTATAACTTGTTATACTAATCATGTTTTGTTTCACAGCATTTTAGATAGATGATGATTTACATGATAAGGGACATGAAGATAAAGATTAAACCATGTGAAGACATTAAAGTTATCAAAAGGAGGATTAGATAGATAGTTCTTCTCATATATTGAAATTCTCATGGTGAATTTTCATGTAAGCATTTAATAAACAATAATTATGAAATAATGAAATTGTTTTCTATTATTTATTATTTGCTATATATTGATCCTTGGGTAATTTGTGTAGGTAATGGATCTCATCATTTTGGCCTTCCTTAATTGGGGGTTGCTAAAAAATGAGGTCATTACACTTGATATCAGAGCACCAGATTTTTTAACTAATATTTAATATTTATAATTTCAAGTAATATGTAGAAAATATTAGGGAAATATTATGGCATTTTCTAAATATGATGGTGTCTAGAAAGGGTCACGAATGGGGGCCTTATAAAATATTCTCTACATAGCTAGTCAGCTTATGAGGACTCCTAGACCCATGCATCTTGCCTAGACAAAGTCAGAAGTCTTTTCTTGAAGTAAAATACCTTTAGGGTTTCTTCTCATCTCTTTCATCCACTTCTCATCCTCTTACTTAATAAACCCTACAAGGAACTTCTCTTCTCATCTTTAGTTATGGTTTTTTAGAAGAAGTAGGATTAAGGCATCCTCCTCCAATTAATGTAGATGTAATGTGAAATGATAATGTGCACGTAGTGCAAAAATAATAATTGTGAAAATAATAGTGTATAGGTAATGTGGAAATAACAATGTACATGTAATGTGGAATAATAATGTACATGTAATGGGAAATAATGATAAAGTAAAGAGAAGAAAAATGTTTATAGGTTTTCCTTGTTTGGGTAACCCTAGATGAAACTAGCATTGGTTAGGAAAATCCCTAGTGGGTCAAGGGACATAGAAACCCTAACATATAGGGTGTAGTCTCTATAACTTGAAACAAATCCCTAATCTTGGGAAATGGGAGAAGAATGGGTAAAATGGAAACCCTACCCATGTAAACCTTAATTATGGTAAGAGTAATGAGAATCAAGAACAATGTAAATAAGCATGTATGACATAGGTTTCCATGCATGAAGGTGGAAAAATATATGCATGATGCATATGGGGAAAAGAGAGATTTGAATATACATGAGTGACATGAATGACCAATGGCTATATATCAAAATGCAAATAGGAATATAACTTTCTCATCACCCTAGTGTAATATCTAAAGGATTGGATTGATAAAGAATACCCCCAATGAGTGGGTATTTGGTCCCCAGAGAGTGGGTAGACCAGAATACTCCCAGTAAGAGAGTATAAATGCCCCACTGAGTGGATATACCATAGAGATTGGGAAAATAAAACTTGAGAAGTAATGATATAAAATGTATGCTCAACATATAATGGTTACAAAAAAAAGAGTTAGGTGACTTAGCATTCCATGCATATGAGCCTATGGAACAAGGCATTAATAAAATAAGTTTTGAGAAATATAAGAAACTAATGGTTATATATATGAAAATGAAAATCTGAATATAACTTGCTCCAACCCCTTATGCTATCTCTGGAAGTTTGGTTATGGAAAGAAACTCATTGAGATGACTATGATCAAGCCCCTGGAAGGGAAGGTTAGAAAACATTAATCCCTTAGAGGGGAAGGTCATGAAAGATCAAGCCCCTAGAGAGGATGATCACAGAAGGTCAAGCCCCGAGACGGGAAGGTCAAGAAAGGTCAAGGCCTCAGAGGGGAAGGCCGACATAGGCACCAAGACCTAGGAGGGGAAGGTGGCCCAAGTCCACTACATGGACAAACCCCATGAGAGGGGATCTCAGAAATTGAGCAAACAAGGGTATAGAAGTTATAATAATAAAAACAACACATAAAGATGAAAAAATGAAACCTTTAGGGCTAGTGGGCCAACCCGGGGTGGGTCAACCCAAGAGTGGGAAGATGACCTATGGGGGAGGCAAAACCTTAGACCATGGGGTCAGGTTGTGGGTAGAGAGCCTAACTTCATTCTGTGAGCCAAGAAGGCACCCTAGGTTAAGACCTTCCCTAGAATGGAAAGCTGACTAAATAAATTTAAAGATTGAGGTAACCTTAACTATCACCTAAAAGGATGGAGAATAAAGGATATAAAATATGAAAGCACATATATTGAGTATGATTCTTTGAACCCAAGTATGTCATATCTGAGGAACATGAGGAAAAGTTACTCTGAAAGTGGCTGACCATATGAGACCGACCTTGGAAAAGAAATGTTGCCATGAAAGGTTTCCATGAGTCCAATGAGGGGACATAAAGTGAATAATGATCATTATAAGAGATGGAGGAATCTGATTTAAAGAATTGCATACAAAAATGTGCTTGAAAATGGTTAAATCTGTAATATCTCAAAGAAACCCTTGGAATGGATAGAGCCCTAAGTCAATCCTAAGGTCAAGTAGGGAGTAGTCAAGGTACATGGACTAATGGGATTAGTAGTTGATTGTTCCTTGAATGCACGACCATCTAGTCGAGAGGTAACATTTGTGTTTTCTTGAGGCCCATGTCTCAGGAGATTGGCCACCTTCGAGATGTTCATGTGGCCCAATGGGTGAATGTGAGAGGCACTCCTTAGATGCATAAGGATGAGATCACTCCAAAAAGTACCTATACCCCTAGAGACCTCAAGGAAGTTGCCAGGCTCATGATACCTGAGGTGTAAATGTAAAAGATACAAAGAAGTCATGTAATAATGAAATCATAAGAGGAGTTGTGTACAAACTCAAGAGTGAAAGAGACATTTGATTTCATGAAATACAAGATTATAAGAAATTACAAAGTAAGCATGGTTTAGATTCATATTAAGAATGGATTCAACTTAAAATGTGAAAATTTTAAATAATGTGTGGGAATACCATCTTTGCTCTTGAAATGGGATGAAATATGTATTTGAGATACAATCAAGTGATTATTTCATCTCATTATGAGGGTGAGAGATTGGGTAGATCTATGATATGCTTAAATTGACATATGAAAATGAATAATTTAAGTTGAACTTAATGACATGGACCATGGTTTGAAGGTGTTACCTCACCCTTATGTGGAAATAAATGAATGATCGGATGGAAACCTACTCACTAAGTGAAATTTAAATCACAAAATCATTAAGGGATGATAATATGTAAATACTAAGAATGTGGATATACCTTGAATTGAATTCAAGTACCGATCTTAGTAATAAAGTGAGGAATTTGTATGTCAATAAAAGTTGTATAAGATACCTAAGTAGGGTTGCTAACCCTATGGTTTGGAACTAAGATGAGTTATCATTCACCTTAAGCTTGCTATGGTCAAATTTTGGGGACAAAAATTCATTCAAGGAGGGGTGAATGTTATATCCAAAATTTTGGTAAAATTGTATTGCATAAATGAATTGATTCGTAAATTCCCCAATGATATTATTGGTGGAGAAATGATGTTAATCACCTTTGTGGCATGGGTGTTTGTGGCACAAGATAAATAAACAGAGGGAATTCATTCAGGGATAAATAATAATGGCTTGGTGATATGATAAATTATTGTTAAGTTTCCAAAGGAAAATAAGATACATGGTGTTTTAGATAATTAAATATAATTATCTACCTAGGTTTGGTGATATAATGGTTAAAACATTAAACTAGAATATTATGATTTAACCTTTGTATACTTGGAAACAATAAAGGAAAGGAAGAGAATTCTAGAGATGGGAGAAAAATGTTATTTCAAGAGAGCAAGTTTTTGGATAAAGAAGGATATACCAATAAAATCCCACAATGTGAACATTGGTGGGAAAACATTAATTAATTTTTGTAATTGATTTAATAAATATTTTGAAAAAGGGAGATAAGAGAATAATATAGAATTCATGATCTAATAAGGTGTCGTATATTTATATGCTTTCCTAAAGGGCCTTTGTTTGCCAAATTCGAGGCTTAATAGGAATGTGATAAAAGCCAAGAGATTAATATAAAGGAGATGTCTTTTCTTAATACTTGTAGAAGGTGGAAATAAGTATTTATAGAATATCATATGCCTTGACTTATTTTGTTGGTATGTATACCCTGAGAGCCAATCATATGATTATTTTGATTGGGATACATTATGATTGATTTGATAAATATCAAAGGCAAGCTTCCACTTTATTCTAGTTCAATCAATTATGAGATAATGATAGAATAGAATGAATGTCTAGAGAATGACAGTACTCAATGACATATGTCTTCAGGTTAAGGGCCTGAAGAATGAGATCATACAAATGCTAAGAGTTTGTATAATCTTGTTATATCCCTAGTTGGATGTCATTGTGGAAGGTTGATAGACAACAATGACATAGCAAGACTAGAGTATGTGTTGGTTGATGACAAAGTCTCATTAGTCGTGATATGTGATATCAAACTAAGCACATAGATACATGTTAGAGAACAGTGTACCGGACAAACCCACCATGAGAGTGACACATGGAACCATGGCATGGTAGTCACAGTCAACTCTCACAGTGATGGTGGTGATTGTGATTCTTAGACCTGAGATCACTGCACTCATCACATGTCGTTGGGTACACTTTGATGTCATCAAACACAGTCCTAAAATATGGATTGTTATAGAGACACATGGGGTTTCGAGTGTGAGTGATAGATATGGGATTTGTCCCTCCTGAGGGAGTATGATGTCCATGGCCACTTGATAAGCGATACTGATAAAGGCATGTACATGCACGTATGAGTCAATATGTGATATTGATGGCACACATATCTTAGAAAGCCTACTTTAAATCAAGGAACATGAATGAACGTTGAAAGGATGATAGCTCCATGCCTTGAGTTCATTCAGGATATTAGAGACAAAGGAATTATACATTCACGGGGACACCAATCAAAGACTGTAGAATTGAAAGTTTTTCTCCAACTTTCCTTTTCACTTGGGTAGGAGCGATGTGCGACTAGGCACCGCTCTTTGCTTGTGATGTCATAAGCTAGTTATGGACATTCCCTGCCAATGTGAAATGGGACATATAGGGTCACACACAAAGGATTTACCTAGAAGAGGAGTTTATCCATGAATGATGTTTGGATTGATTATTAAAGGTGTTTAGGTACTCAATCAAACATCCAATCAATTGACTTGACTCGAAATCATCAAGTTCAAGTGTTGAACTAATTGATTTGATTGTCAATTTGATTGAGAATTGCATTGACTATGTTTTGCACAATCTGGACCACCAACCGATCGGTTCACTGGGTGAACCGATCAGCTCATGGTCAGTGAGACGACCGATTCACTTGGTGAATCGATCAGTTCGAATGGACCAAACAAGCAAGGTTGGGTTGTCCCAATTTGTGAGAAAAGTTGTTTGTTTCACTTGTACAATTCGATTGGGACAAGAATTGATCTTTGTATTAATTGAAAATGAAAGAGGAAAGTCAATTGGAGGTGAGTTAGGAATGTGAACTGACTGGTTCAACTGGTGAACTGATCAGCTCACACACCCAACTGACCAGTTCATTTTTGAAATGAGCAGTTCAGTTGTCGTAGTGCAATCAGTTCATGGAAATTCTAGACCCTTCTAATCTCACTTTAGTCCCGCATTGCCCGGGGCTGAGAACCCTGACCCTGACCCCTCATATATAGAGAGGGGTACTGGGGGCTTCTCAGATAGAACAACTCATAACATCTGTTTCTCTACAAAGTTGTTTTCTTATTTGGTTGTGGTAACCGAGAGAGCGCAAGCAAGTTCTACCCATCCAGGGAGGAACAACGAGGGAAAGACAACTGCAGAAAAACAACTGATTGTGGGAGAGTGTGTTGGTGACTAGTACGTCGACAGAAGGGTATGACTCTTTCTACTGTCCTATAGGATAGGATGACTAGAGTTCCTGGGGGTCCGTGTGGACTATCTATAGAGGCAGGAGGTTTCTGCCGCTCAGGAGGATGACTGTCAACCGTTGTCCGGGTCAAGACCAGGAGTTACATAGACACCATCGAAGACTAAGTGGTTGAAGACCACACTAGCTATGAGGAATTGTCACTAAGCAAGCCGCATGACTAGGTACACCTCGCTAAAACCATCCTTCCTATTTCATAGTCATTGATGTGATCCGTGGTTATGGTTTTGTGGTGAGAGAAAAGTTTTTGTTTTCGCTACCTTATCACTCACCCAAAACCCAATAGTGGTATCAGAGCCACATCAACGTACTGTGTTTTAGGATAATTAATATGATCGGTTTTTGGTTTTACTGTCTTTTATTTATTGCATACGATGTGAATATTTAACTGGCTAAATGTGAATATCTAATTAATGCCACATGATCTGAAACTAATATATACATATATGATATGGTATATATATATATATGCAAACGATGTGTGTCGCTCAAAATAGTTTTGATGGTGGATGTGTAGAGTGGTTATGGCCTATAAAACCCTATGTGTGTGCTTGGTTGGTTGTGGTTGTTTTCTCTTAGTCTACGCACTGAGCCCTCTGTTGACTCAAGGTCAATTAGGTCAATGTTGACTCACGTCTAAATTGACTAAACCCATGTTTTGATGATGACTAACCATTCCACATATTGGTGTCTAATGTCTCTACTTGAGTGATTTCAGATTAGGTATAGACACACTCCAATTGCCCTAAGTTGTGCATATCAATTTGGAGAAAAGACAAGTCAAAGTCATACAAGTGCACGTTTTTTGTAATATGACGTATATCCATTAGAATCATGTTGTAAATCACTTGTAATGATTGTATGACTTGTAATTAAGCTTAGAAAAATATCAGGAGCACTTAGATCGAATATTCAAGAACTATAGATGCATCTTTGAAAATTGATTACAGGCACTTTTTCGGTCGAGTTTCCCAGCCTGAAAACTCAACCGATCAACCTTGGTCGATTTTCTGAAGATTGCATCGGTCGAGTTTTGCACTCATAGAACTCGACCAGTCGGGTATCAGGCCATTCCCAGTTGAAATGGTCGGTCGAGTTTTGTCCAGACAAACTCGATCGATCATTTGAATATCGGTTTGCCTCTTACTTGATCGGTCGAGTTACCCCCATTAAAACTCGACCGATTGCACTGTACGGAAAAGTGCAGAAAAGTGTTTCTAGCCGTTGTGAATTTGCAACAAGTGAAAATATATCTGTTGCAAGCCACAAAATGGCTAGTTTTCATTCACAAGTATTCCCAAAGGCTAAGAGGCATCACCAGCTATAAATAGGACCCCTTGGGCTTCATTCCAAGGTTAAGCATTCATTGCAAACTCTATGTGAGGTTCCTATTCTATAGTTGAGTGCTTCCTACAGCCTCCTCTCTCTCTCTCTCTAAGATTAATCACTTGCTACATCCATTAGAGTGAGTAGGAGATTTGTAAGAGAGCTAGTCCTACATGTATATCTTGTGAGGCTCTCACTTCCACCACCTCCCTTTCTCTCATTTCAATCATGAAGATGAAGGTTCTCTCTCTTGTCCAAGAGAGGTGAAGAAGAACAAGGGAAGGAGTCCCTTGGTGAAGATCAAGGCTTAAGACTTGGAGCTAGAGTGGGTAAGCCCTTAGAGAAGGCAGAAGACTCAAGCTCAAGTGGGTAAGACCTTGGTGGAAGCTTCTTTGAGTGATGGTGGAGTCAAAGGCGGAATATCCAAGAAGAGTGGGTAATTCCTGCAAGGTTGAAGACTTGGGCAAGAGTAGGTAAGTCCTTGGAAGAAAGGTGGAAGACTCTTCTAAAGTGGGTAAGTCCTTGGTAAGGTTGAAGACTCTTTGTATTGGATAGGTAAGTCCTTTGGTTGGTCATGTATTGTATGTCTTATGAATGAATATAAGAGTGCAATAGTTTGGAAGTCCTAGAGGTTGACCTCTCTAGGAAAGTGGACTGACACACTTCTAGTTTGAAGTGTGGAACCACTCTAAATAGCTTGTCTAATTGGTGCATGTTCAATCTCTCTCTCCCTTGCTATGAATGTTTTAGTTGCACACAAATTGCCCATTTAGCAACCTTATCTTGTCATATATCTTGAAGGTTTAATGAATTTTGTTTAAGTGCTTTCAGCTCTATTCACCCCCCTCTAGAGCATCTAATCACCCATCTAGGATCCAACACCCTCTTCTTCTATTCCTTATCTAACTCGTGATAACTCAAGATTCTCTTCTACCTTTGCTCTCCCTAAATGTAACTCGGGGTTTCCCAATGACATATGTTAAAGTAGGATAGTTTATTTCCAGTTACATCGAAGACCGGCGGACGCCCAGACGAGCAGCTCGAGGTGTGAGACAATTGACTAGAGGTGCTAATCGATCAGCTGGTAGATGAAGACGACCAACTGATGGTGCAGTTGGAGGCCTGACAAGGAGTAGATGACCTGATGAACCAACCGTCTAGAGGAGACAGACGGTCAATTGGTGACAACCAACTGACCGGTCAGGAGGTGAGCCAGTCAGTCATGTGATGAGATGATCAAACCTAGAACAGCCTAAGCACAAGATCTTCATCAACAACATGTTGCATGTGATGTAGACCTAGATGACCGTAATTCCTTTTGGCTCAACAAATTATAATAGGATGGCCATAATCATCTCTTTATCGTTATTGTATGTTTTCATTGTGGGATATAGCATGTATATGATATGTACTATACATGTGATGATTGGATACATATATGCATATATAAGCATTTTAAAACCCCTCAATATAATATTAATTCTTAGATGCTTTCCATTACGGCACACATGAAAAGTTTGATCGACAAGCGTAGGCATCCCAAGGGTGGTGTATTGTCTATCTCGTGGAAGTGTGACGGTAGTTGTGTGGGCCCACCAAGTGGGTTGCACTTCTATCGTGTTGGCTTTTGGGTCGGGCTTAACTAAGTGATCTTAATGGGATTAAGCACTTAGAGGCATGGATATGTTCATGGCAAAGAGTTGCAAATTTCATCTATCCAAGAATTGCATATGATGCAATTGGTAAATTATACCTACCTTAATAATTGATTATGTATGCTAGCGTTGGCCGGGTAAAAATTCAATTGTTTTGGATCTTGGCTCACTAGAAGGTTGTACGTTGTAATCTTTCGAATTGATGGTGAGGGCTATCAATTTGAACAAAATAGTGGGAGCGATAATTAATTAAAGGCCTAATTATATCGGCAAAATTTTCAAATCAATCAAATTAAGTCAAAAGAGTTTTGGACTAAGATTGCATATTTCCTTTTTTAGAACAAATGGTTGTCAACAATAATCACTTTTTGTTGTGATCGGTCCTTGAGAAGGACAAGCTAAATGGGACTAATTTCCACAACTAGTTTAGGACATTGAGAATTGTTCTCACTCAAGAGTGAAATCTCTATATCCTAGATACACCAGTGCTAGAGGAACCTGCTCCCACCGCACCAAAGGCAGAAAGGGATGCTTACAGGAAGCATACTAAAGATGCCATTGATGTGAAGTGCTTGATGTTGTGCTCAATGAACTATGAGTTGTAGAGATAGCATGAGAACATGGACGTCATTGAGATGGTTCAGCATCTCAAGAACATGTATCAATACCAAGCACGGTAAGAGAGATATGATGTCTCTAGGGCACTGTTCAAGTGCGTCATGACAGAAGGAAATCTAGTTGGTCCTCACACACTCAAGATGATTGGGTATGTGGAGAACCTACAAGACTAGGATTCCCTCTAAGACAAGAGTTGTCTACTGATGTGATACTACAATCATTGCTAGAATCCTACGGTTAGTTTGTGATGAACTACAACATCAACAACTTTGACAAGCCGTTGACAGAGTTGTTGGGCATGTTGAGGACAGTAGAGGCACAGATGAAGAAACACAACCCCAAATATGTGATGCTGATCAGCAAAAAGAAGGGTAAGTCTAAAGGCAAGGGCAAGGGAAAAGCAAAGAAGGATTCTGATTCTAGCCAATAGCCCAAGTCATCTTCAACTCTCAAGGCCAAAGGAGGAGTGAACAAGGGAGGCAAATGTCACCATTGTCAAGAGCCAAGACATTGGAGGAGAAATTGCCCTCTCTATTGAGATGAATAAAAGAAGAAGAAGGAGGGGATGGAAGTCTCCACCTCAGGTATCATGAAATAAACTTGAAACACTTCTGTAATCTGATGTATATGATACCAAGACATAGATTTGACATATATGATATGCAAGATCTAAAAATAAGTGATGGCCTTTATGAAAGGACCAAGGAGGAGCACTCATCATTGGAGAAGGTGTTGCTGCCATAGATAGGAGTAACTTTTAGTTTATTTCATCCCAAAGGGCATGTAATAGAGTTATGAACTGCTATTTAATTTTGCCAATAAATAGAAACACTTTATTTTTGCATCTTGTAATGAAAAGGATGTCTATCAATAAAATTGATGCTTCAATTTCAAAGATATGATCATTTGTGGAAATTCCTTATTTATCTTGTGGTACTTGGTATGCATAAGATAAAATGATACCTAAAAGTTATTGATGACTCAAACAATTAATTAGCATTATCATGAGAAATTCATCTCTAGTTTCTATGTTGATGGATAAAGCTAGAATCTTTTGGTTATGAACCATTAATAGATATGAATGTATTGGGCATGACAACAAGTCAATCTTCACTAGATGGAGTGGGAGAATGATTATTCTATTGAGTATAATACATATTGATGTATTTATATACCTATTGGAATAAATGCTAATGCTTCAGATAGTGTTTATTGAAATACCAATACGAATATATTGAAGTGTTCAAGAATATCATAAATGAAGTACAAACTTGGTAGAAGTATTAACTCTTTGATGTGATCAATGAATGGGATACTTAAACCAAATGTTTGAGGACCTTGTGAGTAATTATGATAGTGTATCATAGCGAACTCATGATGTATAAATCTAAGAAGGAATCATACTCTACAGAGTTAGAGCATGATCATCAAATAACTAATCTTCTAGAATTCTTCTAAAAGAACATGCTTACACTAAATAAAGGAGATTAAGAATCATAAGTGTTGTGGATTCTCAAATTTCCTTATGTAATGATACACCTTATATATCTAGGTGATGAATTGGTCATATGATGAGCCAATAATCTAGATGATGTTGAGGGACTTGAATTTGAGTCATGGCATGAGGCCATAAGATCCAAAATGACTTCCATGTGAACCAATTAAGGTGTGACCTTATGGTAGCACTTGATTGGGATAAAACCCATAAGTGCAATTGGATCTTAAGAGTTAAGACTCACATGGATGACATTTAGAGAAAGGATCATGCTTGATGTTGGAACTTGAAAGACTATGAAATTTAGCATACGGATATTAAAACTGCATTCTTGTCAGGAATAAGATGAGGTTATTTACGTGACACAACCGGAAGGGTTTTGTGAATCCAATGATGCAAATGTAGTCTATAAGTTACAAGGGATTAATCAATATGATTGATTAAATACAAGTAACTCAGAACTGGAAGTCTTTACTTTGATTATATAGTCAAAAGGTTTGACCGATATATCAAAATAAAGAAGGAATCTGTTATTACAAAGATTTAGAGGGAGCGTATTCACATTCCATATGATGATGAGGAATGAAATGTTCTAAAATGGAAACTGGTGTGGAAATACCTTCTTTAAGGGAAGATAGAGAAATGTCCTATGTGATAGGAATAGAGATCAATAGAGATAGTTCTCTAAAACCACTTGACCTGGTAAAGAGAGAGAATGCATTGACAATTTGTACTGAAGGGTTCAGTATGCACAGATTCAGTGGGAGAAAACTTTTCTGTGTTTCATGGAGTTAGTATCTCAGATGCCAAGTGTCCCAAATTCTTATGAAGAATAGGAACACATAGATAGATATGGATCTATCATGTATGTAATCATCCCATTATCTTTTATGTATTAGACATGACAAGAAAATATGCATTCATCATCTTATATGTATTGGATATGACAATATGATATGCTCATCCTATTAACTCGTGTGACGAGTGGATGTCTGTCTACTTTCTCTGAGGGTCACTGGAATACCATGAAGAACTTGTTTGGTACTTATGAAGTACTAGTTCTATGTTACTATACGGAAGAGTTGGGTGTAAATAGTTACACTGATGTAAGCTTTCGAAATGACAAAAAATGATCACAAAATATAAAATATAAAAGTGAATATGAGTTTATAAATGGAAATGTTCCGATTTAAAAGTCATTTAATTCTAAAAAGGAATGTCAAGTATCTTTATGTTATGAACAGTAGAGGATACTATATGGATCTAGAAGTTCATAGAGATGAACTTATAGTATTCCAACCATTGATGACAAGTAGTAATACTGAGTCAAACTAGAGCTAAGTGTTAGGCAAGGAATATCATATCACATATTATGGAAAATCCATCTCATATGATATGTCATATAGTGAAGAGATGTGAAACATGCAATATACTGACTAAAACAAAGTGTTTCTAACTCACTACGTTAGCACTGGAGCAGCAGAAACATGTGGGACATGTTTGGAGATCACTAAGAATATGATTCAAAGGTGATTGGCCCACAGTGCAAGTGGGAGTCTGTTGGTATGTATGTCCTGAGATCCAATCATATGATGATTTAGATTGGGATAAATTATGATTGATTTGATAAATATCAAAGGCAAGCTTTCAATTTATTCTGGTTCAATCAGTTATGAGATAATGATAGAACATAATGAATGTCTAGAGAATGACAGTACTCAATGACGTATGTCTTCAGGTTGAGGATTTGAAGAATGAGATCATGCATATGAGAGTTTGTACATTTTTTTGGTCCCTAGTCGGATGTCATTATGATAGGTTGATAGACAACAATGACACAGCAAGACTAGAGTGTGTGTTGGTTGATGATAGAGTCTCATTAGTCATGATATGCGATATCAAACCAAGCACATAGATACATGTTATAGAACAGTGTATCGGATAGACCCACCGTGAGAGTGACACATGGAACCATGACATGGTAGTCACAATCAACTTTCACGGTGATGGTGGTGATTGTGATTCTTAGACCTAAAATAACTACACTCATCACATGTCGTTGGGTACACTTTGACATCATCAAATGTGGTCTTGAAATATAGATTGTTATAACGGTGATGATTGGGTGACTTTGACACATGGGGTTTTGACTGTGAGTGATAGATATGGGATTTCTCCCTTTTGAGGGAGTATGATGTCCATGGCCACTTGATAAGTGAGACTGAGAAAGGCATGTGCATGCACGTGTGAGTCAATCTGTGATATTGATCGCATACATATCTCACATAGTCTGCTTTGGATCAAGGAACATGAATGAACGTTGAAATGATGATAGCTCCATGCCTTGAGTTCATTCAATATATTAGAGACAAAGGAATTATACATTCATTAGGACACCAATCACAGACTGTGGGATTGAAAGTTGTTGTCCAACTTTCCTTTTCACTTGGGTAGCACTGATGTGCAACTAGGCACCTCTCTTTGCTTGTGATGTCATAAGATAGTTATGGACATTCACTACCAATGTGAAATGGGACCTATAGGGTCACACACAAAGGATTTACCTAGAAGAGGAGTTTATCCATGAATGATGTTTGGATTGATTACTAATGGTGTCTAGGTACTCAATCAAACATTCAATCAATTGACTTGACTCAGAATCATCAAGTTCAAGTGTTAAACTAACTGATTTGAGTGTCAGATTGATTGAGAACTGCATTGACTGTGTTCTGCACAATATGGACCACCAACCGACCGGTTCATTGGGTGAACTGATTGGCTCATGGTCAGTGAGACTACCAGTTCACTTTTTGAATTGATCGGTTCGACTGAACCAAATGAGCAAGGTTGAGTTGACCCAATTTGTGAGAAAAGTTTTTCATTTCACTTGTACAATTCGATTGGGACAAGAATTGATCTTTGTATTAATTGGAAATGAAAGAGGAAACTCAAATGGAGGTGAGTTAGGAATGTGAAATGATCGGTTCAACTGATGAACCGCTCGGATCACACTCCCAACTGACTAGTTTGTTTGTAAAATGACCGGTTTGGCTGCCACAGTGCAGTTAGTTCATAGAAATTCCGAACCCTTCTACTTCCACTTTATTCCCGCATTGCTTGGGGATGAGAACCATGACCCTGACCCCTCCTATATATAGAGGGGTACTGGGGGCTTCTCAGACAGCACAACTCAGAACATCAGTTGCTCTACAAAGTTGTTCTCCTCTCTAGTTGTGGTAACTGAAAGAGTCCAAGCAAGTTCTACCTGTCCATGGAGGAACAACAAGGGAAAGACAACTGTAGAAAAGTAACTGATTGTGGGAGAGTGTGTCGGTGACTAGTATGCTGACAGAAGGGGAGGACTCCTTCTAGTGTCCTGTAGGATAGGACGACTAACGTTCCCAGTGGTCCATGTGGACTATCTATAGAGACAGGACGTTTCTGCCGCTCAGGAGGACGACCGTCAACCGCAGTCTGGGTCAGGACCAGGAGTTGCATAGACGTCGTCAAAGACTAGGTGGTTGAAGACCACACTAGTTGTGAGGAATTTTCACTGAGCAAGCCTCAAGACCGGGTACACCTGACTAAAACCATCCTTCCTATTTCATAGTCATTGATGCAATCCGTGGTTATGGTTTTGTGGTGAGAGAAAATTTTTATTTCCGCTGGCTTCTCCCTCACCTAAAACCCCACATATTTTGCATCATCCTTGTATACCAAAAAGAGGAAAGATAAAGAAAATGTAGAAGGGGATTATGAAAAGGTGTACTATTGGAACTTAATATGATTAATCACCTTTCTTTTAATGGATTATGGATTATAGTATGGAATTACCTCTCACCTGTGGGTATATGAGAAAAAGGGAAACCTTAGAATAAGCCATGAAGGGGTTTCCTAGTAGACTAATAATCTATTCACCTTATATATGACTCATAGCCCATATACTTTCCTTGTTGGCTTTTTGATTTATCAAAAGCTTTACCTTTTGAGAAGGGGTTTTAGTGTAACCGAGTTTTATGTTGGGAAATGAGTAATAAGTATGAGAAACTTTTTACCATAAGCTAAGATATATATAACCTTTACATGTTGATGGAACAGGATATGAGTTTGTATCCCTCACTGCAAGAAGGGAAGGTGACCTAGGGTTTCCTTGACGAGCCAGATCGTCTCTCCTTTCTCTTTCACCCCCTAACCACTGGGGTTACCACCTAGAACCTATATAAGGATGAATTGGGAACCCTATCTCCACAAATGGCATTGTGTCCCTGACATTGACAGAGGAATTTTTTTACAATAGGGTTCTTATCAAAGTAACCCAGGTCATTGCTCCTAGGAACCATCAATAGGGTTCTAGTTTCTTCCTTCCCCCATGCTGATTGATCATGGTGGCAAGGAGTTGGGGACTACCTAACTATGGTGGGCTTTGCATAGGTGCTCGCCAAGGAGCCTACTTCAGTCACTTTTCACCAGCCGATCAACGCGACAGCGTAAGAAACAGAGTAGGATGTTCAATGAGGAAGGAGGAGCATGCAGGGCTTGAATGAAGGCAACACATGTACCTTCACGGTTGTAGCACAATCTGATGGAGGTCGGGCAGTTTCTCAAACTCAAAACAAGGAGACAGAGGATGGGTTGATTGAACCCTCATTGTAGATGCCAGACATGGGGAGAGAAGACAAGAGGTAAGTAGAAGACTGGGAAGATAGAACTGGGTTCTGTGAGAAAGAGCATGAAGACAAGAACTAGGGAGAGAGCAAGAGAGTAGGATGGAGAATAACCTAGGAGGAAGTGAAGGGACTGGATCTTATGAATCATCACCATCAGATGCACTACACCGGGCATTGAGTTCGCGTAGGTGTGTATGTCTGTAGTCATGCTGGAGCGGGGCTCTACGCAAGGAAAGGGAAGGTGCAACCAACTCAATTGACTATTTCACCCCTAATCACCTACTCAAAGATCGAGCGCAATATGGTAATTCACATATATCCCAGTCTTGGTCCATATCACTACTAAAATAGGATTTGTTGCTTATGTGTCAGCTCCTTATTGGCCCAATAATGACAATCTTGCAAAAATTATAGAAATTAATTGGTAACTCGAATTATGACAAGTTATATATGAAAATTAATCAGGAGAACACGTAGAAGCCAAAAAAATATGTTTGAAACATAAATATGAACCTAAATATAAAAGTTGTGCAATATGTGCTAAAGTGGTGATTAATATAGTTAAACACGAAGTTTGAGTATTAACATGTTGAATACCTTACTAACCCCTTATTTTATGCTCTTATCTTAAATAGTTGAACAAGATGAGAAATTAAAGTGATAATTACCATAATGATGATAGTTAGGGTTTCTAATGTGAAGTATCATGCATATGATGATTTAGAGACTAAATATCATAACTTAATGTGTCATTAAGGGACTTAATTGAATCTAGTAATACAAAATAGTTGAATTGATAATGATGTTTACACTTAACATGAATTAAGTTCTTAAGTCATTAGATTAATGAACATGGGAATTGAAGTACAAAATAGAACCCTAAGGATAACTTCAAACCAAGGAAACATAAACCCTAGATTAGGACCGAGTAGGGTTTATTTTGATTAATATGATTGGTGACACTTTAGGGTTTACATACATGCAGATATAATATGGTTTCCTGGAATCAACTTTGTTGATTGGATAATATGCTTAGAGAATGTTTGCATGATTTGCATGGCTCACCATCAAGGTATGTGGTTACACCTACAAATAACTGATCTAGTTTCACATGGCTTACTCAGGTTTTTCGTATGATTTGCAAATATATGACTATTTGTCTATTTACTTCCTTGCAAACTATAAAGTGACTATGATTATCACATAATATTGACTTGACTAGCTCGTATCCTACACCACCTCTGATGTAATATAAGAAAGTAAAGAATGATGAATACAAAGAGTTGGGGGTAAGGAAATCATCATAAAGATCGCGAAGACCTGGGGGCAAGATCTATCACCAAAGACCTGGGGGCAATGGTGAGGCACTGAATCCCTAGGGGCAAGTGTTGCCTATGTCCACTATAGAGACAAGACTTTGAAGGTTGGATGTATCTGGATCGAGTTTTCATGATCAAAATGCTAACTTTGATTTATTAAATAATAATTGTTGAATTTATATTGTTACAAGTAAATGTGAGCTTTTGTTTCCCCCACATACCAGTATAACATGTTATATTGACCGTGTTTTGTTTCACGACATTTTAGATAGTTGATGATTTACATGATAAGGGGCATGAAGAAAAATATGAAACCATGTGAAGATATTAAAGTTATCAAAAGGAGGATTATATAGATAGTTCTTCTCATATATTGAAATTCTCATGGTGAAAGTTCATGTAAGAATTTTATAAAAAAATATGTGAAGTAATGAAATTTTTTTCTATTATTTGTTATTTTCTAAATCTGGATCATTGGGTAATTTTTTCAATTAATGGCTTTCATTTTTTGGGCCTTCTCTAATTGGGGGTTGATGAAAAGTTAGGTCATTACATTATCCTTTCAAAGCAAGGAAGATAAAAGGAATGAATAATATTGCTTTAAACATATTAGTGTGATATTGAATTATTTCTTATGCGAAATAGTGGTAATAATGGTAAATGGGCTAAAATTCATAAAAGGAAGACTAATTTGTTAAAGATAACTTGAGATTCATTTTCTTTGGGTTTGATTTGGCTTGGAGATCATGTTTCACAATTTTAGGAGAATAATAACTATATGTATTTTACTTTAAAAAGAAAAGGTGAGTTTATCCAAGATACAAAATAAGTCATTCAATGACTCTAAAAGTGGCAACTAATCTTAGATTTGTAATCTATACATTAAAGTAGCCTTTGGGTGAATTTTCATGTAATTTGGATAATCTTTAATATACATGTGTAGATCAGGAGAGAGAAAGTGCAAATTAAGCCTAAATGTTAAATAATGAGATAAATAATATCAAAGGATAAGATTAATAGCCACTTCATGTCCCATATGCTTAAGTTTACTTGAGGATGAAGTTTCACATTAATTGGGTAATTCTAGAAGTCTCTAATGTGATAAGAAAGAGAAAACATGAATTATATTAAAGGAATTAAATAAGATATCTAAAGTCCTCAAAAGAGAAAACTAAGTCAATATTTGTATTCTACATACTCAAATTAGCTTAGGTGTCAAAATTCAATTAATTTGGAGTTCGTTTACACCCTCAAATGAAGAGAGAGAGAAAAGAAAATAATTTAAATAGGACTTTATTCGAAATGAAATAGGAATGACATTAAATGTCACACAATCCTTTTCATCTTCTTGCATGATCTGAGCCATTGGATCAGCAATCAAACGACTCAGAGGTAGTCCTCAACCTTGGTCGAAATAGGAAATAGGCTGCTTGTTTTGGTATCTGGTAATTCGTGGATATCTCTCTCCACACACCACCTTTCTTCAAGATTTCTTTGTCAATGGAATCGTGAGCAAGTTCCACACCATTTGATCCCTTGATTTTGTGGTTTAATTTTGAATATTAGAAATTCCCAATTTCATATCTCCATGTTCTCAAAAACTGCCCACACCATCACTCAGACACCCTAAACTACCACCTTATAAACCGGTAACCTTACACATGGCTCTTTCACAACTCATGATACCCTTCTCCACTCCAATATCTTTAGTGGCCTCATGCTCTACCATCGCCAATCGAGTTTTCCCCTATAGCTTGTGGCGCTTCTCCTCGGGTCTCTACGACACCAACACATAAATTGTCAAGTGAGGTGAGTTCACGAGACCTTGCTCTTTCTGCCTTTCTTTTTATTTTATTGAATCATGGTGTTATGTGAAATCATCCAAATTTGCATAAGCTTCAGCTTGCGGAGCAACAGCCATGGTGTGTCCTATGGGAGAGAAGAATATCCTCTGTGGATTCTCAAATCTACCCTCTCTTTTCTCGTTTCTTTTTCTTTATTGCACAGGGGTACTTTGGTATTTTGGTCTCATTTCCTTTTGCTTCAGACACAGATGAGATGGCCTTTGGCTGATGACTTTGTTTCCCATGATTGGGCCAAGTCACGCAGTTGGCAATCTTCCTCTTTCCCTTCTTCGCTCGCAAGGTATTTGTTTATGTGGCATTTTCTGATTGGTCATTTTTGTAAAAATCACATCTTTTGATTCACTTGTCCAAAAATTAAGTAAACATATATTTTGGAATTAGATAAATGTTATCTTTCTAATAGAAATAGTGTTAACACCTGATTTCCATGTTTTTCAAAGGATGCTTTTTGATGTATGAATTTAATGCATAAAATCCATAAAAATAGCATCTTAATCATCATAACTCCAAAATTCACAAAAAGATATGTTTTCTTGATCAGGAAAACTGAATAAGTTTATTGGTGAGATTTTCAGAGTCAAAATCCGAATTTTATTAGAAAGGTCCAAAATTAGGGTTTTTGATCCTTAAGGTGCATTATATGCTCTAATACATGTTAATAAATTGAAATAGGCAAAGTTGAACTTGGCATCATCTAAAAGTGGTTAAAGTTGATAATTGAACTCAATAAGAGAGGCATGTGCATTCTTACACCCTAAGTTGGGATATTTGCAAACCAAAACCTAATTTCCCTAATGAGGCACTACATGAACCCTATTCTCTCTATTGTTATTTCTTTTTCTATATTTTCCTCAAAATTAGTATTGAAATTCAATTTCTTGAGTCTTGTACCCCACTACCATGTTTCAAATATTTGATGCTTCTACTTGCCATAGTTTTTCTTTAGCATGTTGATTTTATTAGACTATTTAGATAATGTAGTGGTACTTTTGTACTACCACCCATAGATAGGGCGTGTGTTATTTTACCCATGGGAATGTGTTACTCTCCCCATTGTAAAATATTTTATAGGTGACTGGAATGTATTACTCTCTCTCACACCTATTTAGTTGAGGTCCAGTATGTGCCTCAACCCTACTTAGTTAAGGTAGTCAATATTAACCATGCATGCAAATCTTTTACTATTTTCTTGTTATGTCAAGCATTTATTTGATTATGCCTCATACTCTTGATCTCTTCATCTTATGATGAAATCTTAGCCTTTATTTCCATGTTATTCCTCTATCTTTTGTCCTTCTTCACTATTGACACATACCTTGCGTCTTTCTCTTGCTGAGTGATTTTCCAACCACCCAGGCCTAGGATCATAGTTGCACAGAAGGAGGATGGAGGACCAACCTAGGATTAGGATAAGGAGTACATGGTTTTCAGTATGGACCTAACTAATGAAAATGCGGCTTGGAGACAAACTTGTTATGGTTTAGATTTCCCACAATCCAGAACCTTATGTTGTATCTTTCATGTAAACCCTATATGGGAGATGATGATTTGCTTTTGGAAAATTGATTATAGTCATGAATCTTTTATTCTACTGCTATACTCTTTGGTGTTTTGTATACCATTATATAAGGTTTGAAAATTTTATACTTGTTCCATCATACCTTTTGAGTTTTGTTTGGAATGGATGTTTTATTCTTCAAATTTTTAGTAAAGGGGTGATTTCACTCTTTTACAGCATAGTAGTAGAGACCATGGTAGTCAGAATCAGACTATTTCAATTTTGTCTCCCTAATTAGAACCCTTGCCTTGAATTTCCCTCTCTAAGTGGAATGTTTTCCCTAGAATTGATCTATGCTACTCTTGTGATGATGAAAGGTTGATTTAAGATCATAAGAGTTCCATATTAGAAATATGTTTAGTTAACCTTAAAGTGATGAGCCTATGAGGTAGCTATTAGGGCATAAGTTGAAAGCAAAGGTGTCTAGAAAAGATCAGGGTTTTGGGACTGGTAAGATTTTCTTCCTTGCCACTAGCTTGGTTTACGAGGACTCCTGGATCTGCATGATACATACCTAGCCTAAACTGATACTGGCTGTCTAAAATAGCATACCTAAAGGCAATCGTAACCTTAGACATTTATGATGGATACTCTTGGGAACCTTATATGTTGACCTAATATTTCAAGTAGAGTGACTTGTTTGAGGATGGATACTCGATATAATTCTCTTATGTCCCATAGAACCACATGTTTGGTTAGTCTATCCCTAGAACCTAAACCTTGAGGTTTGGTGTTTAGTAAGCAATGAAGTGATATATCTTGTACATGGTTTACTTAGACTCACCCTTTTACATCTAGTTTTAGTTTGACTTGGTAGGTCAAACCTTTTAAGGGGTAGAGGGATTGGTATAGTGCCTTGATAGATTGGATGTGCTTATTTCGAGGATAAAATCCTTTTTACGAGGATGGAGTCATGCATCATATAGAAATCTAGATACTCTTGACACTAAAAACCCTAACTCCATGATTAGGAGGTTAGTGTTTTTGAATCCTTAGTTTTGACCAAACAAGTTATAGTTATAACTTAACATGCTTCTTTATATGCTAAAAAACAATAGTGGTCATCTAATGAATAGTTCATAGGTTTGAACCCTAATGAATATCTAATGCACATAATATGAGTAACTCACATATTAATACTAATAGTGGTTATGCATGATGTTGACCATGTCATAACCAATAATTCCTAATGATATGGTGAGCAAGATAATTGGAACCTAATTATGCACTTAATGCATGCTAAGAAGGCATAAGTAAAGTATAATGATCATGTTAACCTAACCCTAACTTGTTATCATCTAACCTTAATGTTTTCATCATTGATGGATTTTAGGATACATTACTTACATTAGGTGCCATAATCAGATAACATACTTTTTACATATAAATGGTATATAATCACCTAATCATAAATTAATCAAGTAATCAATAAGAAATGTATATCACCTTGTTCTCTAATAATTGAAACACCTAATCAATAACCTAATCATGACTTGGTATGTGAATCAATTCATTAATATGTAATATGTTCCACCTTGTTCATTAAAATCATATAATGACTCAAATATGGTTAATGAGTAAGTGGATTTACATAAACATGAATCAATGCCTAATGTGGTGTTAAATGTGCATAATCAATAATAAGAAGTGATTAAATTTGTGAAAATGATTAATAATGACATTAATTGATTAAGAAAGGTAATGTGACAAAAGTGATAATGTTTAATATAGATATAAGTAATTAATGTGACATTATTTGTAATAATTGTATACTTAATAACAAATTGGATAAAATGTCTTATTTCATGCAAATAATCTCATGTATTCAACATGAAATGACTAAGGACAATAATCTAGAATATTAATAGACATTGAGATAATTGAGTAAACCATAATTGTGCTAAAACTCTTAATGAGATAAGAAATATATATGATTTTATGCATAATAATGAAATGTAACTCTTTTGGCAACAAAGTGAGTACGACTTGACACAATTAAAAGAATAATAAGGGTAATGTAATATCATAATAAATACAATGCTAATAAGCCAAAAATGGTATTTTTGTTATATCTAATAAAAAGAAATCTTAAAAGTGGAACCCAAGGTGACCCGTGAGAACCTGACCTATGAGGAGTTGTCTGTGAAGTTTCTGAACTCCCAAGTTGAGAAGTTGTAGAACAAGGAGTTTGACTTAGTGAAAGTTTTGGTTGAAGTCTTATGGTTAGTTTACAAATGACATGTTACATACTCACCCTTCTCTCTTTGCTTGAGATTTTAGGACAAAATCCTTTTTAAGGGGTGGGGTGTTGTAACGAACTAAAATCTTGGGTATATTCTTTTTTTGACTGGTTCCCCGTGCTTTTTCTATCCTTTATATACTTTCTATCCTTGATGTTGAATTTGTGGAATTATTAGTGGTTTGGGGTGAATTTGATCACCAATTATGCCAATATATGGGTTTATGCACAAATACCTCAGTTGATTTGTCAATCAGGGTCTAATATGCAAATTTACCACTTAAGTGGAATAATGATAAAATGAATTCATTCTAGAACATTCCTTAGCCTTTTGGAGAAAGGAAGAGAAAAGAAATGAATAATAATGTTTTAAACATATTAATGTGATATTGAATTATTTAATATGAGAAATAGTGGTCGTGATGGATGATAGGCTAAAAATCTCAAAATAACAGGCTTTGCCTTCTCCCTCTAGGGTTATGGCTATGCCTTCTCTCTAAGTTCCTCTCTGGTGGCCGCCGCTGGGGGGAGGGGGTGACTCCTTGGAGCCTCCCTCCCTCTGGCTTAACCACGGTTGCAAGGTCTGATGTTGGTAGCGCTCACCTTTGGAGTAATGGAGCCGGTGTCCGACCATTCCGAAGAAGCTTCCTCGACCACCTGGGATGTTGCAGACAGGGATGCGTCGCAATTTCTGACTGGCTGGTGGATGGTGTTTCGATTTGTCGAATCCACTCCATTCAAGCGTGATGGAGGGATAGATCTGTCCCAGTCAGCTCCGACTTTTGTGGTGTTACTCCACCGTGGATGAAGCTAGGGGTCGTCGCGCCTCTTCTTTCACTCGCTCCTACTCGCCCAGTGTGTTCTAGGGTTTTGACGCTTCTTGGGATCGTTTGGAATCTACTTCTATGGCCCTTATCGACACAAGGAAAGGCCAGAGCGGATTGCGGCTCCAAGTCTGCTCGAGGTTAGCTTTGTGCAGATCTGTTACCCCAAATGACTACTCGAGGCCTCCTTCTAGCGATGGCCTCAGTCCTTGAAGTGGCAGCGGGTTGGCTTTGTCAGGCGGCTGGGAATTTTCCCCCATCCGTCCAATGAAGGTCTTCCCCATCTGCCTACCATCGGCAAACTTGGCAGTAGGGTAGCCGATGAATGGTAAGCATGACCTGCCTTGGATCAAGTCTGCGTGGTGGAGTCATGTTCTTTGCCGCATGCTTTGAATCCCACGACCTATTCGACAGATTGCTCTATGCACACAGAGTAGGTTTCCATTGGTCTTTTCTCCTGTTGTGCGCTGATTCCTTTCAGGTGTGCTTGCAATGTTGTTGTGCAAACAGCAGCTCTCAAGTGCACCTTTGCAAGCATGTCAGGGGTTCTATTTCGGTGGTTCCCTAAAGTGCCTGGACGCGTCACTTGTTATCTTGTTGCTATCATGGGTTCTCCTAGGTCCTGCTATGGACTGATCACCAGTGGTCTCAAGGTGTTCGCTGATTTGACTCTATGGGCAAGGGCACGGCTATGTCTAGTATTTGATTGTCGAGGATCCAAATGAGGCCATGATCTAGTTAATTGATGTTACCGATTACAGGCTTTCTCTGGTTTGTTGCAGGTGTCTTTTGTTGTTCGTATCCTCTCTGTGTATGTGAGCTGAATGTCAGAGGCTCTATGATGGCCGAAGTTCAGCTATAGCATCCAAAGGAAGTATGTTTGAGGTTGTGCGTTGGAGCTACTTCAGGTGCCTTGATTGGTTCTCTACCCAGTGAAGTAATGACCAGTTGTAGTTGGTTCATTTCTTCAGGAGGGAGACAAGAAGTGATAGACTTGTCTCCTTATATGAGTCTCTTATGATCCATCTGAGAAGACCAGCTAGGAGTTGGGATAGGGGACGATCAACCTGTTTGAGGTGGCATTCGAGGTGTAGTTCATATAGATATTTTTCTGGGTGTTTTGATTGGTCCTGTTTGTTCTTCCTCCTCCCCTATTATCTCTTATTGGTTGTTTGGAGCTTGTCTTTCCTTTTGCCCCTTCTTAGTTTGGAGTTTTTTTTCTAGTTTTGGGTCCCTTATATCCCCCTGCGTGGGGCTTGGGACCTAGTAGTTTCTTTATAGGGGCACAATTTGTACCCAAAGTTTTGGTTTATTAAGTAATAGGTTTTTTGCACGACCAAAAAAAATTCATAGAAGGAAGATTAATTGGTTAAAGATAACTTCAGATTCATTTTCTTTGGGTTTGATTTGGCTTGGAGGCCAAGTTTCACAATTTTGGGATAATAATAAGTATATCTATTTTATTTTGAAAAGAAAAGGTGAATTTTCTCCAAAATATAAAATAAGTAATTAAATGACTCCAAAAGTGGAAACTAATCTTAAATTGTAATCGACACAATTAAAATAGCCTTTCGGTGAATTTTCATGTAATTTGGATAATCTTTAATATACAAGTGTAAATTAGGAGAGAGAAAGTGTAAATAAAGCCTAAAATGTTAAATAATGAGATAAAAATTCTCAAAAGATAAAATTAATGTCCAATTTGTGTTTCATATGCTTAAGTTTACTTGAAAATGAAGTTTCACATTAATTCGGTAATTCTAGAAGTCTCTAATGTGATTAGAAAGAGATAATATGAATTATATTAAAGGAACTATATGAAATATATAGATTCCTCAAAAGTGAAAACTAAGGCCATATTCAGATTCTACATACTCAAATTATCTTAGGTATCAAAATTCAATTAATTTGGAGTTCGTTTTCACCCTCAAATGAAGAGAGAGAAAAAGCGAAATAATTTAAGTAGAACTTTATTTGGAATCAAATAGGAATGAAATTAAGTGTCACACAATCCTTTTCATCTTCACACACAATCTGATCCATTGGATTGGCTATCGAACGGCTCATAGGTCATCCTCAACCTCTAGCCTAATAGGAACAAGGTCACTTGTTTCAAAATCTAGTAATTCACATATTTCTCTCTCCACACACCGCCTTTCTTCAAGATTTCTTTGCCAACGGATTTGTGAACAAGCTCCACACCGTTTGATCCCTTGCTCATGTGGTTTCGTCCAAATCTCAGAGAAACCCAATTGCATATCTCCACGTTCTCAAAGCCTTCCCACGTCATCACATAGAAACCCTAATCTACCACCTTATATATAGGTAACCTTATACATGTCTCCCTTGCAGCCCATGCTACCCTTCTCCACTTCCAATTTCTTCTCCAATCTCATGTTCTACCATTACCAATCGAGTTTTCCCCTATAGCTTGTGGTGCTTCTCCTTGTGTCTCGACAACATCAACACATAAATTGTTGAATGAGGTGAGTTCATGGGACCTTGCTCTTTCTTCCTTTATTCTTGTTTCATTGAATCGTGGTGTTATGTGAAATAACACAAATTTTCATAAGATTCAGCTTATAGAACAATGGCCATGGCATGGACTTTGGGAGAGAATAATATCCTCCACTGATTCTCAAATCTACTCTCTCTTTTCTCCTTTCTTTTACTTTTTCATGCTGGGGTACTTTGGTCTTTTAGTCTTGTTTCCTTTTGCTTTGGATGCGGATGAGTGGGCCTTTGACCGGTGACTTGGCTACCCATGATTAGGCCAAGTCACATAGTCGGTCCTCTCCCTTTATCCCTTCTACTCTAGCAAGGTATTTGTTTATGTGGCATTTTCTTATTGGTCATTTTTTGTAAAAATCATATCGTTTGATTCGCTTGTCCAAAAATTAAGTAAAAATATGTTTTGGAATCAAAAAAATATGTTCTTTCTAATAAAAATAGTTTAAATGCATGATTTCCATGTTTTTTGTAGGATGATTTTTTTGAAATGTGAATTTAATGAATAAAATCCATAAAAATAGGATCTTAATCATCATAACTCTAAAATTGGCAAAAAGATATGTTTTCTTGATCAGGAAAACCGAATAAGTTTATTAGTGAGATTTTCAGAGTCAAAATCCGAATTTTATTAAAAAGGTCCAGAATTAGGGTTTCTCGTCCTTAAGGTGCATTATATGCTCTAATACATGTTAATAAATTGAAATAGGCAAAGTTGAACTTGCGATCATCTAAAAGTGGTTAAACTTGATAATTGAACTCAATATGAAAGGTGTACATATTCTTACACCCTAAGTTGGGATATTTTCAAACCAAACTCTAATTTCCCTAATGCGGCACAACATGAACCATATTCTCTCTATTGTTATTTTTTTTCTATATTTGCTTCAAAATCAGTATTGAAATTTCATTTCTTGGGTCTTTTATCCTACTGTCATGTTTCCAATATTTGATGCTTCTACTTGCCATAGTTTCTCTTTAGCATGTTGATTTTATTAGACTATTTAGATGATGTAGTGTTACTTTTTTACAACCACTCATAGATAGGGCATGTGTTATTTCACCCAGGAGAATGGGTTACTCTCCCCACTATAAAATATTTTATAGGTGACTAGAATGTGTTACTCTTCCTCACCTATTTGGTTGAGGTCTGGTAGGTGCCTCAACCCTACCTAGTTAAGGTATCCAATATTAATTATGCATCAAATCTTTTACTATTTTCTTTTTATGACAAGCATCTATTTGATAATGCATCATACTCTTCATCTCTTCATATAATGATGAAATATTAGTCTTTATTTCCAAGTTCTTTCTTTACCTTTTGTCCTTATTCACTATTGACACATACCTTGCTTATTTTTCTTGCTAAGTGATTTCCCAACCACCCAAGCCTAGGATTAGATCTGCATAGCAGGAGCACGGAGGATTAACCTAGGATTAGGATAAGGAGTACATGGCTTTCAGCATGGACCTCACTCATGAAGTTGTTTCTTGGATACAAACTTGTTATGGTTTGGATTTCCCTCTGTCTAGATCTGTATGTTGTATCTTTCAAGTAAACCCTATATGGGAGATGATGATGTACTTTTGGAAAATTGATTTTGCACATGAAACTGTAATTTCACTTCTATACTATTTGATCTTTTGTATACCATATTATAATATTTGAAGATTTTACACATGTTCCCACATACCTTTTGATTGTGTTTGGAGTGGATGTTTTATTATTCAATTTAGTAAAGGGGTGATTTCACTCTTTTACATTCCCTCTGTCACCTTGGACTCAAGTAGCACCTTTATGATATCATCACTTTCTTGCTTTTAAAGGCATAGATTCACTTTCATAAGATGTGTTACCATCTCTACAACACCTATGTCCTTGAATTGCTCATGCAACTCATAGCTCATGCAGCTAAGCATAAGGTATTTTATCTCCAAGGCATCATTGGCATGCTACCAGTGAGCATCCACCTTTACCCTAGGTGCATTAAAAGCAAGTATTTCTGACATTGGTTTGTCAAAGACGTAGATCTTGCACTCTTCATTGAGAACCCTTCTCAAATTCCAAAACCAGTCATGGAAATTTGTCTCGTCAAGTTTGTCCTTCTTAAGGACCGATCACAATATGGATTTATTCGTCATTTGATTCTATAAGAGAAAATTTACATTTATCAAAAAAAAACTTTTGATTTTATTTCATTTGAACATTTTGATGATATCAATTAGGTCTTTAATTAACTATCACTCCCACTATTTTATTCAGACTGATAGCCATCACATATCAATTTGGAATATTGCAGTGTACAATATTCTAGTGGGTCAGATCCAAGATAACTCAACTATGACCCGACCAACATCGGCATACATAGTCAATTATCAAGGTAGGCAACTTCTGCCAATTGCATCATATGCAATTCTGGGTAGATGATATGCGCAACTCCTTTCTATAATCATCTGCATGCCTTTGTGTCTATATGCTCTAAGAATCACCTGTTAATCCTAACCCAAAATCTGACATAGTAATAATGCACCCCGCTATGATGGGACCTACATCATCACCATCACACTTTCACAAGATAGATGACGCACCACGCTATGGCGTAACCTATGCTTGGTCAATCAAGATTTTCATGTCTGCCACTTTTAGAAAGCGTCTAAGGCTTAATATTTAATATTTGAGGGAGTTTGTATTTATAAATATATGAACATTATATAATTACTACATACATAGCACATATCATATACATGATATATCCCACAACATAAATATGCAATAAACAAAAGTGATGGTTATGGCCAGCCAATGTAATTCTTGGGAGCCACAAGGAATTACAGAACCTAGGGTCCACATCACATGTAGAAACATGTTGTTCATGAAGATATGTGCTTGCCAATGTGGGTTGATCGATTCGACCTTTGGACCGATCGGCCCGCCTCCTAGCCAGTCGTTTGGTCGTCTCACTGATCATCTAATTCTTCTATTTATCATTTGTTGGCTCCTCTAGTTGGTCGATTGCGTCCACCATCCGATTGGTTCAGCTTGTCCTTCTTGACATCTTCGGTCCTCTAATCGGTCGGCCCATCTTATAGACGGTTAGTTGGCATTGTTAGAATGTATTTCTTCTTTATCATAACATGAAAGTAAACTATACTACTATTACATAATCATAGAGACACCTCGAGTTACATTTGAGGAGAGTAATAGAAGGAAATAATTAACTTTACATTGGGAAGATAAGATAGAGGCTCGATACACAAACATAGATAAAGTAGGATTAACCAATAATACAACCATGCACAAATAATAGGGGTTATTGGACATAACCATGCCACACATCCACCATCAAAACTCACTTTTAGGGCGATATATATATGTATATAAGTTTGGAATTATGAGTGGTATTTGATTGGATAGAATTATTCACATTTCATGCAATAATTAAACAATAAAATTAAAATTCCGATCATATTGATTATCTCAAAATATAGTAGATTGGCATGGCTCTAATACCACTATTGTAAAATATTGCTACAAAGCAAGCAGTATATATAAACAAATTTACCTACCATATTCCCCATAACCAATCAATCATATCAATAACTATAAGATGGGAAGCATGGTTTTAAAGATATACCTTGTCATGGAGCAAGTTCAATAACATTTCTTCATCGTTGTAGATGTGAAACTATCTTCTAGTTGCACTGGAACTTGTCTAACTGTTGTCCTCCTGGTCTACGCCACGGACTGTAGGTTGACGTTGTCCTCCTAGCACCAGACAACAACTGTAACATCCCTGACCTGGGTTATGAGTTAACCCTAGGTTTTTTTCCTAATTATGTAATTAAGATACTGGTTATTATCTTTTTGCATGTAATTAAGTTCCTGAGGAACATACTTTTCCTTTTATGTTCCTTTTAAACAATGTTGAATTGATTGTTTTGTAATACAGGGACCTATGTGCAATTTACCCAGTTAGAAGGGTTAACTTGCAATTTGCACATGTTGAGATGTTCCTCTGATGTTGAGACATTATAAGAATGATTATGGTAAAGTTTGAGGGATTTCCCAAGCTTGAGCACCAAGGTGCAGCTGTGGAAACAATCCCTTTGCTTGAAACCCTAAATTGGAGTAAAGTGCAATTTACCCAATTTGAGGGGTGCAACTTGTAAAATACACCATCTAAAATATCTTGTAAGACTCTTGTAATCATTTAGAGAAGAAATGATGAAGAAGTCACTTCAATTGAATAATCATATAATGAAAAACACCTTTATGATTGAATAATCAAGGTGTAAGTACTATAGCCTTTTATGTGTGTGCTTTAGTAATAGGTTAATCTTCTTTGCCTTCATTTCTTGACCTTAGAAGAAGGTTGTCCTTAGAAATAAGAAGAAGGGACGAGAAAAGAAGAAAGGAGGGACTTAGTTGAAAGTGAGGAAAACCTATGTGCCTATGTTGAAATTCCACCCCAAGTATATAAGCCCTTTTCCTCACTTAGCAAAGGAATGTTTCTTTCGTTTCCTTCACTGTTCCCCTTGCTCAAACCAACTAAGGAGAGCTCTGGAGCTCAGGAGGATGACCAGGGGAGTGCAAGGTAGGTTGGGATCCTTCCTTTTTCTTAAATTCTTGGATGAAACTCGAATTCAAGGTCAAATTCATGGCTAGCTCACTTAGCTCTATCTTTCTAGCCATCTCTTCTCAACTTTTCTTGGAGGATTCACCTTGGCCGACCTGTGGAGCTTCTAGGACGCCATTAAAGGCTTGGATCTCGAAAGCTTGGAGCTCAAGGAACAAGCTTTAGGCGGGTTTTATAACTCTAAACCTATGCTTTGTTATATACATCTTTTCTATGCTTTTAGTTGCTAGTTCTTCTTCTTCCCTATCTTCCCTTGCTTCCTTGCAAGCAAATCCGTGAGGAACTGTTGCTTCTCTTGAGCTAGAAGATTAGGGCGTTATTTCCTATGCTTATCCACAGTTTTCCACTTTACCATATGACCTCAACCAATTGCCCATACGGTTTACAAAACCGTTTGGTGGGCAAACGGTTTCAAGGTCGTATGAAGGCATACGGTCTCAAGACCGTATGGCCGCATTGACCAAGCGTGGACCGTATGGGAATCCTGTTCAACATTATGTAGGTTAATCACCCACAAAATTTGAGAGGTTAACTCCAAAGGAATCGTGAGATATAGGCAAAACAATTAGCAAATTCAATTGAATTTAGTTCTGATTTTCAATCTGCTTAATTTGCCCTTTTTGGGCAAACGGTCTCAAGACCGTATAAGATGGTTGACTAAGCATTGACCGTATGATATTACTGTTCATACTGATGTTAATTAATGACTCACCAAATTTGATGGACTAATTCCAAACGAGTTAAGAGTTGAAGGTTGATTACTAGGGCAAACCCTAATTGAAATCAGTGCTGAAATCACAATGAGCTAATTTGAGATTTTGGGTTGATTAGCCCAAACGGTCTCAAGACCGTTTGAGGAATCATCCAAACGGTCTCAAGACCGTTTGGGGATCACCCAAGACCGTATGGAGGTCTGGGGTCAAGTATAGTTGACCAATTGAAGGTACAAAGATACCAAATTACATTGCAATTAAGTATTGATGTAATGATCAACTCAATAAATCAAACCTTGATGAATTTTCACTAGAGTCCAAAGGATGGATGGGAAAACGGTCTCAAGACCGTTTGGAACTCATCCAAACGGTATCAAGACCGTTTGGTGACAACCCAAGACCGTTTGGAGGTCTAGGGTTAAGGTAATTTGATCAATTGAGGGCCCAATTACAATGGGTTATTGAAATAATCAAATTGCTGATTTGTGACTTAATTAAGTTTCAACCCCTATCAAATCAATCTAGATTTTGATGAATTCTTAGGAAAACGGTCTCAAGACCGTTTGGAATATATCCAAACGATCCCAAGACCGTTTGGGCCAAGTTTGAGCCCAATTAGAGGTCATTTGATGGGTTCAACTTCGATTTGATTCACATTGTTGAGTGTTGATGGTTGAACGTTTATAGACCTTAATTGAACCAACTCCAACCCTAATTGGATATCAATTGAGGGTCAATTGAGTGACCAATTGGTTAAGGCTAACCCTAGTTGTCTCAATTGATAAGTGGTTAGCAAGCTTGAGACCAATTGAAGGCTTCAACATAGGAAACCCTAATCGAGTTTACCCTTTGAACCACCTTGGAGGTCCATACGATCTTGAGCTTTTAAGGTCATTCGACCTCAAGACCGTATAAGGTCATTCGACCTCAAGACAGTATAAGGTCATTCGACCTCAAGACCGTATAAGGTCATTCGACCTCAAGACCGTATAAGGTCATTCGACCTCAAGACCGTATAAGGTCATTCGACCTCAAACCGTATAAGGTCATTCGATCTCAAACCGTATGAGGGCATTCGATCTCAAACCGAATGAGGGCATTCGACCTCAAACCGTATGAGGGCATTCGACCTCAAACCGTATGAGGTCATTCGACCTCAAGATCGAATGAGGGTATACAACCTCAAGATCGAATGAGGGTATACGACCTCAAGATCGAATGAGGGCATACGACCTCAAGATCGTATGAAGGATGAAGGTGTGAAACCTAGTGGAGACTTTTGTAGTTAAGTCTGCCTAATGTCGTGAAGGCTTAAATGGTTAAATAGTTGTTCAACCTAAACCCTATTGATACCAAAAGACATTAAGGGTCAAGTGGTTAGTAAATTAAACCATGATGATGATCAATGTGTAATTTACCATAATACCCTTGAAAGGTTCAATTGAGTGAAACATTGTTCTAATCAAACCCTAATCACTCAATAGTGGTGATTTGGTCTATGTTAATCAAAGAGGACTTAACCCAACCTGATCTAGATTGGTGTTATCACCATCTACAAGTATGAGGAGAGATAAAGTGTCTTAAGAAAGAGAAGGTACCCTTTTATGATGGAAATTCAAGTAAAGTATCTTCAATACACATGAATGTGCATGATTAGGGTATGATCCACCTATGTGAGATCATGGAACCCTAATTATGATAAATGATGAATCTTAAACTAATATGAGAGCATCAATGATGATGTTCCTCATACATGATGATGTTATGAGCTCAATTCATCATAATGTGATTAGTAAACCCTAATTCAAGGGTAATGACATGTAATGTGAATAGTAAACCCTAATTCAAGGGTGATGACATACAAAATGAGTAGCAAACTCTAATTGATGAGAATCAGAGAACTTAGCTCTTATGACAAGAGTGAAGAGTATATTCTTGTTTTGAATTACCTTTATCAGTTGAATTAACCATGCAGGTTCTGATATAAAGGTGATCATATCCAAGTATGGATGATGATATTATATTCATTGAAAGCATGTTGTTAGCTTTATGAATAGTAAAATATCTTGATGCCTTGTTAGTGGCATCCTATGTTTTAATGGACTGAAAGAGCCATGAATACCATCAAGGTCATGCTTTAGAGATGACTTGTGATGAGTACACTGAGAAATGATGATTGATGTGAGTTAGGTTTATTACATTTAGTATTCTACTTTCATAGATGTTGTGCTACTATTATTGTTTGAAGAACAATGTATGATGTTAAAAGAATACTGAATGTACCTAGCTAATCAAGTGTAATCTAGAGCCCTGATCATAGATCCATCATTGTCAGAGATCAAATGATGGTGAAACAGGTTTTCCTACGAGAACTCTTGGATCACATACTGTTGAGTATGTGGGGTATATGGATGTGTAGAACCTTACATCCTAGTGTAGGAATTTGATGTAGATGTATAATCCGTCAATCCTTCACTACAAAACTCATACCGTATCAGTGGATGGTAAACATGAAACCTCCTGATGATGAGGAAAACATAGATATCCATATCAGTGAAGATAAACATGAAATCTCCTGATGACGAAGAGAGTACAGAACGCCACTGTAACTCTAAAATAGCGAAGGACCAGATTACCCTGGTGAGCTATAATAGTAGAGACACAAGATGTCCTACAAGTGATCCTCTTACTGACTGAGGAAGGTGAAGGTCATGAGAATCCGGCTCTTTCGATGACCTAGTATGATACTAAGGCACTTAACAGTGATTGGTTGGGGTATGAGTGGTAAACCTCATCTCCACAGGGCATAATAATAAGAATGTTTGAAAAACATAATCTACAGCGTAGTATACCTGTTAAAGGTAATTATGAGCTAATTGATTGATGTTACACTGTATAGTGCATATGTTCTTCATGCTTGATAAATGTTGAGCTCTTGTATACAACTGTATCTGTTATTGAATACTTTGTAAGCTTTTACTGCTTAAGTTATTCTTTGATTTTATAATAAAGCTTATGGCGGAGAGTTATAACTCTCGCTGGGGCAATTATGTACAATTGTCTCACCCCGTAGACTTCAACTTTTTAGGTGGACATCGGAGACGGAGGAATAGGTCTACAGGTGACCAGTCCCAGCAGCAACAGCACCAGGAGCAGTAGTAAATCTCAGGTGGAGATTTAGCCTGCCATGTGGTGTAGTTAGAGTCAGTCCTATGTGTCCTCTGTACTCTCAGGTCTTGGAGTCTTTTGGTCATGAGTTCTTGAGATTTTGTATCTTGTTGTATATAATTACTCAAGAAGTAATTATCATGAGATGTAAACAGTTTATCTCCTTTTATGAATGAAGCTTTATGGATTCAACTCTTGTCTCGAAAAGTTTTAATTTCCCGTGATTTTTGTCTTCCGCTGTTGATCGATTCACTTCCGCTAAGTTTAAATCGTGTTTATATCGTGGTTTGGAGATCAGAGCCCACAATTAGTGGTATCAGAGCTCTAGGTCCGTTGAGTCTACAGAGGCATAGGACTTAGGATGTCGAGTCTATCCTTAGTATCTCTTCCTTATCTAATAGAATCTTCTGCTCCTCAGGAGAAGAAGATACATAAGGATGGCAGAGCCACATGATGAGTACGTGGTAGAGAGTAGTGCTAGTGCACCTCGAGGCGGTGCAAGGGTTCCAGAAATAGAACAGCCTGCACCTGAGCCACCCCAGTTTGACCCAGCTGATATGGGTAACCCAGCAGTTCAGACGATGTTTGGGCAATTTATGACTGCCATGACACACATCACCGACAGGATGCCCATGCCTGCACCTGGGGCACCTGCCCAGCCCAAAGGACAAGGCATTGGTAAGACGTTCGAGCGACTTCGTCGTGTCGGAGCTACCGAGTACTTTGGGACTGCTGACCCCGCAGATGTTGATCTGTGGTTAACAGAGTTGGAGAAGGCTTTCAGGATTCTTATTATCCCGGAGGCTGAGAAGGTTAGACATGCTGTCTATCTTCTCAAAGGCAGTGCTGGTCACTGGTGGAACATGGAAGAGCAGAAGAGACCTGGAATAGAGTTCTCGTGGGAAGAGTTTCGTCGGGAATTTATCAATAGATATTTTCCAAAGACCTTCCTAGATGAGAAGATCTCTCAGTTTGAGAGATTGAGGCAGGGCATGATGAACATTAGCGAGTATGAAGCTAAGTTCATGGAATTGTTGCGGTTCTGTCCGCACATGGATGCCACAGATGAGGAAAGAATCAGGAGATTCGAGAAGGGTTTGAATGTTGCTATGTCAACCCCTGTGTCTGCCTTAGAAAACCGAGAGAGATTCTCTACCTTCGTTGAGTCAGTCCGAAGGATAGAGAGATATGTGGTTGAGAAGAGGCAAACCCAGAAAAGATATCCACAGTTCCAGGGTTCTTCATCTAAGGATTCCAAGAAACCTAGATTCTCTGCACCTAACCCTCCACCACCCAGATCGAGTTCTCAAACTCAATGGTCACCAAGCAGAGGTAGAGGACGGAGTCAACCGCTTCAAGGGACTCATAGTTCTGCATCGATGTCAGTTGCTGGACCACCCCGACCACAACAACAGGAGAGGAGATGCTACAACTGTGGTAAGGTGGGACACTTGATGAAGGATTGCCGTTCTAGGCCTGTCAGTGTGACACAGCCTCTGAGACAGAATCAACAAGGATCTCAAAGAATGCAATCTCAAGGAGCAGCTCGAGGACGTGGACAAGCATCTCAAGCTGGATCATCAGCACCACCTCAACACCAGGCGACAGCGAGGTTCTATGCTATGAACCCACCAGATGCAGTGGTCAATCCACGGGTAGTGGCAGGTCAGATGGAACTTTTATATTCTGATATGTCTACATCCTGTGTTGTATCTGTTTTGATTGACCCGGGTGCTACGCACTCTTTTATCACTCGGAGAGTGATTCGTAACTGCAATATGACGGTTAGTCATAGGGCAGATAGTTTGTTGTTGGAGACTCCGTTGAGTGAGTCTTCCATTTTGCAGGAGGTATGTTCTCCCTGCATCCTCTTCTTTTCTGATCATCACATTCAAGTGGACCTTATACCACTTGATATGCAAGGATTTGATATAATCCTTGGAATGGATACCTTAGAAAGGTATAGAGTTGTCTTGGATTGTGAATCCAAGTTGGCTGTGTTTGCTGATGAAGGCAACACATGGATCTTTCAAGGTGAAAGAAAGATTCTACCCACCTGTCTTGTGTCAGCTATGGTTGCTGATAAGCTATTGAGGCAAGGATGTTATGCATTCTTGGCCCATGTGGTAGATGTTACCGAGGAAAGTTTTAATCCTGACGAAGTTTCCATAGTCAGGGAATTCGAGGATGTGTTTCCTGAAGAACTTCCTGGTATACAACCACCTCGGGAGATTGATTTTGAAATCAATCTGATTCCAGATACGAAACCCATAGCCCAGACTCCGTATAGGATGGCGCCTGACGAGATGGCAGAACTCAAGAAACAGCTTCAAGAGTTACCTGAGAAGGGTTTTATCCGACCGAGCACTTCACCTTGGGGTGCTCCGGTCTTGTTTGTTAAAAAGAAAGATGGGTCAATGTGGTTGTGCATTGACTATAGACAACTCAATAAAGTAACAATAAAGAACAAGTACCCTCTGCCGAGGATTGATGATCTCTTTGACCAGTTGCGTGGTGCAACAGTCTTTTCAAAGATAGACTTGAGGTCTGGATATCATCAACTTCGTATTAAGGATAGTGACATACCCAAGTCTGCCTTTAGGACAAGGTATGGTCACTATGAGTTCACGGTTATGCCGTTTAGACTAACCAATGCACCAGCCGCATTTATGGAACTCATGAATAGAGTTTTCCGACCTTTCCTTGATCAGTGTGTTGTCGTCTTCATAGATGACATTCTGATCTATAGTAAGGATGCTCAGCAGCATGAGCAGCATCTTCGCCAAGCTTTGACCTTGCTAAGAGAACACAAGATGTATGCTAAGTTTAGCAAATGCGAGTTCTGGCTGCCGGAGGTATCTTTTCTTGGACATGTAATATCTGCCTCGGTAGTTCGAGTTGACCCTACAAAGGTAGAATCTGTTCTGCAGTGGGAACAACCAAAGACACCGACGGAGATTCAAAGTTTCTTGGGGTTAGCTGGCTATTATCGAAGGTTCATTAAGAACTTTAGTTCTATAGCCTTACCCTTGACCAAGTTAACCCGGAAAGATATCCCTTTTCTTGGAGTGATAAGTGTCAACAGTCTTTCCAGTTGTTAAAGGAGAGGTTGACAAGTGCACCTGTGCTTGTGCTACCTGAACAAGGAAAAGGATATGTAGTCTTCTGTGATGCCTCCAAGAATGGACTTGGATGTGTGTTGATGCAGGATAAACAAGTGATTTCTTTTGCTTCTCGACAGCTTAAGAAACACGAGGAGAATTATCCGACACACGATCTGGAGTTAGCTGCTGTGGTTCATGCCTTGAAGATCTGGAGGCATTATCTCTACGGAGAGACATTCCAGATTTTCACAGACCACAAGAACCTTAAGTATATCTTCTCTCAGCATGAGCTTAACATGAGGCAACGTCATTGGATGGAGTTAATCAAGGATTATGACTGTACGATTGATTACCATCCAGGCAAGGCCAATGTTGTTGCAGATGCCTTGAGTAGGAAATCAGCAACATCAACCATGGATAGAGCACAACTAAACTCTTTAGTGTGCTCTAAGAGAGATATGTTTATCTCTTTAAGGCAATACAATGTACAGTTGAAGGTGTCATTGTTAGCCGGGTTGTTGGCTGAGATGCATATTAAACCTACCCTAAGAGAGCAGATTAAGGAAGCACAACAGGTTGATGTTTAAGTTCAACAGATTAGGTCAGAGTATGGAAAAGAGAAGCGAGATGGTTTCCATGACTCGGATGATCATGTAGCATGTTATCATGGGAGGATGATAGTACCAGATATGGATAACTTGAGGAAGTTAGTCCTGGAAGAAGCTCATTCTTCCATGTATGCTATGCATCCAGGGAGCACCAAGATGTATCGTAATTTGAAAGATCTGTATTGGTGGCCTAGAATGAAGAAGGATGTTGCAGAATTTGTTCTGAGGTGTCCTGTGTGTCAGCAAATTAAAGCTGAACACCAGAAGCCTGCAGGAACAATGCAACCTTTACCCATACCACAGTGGAAGTGGGACCATGTGACCATGGACTTCATTGTTGGCCTACCCAGGACAAACAAAGGACATGACTCCATTTGGGTAGTTGTAGATAGGTTGACAAAGACAGCGCATTTCTTACCTGTCAAAACAACCTATTCTGCTGAAAGGTTATCACAGTTGTATGTACAAGAGATAGTGCGTTTGCACGGAGTTCCTATCACAATAGTTTCTGACAGAGGTCCCCAGTTTACAAGTCGTTTTTGGGAACAGTTACACAGAGCCTTAGGCACCAAACTAAGGTTTAGTACGGCCTTTCATCCACAGACTGATGGACAGTCGGAAAGAACTATTCAAACCTTAGAAGACCTGTTGAGAGCATGTGTTCTCCAGTTTACCGGAAGTTGGGATCTACACCTAAGCTTGATAGAGTTTTCCTATAACAATAGCTATCAACATAGTATTGATATGGCACCTTATGAAGCTTTGTATGGTAGACGTTGTAGATCACCTTTGTGTTGGTTTGAGACTGGTGAGCATCAGTTGTTAGGTCCTGATCTTGTGCAGCAGACCATAGAGAAGATTAAAGTAATACAACAACAGATTAAGACTGCACAGGATAGGCAGAAATCTTATGCTGACAAACGTCGTAGACCCTTAGAATTCCAGGTTGGAGACAGAGTGTATCTTGAGGTCTCGCCTTGGAAAGGAGTACTTCGTTTTGGAAGGAAAGGGAAGTTAGCTCCTAGATTTATGGGGCCTTATCCAATCATTGAACAGATTGGACAAGTAGCCTATAAACTAGAGCAGCCACCAGAGTTACAGAGGTTACATCCTGTGTTTCACATTTCTATGCTAAAGAAATGTCACCCCGATACTGAGTCAATTCTACAACCTATGGAGGTAGAATTGAATGATGATATATCTTATGAGGAAGGATCGGTGTCAATCCTTGATAAAAGAATTAAAAAGTTAAAGAAGAAAGATATAAGCCTTGTGAAAGTCCTCTGGAACCACCGTGGTGTTGAAGAAGCCACTTGGGAACTACAGGATGAGATGAGAAGGAAGTATCCTGCCCTTTTCTCTTAATATGTTTTATCGATTTCGGGGACGAAATCCTTGTAAGGGGTGGATAATTTGTAACATCCCTGACCTGGGTTATGAGTTAACCCTAGGTGTTTTGCCTAATTATGTAATTAAGATACTGGTGATTATCTTTTTGCATGTAATTAAGTTCCTGAGGAACGTACTTTTCCTTTTCTGTTCCTTTTAAACAATGTTGAATTGATTGTTTTGTAATACAGGGACCTATGTGCAATTTACCCAGTTAGAAGGGTTAACTTGCAATTTGCACATGTTGAGATGTTCCTCTGATGTTGATACATCATAAGAATGATTATGGTAAAGTTTGAGGGATTTCCCAAGCTTGAGCACCAAGGTGCAGCTGTGGAAGCAATCCCTGTGCTTGAAACCCTAAATTGGAGTAAAGTGCAATTTACCCAATTTGAGGGGTGCAACTTGTAAAATACACCATCTAAAATATCTTGTAAGACTCTTGTCATCATTTAGAGAAGAAATGATGAAGAAGTCACTTCAATTGAATAATCATATAATGAAAAACACCTTTATGATTGAATAATCAAGGTGTAAGTACTATAGCCTTTTATGTGTGTGCTTTAGTAATAGGTTAATCTTCTTTGCCTTCATTTCTTGACCTTATAAGAAGGTTGTCCTTAGAAATAAGAAGAAGGGACGAGCAAAGAAGAAAGGAGGGACTTAGTTGAAAGTGAGGAAAACCTATGTGCCTATGTTGAAATTCCACCCCAAGTATATAAGCCCTTTTCCTCACTTAGCAAAGGAATGTTTCTTTCATTTCCTTCACTGTTCCCCTTGCTCAAACCGACTAAGGAGAGCTCTGGAGCTCAGGAGGACGACCAGGGGAGTGCAAGGTAGGTTGGGATCCTTCCTTTTTCTTAAATTCTTGGATGAAACTCAAATTCAAGGTCAAATTCATGGCTAGCTCACTTAGCTCTATCTTTCTAGCCATCTCTTCTCAACTTTTCTTGGAGGATTCACCTTGGCCGACCTGTGGAGCTTCTAGGACGCCATTAAAGGCTTGGAGCTCAAGGAGCAAGCTTTAGGCGGGTTTTATAACTCTAAACCTATGCTTTGTTATATACATCTTTTCTATGCTTTTAGTTTCTAGTTCTTCTTCTTCCCTATCTTCCCTTGCTTCCTTACAAGCAAATCCGTGAGGAACTGTTGCTGTTATTGAGCTAGAAGATGAGGGCGTTATTTCCTATGCTTATCCACAGTTTTCCACTTTACCATACGACCTCAACCAATTGCCCATACGGTTTACAAAACCGTTTGGTGGGCAAACGGTTTCAAGGTCGTATGAAGGCATACGGTCTCAAGACCGTATGGCCGCATTGACCAAGAATGGACCGTATGGGAATCCTGTTCAAAATTATGTAGGTTAATCACTTACAAAATGTGAGAGGTTAACTCCAAAGGAATCGTGAGATATAGGCAAAACAATTAGCAAATTCAATTGAATTTAGTTCTGATTTTCAATCTGCTTAATTTGCCCTTTTTGGGCAAACGGTCTCAAGACCGTATAAGATGGTTGACAAAGCGTTGACCGTATGATATTACTGTTCATAATGATGTTATTTAATGACTCACCAAATTTGATGGACTAATTCCAAACGAGTTAAGAGTTGAAGGTTGATTACTAGGGCAAACCCTAATTGAAATCAGTGCTGAAATCACAATGAGCTAATTTGAGATTTTCGGTTGATTAGCCGAAACGGTCTCAAGACCGTTTGGGGAATCATCCAAACGGTCTCAAGACCGTTTGGGGATCACCCAAGACTGTATGGAGGTCTGGGGTCAAGTATCGTTGACCAATTGAAGGTACAAAGATACCAAATTACATTGCAATTAAGTATTGATGTAATGATCAACTCAATAAATCAAACCTTGATGAATTTTCACTAGAGTCCAAAGGATGGATGGGCAAACGGTCTCAAGACCGTTTGGTGACAACCCAAGACCATTTGGAGGTCTAGGGTTAAGGTAATTTGATCAATTGAGGGCCCAATTACAATGGGTTATTGAAATAATCAAATTGCTGATTTGTGACTTAATTAAGGTTCAACCCCTATCAAATCAATCTAGATTTTGATGAATTCTTGGGCAAACGGTCTAAAGACCATTTGTAATATATCCAAACGATCCCAATACCGTTTGTAATATATCCAAATGATCCCAAGACCGTTTGGGCCAAGTTTGAGCCCAATTGGAGGTCATTTGATGGGTTCAACTTCGATTTGATTCACATTGTTGAGTGTTGATGGTTGAACGTTTATAGACCTTAATTGAACCAACTCCAACCCTAATTGGATATCAATTGAGGGTCAATTGAGTGACCAATTGGTTAAGGCTAACCCTAGTTGTCTCAATTGATAAGTGGTTAGCAAGCTTGAGACCAATTGAAGGCTTCAACATAGGAAACCCTAATCGAGTTTACCCTTTGAACCACCTTGGAGGTCCATACAATCTTGAGCTTTTAAGGTCATTCGACCTCAAGACCGTATAAGGTCATTCGACCTCAAGACTGTATAAGGTGATTCGACCTCAAGACCGTATAAGGTCATTCGACCTCAAGACCGTATAAGGTCATTCGACCTCAAACTGTATAAGGTCATTCGATCTCAAACCGAATGAGGGCATTCGATCACAAACCGAATGAGGGCATTCGACCTCAAACCGTATGAGGGCATTTGACCTCAAACCGTATGAGGAAATTCGACCTCAAGATCGAATGAGGGTATATGACCTCAGGATCGAATGAGGGTATATGACCTCAAGATCGAATGAGGGCATACGACCTCAAGATCGTATGAAGGATGAAGGTGTGAAACCTAGTGGAGACTTTTGTAGTTAAGTCTGCCTAATGCCGTGAAGGCTTAAATGGTTAAATAGTTGTTCAACCTAAACCCTATTGATACCAAAAGACATTAAGGGTCAATTGGTTAGTAAATTAAACCATGATGATGATCAATGTGTAATTTACCATAATACCCTTGAAAGGTTCAATTGAGTGAAACCTTGTTCTAATCAAACCCTAATCACTCAATAGTGGTGATTTGGTCTATGTTAATCAAAGAGGACTTAACCCAACCTGATCTAGATTGGTGTTATCACCATCTACAAGTATGAGGAGAGAGAAAGTATCTTAAGAAAGAGAAGGTACCCTTTTATGATGGAAATTCAAGTAAAGTATCTTCAATACACATGAATGTGCATGATTAGGGTATGATCCACCTATGTGAGATCATGGAACCCTAATTATGTTAAATGATGAATCTTAAACTAATCTGAGAGAATCAATGATGATGTTCCTCATACATGATGATGTTATGAGCTCAATTCACCATAATGTGATTAGTAAACCCTAATTCAAGGGTAATGACATGTAATGTGAATAGTAAACCCTAATTCAAGGGTGATGACATACAAAATGAGTAGCAAACTCTAATTGATGAGAATCAGAGAACTTAGCTCTTATGACAAGAGTGAAGAGTATATTCTTGTTTTGAATTACCTTTATCAGTTGAATTAACCATGCAGGTTCTGATATAAAGGTGATCATATCCAGGTATGGATGATGATATTATATTCATTGAAAGCATGTTGTTAGCTTTATGAATAGTAAAATATCTTGATGCCTTGTTAGTGGCATCCTATGTTTTAATGGGCTGAAAGAGCCATGAATACCATCAAGGTCATGCTTTAGAGATGACTTGTGATGAGTACACTGAGAAATGATGATTGATGTGAGTTAGGTTTATTACATTTAGTATTCTACTTTCATAGCTGTCGTGCTACTGTTATTGTTTGAAGAACAATGTATGATGTTAAAAGAATACTGAATGTACATAGCTAATCAAGTGTAATCTAGAGCCCTGATCATAGATCCATCATTGTCAGAGATCAAATGATGGTGAAACAGGTTTTCCTACGGGAACTCCTGGATCACATATTGTTGAGTATGTGGGGTATATGGATGTGTAGAACCTTACATCCTAGTGTAGGAATTTGATGTAGATGTATAATCTGTCAATCCTTCAATACAAAACTCATACTGTATCAGTGGATGGTAAACATGAAACCTCCTAATGACGAGGAAAACATAGATATCCATATCAGTGAAGATAAACATGAAATCTCCTGATGACGAAGAGAGTACAGAATGCCACTGTAACTCTAAAATAGTGAAGGACCAGATTACCCTGGTGAGCTATAATAGTAGAGACACAAGATGTCCTACAAGTGATCCTCTTACTGACTGAGGAAGGTGAAGGTCATGAGAATCCGGCTCTTTCGATGACCTAGTATGATACTAAGGCACTTAACAGTGATTGGTTGGGGTATGAGTGGTAAACCTCATCTCCACAGGGCATAATAATAAGAATGTTTGAAAAACATAATCTACAGAGTAGTATACCTATTAAAGGTAATTATGAGCTAATTGATTGATGTTACACTGTATAGTGCATATGTTCTTCATGCTTGATAAATGTTGAGCTCTTGTATACAACTATATCTGTTATTGAATACTTTGTAAGCTTTTACTGCTTAAGTTATTCTTTGATTTTATAATAAAGCTTATGGCGGAGAGTTATAACTCTCGCTGGGGCAATTATGTACAATTGTCTCACCCCGTAGACTTCAACTTTTTAGGTGGACATCGGAGACGGAGGAACAGGTCTACAGGTGACCAGTCCCAGCAGCAACAACACCAGGAGCAGTAGTAAATCTCAGGTGGAGATTTAGCCTGCCATGTGGTGTAGTTAGAGTCAGTCCTATGTGTCCTCTGTACTCTCAGGTCTTGGAGTCTTTTGGTCACGAGTTCTTGAGATTTTGTATCTTGTTGTATATAATTACTCAAGAAGTAATTATCATGAGATGTAAACAGTTTATCTCCTTTTATGAATGAAGCTTTATAGATTCAACTCTTGTCTCGAAAAGTTTTAATTTCCCATGATTTTTGTCTTCCACTGTTGATCGATTCGCTTCCGCTAAGTTTAAATCGTGTTTATATCGTGGTTTGGAGATCAGAGCCCACAACAACTCCCACACCTCTATAAAAGTCCACACTGTAATGACCCTGACCTAGGTTAGGAAGTAACCCTATTTGTTTTGGATAAGTAAGTTGCTTAGAAATTTAATATAATCCTCTAAGGTGTTTTTTTATCATGTGACACACTTATGTTCCAAATTTGGTCCTATTTGAATAACGTTTGAGCAATGTTCTCATGTTTTGGACCAAAATGCAATTTACCCAAGATGAGGAGTAATATTGCAAATTGTCATATTTTGAACATGCCTTAAGTGTTTTAGCATCATAAGAGAGAGAATTATGCTAAGTGGTGGCTTTTGGAAAGCCAAAATTCCAAGTTTGAACATGTTTGAATAATGTTAGTACCTTGTGCACCAATTTTGGTACAAATTGTAATTTACCCAAAATGTGGGGTTGAAATGAAAATTTCCACCTCTAGAGTGTCCCTACTTCCTATATGTATCAGTTAGAGGAGAGATAAAGAATGATACACCATGTTTGAATCAATTATGAGTGATGGTACTCTTGGTGATGAAATGACCAAGAAAGGGGTTGAATATGACACCCTAACTTAAGTTGTATCAAGTTGAAAAGCTTATATATGAGTGCCTATCGGACAAGGACCCATAGGAGGAGTCCCATATCTTTTTTTGGACTCCTCTAAAAGGCCATGTCATGTAAAGCACCTCAAGGAGGTGAAGTGTATGGGAATACAACTTCCTTAGAAAAGTTGTATCGGGTTGTGAATAAAGTGGTGATTTTGTTGATATATTTTATTCAAAAGGATAAGTAATGGACGAAAATTCATCCCTAGATTATCCTTAACTATTTTGCATGTCAAGATAAATGTTTATTCATTCATGTACATGTGTCATATATGCATGGACATGTGGCACCTACTAGCTTAAATTGATGACACCTCATTTTTACCTTCCTTCATGAGCAACAAGTATATATACCCCTAGTTTCACCACTTAGTGAAATTTTTCGACCCTTACCACCCTCCTTTCCTAAGGTATCGAACATAGATATCTTTTATTGTGCAGGAGTGATGTGGTATCGTGCATAGGTCCTTGGTTATCGCCCATAGCAAAAGCATATCGGCCAAGTAGGTGATATTGACCATACAGGGTGATATCGGTCATAGAGTGAAGTGTTGAGTGGCATATCGTGCAAGTGAGTGCCATATCATGCAAGAGGGGTGGCATATCATGCAAGAGCACAATGGTATCGTGCAAAGGTGCTAGAGAAAGAAGGAGCTCAATGCTTAACCCTAAGGTGAGGCCATGATCATCTTCAACCTTGGATTGAAGCATGATTTTAGGGTTTTGATCTTCCTTTCTTTTCTTCTTCACCAATTGCTTATCCATGGTGATTCCTTGTTTATGAAGGAGTTTTGAACGAGCCTTGGACTTTTGATAAGTCATCTTCAACCTTAGGAATGTGGAGCTTTGGAGCTTGGAGCTTTGAAGTTGTTCTTAAGGCGGGTTATATAACTTGAACACAACCATGTTATTATTCATCACCTAAATTGCTATACTTAATGAATTACTTTTAATTATGAAATTTCCTAAAATAGTTGATGAAATTATGAGTTCTAGTAGTTTCTTAGACCTGTTTCCATGAACTATAACTGTTATAATGGAGGTCTAGATCTTGAACAAGATGGTATCACTTTGAAAAAGTGATATCGGGTTCAAGTAGATACACAAGTAGCTCGAACCCGATATGGGTATGGCTTGCATGATATGGTTTGCATGATATGCTTGCATGATAGGAAGTCTAGTATAGACTCCATGCATGATACAAGTTTAAATGAATACTTATAAGTTGATATGAAACCCTAATTTTGGTAACTCATTATGAGTAAAGAATAGCAAGTGCTATTGCACAATATGGTAGCCCGATACACAACCCTAGATGGTGATCCACCTGATATGGTGATTGAATGCACCTCTAGCCTGACATGGTGATGGTTTAATACCTCATGCACGACATGGGTCACACATACAAACACCTCCAACTCGATATGGATGGTGTTCATACACCTCTAGCCCGATATGGTGGTGTCTATACACCTACAACCTAATATGGTGAATATATGCACACCTCCAACCTGAGACACTTTGTAAAGGTGAGGGAAAAACACTCTTAGGAGTGATGAATATAATACCAAGTAAGGGTGTGGCTAATACCATGATAAGTGAAACACCTAAAGTGATTGATAATGGATAACTTTATATCAACAATGCTTCAACCTGAGATAAGTCCATATCAATTGATGATGGTTGGACAATTCAAATATGTGACTTATGACCAATACACTACATGATAAATGTGATAAGTTAGTGGATAAAGTATTAGGATGGGAAATACCCCAATACAAGATAAGTTGATGAACTTAAGTAAGTTAAAAGTGATAAGGGAAGTGATACATAAATGCATGAAAAGTATCACATCCAGCACTTCAAGGCTGATGCACCTTGATGCACCTTAAATCCAATTTATTTGGATAAGTAACACATGAAGTGTGTCATGTCAATGGTTACATTGATATGTAATGAGTTTAATGCACTTTGATAAGTGTAGGCTAATATACCTTAACAAAGGGTTAAGCCAAGTTAATAAAGTATGATGTAATCAATATCCTAGTAAGGATAAGAGAGAAACGCATACTTTGTGTTGATAATCATTTAATTACAAATGATGAGAATAAATAAGTATGATTGAATATTTATTATATAATTTATACTCCTAGATGTGTGGAGCAATGAATTAAGGTTTTGATTGATAATATGAACTTGAAACCCTATTCGGCTATAAACGGAAACCCAAACCCTAATAGTTGTTGCCTAGTGAGAGGTGACAAGATGTTAATGACCTTGTGAGCCATGTGGTTAGTTGTTTCCTAGTGAGAGGTGACAATATGTTTAATGGGCCTTGTGAGCCATGAGAATAGTTGTTGCCTAGTGAGAGGTAACAAGATGTTTATAAAAGTCCCATGTAAGAAATAATAATGTTCAAAATAAACTATGAAATAGAAACTTAGTAACATAATAATAATAATAATAATAAATGGATACAATAATAATAATCAAATCTTGATCATGCATGATTTATGCTTATAGCCAAATAAGGGCTATAGTGTTTTGAATATGCTTAAAGGAGATAAGAGGAATACTTGTATTATATAAAGGATGTGATTAAGTATGATGTCTTGGCCAAGGTAATGCCTAGTAAAGGTGATGTGGTATTCAGTGATGAGATGCACATGATTGGTAATAACCCAATTCCTGGTTGTTAATCACAGGATTAGTAGAGTCCAATACATGGCTATTAATCATAGGATTGGTAATAACCCAATACTTGGCAGAGGCATGAAGCCTATAATTATCACAGGATTGGTAATAACCTAATGCATGGTTCTTAATCACAAGATTGGTAATAACCCAATACCTGGCAGAGGCATGAAGACTATAATTATCACAGGATTGGTAATAACCCAACGCCTAGTTGTTAATCACAGGATTGGTAATAACCCAATACCTAGCAGAGGCATGAAGCCTATAATTATCACAGGATTGGTAATAACCCAATGCCTGGTTGTTAATCACAGGATTGGTAATAACCCAATACCTAGAAGAGGCATGAAGCCTATAATTATCACAAGATTTGTAATAACTCAATGTCTGGCTGTTAATCACAAGATTGGTAATAAACCAATACCTAGGTATCACAGGATTGGTAATAACCCAATGTTTGGCTGTTAATCACAAGATTGGTAGAGTCCAATACCTTGCTATTAATCATAGGATTGGTAATAACCCAATACCTGGCAGAGGCATGAAGCCTATAATTATCACAAGATTGGTAATATCCCAATGCCTGGATGTTATCATAGGGTTGGTAATAACCCAACACCTGGATGTTATCAAAGGATTGGCATAGTCCAATACATGGAATAGTTGCATAGGATTGGCCAAGGCAATACCTGGAACTGATAATGTTGATGTACATTCACATGACTGGTAAAATTCAATATCTGATTAGCAGATTGGCTGAGGCCAACAGATAGAAATGAGAATGATTCATGGATGTCATACCATGATAATGAGTTTCACAAGATATGCTTGAGAGGTTGATATAGTATGATGGGTAAATGATATATATGTTCTTCCTATTCATTATAAAGAGAATAGATTATTTACTACTCTATCATAGATAGTTGCAATGCTTTAAAATATGAGAATGTTCTAAACTGCTTATCCTCTTCTCAATTTAATACTATTTAACTGTGATAATAACATTGTTGGCGGAGAGTTATATCTCTCGTTGGGACAATTGTCTCACCCCATGGGATCCATATTTTTTTAGGTGGACGTGCACGAGGGGGATTGAGACCGTACTACAGAGAAAGAACAATAGCAGTAGGGACAGCTCAGGTTGAGTGTATTGTCTATCTTGTCTTGTAGATAGAAGTCCTATGTGTTGTATCATTACTCTTAGGTCCTTGGAGTTGGTTCGTACTGGTTTCATGAATGATCTGAGATTTTGGCTTGAATGCCTCGAGGTTTTATGTTGCTCTAGTATGTGTTTTAATAGAGCAACTATTATATGTTGTCCTCGAGATGAGATGAAATAATGTTGTACAATGTAAATCATGGTATTTATGTGTTTTGGGTCTTTCAGTAAAAGTTTTCTATATGAGGATCTCCTTGCAAAATGGTTTTAAATTTTAGTGTTTTTTCTTAATCTGTTGTTTATGTTTATTTTGCTTAATTAGTAATGATATGTTTGTCGATTTGATGACTATCTTTACAAGTTTGGTATCAGAGCTTAAGGTCCGCTGAGTCTACAGAGACATCGGACTAAGGTGTCGACTTTGTTCTAGGTGTACCCCAGTATATCTTATAGTGACTTTTGCTTATGCAGAAGAAGGGATATAACTCAAAGATGTCTGGAGAACATGAGGAACACGTTGTTGAGAGCAATGTTATTGCACCAGTAGGAGGTGCAAGGGATCAGGAAAGGGAGGAATCAGTGCCTGAGAATCCCCATGTTGATGAAGTCATGATAGAAATCCCATGCTTTCATACTCTTTTTGGGCAATTCATGACCACGATGATGCATATGGCAGACCAGATGCCAACACCACCACCTAGGGAACCAGTTCCCAATGAGAGACATGGGTTTGGTAAGACTTATGAACAACTAAGTCGTGTAGGAGCCATAGAATATGCCAGGACATCTGACCCAGCAGATGTTGATCTATGGCTCACTGAGTTAGAAAAGGCTTTTAAGATCCTTAGTATCCCAGATGCTGACAAAGTTAAACATGTTGTATACTTTTGAAGGGTAGTGTTGGACATTGGTGGGCCATAGAAGAAGTAACAAGGAATGATGAAGAGGTTGGTTGGTAGGAATTTTTTTGAGAATTATTCAATAAGTATTTTCCAAGGACATATTTAGATGAAAAGATCTCACAGTTTGAGAAGGTTCGACAAGAAACCATGTCAATAAATGAATATGAGGCTAGGTTTATGGAACTTTTGTGGTTTTGTCCTCAAATGGCAACTACTGAGCATGAGAAGATTCGACGTTTTGAGAAAGGACTGAATGTTGAGGTGTCTATCTCGGCATCTGCATTAGAAAGTGGAGAGAGATTCACCACATTCGTGGAATCTGCCAAGAGGATAGAAAGGTCTGTGACAAAGAAATAGGAGACAAAACTCAAAAGAAAGTCTACACATTCATAGGAACTGTTGATTAGTGGTACTAAACAACCAAAATCTTCTTTATCATCGGTTCAACAACAATATGGTACACCAATGCTGCAGTCACAGAGTGGGGACCGAGCTTTCCAAAAATGTGGATAGAAAGGACATCTGAGGTGGTAGTGTCCAAGAAGAAATAATAAGGTGACCCGACCGACAAGACATTAGATAACCCATAAAGGTAACATGTATGATAGAACTTTTCATTCTAAATTATCTTTTTTTCTTCTCTCTACCTACTGATTATAAGAAAGATAGTTATTGTTGAGCTTACTTCGATTAGTCCTAAGAGGACATGAGGAAGAGATAAAAAGGATGAGAACTTATATTCAGTCCAATATTCTCTTGTATGAGAAACACCCAGAGAAAATTTAAGATACTAAGTAGTAAAACTTAAAGAGATGAAACATAATATAAAACCAATGCATACTACCTAATTTCAGTTCTTGAATACCCTGGCCAGGTATTCATCTATTGAAGATAAGGTAAGTATGCCACTCTTAGATTGATATCTTTCTTATTACTCTGATCAAGTAGTCATTTTGAGACAATCTAAAGAGCATGATGAAGTAAAATATGTGGCATGGATATTTCTACTACATCCTAATTGATATATGGAGAAATCTGAGATAATCATTGATCAACTTATAAAAAAAAGAAGATGTTTAGTATAATGTATACCTTGGTTTGAGGACCTAGAGGTAACAGTTACCCAATGAGAGGTAACAATGTTCAGTGATGAACTAAGGGTTGGAATACCCAGATCTAGTAATCATGATGATGATAATACTGAGAGGTGGTGACATGTAATCATCTCTATAATTCCTATGCTGAAGGCAAGGAACTTAAGAGGAAATAAGATTGAATGACACATGAACAATTGAAAGTTCATGTAATACTCGAAGAAGGTGATAGTCTCTTTTCTTCAATAAACAACCTTAAATAATGGCAGGGTGATAAAAAGGACTATGTTTCCTTGTACTCTTTCTCTTCCGAAACATGAAAATGAAGTAAGTCTAATGACACTTGATGTGCATGAGTTAGAAGTGTTCTATGGATAGATACTTGGAAAAGTATCAGCTAGTCCTGCATTTTAGTTCCGATATAAGCATATGTGATAAGTTATACGTTTGGTCTTGGTAAATATCAATAGAGGATGGAAATGATGATGATGTGATGTGTTTTTGGAACATACAATGGATACCATGGTAAAGAATCCTAGTATCCAAGAACTTTCAATGAAATGAGACAACGGGAACATAACTCCTGATAAGAAGTAATGTTTAGTTACCTAGAAGGGCCAACTTTGAAATAAGTTTAGTTACGTATTGTAGTATGGATACCATATGTTAAGGGTTTATGCCCTGCATAAACATGACTTCAACAAGGATGAATGGATTGAAGGAAAATTTGTGGAATCATTTTGGGAGAAGCTTATCAAGCTAAAAATAATTCCCTAGAATATCTCTATCTAGATTTATTGAGGCAGCTTATACATCACATCTAGAGATACCTTTAAAATAGTTTTTCTTTAATAAATAGCCTCTCCTTATGAGAATAAAAATAAATAGCTAAAGGGATAGTTGATACAAGTCATAAGAAAGTTTAGTATTGTGCTAGAAGATTTGAGTGGCACAATGGATGCATGATAAGACTTGCAGTCCCAAGTGGGTGACAGAACATAACTCTGGTCTTTCCTTGAAAGTGAAATGCTAAACTGAATGAGGAGTATGGGAGACCCCCCAGAATTAAGAATCTTATCACAAAAAGTTATAAGTTGTGAAGGTGACAAATTAGTGAGGTTTGACACCTGAGTTAAATAAGGTACATATAATGTTTCTCTGACTAAGAAAAGTGTTACCTGACACAGAGTTGACTCTATAGTCAATAATGAAAACGACAGTGGAATATGTGTCATGTCTTCTATGATAATCATGTTTGGAAGAACTTTGTGTCGATCAAAGTTCTATGGAATCTCCATGACATTAAGAAGTTATGTGGAGACTTGATGATATGATGAATGAATAATATTAGTCTCCCTGTACCTGGGATTTCGGGGACGAAATCCTTGTTAGGGGTTTATAACTTGTAATGACCCTAACCTGAGTTATGAGGTAACCCTATTTGTTTTGGCTAAGTAAGTTGATTAGAAACTTAATATAATACTCTAAGGTTTTTTGTTATCATGTGACACACTTATGTTCCAAATTTGGTCTTATTTGAATAATGTTTGAGCAATGTTCTCATGTTTTGGACCAAAATGCAATTTACCCAAGATGAGGGGTTATATTGAAAATTGTCACATTTTGAACATGCCTTAAGTGTTTTAGCAAAATAAGATAGAGAATTATGATAAGTGGTGGCTTGTGGAAAGCCTAAATTCCAAGTTTGAACATGTTTGAATAATGTTAGTACCTTGTGCACCAATTTTGGTACAAATTGTAATTTACCCAAAATGTGGGGTTGATATGAAAATTACCACCTCTAGAGTGTCCCTACTTCCTCTATGTATCCTTTAGAGGATATATAAATAAGGAGACACCATTTTGAATCAATTATGAGTGATGGTACTCTTGGTGATGAAATGACCAAGAAAGGGGTTGAATATGAAACCCTAACTTGAGTTGTATCAAGTTGAAAAGCTTATATATGAGTGCCTATTGACCAAGGAGCCATAGGAGGAGTCCCATATCGTTTTGTGGACTCTTTTCAAAGGCAATGTCATGCAAATCACCTCAAGGAGGTGAAGTTTATCGGCTTACAACTTCCTTAGAAAAGTTGTATCGAGTTGTGAATAAAGTGGTGATTTTGTTGATATATTTTATTCAAAGGGATAAGTAATGAACGAAAATTGTAACATCCCTGGCATGGGTTATGCTTTAACCCTATATGTTTTGTTTAATAAAGATAATTATATTATTTCTCTTATCTTTTGAAAAGTAATTAAGGCTCAAGAGGAGCTTATGTTTCAATTTTAGTCCTTTTTGAATAATGTTGAAAACAATGTTTTGCCTGTTTTGGACTAAAGTGAAAATTACCCAAGTTGAGGGGTTAACTTGCAAATGTTACATGGTAAAATGTTCCCCAAGTGTTATAGCATCATAAGAATGAAAATGATGCAGAGGTATGGCTTTTGCAAGTCTGAGCACCAAGAAAGAGCTTGTTAAGCAATGTTTGTGCATTAAAACCTAGTTTTGGTGTAATGTGCAATTTACCCAAAACCTAGGGTTCAATATGCAAAATACCACTTCTAAAGAGTCCCTAAGGTTTCTTGGTAACAATTAGAGACAATAAAATCAGAGGGGCGTCTCATTTGAATCTCTTTGGGGGAGAGAGAATCTTGATATTAAAATAATCAAGATTTAAGCATAATTGAAACCCTAATTCAATTTAATGCAAAAATAAATATTAATGGAAGTTCCCTTCAACCAAAAATTTGATGGTTGAATTTATATAAGTATGGACGTCCTTGTGCCTTGCAATGGAACTGAAATATCTAAAGTAAGTGGAGAGCCCACTCACAATAGTTAAAAAAAAGTAATATCCACTAATTTTTTGATATTATTATTATATTGATTAAGGTGCTTAATTTGTTTTCTTTAATTCATGTATAAAGAAGAGGATTTTGAAGTATAGGATGATGGCTTCGTATGCAAGGAAGTTAGGGGGATAAGTGGCACCAATTTGAGGAATTGAAGGGTTTTTTATAACACTTTCTCTCTCTTGAAATTCCCTTATATACATTGTTTTTCACCCACATGAAAGGCTTTTTCGACTCTTCTTTCTTTCCTTGATTTGGACATGCACAAGGGAGCTTAGGAGCAATAGGAGGACGTACCCCAACCTGTAGGTAAGCTTCATAGCCATCTTCAACCTTGATTTCATGGTGGAAATTGAAATTCAATGCTTATTTTCTTCTTTTCTCCATTCAATCTTCAACTTTAGCCAATCTTTTTACTCAAAGACTTGAGAACGGACCTTGGACAGTTGAGAAAGCTTCATTCACCATTGAGGATGTGAATCTTGAAGCTTAGATTCAACTTTGAAGGTGGGTTATTGTAACATACTGAAATTCAGGGTCTTCCTTGCAATTTACCCACTTTTGAACTTTTCTTGGCCTTCTAGTCCATTTGGACCTTTTTCATAAATTTCCCTTGTTTTATATTCTTTTTGGACCCCTTGTGCAATTTGAGCACAATTCAATGTTTAAAATTATCTTTTTCCCTCATTTATGATAATGAAGGGGTGTTTGCACAAATAACCCAATTAAGGAGATAAGTGAAGGTTAATAATGTAATTTGGTCATTAAGGATGGAAATAAGTAGATAATATATTAATAACAATGTGCAATAATGGAATGGATGGAGCTTTTTGGTTAAATATATTAATAACAATGTGCAATAATGTAACTAGGGAAAAATGGAATGGATGCAATCAGATTGGTGAATGTGATGGTAATTAATTAAAAAAGGTATGTGAAGCCTATTTGAGTATGTGGACCCTATTCATATATGTGATCTTTATGGATGAATGTGAATTATTATTGTGCAAACAATCCTAATCTCTCAGTTGGGTCTTTTCCAACCCCACAATCATTATTGTGCTAGCCTTGTTATTCTCCTAAATGCATTTTTTTGGCTCTTTTACTTCTTTGATGAATCAATTGCATTTGTGGCTCACTTATGTGAAATATTTAATCTTGTTATGGCCAGTGTTGGATCATCCTTTTGAAATACTTGGAAACATTGTATATTGTTGTTGCCTATGATGGCCTATTTATTTATTCCTTGGGTTTTATTCTCAATGCTAAGTTGTTATCTTGATATACTTTTCACTCTACTGCCAAGTGAATGTTTATGCATGATATAGTTATTGTCCAATTGACAATGTAGTGTACATGAGTACAAACCACCCATAGGGCACTGGGGTTTTAGTCCCCCTGCCGGGCACTGGGGTTTTAGTCCCCCTGCCATTTTATATATTAGGCATTGGGGTTTTAGTCCCCCTGCTACTTTTTAGGCACTGGGGTTTTAGTCCCCCTTCCATTGGTGAGGTCCGGTAGGTGCCTCACCCTATATTGAGATGATTTTGAGTCATAATTTATATTCATGCAAAGGTGATATTTGTTGATATTGAAATGTGGCAGTTTTCTAAAATCTTATTTACTCAATTGCCTCTCTCTCCTTGAAATTCCTTAGTGGAATCTTTTGTTATGAAATGCTTAGCTTTATGATTGCCTTTATCCTTTTATTGACACATACCTTTTATCTTTCTCTTGCTGGATGACCCCAACCATCCAGGCTAGGATCAGAGTGTGCATGGAAGCTTGGTGAACCTAAGGCTAAGGATAAGGACAAGAAGAAAAAGGAACATATAGCTTGCATGATCATAGTTGCTTTTATGTTATAAGTTGTTTTGTTTGGAGACAATGTTGTATTAGTCTAAGTCTTCCTCTACCTAGATCCTTGTTCCTTGTATAAAGATGTACAACTTTTGGGAAAAATTTGTAATGTACTCTTTATACATTTTGAATAAAGTCAAGATTTAAATTTCCGCTGCTACACAATTGATGATTGTGGTTGCCATGTTTTATAGTAGAGACTTGGTCTTTACAACATGGTATCACAGCATCAAGGTAGTCGGATTCTTGACTAATTCAAAAATTGTCTCCCTAGAGTATATAGTTCCTTTAGTTAGTTTTTCACCTTAGAGTTGACCTATGATGAAAGTTTTATTTAGGAACATAATAATTTCATCTTAAAAATAAAATTTGTCAAATTTTTGGTGAATTGTCTAATGAGAAGCTACTAGAGAAATAAGTTGAAGTGATGGTGTCTAGAAAGGGTCAGAGCTTGGGGGCTGGCAATATTTTCCTCCGCCCCACTAGCTTGGTAACGAGGACTCCTGAGCTCATATGACCTGGCCTGGCCTGATCTGATACAGACAGCTCGAAATAGTCTATCTTTGGGCATGTTGCCTAATTGTTGAATACCATAGGAAAACCATAAGTGATGATGTGATCTCTTACACAAAAATCATCCTTAAATACCTTATACTCCTATGTTTAGGGTTTAGTGTACCCTAGGTTACACCTTGAAGCTTGGTTAGTAAATCCTTTTAGTGTTGAGTTTTATGTACCTTTTACCCTTAGCTTAGTTTGACTTAGTTGACCCTTTTAAGGGGTGGAGTTAGGGTAATGGTGTTAGTACCCTATTTGGTTTTGCAAATCTGATTTCGAGGACGAAACCCCTTTTTAGGGGGATGGAATCCCAATTAAAAGAAAAATCAAATACCTTTGGAGTTAGAAGCCCTATCTATGTGGACATATGTACATAATAACTTATGTGACAAGAAATTTACCAAACATTATACTTGTAATTCAACTTGTTTGTTTAAGGTTGAACCTTAATACAAGCTTGATTCACATAATAATGAGTTACTCATTACTAATGGTGAATATACATAATGTTGACTATGCCACCCTAATGGTAAAATGTGTATGGATAATGCACCCTAAGGATGCTTTAACATGTAATGATCATGTTGACCTAAAACCTAATATGTAATCATCTAGCCTTGACAACATATACATATATATATATATAACCTTAATGTCTTTCATGATACATTAATGACATTAGGTGTCATCATCATATAATGCATATAAATGGATTATAGTCACAAAGTTATCAATATACATATAAAGTATGTCACCTTGTTCTCTAATGAACACCTCATTATAACTTGATATATGAAATAATTCATTAATATTTAATGGGTTACATCCTATTCACTAAAATGCATATAATCACTCAAACATGATAATGAATAATTGGATTCACATAAATATTCATAAAATGCCTAATGTGAAGTAAAATATGTATAATTTATAATACAAAGTGTAATGGATGAAAATGATTAATGATGTCATTAATATGAGTATGAAAGATGATATGACAATGTACAATATGAACATAATTTGGAATTATTATAGGCTTAATAATTTGTTGGATAATATTAACTTTTTCTACAAAATAATTTATGATAATTCTACATGATAGTTTTAAGAGGATAATGGAAAATGAATTCATGTTATTAAGGTTTTTGACCTAATACATTAATTAATGTTGAAATGGCTTAGTAAACCCTAATTGTGCTTAAAACCCTTGATGAGGGAAATACACATGATATAATATTGAGATATAATTGTTTTGAATAAAATGTGGCACAAGTGATAGTATAATAAATATGATACCTCTTCATGATGGAGATTATGTTAATAAGGAAAAAATGTTAATTTGAGTTTGATAAAAGGTTATAGGTTTTGTGGAAACCTTAGTAACATCTGACTTATGTAGATTTTGTGTTGTACCCTAGGTTAAGGGTTTTAACCTAGTTGTTTAAGGTTGGGAAGTTGCACACCCACCCTCTGTTTCCTCTTGTTGTGATTTCGGGGACGAAATCCTCTTCAAGGGGTGGTGTGTTGTAACATACTGAAATTCAGGGTCTTCCTTGCAATTTACCCACTTTTGAACTTTTCTTGGCCTTCTAGTCCATTTGGACCTTTTTCATAAATATCCCTTGTTTTATATTCTTTTTGGACCCCTTGTGCAATTTGAGCACAATTCAATGTTTAAAATTATCTTTTTCCCTCATTTATGATAATGAAGGGGTGTTTGCACAAATAACCCAATTAAGGAGATAAGTGAAGGTTAATAATGTAATTTGGTCATTAAGGATGGAAGTAAGTATATAATATTAATTTGGAGATTTTTGGATAAATATATTGATAACAATGTGCATTTGAATTAATTATGAGTATATTAACCTCTTTATTTTCTCTCTCCCCTTAAGTGGATAAAATGTGTGAAAATGGGATAATATGGTGAGTTATTTCTCTTGAAATAATTAGGAGATGTTTGCCTCGAAATATTACTCCCATATTTCAATTAATTAGTTTTCCATATTATTTCACCTCTTTTAATATATTAATACATTGAATAATGGACAACATATGAGTTATGAGCCTTAGTGAGCTTAAATACGAAATATAATTATATAGCATGATGCTACACTTTAATGTAAACATGTGGTTAAACTTTGGTGTCATTTGGACTTCATTTGACCCTTCAAATCCATTTTATAAGCTTTTAATAAAGAGTAACTTTAACATTTAATCGATTTCATTTAAATGACTCTGTAACGCTATGATTTGGCTTCAATGCATCTGTCACGCGCCCCTTTCACCTTCAGCGCCATCTGACGGTTCTGATTAGATTGACCCATGATCCAATGGCATCTGCATCGTCCTCTACCACCAGTAGGTCGCGAGTCTAGGAACAGTCCTGACTCCCTGGCTTCTTCCTATCATTATCTCATGCTGGTTAACGGTTTCTCGTAATTTCAAGTGATCTGGCTTCGCCTCATCGAGGCGGTTCGTTTGAACCCTAACCCATCACCTACCTCGCTGATTGGGCAAAATGCCCAACCTGGGCTGCCTCCTTCTCTCCTCCAGGGAATGCAGAGCAAACTCTGGCCCTCCCCGAACCTATTTAAGGTGCCGCCTAGCACCCTCGAGCCGCCACCTTTCGTCCTCCTCTACTAATTTCTTCGCACCCTGCCCCGATGGCCCTGACCTACTCGGAGTACACCTCCGACAATGGCGAGCTAGGGCTACCTGCTCCGACCACCTTGGGCCAATTAGATGTGTGGTAAGCATCCTCAGTCGCCGCTCTTCACTCTCCTAGTATTGCTTTGCCCCACGGTTTCCCCTGGAGCCAGGTCCTATAGACACCGTGAAGCTCCTCCACCGGTGCCTGCCATTTCTGGGCTTGGTTGCTTCTCTGCCCTCGAGGACGCCTTCCCTTGATTCGCCTTGGATCCACGAAGCTAATCCCGATCTCAGTTGCCTACTTTGTCGCGTTTTCGTGGTGGTTTTCCCCGATGATTCTTCCCCTGTTCCTTGCCGACGGAGGAGCCACCCCTAAGCTTCTGAGCAGCTGACAGCATCAATGTGGGTTCGACACGTTTGTCTGGATATGGGGAATCCATCTACAATCCCATTTTCCCCTTGGTACACCTCTGGCTCTCCAATCTGATCGGGATTCTTCCCCGTCTACTCACAACTTTCTCACCATGGATATGGTAGGAAGATGTCTGGTCGTGTAATGACCAGGGCATCCTTGCCCCCTTAATTGGTAGATTGCTATGACAAGGGCAATTTAGACATTTTAGCCTCTTGTTTTATTTCTCGCTTGCATATTTTGATACATACGAATAATGTTAATGTCCCCAACATTTTAATAGAATCGATTTGCAAGTAAGGGTATTTTAGTCATTTCACATGTTATTTACATCGAATTGTATTTTGATTTAAATAATTGTCACGCTATGGTTTTCTTGCATTCTGATTGGCCGATTTCACTTAATTCATAGTAAATCGATCCATTGTCAGAAAAATGCAAATAAATAGTCAATGGAAAGGATTTTTCATGTAGAACCTGATTTTATGGTTTTTGAGTCATGATTTGGATTCCTTTTTTGAAGTTTGCTTTGAATGACTTTTCAGTATATAAAATGTTCTAAAATACCTAATTAATTCATTTTAACTACAAATTGGAAAATAAAATATGTTTTATTAATCAGGAGAATATGAATAATCATTTGGTCAAGGTTTTGAGTCACAAATCGAGCTTTGGTTTTCAAGGTAGAAAATTAGGGTTTTTCCTATGCTTTATGTCTTTATATATATTAATACATGTGTAATAATGTAACTAGGGAAAAATGGAATGGATGCAATCAGATTGGTGAATGTGATGGTAATTAATTAAAAAATGTATGTGAAGTCTATTTGAGTATGTGGACCCTATTCATATATGTGATCTCTATGGATGAATGTGAATGATTATTGTGCAAACAATCCTAATCTCTCATTTGGGTCTTTTCTAACCCCACAATCATTATTGTGCTAGCCTTGTTATTCTCCTAAATGCATTTTTTGGCTCTTTTACTTCTTTGATGAATCAATTGCATTTGTGGCTCACTTATGTGAAATATTTAATCTTGTTATGTCCAGTGTTGGATCATCCTTTTGAAATACTTGGAAACATTGTATATTGTTGTTGCCTATGATGGCCTATTTATTTATTCCTTGGGTTTTATTCTCAATGCTAAGTTGTTATCTTGATATACTTTTCACTCTACTGCCAAGTGAATGTTTATGCATGATATAGTTATTGGCCAATTGACAATGTAGTGTACATGAGTACAAACCACCCATAGGGCACTGGGGTTTTAGTCCCCCTTCCGGGCACTGGGGTTTTAGTCCCCCTGCCATTTTATATATTAGGCACTGGGGTTTTAGTCCCCCTGCCACTTTTTAGGCACTGGGGTTTTAATCCTCCTGCCATTGGTGAGGTCTGGTAGGTGCCTCACCCTACATTGAGATGATTTTGAGTCATAATTTATATTCATGCAAAGGTGATATTTGTTGATATTGAAATGTGGCAGTTTTGTAAAATCTTATTTACTCAATTGCCTCTCTCTCCTTGAAATTCCTTAGTGGAATCTTTTGTTATGAAATGCTTAGCTTTATGATTGCCTTTATCCTTTTATTGACACATACCTTTTATCTTTCTCTTGCTGGATGACCCCAACCATCCAGGCTAGGATCAGAGTGTGCATGGAAGCTTGGTGAACCTAAGGCTAAGGATAAGGACAAGAAGAAAAAGGAACATATAGCTTGCATGATCATAGTTGTTTTTATGTTATAAGTTGTTTTGTTTGGAGACAATGTTGTATTATTCTAAGTCTTCCTCTACCTATATCCTTGTTCCTTGTATAAAGATGTACCCCTTTTGGGAAAAAATTGTAATGTACTCTTTATACATTTTGAATAAAGTCAAGATTTAAATTTCCACTGCTACACAATTGATGATTTTGGTTCCATGTTTTATAGTAGAGACTTGGTCTTTACAGTTATATAACTTGAACCCTTAAATGTTATTATTGATTTCATTTCCTCATCATATGTTGATTCCTTTTCTTTTCCTAAATTTTCTTTTGATTAATTGTTGAAATCACCACAAAGATCACAGTAATTTTTGAAGGTTTGAATCTTGATTATTATGATGTCATCTTAGCACACACCTCAATAAATATCATGAGCAAACGGTTTGCAATATTGATGACCAAACGGTCTCAAAACCGTTTGGTGATCAAATGGTCTCAAGACCATTTGAGGGCAAACGGTCTCAAGATCGATTGAGGTCAAACGGTCCCAAGACCGTTTGGGGTCAATTGCTGATGTAGTTGGATGACGATCCAATGGTTCCAACTAATTTAATTATAATGGTTTCAAGAATGGATGATCCATTTATTACAAACCCTAATCAAATTGATTAGTTGAAACCCTAGAGTGATTGAGTTGATTTTTATGTTGATTGGCTCAAATGGTCTCAAGACCGTTTGAGGGCAAATGGTCTCAAGATCGTTTGAGATCAAGAGGAGTCATTGATGGATAGATATCCAAGGGTTACAAGTTGATCTACTTTCAATGATCTTAATGTTGGATGGTTCAGTGAGTGGAAACCCTAAATCGATTAATTAAGAAACCCTAATTGATCCATTCAGTTTCAAGGTGGTTTGGACCAAACGGTCTTGAGACCATTTGAGTCCAAATGGTCTTGAGACCATTTGGGATCAAACGGTCTTCATACCGTTTGGAGGGCAAACAGTCTCAAACTGTTTGGAGGTCCAATCAGCTTCAAGCTCGACTCATCCAATTGGTTTCAATTATGGGTTATTCATTCGGTCTCAATGTTAATTTGTTCAAACGGTTTCAAGGGTTGAAATCACCAAACGGTTTCAAAACAATTTAAGAGCAAACAGTCTCAACCCTAGATGCCCAAATGGTCTTAAGACCGTTTGGAGGGAAAACAGTTTCAAAACCATTTGAAGGTCAAGGAGGTCAAAACCGTTTGAAGGTTTAAAAGTATCAAGACCGTTTGAAGATTTAATGTGATGAAAGATTAATTAACCCTATGATTGTTAATGATGTATCTCAAAGTTATTACAAAGTTTGTACCTTTAAGGTACTAGGGTGATTAGAACCCTTAGAGGGGTTAACCTTTGATGCTTATGGAAGCAATGTCTTAATACACTATGTTAACCCTAAATGTATGTACTTGAATGAAGGGTTGACCTAATATAATCAAGCTTGAAGTAATCAACATCCTAGAGAGGATGAGAGATGGAGGAATTCATACATGTATGATAATCATGTAGTGGTTAAGCCTCAATACTCTCAACATGACTTCATATGTAATTAGGGTATGATCCTTAATAAAGAGATCAAGAAACCCTAATTGAAAAGGTTGATGAGCCCTAACCCTAATTAAGGGCAATGCTAGGTGAAACCCTAATCTAGGGTAATGGTATAACCCTAATCTGGGGCGATGATATGAGAAATTCCAATTTAGGGTAATATAATGAAAAACCCTAATTTAAGAGGATGCTTCATGAAACCCTAATTTCGGGTAAAATTACATGAAACCCTAATTTGGTGAAAATTTATAAGGAACCTTAATTCAAGATAATGATGTGTGAAACCCTAATCAAGGGTGATGTCATGTGAAACCCTAATTAAGGGTGATGTCATGTGAAATCCTAATTAAGGGTGATGTCATGCGAAACCCTAATGCAGTGATGTGATGTGAAACCCTAATCAAGGGTGATGTCATGTGAAACCCTAATTAAGGGTGATGTCATGTGAAATCCTAATTAAGGGTGATGTCATGTGAAACCCGAATGTAAAGATGTGATGTGAAACTCTAATCTCGGGTGATGCTATGTAATGCTATATGAAACCCTAACCCTAATATAGGGTGAAGGTATGTGAAACCCTAATTTTGGGTTATAGTGCGTGAAACCCTAATCTTGGGCAATATGATGATAAACCATAACCTAATTTTGGGTAATGGGATGAGTATCCCTAATTGACATGAATTTGGGGAAGCCCTAACCCTAATCAGGGAATAGTGATGCTACCCTTACATTGCATAGTGCTGATATGTAATTGATATAACTGTTATCATGTGTACTAACCATGCAGGTATCATGAGATGTTGGGCATAGCCAGGTATGAGCTATGATGTTTTATTATTGAAATTGTTTAATGGACCTTGTGAGCTATAATATACTTTGTTTCCTAGTAAGAGGTAACAAGAGATTAAATGGGCTTGAGAGCCATGTGAGATGCTTGTGTAGCAAGTATCATGTTTACCTTGGTCAGATGATCTGAAGGTATTATTTACCTGATGAGTGGTAACAAGTGTTCTTTGATGAACCGAGGGTTTGAGTACCCATATTCCATAATCATGATGATGAGATGTTAAGGGATGAGAATGAACCTGGTGTGACAAGGGATTGAGACCCCAATGTTTTATAAAGCTTCAAAAAGTACTTGATAGAAGTATTACACATTCTTTGTAGCATTTGTTATAATAATTTATGTTTGAAAACTTGACTGATGCTAAAAGAATATAATAATGTATTTAATTAATCAAGTGAAATCTTATCATGTAGAGCCCTGGCCATAGATCCATCATCGGCAGTAGTTGGTGATGGTGAAACAGGTTTTCCTACGGGATCTCCTAGAGGGCATACTGTTGAGTATGTGGGGGTTATGGGCATGAATATCCTTACACCCTAATGGAGGAATTGATGTAAGATAAACATTAAATCTCTCAATCCTTCATTATATATGTTGGGATGGATGTATCACTAATCTCCCGATGTCGGGATGGATGTATCATGAATCTCCTGATAATGTTAATTCCGGATCGATGTGAGATAAATATGAAATCTCTCGATCATGAAGAGAGTACAGTTGCCACTGTAACTCTATAGCAAAGTAGCCAGTATACCCTGGAAAGCTATTTATCAAAGACACAAGATGTCCTGCATTTTGTCCTCACACTGACTGAGGAGGATGAGGTCATGGAAATCCGTCTCTTCTTTGACCTATGTATGGTACCGATTTCGACTTCGCAGTGGTCAATTGGAGTATGAGCGGTATACCTCATCTCCTCAGGGCTTAACTATGATTGTAAAATATAATCAGTCATGTAGCGTAATTGCTTAAGGTTGAAATACAGGAATCATTGGTTGATGTTACCTTTCTTAGCATATCCTAGATGGATAAATGTTATACATGTTCTTCATATTCCTTATCGGATAAATGACATGTTGCTTTATCAATTATAGTTGTGTTGCTTAAAATGAGGATATTGCTCTAATTTGCTTAGATAATGAATTACCTGCTTTTGAATATATATATATATATATATATATATATATATATATATATATATATATGATTCCTCTGCTCAGTTTTATTCTATTAAACTGCAATAATAATGTTTCTAGTGGAGAGTTATATCTCTCACTGGGACAATTTCAATTGTCTCACCCCCGTGGGATCCAATGTTTTTAGTAGATGAGGAAGAAGAGGCAGAAACCCTATAGCAGGGGAAGAGCAGTAGCAACAGCAATAGGGACAACAGTGATATTCTAGGTGGAGGCACTGGCTGTCATGTTTTGTATAGAGAGTCCTATATGTCATCTTTGTACTCTCAGGTCATCGGAGTTAGTAGTTAGTACTTTTAATGAATCGATCTGAGATTTTGTTTTGAAGCCTCGAGGTTCTTATGCTGCCTGTATATAGTTTTAACAGAGTAGTTGATGTTTGTAATCCTTGAGAAGGGATGATACAAGACATGTACTTATGAACCATGATGTAAATAAAGTACATTGGTTCTTGATAAAAGAGTTTTACTGTGTTTGAATCTCCTTGTAAATGGTTTTAATTTTTAGTGATTTTTAGTAATCTGATGCTTATATTTAATTCCGCAATTAATTACACTGTGATGGTCTGATTTGGTGTTGGGTCGTCTCAGTTTAGTTGGTATCAGAGCTCTAGCTTCGCTGAGTCTATAGAGACATAGGATTAAGGTTGTTGAGTCTGTTCTAGTGTCTTCTAGATATCTGATAGTGTCTTCTGCTCATATAGGAGGAGAAGAAGAACTTAAAGATGTCTGGATCACATGAAGAACATGCTACTGAGAGTAGCATTACTACACCAGGGAGAGGTGCAAGGGATCAGGATAGGGAGGAACCAGTGCTTGAACATCCCCAGCTTAACCAAGTTGCACTAGAAAACCTAGCTTTCCATGATCTGTTTGGGCAGTTCATGGAAACCATGATGCATATGACGGATAGGATTCCACCACCTGTACCTAGGGTACCAGCCCATAATGAAGGATAGGGAGCCGGGAAGACTTTCGAATGACTTCTCCGGTTTGGAGCCATAGATTATGCTCGTACAGTTGATCCAGCAGATGCAGATATGTGGCTGACTGAGTTGGAGAAGGCATTTAGAATCCTCAATATCCCTGAAGTAGAGAAGGTGAGACATGTAGTGTACCTTCTAAAAGGAAGTGATGGCCACTGGTGGACAATAGAAGAGGGCAAGAGGCCAGGTGTTGAAATTGGATGGGAAGAACTCTGACGAGAATTCGTCAATAGATACTTCCCTAAGACATTTCTAGATGAGAAGAACTCCCAGTTTGAGAGGTTAAGGCAATGACCAATGAACATTAGTGAGTATGAAGCTAAGTTCATGGAGCTTTTGTGGTTTTGTCCGCATATGGCAGCTACTGATGAAGAGAGAATTCAGCATTTTGAGAAGGGGTTGAATGTTGAATTGACCACTCTTGTGTCTGCTTTAGAGAACAGGGAGAGGTTTTCCACCATCGTGGAGTCCGTGAGATGAATAGAAAGGTCGATGATTGAGAAGCGTCAGACTAAGAGTAAGAAGGTGTATACTCAGTTTCAAGGACAGAGGTCCAAAAGTTTCAAGAAAATGAGATTTTATGCACCAATAGCACCACCAAGATTCAATACCCATACGCAATGGACGTCGAGTAGGGGTAGAGGCCATAGTTTACCACCAGAGGGAGCTCACAGCTCAGCATCAATGTCAGTAACAGGACCACCCATGCCATAGAGGGAGAGTAGAGGTTGTTTTATATGCGGAAAGATGGGGCATTTGATGAAAGATTGTCGAGCTAGAGATGTAAGTGTGACTCAACCTCCGAGGCAAAGTCAGCAAGGCTCTCAGAGGTGACAGCTTTTGAGTGGCACAAGAGGACGTGGAAAGGTGTCCCAAGCTGGTTCGTCGGCACCCAACAAATGAGCACAGGGTCAACAGCAAGCAATGACGACATTCTATGTGATGAATCAATCCAAAGCAGTAATCAACCTTCGAGTTGTGACAGGTTAGATGGAACTATTTCATTCTGATATGTCTTCATCCTGCTTTGTATCTATTTTTATTGATCCGGGTGCTACGCATTCCTTTATCACTCGAGAAGTGATCCTTGAATGCAATATGATTATTAGTCGTAGAGCAGATGGTCTGTTGTTAGAAACCCCTTTGTTGGGATTTGTAGTGATGCGGGAGGTGTGTTCTCCCTGCATTCTTTCCTTTTTTTAATATCGCATTCATGTGGATCTTATACCACTTGAGATGCACGGGTTAGATATAATTCTTGGGATGGACACCCTACAAAAATATAAGGTTGTCTTGGATTGTGAATCCAAGAAAGCTGTGTTCACAGATGACGGTGACACATGGATCTTTTAGGGAGATAGAAAGATTCTTCCAACCTATCTTGTGTCAGCTATGGTAGCTGAGAAGTTGATGCGATAAGGATGTTTTGCATTCTTGGCACATGTAGTAGACACCACAATGGAGGGCCCTAATCTTTCTGAAGTACCGATAGTTAGGGAGTTTGAAGATGTGTTCCCTAAGGAACTTCCAGGTGTTCCTTCGCCCCGAGAGATTGATTTTGAGATTAATCTAATCCCAGACATGCAACCAATAGAACAAACACCGTATAGAATGGCAACTCATGAATAGAATCTTCCGGACTTTTCTTGATCAGTTCATAGTAGTCTTCATAGATGACATCTTGATATACAGTAGAGATGCTCAATAGCATGAGTAGCACCTCCGTTAGGCTTTGACTTTACTAAGAGACCATAAGCTGTATGCTAAGTTTAGCAAATGTGAGTTTTGGTTACTAGAAGTTTCTTTTCTAGGACACATAATATCTGCTTCAGGTATCCGTGTTGATCCTAAGAAGGTAGAATTTGTCCTGTAATGGGAACAGCCAAAGACACTGATAGAGATACACAATTTCTTAGGACTGGTAGGCTATTACCGGAGGTTCATTAAGAACTTTAGTTCTAAAGCTTTACACCTAACCAAGTTGACTAGGAAGGAGGTTCCTTTTGTTTGGAATGACAAATGTCAACATTCTTTCCAGCTGTTGAAAGAAAAGTTAACAAGTACACCTATGTTGGTGTTACCTGAGCAAGGGAAGGGGTACATAGTTTTTTGTGATGCATCTAAGAATGGTCTAGGATGTGTGTTGATGCAGGATAATCAAGTGATTTCTTTTGCCTTTCGATAGCTTAAGAAACACGAGGAGAATTATCTGACACATGATCTAGAGCTAGCTGTTGTGGTCCATGCTTTGGAGATCTGGAGACATTATCTTTATGGAGAAACATTCTAGATTTTGACAGACCATAAGAATCTAAAATATATCTTCTCACAACATGAGTTAAACATGAGATAACACCGCTGGATGGAGTTAACCAAGGACTATGATTATACAATTGATTATCATCCAGGGAAGGCTAATGTAGTGGTTGATGCACTAAGTAGGAAATCATACTCACCAACCTTAGATAAAGCACAGTTGAACTCCTTAGTGTGCTTTAAAAGAGATATGCTTATCTCCTTGAGGCAAAATAATATACAGCTTAAGGTATCGTTGTTAGTCGGGCTGTTAGCTGAGATGCAAGTGAAACCTACTCTGAGACAGCAGATTAAAGAAGCATAGCAAGCTGATGTTGTGGTTCAACAGATTAGGTCAGAGTATTGTAGTGAGAAACGGGATGGCTTTCATGAGTCAGAGGATCAGGTTGTCTGTTACCATGGTAGGATGATAGTACCTGATGCCAATGACTTAAGGAAGTTAGTCTTGGAGGAAGCTCATTCTTCGATGTATGCAATGCATCTAGGGAGCACCAAAATGTATCATAACTTAAAGGATATGTATTGGTGGCTAGGATTGAAGAAAGATGTAGCTGAGTTTGTTATGCGGTGTCTGGTGTTTCAGCAGGTTAAAGCTAAACATCAAAAGCCCGCGGGAACAATGCAACCTTTGCCTATACCACAGTGGAAATGGGATCATGTGGCCATGGACTTTGTGGTTGGTTTTCCTAGAACAACCAAAGGTCATGATTCCATATGGGTGATAGTTGACAAGTTGACTAAGACAACACATTTCCTTCCTGTCAAAACAACCTACACTGTTGAGAAGCTTGCACAAATATATATATATATATGAGATAGTGTGGTTGCACGGGGTTCCCGCTACTATTGTTTCTGATAGAGGTCCCCAGTTCATGAGTCGTTTTTGGGAACAACTACATAAAGCTTTGGGTATACAGTTAAGGTTTAGTACTGCCTTTCACCCACATATAGATGGAAAATCTGAGAGGACCATACAAACCTTGGAGGATTTGCTTAGGGCATGTGTCCTTCAGTTTGTAGGAAGTTGGGATCTACACCTGAGCTTGATAGAAATTTCTTACAATAATAGCTATCAGCACAGTATTGATATGATATGGCACCATATGAATCATTATATGGTAGACGTTTTAGATCTCCTTTATGTTGGTATGAAACAGGAGAATACCAACTTTTGGGTCCTAAATTAGTGAAGCAGACAACTGAGAAGATTAAAGTAATACAACAACAATTAAAGACTTCACAGTATAGACAAAAGTTGTATGCCGACAAACGGTGAAGACCTTTAGAATTCCAAGTTGGAGATAGAGTTTACCTCAAGGTCTCACCTTGGAAAGGTGTCCTTAGATTTGGAAAGAAGGGAAAGTTAGCTCCTAGATTTATGGGGCCTTATCCAATCATTGAACGTATTGGAAAGGTAGCCTATAAACTGGAGTTACCACCTGAGCTACATAAGTTGCATCTAGTGTTCCATATCTCCATGCTGAGAAAGTGTCATCCTGACACAGAGTTAGTTTTGCATCCTGTGGAGGTAGAATTAAATGATGATATATCATATGTTGAAGGACCTGTGATGATCCTTGATAAAAGAATTAAAAAGATGAAAAAGAAAGACATGTTTTGTGAAAGTTCTCTGGCATCATCATGGCATTAAAGAATCTACGTGGGAGCTAGAGGAAGAGATGAGGAGAAAGTACCCTTCTCTTTTCTCTTGATGATTTCGGGGACGAAATACGTGTTAGGGGTGGATAATTTGTAACATCCCTGATCTGGGTTATTCTTTAACCCTAGATGTTTTTCTTAATAAAGATAATCATATGATTTCTCTTATCTTTTTAAAAGTAATTAAGGCTCAATAGGAGCTTATGTATCAATTTAGTCCTTTTTGAATAATGTTGAAAACAATGTTTTGCTCATTTTGGACTAAACTGCAAATTACCCAAGTTGAGGGGTTAACTTGACAATCTTACATGGTAAAATGTTCCTCAAGTGTTATAGCATCGTAAGAATGAAAATTATGTAGAGGTATGGCTTGTGCAAGTCTGAGCACCAAGAAAGAGCTTGTTAAGCAATGTTTGTGCATTAAAACCTAGTTTTGGTGTAATGTGTAATTTACCCAAAACCTAGGGTTCAATATGCAAAATACCACTTCTAAAGAGTCCCTAAGGTTTCTTGGTATCAATTAGAGACAATAAAATCAGAGGGGCATCTCATTTGAATCTCTTTGGGGGAGAGAGAATCTTGATATTAAAATAATCAAGATTTAAGCATAAATGAAACCCTAATTCAATTTAATGCAAAAATAAATATTAATGGAAGTGCCCTTCAACCAAAAATGTGATGGTTGAATTTATATAAGTATGTACATCCTTGTGACTTGCAATGGCACCGAAATATCTAAAGTAAGTGGAGATCCCACTCACATTAGTTAAAGAAAAAGTAATATCCACTAATTTTTGGATATTATTATTATATTGATTAAGGTGCTTAATTTGTTTTCTTTAATTCATGGATAAAGAATAAGATTTTGAAGGAGATGATGATGTCTTCATATGCAAGGAAGTGAGGGGAATAAGTGGCACCAATCTGGGGAATTGAAGGGTTTTTATAACACTTTCTCTCTCTCTTGAAATTCCCTTATATACACTCCATTTTTCACCCACATGAAAGGCTTTTTCGACTCTTCTTTCTTTCCTTGCTTTGGACGTGCACAAGGGAGCTTAGGAGCAACAGGAGGACGTGCCCCAACCTGTAGGTAAGCTTCATAGTCATCTTCAACCTTGATTTCATGGTGGAAATTGAAATTCAATGCTTATTTTCTTCTTTTCTCCATTCAATCTTCAACTTTAGCCAATCTTTTCACTCAAAGACTTGAGAACGGACCTTGGACAGTTGAGAAAGCTTCATTCACCATTGAGGATGTGAAGCTTGAAGCTTGGATTCAACTTTTAAGGCAGGTTATATAACTTGAACCCTTAAATGTTATTATTGATTTCATTTCTTCATCATATGCTGATTCCTTTTCTTTTCCTGAATTTCCTTTTGATTAATTGTTGAAATCACTACAAAGATAACAGTAACTTTCAAAGGTTTGAAGCTTTAAGATTATGATGTCATCTTAGCACATACCTCAATAAATATCATGAGCAAACGGTTTGCAATATTGATGAACAAACGGGATCTCAAAACTGTTTGGTGATCAAACGGTCTCAAAACCGTTTGAGGGCAAATGATATCAAGACTGATTGAGGTCAAATGATCTCAAGACCATTTGGGATCAATTTATGATATATTTGGATGAATATCAAATGGTTACAACTGATTTAATTATTATGGTTTCAAGATGGATGATCCATTGATTACAAACCCTAATCGGATTGATTGGTTGAAACCCTAGATTGATTGAGTCGATTTCTATGTTGATTGGCTCAAATGGTCTCAAGACCGTTTGAGGGCAAACGGTCTCAAGACCATTTGAGATCAAATGGTCTCAAGACCATTTGAGGTCAAGAGGATTCATGGATGGATGGAGATCCAAGGGTTTCAAGGTGATCTACTTTCAATGATCTTAATGTTGGATGGTTTAGTGAGTGGAAACCCTAAATCGATTGATTAAGAAACCCTAATTGATCCATTCAGTTTCAAGGGACCAAACAGTCTTGATACCATTTGAGTCCAAATGGTCTTGAGACCATTTGGGATCAAACGGTCTTCAGACCGTTTGGAGGGAAAATGGTCTCAAACTGTATGGAGGTCCAATCAGTTTCAAGGTTGACTCATCCAATTGGTTTCAATGATGGGTTATTCATTCAGTCTCAATGTTAATTTGTTCAAACGGTTTCAAGGTTTGAAATCACAAAATGGTTTCAAAACCGTTTAAGAGCAAACGGTCTCAACCCTAGATGCCCAAACGGCCTTAAGACCATTTGGAGGGCAAACGGTTTCAAAACCGTTTGAAGGTCAAGGAGGTCAAAACCGTTTGAAGGTTCAAAAGTATCAAGATCGTTTGAAGACTTAATGTGATGAAAGAGCAATTAACCCTATGATTGTTAATTATGTATCTCAAAGTTAATTACAAAGGTTGTATCTTTAAGGTACTAGGGTGATTAGTACTCTTACAGGGGTTAACCTTTGATGCTTATGGAAGCAATGTCTTAATACACTATATTAACCCTAAATGTATGTGCTTGAATGAAAGGTTGACCTAATCTAATCAATCTTGAAGTAATCAACATCCTAGAGAGGATGAGAGAGAGGAATTCATACATGTATGATAATCATGTAGTGGTTAAGCCTCAATATTCTCAACATGACTTCATATGTAATTAGGGTACGATCCTTGATAAAGAGATCAAGAAACCCTAATTGAAAAGGTTGATGAGCCCTAATTCTAATTTAGGGCAATGCTAGGTGAAACCCTAATCTAGGGTAATGGTGTAACCCTAATTTGGGGTGATGATATAAGAAATCCCAATTCAGGGTAATATAATGAAAACCCCTAATTTAAGAGGATGCTTCATGAAACCCTAATTTCGGGTAAAATTACATGAAACCCTAATTTGGTGAAAAGTTATAAGGAACCTTAATTCAAGATAATGATGTGTGAAATCCTAATCAAGAGTGATGTCATGTGAAACCATAACTAAGGTGATGTCATGTGAAATCCTAATTAAGGGTGATGTCATGTGAAATCCTAATTATAGGTGATGTCATGTGAAACCCTAATGCAGTGATGTGATGTGAAACCCTAATCAAGGGTGATGTCATGTGAAACCCTAATTAAGGGTGATGTCATGTGAAATCCTAATTAAGGGTGATGTCATGTGAAACCCTAATGTAGTGATGTGATGTGAAACTCTAATCTAGGGTGATGCTATGTAATGCTATATGAAACCCTAACCCTAATATAGGGTGAAGGTATGTGAAACCCTAATTTTTGGTTATAGTGCATGAAACCCTAATCTTGGGAAATATGATGATAAATCATAACCTAACTTTGGGTAATGGGATGAGTATCCCTAATTGACATGAATTTGGGGAAGCCCTAAACCTAATCAGGGAATAGTGATGCTACCCTTACATTGCATAGTGTTGATATGTAATTGATATAATTGTTATCATGTGTATTAACCATGCAGGTATCATGAGATGTTGGACATAGCCAGGTATGAGCTATGATGTTTTATTATTGAAATTGTTTAATGGACCTTGTGAGCCATAATATATTGTGTTGCCTAGTAAGAGGTAACAAGAGATTAAATGGGCTTGAGAGCCATGTGAGATGCTTGTGTAGCAAGTATCATGCTTACCTTCATTAGATGATCTGAATGTATTATTTACCTGATGAGTGGTAACAAGTGTTCGTTGATGAACTGAGGGTTTGAATATCCATATTCCATAATCATGATGATGAGATGTTAAGGGATGATAATGACCCTGATGTGGCAAGGGATTGAGACCCCAATGTTTTATAAAGCTTCAAAAAGTACTTGATAGAAGTATTACACATTCTTTGTAGCATTTGTTATAATAATTTATGTTTGAAAACCTGACTGATGCTAAAAGAATATGGTAATGTATTTAATTAATCAAGTGAAATCTTATCATGTAGAGCCCTGGCCATAGTTCCATCATCGTTAGTAGTTGGTGATGGTGAAATAGGTTTTCCTACGAGATCTCCTGGAGGACATAATGTTGAGTATGTGGGGGTTATGGGTGTGAATATCCTTATTCCCTAATGGAGGAATTGATTTGATATAAACATTAAATCTCTCAATCCTTCATTATATATGTCAGGATGGATGTATCACTAATCTCCCCATGCCAGGATGGATGTATCATGAATCTCCCGATAATGTTAATGTCAGATCGATGTGAGATAAATATGAAATCTCTCGATCGTGAAGAGAGTACATCTACCACTATAACTCTATAGCGAAGTTGCCAGTATACCCTGTAAAGCTATTTAGCAGAGACGCAAGATGTCCTGCATTTTGTCCTCACATTGACTAAGGAGGATGAGGTCATGGAAATATGGCTCTTCTTAACCTATGTATGGTACCGATTTTGACTTCGCAGTGGTCGGTTGGAGTATGAGCGGTATACCTCATCTCCTCAGGGCTTAAGTATGATTGTAAAATATAATTAGCCGTGTAGTGTAATTGCTTAAGGTTGAAATACGAGAATCATTGGTTGATGTTACCTTGCTTAGCATATCCTAGATGGATAAATGTTATACATGTTCTTCATATTCCTTATCGGATAAATGACTTGCTGCTTTATCAATTATAGTTGTGTTGCTTAAAATGAGGATATTGCTCTAATCTGCTTAGACAATGAATTACCTACTTTTGAATATATATATATGATTCCTCTACTCAATTTTATTCTATTAAACTGTAATAATAATGTTTCTGGCAGAGAGTTATATCTCTCACTGGGACAATTTCAATTATCTCACCCCCGTGGGATCCAATGTTTTAGGTAGACAAGGAAGAAGAGGCAGAACCCTATAGTAGGGGAAGAGCAGCAGTAGCAGCAATAGGGACAGCAGTGATATTCTAGGTGGAGGCACTGGCTATCATGTTTTGTATAGAGAGTCTTATGTGTCATTTCTGTACTCTCAGGTCCTCGGAGTTAGTTGTTAGTACTTTTAATGAATCGATCTGAGATTTTGTCTTGAAGCCTTGAGGTTCTTATGTTGCCTGTATATAGTTTTAACAGAGCAGTTGATGTTTGTAATCCTTGAGAAGGGATGATACAGGACATGTACTTATGAACCAGGATGTAAATAAAGTACATTGGTTCTTGATAAAAGAGTTTTCCTGTGTTTGTATCTCTTTGTAAATGGTTTTAATTTTTAGTTATTTTTAGTAATCCGTTGTTTATGTTTAATTCTGCAATTAATTACACTGTGACGATCTGATTTGGTGTTGGGTCATCTCAAAAATTGATCCCTATATTATCCTCAACTATTTTGCATGTCAAGATAAATGTTTATGCATGCATGTACATGTGTCATCCATGCATGGACATGTGGTACCTACTAGCTCAAATTGATGACACCTCATTTTTACCTTCCTTCATGAGCGACAAGTATATATACCCCTAATTTCACCCCTTAGTGAAATTTTTCGACCCTTACCACCCTCCTTTACTAAGGTATCATGGGCAGACCTCTTGTATCATGCATGAGTGATGTGGTATCATGCATAGGTGCTTGGATATCGCCCATAGCAAAAGCATATCAGCCAAGTAGGTGATATTGGCCATACAGGGTGATATCGGCCATATAGTGAAGTGTTGAGTGGCATATAGTGCAAGTGAGTGTCATATCATGCCAGAGGGGTGGCATATCATGGAGGACAAGGGTATCGTGAAAATGTGCTAGATCAAGAAGGAGCTCAATGCTTAACCCTAAGGTGAGGCCATGATTATCTTCAACCTTGGATTGAAGCATGATTTTAGGGTTTTGATCTTCCTTTCTTTTCTTCTTCACCAATTGCTTATCCATGGTGATTCCTTGTTTATGAAGGAGTTTTGAACGAGCCTTGGACTTTTGATAAGTCATCTTCAACCTTAGGAACGTGGAACTTTGGAGCTTGGAGCTTTGAAGTTGTTCTTAAGGCGGGTTATATAGCTTGAACTCAACCATGTTATTATTCATCACCTAAATTGCTATACTTAATGAATTACTTTTAATTCTGAAATTTCCTAAAATAGTTGATGAAATTATGAGTTCTAGTAGTTTCTTAGACCTGTTTCCATGAACTATAACTATTAGAATGGAGTTATAGAGCTTGAAGAAGATGGTATCACTTTGAAAAAGTGATATCGGGTTCAAGTAGATACCCAAGTAGCTCTAACCCGATATGGGTATGGCTTGCACGATATGGTTTGCATGATATGCTTGCATGATAGGAAGTCCAGTATAGATTACATGCATGATACAAGGTTAAATGAATACTTATAAGTTGATATGAAACCCTAATTTGGGTAACTCGATATGAGTAAAGAATAGAAAGTGCTATTGCATAATATGGTAGCCCGATACACAACCCTAGATGGTGAGCCACCCGATATGGTGATTGAATGCACCTCTAGTCTGACATGGTGATGGTTTAATACCTCATGCACGACATGGGTCACACATACAAACACCTCCAACTCGATATGGATGGTGTTCATACACCTCTAGCCCGATATGGTGGTGTCTATACACCTACAACCTAATATGGTGAATATATGCACACCTCCAACCTGAGACACTTTGTAAAGGTGAGGGCAAAACACTCTTAGGAGTGATGAATACAATACCAAGTAAGGGTGTGGCTAATACCTTGATAAGCGAAACACCTAAAGTGATTGATAATGGATAACTTTATATCAATAATGCTTCAACCTGAGATAATTCCATATCAATTGATGATGGTTGGACAATTCAAATATGTGACTTATGACCAATACACTACATGATAAATGTGATAAGTTAGTGGATAAAGTATTAGGATGGGAAATACCCTAATACAAGATAAGTTGATGAACTTAAGTAAGTTAAAAGTGATAAGGGAAGTGATGCATCAATGCATGAAAAGTATCACATCCAGCACTTCAAGGTTGATGCACCTTGATGCACCTTAAATACAATTTATTTGGATAAGTAACACATGAAGTGTGTCATGTCAATGGTTACATTGATATGTAATGAGTTTAATGCACTTTGATAAGTGTAGGCTAATATACCTTGACAAAGGGTTAAGCCAAGTTAATAAAGTATGATGTAATCAATATCCTAGTAAGGATAAGAGAGAAACTCATACTTTGTGTTGATAATCATTTAATTACAAATGATGAGAATAAATAAGTATGATTGAATATTTATGATATTAATTTATACTCCTAGATGTGTGGAGCAATCAATTAGGGTTTGGATTGATAATATGAACTTGAAACCCTATTTGGCTATAAAGGGAAACCCTAACCCTAATAGTTGTTGCCTAGTGAGCGGTGACAAGATGTTAATGGCCTTGTGAGCCATGTGGTTAGTTGTTGCCTAGTGAGAGGTGACAAGATCTTTAATGGGCCTTGTGAGCCATGAGAATAGTTGTTGCCTAGTGATAGGAAACAAGATGTTTATAAAAGTCCCATGTAAGAAATAATAATGTTCAAAATAAACTATGAAATAGAAACTTAGTAACATAATAATAAATGGATACAATAATAATAATAATCAAATCTTGATCATGCATGCTTTATGCTTATAGCCAAATAAGGGATATAGTGTTTTGAATATGTTTAAAGGAGATAAGAGGAATATGTGTATTATATAAAGGATGTGATTAAGTATGATGGCTTGGCCAAGGTAATGCCTAGTAAAGGTGATGTGGTATTCAGTGAGGAGATGCACATGATTGGTAATAACCCAATGCCTGGTTGTTAATCATAGGATTGGTAGAGTCCAATACCTGGCTGTTAATCACAGGATTGGTAATAACCCAATATCTAGCAGAGGCATGAAGCCTATAATTATCACAGGATTGGTAATAACTCAATGCCTAGCTGTTAATCACAGGATTGGTAATAACCCAATACCTGGAAGAGGCATGAAGCCTATAATTATCACATGATTGGTAATAACCCAATGCCTGGCTATTAATCACAGGATTGGTAATAACCCAACACCTGGCAGAGGCATGAAGCCTATAATTATACATGATTGGTAATAACCCAATGTCTGGATGTTAATCACAGGATTGGTAATAACCCAATACCTGGCTGTCACAGGATTGGTAATAACCCAATGCCTGGATGTTAATCACAGGATTGGTAGAGTCCAATACCTGGCTGTTAATCACAGGATTGGTAATAACCCAATACCTGGCAGAGGCATGAAGCCTATAATTATTACAGGATTGGTAATAACCCAATTCCTTGTTGTTATGATAAGGTTGGTAATAATCCAACATCTGGCTATTATCAAAGGATTGGCATAGTCCAATACCTGGAATAGTTGCACAGGATTGGCCAAGCCAATACCTGGAACTAATAATGATGGTGTACATTCACATGACTGGTACAATTCAATATATGATTAGCAGATTAGTTGAGGCCAACAGATAGAAATGAGAATGATTCATGGATGTCATACCATGATAATGAGTATCACAAGATATGCTTGAGAGGTTGATATAGTATGATGGGTAAATTATATATATGTTCTTCCTATTCCTTATAAAGAGAATAGATGATTTACTGCTCTATCATAGATAGTTGTAATGCTTTAAAATATGAGAATGTTCTAAACTGCTTATCCTCTGCTCAGTTTAATACTATTTAACTGTGATTATAACATTGTTGGTGGAGAGTTATATCTCTCGTTGGGACAATTGTCTCACCCTGTGGGATCCACATTTTTTTAGGTGGACGTGCACGAGGGGGATTGAGACCGTACTGTAGAGAAAGAACAACAGTAACAGGGAAAGTAGTGACAACTCAGGTTGAGTGTATTGTCTGTCGTGTCATGTAGATAGAAGTCCTATGTGTCATCTCTGTACTCTCAGGTCCTTGGAGTCGGTTCGTAGTGGTTTCATGAATGATCTGAGATTTTGGCTTGAATACCTCGAGGTTTTATGTTGCTCCAGTATGTGTTTTGATAGAGCCACTGTTATATGTTGTCCTCGAGATGAGATGAAACAATGTTGTACAATGTAAATCATGATATGTATGTGTTTTGGATCTTTCAATAAAAGTTTTCTGTATGAGGATCTCCCTGCAAAATGGTTTTAAATTTTAGTGATTTTTGTTAATCCATTGTTTATGTTTATTCCGCTTAATTAGTAACGATGTGTTTTTCGGTTTGATGACTGTCGTTACACACACGGTCCTCCTAGAACTCCTATTGTCCAACTAGAACATACAATAAGGAGTTCCCCCCCCCAGTCAGTGTACTAGTCACCAACTTGCTCTCCCACCGTTATTTCTCTCTTCCTATCCCTCCCTTTAGTGGGTAGGACTTTCTCACGGTCTCTGTTAGTTACTACAATAAGAAAGGACAATAATTGTCAGAGGTAATTGAATTATATTCTGGGAATCCCCGGTACCCCTCTATTTATAGGAGGGTAAGGGTATGGGTTCCCGATCTATGTGGGAGTGGAAGGGATCGGAAGTTATTGAATTTTTACAACCCGTAAGCATCTAACTGATTAGCTGGAAGCCAAGACGGTCATCTGGCACACGAATCGATTGTTTCTCTCAACGAGACGATCATTTTGTAGTTTTCCAATCACACACAAATTTGGCAATTTGTTTCTAATGAATGCTAAACATCAATTCCTTGCATCAATAGAATTTAGCAATTGAAATGATTAATCTTTCTCACGAATTCGAAAAAGTTACTAGAACCTTCCTTCGGCCGAACTGAGCCGATCGGTTCACTAGGTGAACCGGTTGTCTTATGCTAGTCATGCTGATCAGTTCACCTAATGAGTCGATCAGTTGGTGCTTATTTCATGCAGAACATTAGTGAATTCAGTGTCAATCAGCCTAACACTCCAAACTATCGTCTCAACACTTGAGTCGATCATTTGGCACTCCAAAGGCCGTCTCACTAAGTGAGTCGATCGGTTGGTAGTGCAGTCAGTTGATCTATTGTGTGAATTGAATACCTAAACACTTTAGTATTCAATTCAATCATCATTCAAGATTAAACTTCTCTTCTAGGTATAGATCTATGTGAGTGACCCTATAGGTCCCATATTATGTTGGCAGCGAATGTCCATAACAACTTATGACATCACAAGCAATGAGCGGTATCTACTCGCACATCAATGCTATCCAACTAAATGGAAAATTAGAGAACAACATCCACTTACAATCTGTGTATGGTGTTATAATATTTGTATAGTTCTTTTGTCACTGATATCCAGATTGAACATGAGGCGTGGAGTAGTCACCCTCTTCAAAATTCAATCTTATTTCTTGAACTAGAGAAGAGTGTCTGAGATATATGTAAGCTCAATATCTCATATTGACTAGCATTTACATGGACATGCATTTTTTAGTTTTTCTAATCAAGAGGCCTAGGATATCAAACTCCTATAGGAGGTACAAATCTCATATACATCACTCACAGTCAATCCCCACGTGTCACAGTCACCCAATCATCACCTTTATGACAACCCATGTTTCAATATTGTGTTTGATGATGTCAAAATATACCAAACGACATGTGATGAGTGTAGTGACTTCAGGTCTAAGAACCACAATCACCACCATCACTATGAGAGCTAACTATGATTACCATGGTAATGACTTCCATGTATCAGTCTCATGGTGGTTCTATCTGATACACTATTCTCTAACATGTATCTGTGTGCTTGGTTTGATATTGTCATATTATGACTAATGTGATTTTGTCATCAACCAACTCACACTCTGATCTTGCATGTTATTGTTGTCTATCAACCTTCCATAATAACAACCGACTAGGGGCATAATGAGAATATATATACTCTTAACATCTGTATGATCTCATTTCTTCAAGTCATGTACTTGAAGACGTACATCATTGTGTAATAACATTCTCTAGACATTTATAATGTTACATCATTATCTCATAACTGAATAAAAAATAAAAAATTATAAGTTTTCCTTTATTTATTAATCAAATCATTTAAATATTATATCATTACAATGGTCATAGGTTTGGTTCTCTATCCATACATACCAACATATTCTTAGTAGACACATGGCCTAAACGTGCCAAATCATAAGAACGATAATTGATTTTATGAATGTCATGTGAGTAATGGGCCTGTAATCATACAAAAGGAGATTTGATTCAAGAACATAGTTCTCCGATCTTCTATAGTTTACACACGTCTATTCTATACTTTGGTTCAAAAATTCTAATTCTATTAAAGGTTGTGCATGTCATTTATTTAATCTTTTCCAATGAGCTCTTAATTGGAGTTTTATTTTGTTTTTGAAATAGTGGGGGATTGTTGTATTTTTTTGTATTTAAAAATTAAAAGGCAATGTTTTAGTCCTACATTGGGGTATTTTGAAACTTCCCTCCTTATACATGGGTTCTTATTCAAAAGATATTTGAGGAGCACAACAGGATATTGGCTTCACACACACATGGTGGGCAGCCCAACTGCATTTGGGCCAGCCCAATCTAGAAACCATTTAATCAGACATGTTATGTCATGTCACACGCGCAGGCGGGGTGCAAATCTAGCCTTTCAGGGCTCATTGCGTGAGCGCGACCCTGGATTGGTTTTTTCTTTGATTAGCTGGATTATTTTTGACATGTGTAACATATTTTTGATGTTGCAACTGTTTGTTTGGGCAATTCCAAACCGTGGTTGGTTTACAACCACGACACATCTTCTCGCGCGTGTATTGTTTTGTTATTTAGTAGTGTCTATGTTGATGCTTAAGTCCTTGTTTGGTTCAAGATCAAGATTATGAAATTCGGACCGGGCTAGTCAATAGGTCTGGATTAATTTATCTGGATTCAGTCCTGCTTGTGTTTGGAAGCTCATCCCATTGCAAGCATTCATTAGATTAGACCTTGTAACTTGTGTTTTTCAGTCTAACATATAAAATAAAATAAAACAAAAATCAGAGTCAAATCCGGACTATGATATGAAATCCTGCTCACAGCAGGACTGACTTGGTCCGGATTAGAAGATTATGGAACCCAAAACAGACCCCGTCAGACCGATTTTTTCAAACAGAACAAGACTAGAACTGGACTAGGTTAGTCGGGATTAGATCACATCCCGAACCAAACAATACTTAAGTTTCCTTCTTTTCTTTTTGTCGCTTGTTTGATCACTGGAAGAACAATCAATTCCTTTCACTCGTAGTCATGATTGTGTGTGCACACTTTACGCCAAGAGTCATTGTTGGACCCTAGGAGAGTAGTTGCCGTCGTCGCATATTGCATTGAAGTTTACCATCAAGAGCTGCAAACATACTCTTAAGAACAGTGCACTCTGTACGTCTCAATATCATTTTGATTGGGTATAATTTTTTAAAATTATTACTTATTCTTGTATCTATAAATCACATACAAACCTTACACTCCTGCCTTTATACGTGCATAAAGACGTAAGGATGAGGGGTTGATTTATATCCTCCTCTTTTTATCTTTATCCATGCATAAAAGACAAAATTAGGCTGAGTTTGTATGAGTTTGATTTGATATAGCACATCACTATATAAACAAGTAAAGAATCAGATAAAAATACAGTTCACAATGTAAAATGCAAAATATAAAAGAAAGGTATAGTGTGAAAAATCTCCGATATTCTCTTCACTGGCCACCCAACCCAATACAATGCATGGGCCCTTCCTCACAAGAATCTGTCCTGATACTCCACAAATGCGCTAACAAACACTCCAAATGTCTGATTACTTGGTTCTTCTTCTTGTTGCCCATGTCTTCATGCATTTTGATTCATCCCCGTCGCATTAAAAATTGCCGAGGTAACAAACAAACTCCAGTTCATTCTAGATATCCCAAGTAACATATCTTCTTTTATATATAAGAAATCAAAACCAGCCCACAACGATCCAAACCCAGATGAATCTTCATCCCAACTCCATCCAACCCATGATTTCCTTTCTGGAGAAGCTTCTCTTTCATTCAAGAGTTAACTGACAGGGACAGCCGTCCCGTCCGGCGCGGCCTCACCGGAGTCGAGACAAGAAACGTCAACGTCTGGGGTGACTAGATCGCGTCTGTGCCTCAGCTGCATTGCTTTCCTCAGTGCTGGGTTGTCGTCCCTTCAGAGGTGGGGTCGGCAGGCAGGGTTTTTGGACGTACGTGCCTGTTCAGATGCTGGGGCCCGCGACGTTGAAAGCCTAATCAATCAAGTAACACCAAATGGCCCACGGTTTGGCCATTAAATTGTTAAAATAATGGAGGTGAACCGCCCCCAGTCTGCCTGTGGTTTTCAGCATGGGATCAACGGGGGGAGGGTAAAGAAGAAAGAATAACCAGATACGAGAAAGATTCCAACGAGGGATGACCACGTTGCACTTGGGAGCAAATCGGAGGGAATGGTTTCTTTTATATTTGGGAGTTCCTTGTGAAAGCTGTGAGTCGGGTTGTTACCAACTACGAGTTTTGTGTTTAGTTTAGGTGATGAAGGATGCGTCCTCATCAGTCATAGCGGATGATGAAAGTGAGAGGAGGAATTAAATTGTAATGGGAAGCTTGGACTCAACAAATATCTTTGATTATGACGCCGCCGTCTAGAGATGTATAGGATCTGGTTTTGTCATAACAAGTATTTTTTTTGAGCAAGTCAAGTCAATGTGTTTTTATCAAAAGACTATAACGAATGCAAGGTTTCGTTGCTACGGGATGATGCTAGTAAACAATTAGGTTGGACTCGAAAGAGTTATATATATTGTTGTTCTTCAAAAGATGCCATGGCAAATTCTGTGAATATTATTAGTGCATTCTTTCATTGACTAGTGCAACTACAGAATTCTTTGCATTCTACTTAGATCCAACGATTGCTAGACATTATATACGTTTAGTTTAGCCCACTTTATATAAAATTATGTGGTGGAGCCCTAAGCATACACCAAATCTTATTTATGAGGTCAAGTAGTCCAACAACCATCAAAGGTCGATCATCAAAATGGATACTCAAAGCCAAAACAGATATTGGATTTGAATCTGATGATCAATCATAAGGCCTCATTATCTTCATTATAGCATTTGTATGTGATAGAAGAGGAGAAAAAATGAAGCATGGTATAATGAATTTTTTTAATTAAGTTTCCTGTGAAGTCTAAGTTCAGTTGTTTCCAACTCCATGTTTGGTATTTATTATAGTGACGAGGCAATGTCTCCTCATGTCACAATAGTTTTAATTAAGTTTCCTGTGAAGTCTAAGTTCAGTTGTTTCCAACTCCATGTTTGGTATTTATTATAGTGACGAGGCAATGTCTCCTCATGTCACAATAGTTTTAATTAAGTTTCCTGTGAAGTCTAAGTTCAGTTGTTTCCAACTCCATGTTTGGTATTTATTATAGTGACGAGGCAATGTCTCCTCATGTCACAATAGATGTTGAGATAGAGAGAGAGATGAAGAATCAGACGTGATGTGAAACTTTGGATGAACAAATATTTGTGGTTATGAAAATTTCAAGTAGATAAATTATCTAATCTTGTATAATATACATTTCTTTGAACAAATCAATTCTAGGTTTTATCAAAAATAATAATCAATGCATGTTGTATATGCCAAGCGATGACACTACTAAACAAGTAGCTTCAATTGTAAAAAATTACAAAAAAGGAATATGCGTCAATAGAACCATGCCAAAATAACTAAGATTTTTCTATATGCAATGCATTTACAAGTTCTTTAAACACTATCGGGGTTCAATGAATCATATGTAAATTGTGCATTCGACCTATTCTATGAACAAGTGCATATAAAATGACAACCAACATCCTATATAGTCGAGTCCTAAACATAGTCAACATGTTATTTCAAGTTGGATGGCATGAGAATGCACATCAATCTAATAGATGGTGTCATCCAAAGAGATAATGGATTTCTCATTCTTTTTTGTCATGCAATTCCTATTACCCTCTAAGTCATTTTGTTCTATGAACTTATAAGGCCCCTGACCTCCGTTTTGGGCTTATCTTGTTTGCTTTGCCTAACCCTGGTGTTTGGTTGCTTGCTAATCACCACCAGTGGTGATTAGGGTTTGTTTGTGCTTTGTTGAGGGTTGGAGATGCTACTTGCAAATAACCCAAATATAGGGTTGATGAGCACGTTTGTCACCTTGAGAGGAGTTCCTTTCCCTCCTTTCTTCCTCTAGTGTTGAGAGGAAGGGTTGGGCTCATTTCTTGAGTTGTCTTGGGCTTGGTTGAGCCTTGTTGGGCCTTGTTATGCCTTGTTTGAGCCTTGCCTTGCCTTGTTGGACCTTGTGTCAGGAAGGAGAGCCTTGTGTCGGCCATAGGTGTGCCGGACATGGGTGTGTCGCCCATGTGACCTAGCTTTAGTTGTGTCACCTTACCTTGGACAAGTGGCTATCCTTTGTGGATGGGTGGCATGGCATGTGCATGTGGCTTGCAAGGTGGCAAGATGTTGGACAAGTGTCCCTAGGTGGGTGACACATTGCCTTGTTTTCTCCTCCATCCTCTTCTATATATGCCTCTTCCTTATCTTGCTTAGGATCCCTTTAGTTCCTTTTTGCCTCCTCTCTTCCTTGGTGCATGATACACCTTCCCTTGGTGCTTGCTGGCCGATCCTCCTCCTTCTCCTTGGAGTCTTCTTCTTTCTCCAGTGGTGGCTGAACCCTAGAGTGCCTTGTTCTTCTTCTTTTGGTGGTGCTTGAGCTTGGGAGGTTGGTGCTAGGAGCTTGGAGCTTGCTTAAGGTGGGTTACATAACTTCTAACCCTAACTATACTACCTTCTTTTATGTTGCATGCTTATAAATGATTATGATCGGCCATGCATGTTGTTAGATATGTTTCTTGCTCTAGCTTGTACCTTTACTCTTGTGGGTATAAATATCTTGTTGTTATGGTTGATGATGTATACCTCTGGACCTAGTTGGCCGAACCTATAGATTAGGGTTTCCTTTGGGGCAACACCCCTTTCTCTCCTTTGGTTTTGAGAAGTGAGTTCGGCTCTAGTGATATAGGCAACACCCCTCTCTCTTGGATGTTGTGAGGTGAGTCTATACTCTAATTGTTTGGGCAACACTCTTCTCTCACCATGGATTTGAGAGGTGAGCCTTTGGAGGAGAGATGACCTAAGTTGGGGTGATCTATCATGTTGCCCGATTGGTGATGGAGGTTGTGCAAAACCCCTCTCTTGGTTGTTGAGAGGTGAGCTAATTCTCTTGATCTTTTAGGGTTTTGATGATGGTGAGCTTGAGATTGAAGATGACCTTGTCGGGATGGTCTTGGTGCCTTACACGATGCACCCTTGATGAGATGTTGCCCGACACCCCTCACCCCTAGTTTAGTCTTGGCCGTTATGGTCATCTTGAGTGTTGTTGGCTTAATGCCCGATAGGATCCTCTTGATCTTGTTGGTAAGCTTGGGCGATATGCCTTGACTGAGGTGACCCCTTTACCCTATTGGTGTCATCCCTTAGACGATAAGGTGACTTGGACAACATGAAGTCTTAGGCATTATAGTATGTTGGTTGGACGATAGGGCGTCTTGGGCACCATGCTTCTCGTCGACATGCCTCCTGTTGGGAAGGTTGGCCGATAGAACCCTAACCCTAGTACACGATAGCGTCCCTGGCCGATAGGCTTCCTGGTCATTATGGGTGTCTCTTGTGTGTGACACACCTCTAGCTCAAGATGCACGATGCAGCGTCGCCCACCTATGGATGTTGAGCATCACGGGTTGTTGGTTGCCCGGCATGGCGTTATCCGACGCAGCGTTGCGCTGCTGCACGCTGGGGCATTGTAGATGCTGGTGGTTGCCTGATATGCCTTGCCCTTGGATCGTCCATTGTGTGGTTAAGTGCTCGATCGATAGGCCTCTAGTGAAGAACGTTACCTTGCCCGATACCACCTATAGTGAGGTATGCGCTGCCCGTCACATTTCTAGTGAGGGTAGCGAACACCTTTGGTGAGGGTTCTGACCTACCCGGGAAAACTTAGCTAGTGGTTCTTTATCATGTTTTTGCACCTTTGGTGCTTAAGGGTTATGGTTGGTGGTTGTAAAACAATGCTATGTTTTATACGATAAGATGCTACTTGTAAATGGATTCCCATAACTTGATAGTTGTGATGTAACTAATACGGTGTATGCCTCATACGATTGTGATCATGACATGTGCATCTGCAAACCCTAATAACATGATGATAAAAAAGAACTATGACTGGTGATTTTAAGTTATCTCTTTGACATCCATACTAACCATGCAGGTGTATCATATGAATTCATATACAGGTAAGAGTTATGAGGTATATGTGTTTGAAAAACATTACATCATGAGATAACGTGCATCACTAGTATGATGTGATAGGTTTGGGGATCTGATAAAGGCTAAGTGCCTAGTTAATGTGTTATCCTCTGATGATGAGATCAAGGATTGTTATCCCAAGAGATGATGTAAGATGATAAGAATGCCTTGAGAGGCATGGTTTCCTCTGATGAGGGATGGAGATCCCATGATAATGAGATAGTGACAGTAATAATGTAATTTAAGGTTATGTATGTGTTACAACTTGGTTGCCTCAACAATTCACTTAAAATATACTAATTAATTATAGTGGAACATATCATGTAGTTTGTCGTGGCCATGATCCATCATCGTTAGTAGATGGTGATGGTGAAATAGGTTTATCCTGCAGGATTACCTGGAGCGCATATTGTTGAATATGTGGGGTTTCTCCTAGCTGAAAATAGGAGGATTAGAGTGCAACTGCGGTTGTAGACTCAATATGTTGGAGCATGGTGAACAGGCCCATGGCTCAGGATGTGTGATAAGAGAGTGTGAATGTGTTCATGGCTCGGGAGCACGGTGAATAGACCCGTGGCTCAAGGTTTACTAGCGTCAAGACATGTACCAAGGTGGGCTAGAAATATGGGTAGCTTACGGAGCTGACCTTGTGGCTGAGGCCACTCAAGCATGAGACTACGGTCCTGCTTTGGTTCTCATGCACAGACCACGAGGAGGTGAGGTCATGGAGTCTGACTCTCTCACTGACCTTGTATGGCACCGGCTTTTGGGCTTCGCAGCCGATGGTTAGATTTGAGCGGTACGACTCACTTCCTCAGGGCATAATAATATGCAATCCAGCCGAGTGGTATTTATTTCTTAAGGCAAAACATGTAACATTGGTTGCGGCCTTGCCTGTGTAGTTGATTTTGCGTACCTTACAGTTACTTATATGTTCTTTATGTTATCCGATAAGATCTTATAAATCTCATCTTGGAAATCATGTTCCATAAAGGAAAACAGGTTGTATGCCTCCCGGATATCTTGGTAAGTTGGATTATATCGTAAGACCTGCTCAGTATGTTGCTCATATTATTTTCTTATGACAGTTATCTATTATAACTTCTTTAATCTTCTGAGGTTTTATAGTTTTGGAGGGGAGTTATGTTTCTCGTTGGGACTGTGTGTCTCACCCCGCTAGTTTACACCCTTATTAGGTGATCGCGCTAGACGTGGTGGTGGTCGTGAGGTTGTGGCTGAGTAGCAAGAAGAGCAGTAGAAGGCAAGAGATGGATACACTGTTGTTTTGGTTGCTTTGTAGAGTCCTAGAGTCATCCATGTACTCTCAGGTCCTCAGAAGTGTTTTAGTGTTATTTTACGATGTAGCCGATAAAGCTTTGTATATCATGTTACTGGCCTTACATGGCCCGTTATGTATAAACAGGTGTTGCACTCTGGTGCTGTCAGTACAGCCGGTTCCGATAAATTGTGGACACGTATTAAGGCTTGAATAATGCTTTTATAACATGTTTTCATGCAGGATGAGGATCTGGATGTAATAATTTCTTGGTTTATCTGCTTTCCGTAATCGGTTTTAATTAACTCATTTTTTAGTAATTTATGGCTCCGCACATTTTCACATGTCGTCTCACTATCTGTGTGATGGCGGGGTGTCACAATAAGTTTTGGTATCAAAGCCCTAGGTTCGCTGAGTCTACAGGGATCTAGGACTAGGTTGCGTCTGTTCTTATGAGTTTTCCATATTTTCTTATAATTACCTTCTGCCCTCAGCAGAAGATAAAGCTTAAAGATGTCTGAAAACTATGAAGAACATGCTGCCGAGAGCAGCAAGGCTGCATCAGTTGATGGAGCTAGAGTGCAGGCACATGAAGATCAGGTGCATGAGGTCCCCCAACTTGACCCATCCATTCTTGAAAATCCTGCCTACCGGCAGCTTATGCGGCAGTTGATGGCTACAATGAATCTCATGGTAGAGAGATTGCTAGTGCCTCCGCCGAGAGCACATGCTCCCCATGGTGAAACATTAGGTATTGGGAAGACCTTTGAGCAGCTTCGTCGAGTCGGAGCTTCAGATTATGCTGGAACGACTGATCTAGCAGATGCAGATCTATGGTTGATAGGTCTTGAGAAGGCCTTCCGGATCCTTGACATCCCCGAAGTAGACAAAGTCAAGCACGCTGTCTACCTTCTAAAAGGTAGTGTTGGTCACTGGTGGGCCATCGAGGAGGAGAAGCGACCCGATGAGGTGATCTGTTGGGAGGTTTTCTGTAAGGAGGCGAGATCACCCCCCCTACTTAAATTTAACGAAAAATACAGTACATCCTTCAAATTATTAATAACATTTTGATGGAAGGATGCATGCATAATAAATCCATTTAAATAAGCATGGACCAAATACAACCATTGTCAATGGTAGCAGTGGAAGAAAGTAAGATGAGAAAAACTAAACTATTACATAGATTGTTCCAAAAGAAGAAGTAGATAAGAATCTAGGCTATTACAAAGATCTTATTTCTAGAGTTCATAACATATATATTTTTGAGCAAGGTCTTAGAAGCATCAACCTTGCCATGATATCAACTTCACTCCTGCCCCGGGTTTCCTTGTGCTTGTTCTAGCCCTTATCCTGGTTCTGGGTGGTTGGGGAGAACCTAGCAAGAGAAAGATAGAAACGTATGTGTCACAACATAATAAAGTACAAGAAGCATAATAAGGAATGGAAACATAAAAATTTTCTACACTAAGAGTGTTCAAGAGTATGAGGCATATAATTCAAATAGGATTTCTGCCAAGCATATAAGTCAAATATAGACCAAGCATGATTCATTATGACTAAGCTAAACTCACATAGGGTGAGGCGCCTACCAACCTCAACCAGGAGGAGAGGGGAAATAACACCCCAAACCTCAAAAATATATATAAAGTGGCAGGGGGACTAAAACCCCAGTGCCTATGGCAGGGGGACTAAAACCCCAGTGCCCTATGGGTGACTTGTACTCATGTACACTATATTAGTTAACTAGTCAAACTATCATTATCATGCTTACAATTTACATTGGCAGAGAAAGAAAATAACAATGAATCAAGTGGGGCCCAATGACCCAAACATTTCCAAGAGATAATCATAAAAGATGTTCTTACAACAAGATTTCATATTGGATACTCGAATGAACAGTTTAAGGGCAACATGTATATATCAAGATCTCAATCACATCAACAAGGAAAGTGGGGTCAAAAGACCCATATTCATCAAGGAATAACAATATAGCAAGAATATGCATCATAGTTACAAATTTTCATGTCCAAGTAGAAGATGGAGAATATTATCAGAAGTATGCCTCATATGGGAAAACTAGGTTAAACATGATAGGAAGCCCAACTGAGGTGTTAGAATGCACATACCTATTCTTGCTTTCTAGATTATCCCTTATCCACTGAGATATCAGGTCCAAACTCACTTTAACCTAGGTTCAAAGATTAATGCATGTATTAGGTTACTTAAATGTACTTTATGTGTAAAATGTCCACATTATAATCCATGGGTAAAGTCTTTGGATTTTGGTTCTGGAAAAAGGGCCAAATGATCCCTAATATTTTTCTACTCAAGAAAACATATTTTCTTGTCAAAAACAGAGTTAAAACACTATTATTACCATTTTTTATCACTTTATACATTTAAATTAGTGTTTGAATTAATTAACAGGTTTGTAATGGAAAACAGGGTTCAAAACTTAAAAAATTGGATTCTACATGATTTTATCTTTCCACTGAGTATTTGTTTGTATTTTTCCGACAACCGAGCGATTTTCTATGAATTAAACAAGATTGACCAATTAATTGCTAAATGGGTAAAAAAAACAAGTTCAGATGACGGATCTGCCCTTGGCGAGAGGATTAGGAAGGAAGGGCGCGCGAGGGAAAAATGGTAAAAAGCACCTGAGCTTCTTCATGCTCTGGGAGCAGCCATGGGCCGTGGGTGTAGCAAGGTGGTTTGGGCGTTTTTGCGTTTCTCCACCAAATTCGACGTTCAGGTACTCGAAACGAAGAGGATCGAGAGAGGAACTCACCAAACCAAACGATTTTGACGATGGTTCCTCCTATCTCCGTGGAGAGGGGCCATAATATCAGAGGGAAAAGCTCCTCGCCGTCTGCTTCCCCCGCTTCCTCGGTCAAAATTGGTGGTGTGGACAAGTTAATAAGGGGCCGACAGAGGTGCGTGGGTGGTCTTTTATAGATGGGGGAGCCTGTGGAACCGAAGCGGAGGTGGCCGTGAGAGGCCATGGTCGGCGCCACTTGGAGTTTCAGCTACGCTGCACCTCACTGAATGAGTGAGAGCTTAAATGAACAGTAGGGTCGCTATGAATTTGTAGGTGAAGAAATTTCTAGAAAAGACGGAGAAACGAGGGAGAACGGTGGAGACGAAGTGAGCCGCGGCTGCTCGTTGCTCCTACAGTTAGCCGAAGGTAGGAGATGAAGAGACAACCATCGGATCGGATCCACGTCCACCCTGAACCATTGGATCATGACCCACGATGAGCCGGACGCGCATGACAGCCATTTAAAGCTGAACTTAGGCTTAAATGACGCAAATCAATGATATAACGATGGCTATTAAGTCACACTATATTAAAAACTTGTTAAATGCATTTGGAAGGTCAAATGAACTCCAAATGACCTCAAATTTTAACCATAGGTTGCTAATGACTTCTAGATTCATTCTATGCAATTAGATTTGTGTTTCACCCCAACCTTTGGCCTCCAATAATTATTTTGATTATTAAATTTTATATTAATACAATGCTTAAGCAAATAATTATGTGTTGCTTTTATAAGCAACCCTTGATTCCCAAATTCGAGATTTGGAGTCCAAGGGTCCTCCACCCATTAAAAACATGCATTTTCAAGATTAATTAGCCCATAATAAGAGTGAGGTATGAAAGTTGGCTATTTATTCATCATTTAATTTACACTTGCTAATTAAATCACTTCTTATCCATTAATATTTATTGTTGAGCTCCAACATTATCCATTAGACAACAAATTCGTGGTTTAATGGTAAATTGCATAATTACCCCATACATATATTAATTTGTGGTATTTTGTGCATCTAACCCTCAAATTGGCATAAAATGTACTTCAATCATCAATTTCTCAAATATTCAATATTAAGGACACAAAATTGGAGGAGAAAGAAATTAACATAAAAATTGAGGTGGAAATGATAATTTTATTGAAACTCTGGACGTTACAGCACTCCACCCGTTAGAAAGGATTTCGTCCCCGAAATCTCATACAAAAAGAGAAGGGTGAGATTGGAGCATTTCTTCTCTTAGCTCCCAAGTGGTTTCTTCTAGCCCATGATACTTCCACAACACCTTCACTAACTCAATCTCTCTATTCTTCAATTGTTTCACCCGAGTGTCTAGGATTTTTATAGGTAGTTCCTCATAGGTTAGGTTTTCATGAATCTCCAAGGGTTCTATTGTGAGTACATGAGAAGGGTCCTTCACATACTTTCTCAGCACGGACACATGAAAGATGTTGTGTGTCTTATCATAAGCAGGAGGAAGAGCCAGGTGGTATGCACAGTCACCAATCTTAGACAAGATCTCAAAAGGTCCCACAAAATGCAGGCTAAGCTTGCCTTTGACTTTGGATCGGGCAATAGAGCGTATGGGCTTGACCTTCAAAAACACATGGTCTCCAACAAGGAAGCTCACATCAGACCTATGCTTATCAGCATACATCTTCTATCGGTCTTGAGCAGCTTTCAAATGCTTCTTAATCAGCTGAACCTTCTCTATCATCATATGCATATTGTCAGTCTTCACTAAGGAACGCTCACCCACATCATCCCAATGCAACGGGGAACGACAGGGTCTTCCATACAAAGCTTCATACGGAGGCATTCCTATGCTGGCTTGGTAGCTGTTATTGTACGCAAACTCAGCCAGAGGTAGATATCTATCCCATGCTCCTCCCCAGTCCATCACACAAGCACGAAGCAGGTCTTCTAAGATTTGTACAGTTCTTTCAGATTGACCATCAGTCTGGGGGTGATAAGGAGTGCTAAACCATAGGTCAGTCCCCATTTCTTCTTGTATCTGGCTCCATAGATGAGAAGTGAACTTGGGATCACGGTCAGAAACTATCACTTCTGGTACACCATGTAGATGAACTATCCACTCTAGATATATCTGTGCCATATCCTCCACTTTGTAATTGGACTTGAAAGGCAGAAAGTGAGAAGACTTAGTGAGGCGATCAATGACAACCCACACACCGTCGTAGCCCTTCCTGGTCTTGGGGAAACCAGTGACAAAGTCCATCTTGATCTTCTCCCATTTCCATTCTGGAATTTCAAGTGGATGGAGGAGACCACCAGGTCGTTGATGTTCTATCTTAACTTTTTGATAGGTCAAACACTTTGACACAAACAAAGCTATATCCGTCTTTATGTTATTCCACCAGAAACTGCACTACAGGTCCTTGTACATCTTGGTCGTGCTAGGGTGAATTGTGTACTTGGACCCATGAGCTTCACAGAGAATCTTCTGTCGCAGTTTGCCAACATCCGGAACCCACAATCTTTGTCGGAAATGGAGTGCACCATCAATTCCAATAGAAAAACCAGATTGTGGTTTTAGGGTTAAGGCTTTCATTCCTTCTAGCTCAGGACTCTCCAATTGGGCAGTGATAATATCGGACATCCAGCTTGGAGTGATTGACAGGCTGGCCATGTGAACACATAGCTTATCGTCAACTTCATCATCTGGGATTTCTGTCGGTTGTGGTCGCCATCCAGAAACATACTCCATGTTCTTCCAAACGGAATAGGTTATAGCATCACATGTCCCAGACTTCTTTCGACTCAAGGCATCAGCAACTACGTTGTCTTTACCGGGATGATAGGTGATGGTAAAGTCATAGTCCTTGAGATACTCCATCCATCTATGTTGTCTCAGGTTCAAGTCTTTTTGTGTCAGGAGAAACTTTAAGATTTTTTTATCAGAGAAGACCTCAAACTGAACCCCATAGATGTAATGTTGCCAGATCTTTAGAGCATGAATAATAGTTGTGAGCTCCAAATCGTGTGTAGGCCATTTTTCTTCATTTGACTTCAACTGGCGAGAGGCGTAGGCAATCACCTTGCCTTCTTGCATCAGAACTGTAACACCCCTGACCTGGGTTATACTTTAACCCTAGGTGTTTTGATTAAGAAAGATGATTAAATGCTTAATCTCATCTTGTGAAAGGTAATTAGGGCTCAAGAGGAACTTATATTGCAATTCTAGTCCTTTTTGAACATTGTTGAAATCAATGTTTTGTTTGTTTTGGACTAATGTGCAAAATACCCAAGTTGAGGGGTTTAAGTGCAAATTGTGCATGATAATATGTTCCTCATGTGTTGAATCATCATGAGAGTGAAGATGATGCTGAGGTGTGGCTTATGGAAGCCTGAATACCAAGAAAGAGCTGATAAAGCAATATATGTGCATGAAAACCCAGTTTTAGTGTAATATGCAATTTACCCAAAACCTAGGGTTCAATATGCAAATTACCACTGCAATAAGGTCCTTAATGATTCTTGTCATCATTTAGAGTAAATAAAATGAGAGGGGCGCCTTTTTTGAATTAATTTGGAGGAGAGAGAATCTTGATATTAAAATAATCAAGATTTAATCCTAATTGAAACTCTAATTCGATTTAGGGAAAAAAATGAATGTATTAGTTAAAGGGCCTTCAACCAAAATTAAAATGGTTGAATTAAGATGTGTGTGGATAAGCCTAAATCCTTGCAAAGGCACGAGCATATCCTAAGGAGGTGAAATTCCACTGACCATTATTATAAGAAAAAGAATTTCCACTCAAATATGGATATTCTTATTATAAGGGTTAAGGTGCTTAATTTCTTTTCCCTTAATTCATGGATAATGGAAGGGAGTTCGGTGGGGATATATATGCCCTTGCATGAAAGAAACCAAGGGGGAAGTGGTGGCAACAATTTTGGAATTTAAAAGACTTTTATAAAGTATCTTCTCTCTCCTCAATTTTCTTATAAAAGTACCTTTTCCAAGCCAAATGAAAGGCTTTATGACCCCACTTCTTCTCCTTGCTTGCAAAACCGACCAAGAAGGCTAATGACAGCAGGGAGCATGTCCCCAACCTGTTGGTAAGCCTTTGATCTTCGTTCTTCATGATTTCATGGTGAAAATCATAAAGCAATGTGTAATTCCTTCATTTCTTCACTCAATCTTCAATTCTAGCCAATCATTTCACTCCAAATCTTGAAGTTGAGCCTTGGAATAGTTGGATAAGCTTCATCCACCATTAGAGCCATGTATCTCGGAGCTTGGAGATCAGATTTGAGGCAAGTTTTATAGCTTGAACCCTTTTTCATTGTTATTCAACCATTAATCTTGTAATTTCAATGATTCCTTCATTATCTTGATTAATTGCTGGTTGAAATTGATTAATTAATAAAATTAGAAGTTGTTAGAACTTCAGGGACGAAGATTTATGATGATTACATCATCATAAGCACACACCTCCCCAAATATCTTGGGCAAATGGTTTGGAAGTTGGGACCAAACGGTTTGCAAACCGTTTGAGAGCAAACGGTTTCAAAACCGTTTGAGTGAGTTGACCAAGGGTTTAACGTTTGATATTACTGTTCCTAATTATTTTGGTTAATGACCCACCAAATTTTATGAATTAACTCCAAAGGAATCATGAGTTGAAGGCTAATCAATTAGGTAAACCTAATTGGATTAAGTGCTGATTTCCAACCTGATTAACTTGACCTTTTTGGGAAAACGGTTTCAAAACCGTTTGAGGGAGTTGAAAAAGGGTTGACCGTTTGAGATTCCTGTTTATAATTATTTTGGTTAATAACTTACCAAAATTTAGGGGTTAATTCCAAAGGAATCGTGATTTGATGGCTAATCAATTAGGGAAACCTAATTGGATTAAGTGCTGATTTTTCAGCTTGATTAATTCGACTTTTTGGGCAAATGGTTTAAAAACCGTTTGAGAGCGTTGACCAAGGGTTTACCATTTGATATTCCTGATCCTAATTATTTTGGTTAATGACTCACCAAATTTTATGGGTTACTTCCCAAGGAATCGTGAGTGGAAATCCAATCAATTAGGCAAAGCCTAATTGGATTAAGTGCTGATTTTCAACTTGATTTATTTTCCTTTTTGGGCAAACGGTTTCAAAACCATTTGAGAGGGTTGACCAAAGGTTGAACGTTTAAGATTCCTGTTCCTAATGATGTTGGTTAAAAACTCACCAAATTTTATGGATTAATTCCAAAGGAAGCATGAGTTGAATGCTAATCAATTAAGCAAACTGTAATTGGATTAAGTGCTGATTTTCAACTTGATTGATTTGACTTTTTGGGTTATTTAACCCAAACGGTTTCAAAACCGTTTGGGGATTTCCCAAACGGTCTCAAGACCGTTTGGAGGTCACCCAAGACTGTTTGTAGGTCTAGGGTTGTATATGGTTAAGTGTTTGTAGGACAAAATATATGGTGTTAACCTTAATCGGCTAAGTGCTGATTATGCATTGGAATGAGTTGATGTTTTGGGTTGATTGACCCAAACGGTTTCAAAACCGTTTCGGAACCACCCAAACGGTCTCAAGACCGTTTGGGGATCACCCAAGACCGTTTGTAGGTCTAGGTTTAAGCATGGTTGACCAATTGAAGGTCTAAAGGTACCAAATCACTTTGTAATTAAGTGCTGATTTGATGATCAACTCAATCGCTCAAACCCTAATGATTTTTCACTAGAATCCAAGGGTTGGATGAGACAAACGGTCTCAAGACCGTTTTGAGATCATCCAAACGGTCCCAAGACCGTTTGGAGGTCACCCAAGACCGTTTGGAGGTCTAGGGGTGAGTATGGTTAAGCAATTGATGATCCAATGATACTAAGTTAAAGTGTAATCAATTGCTGATTTGGTGATCAATCCAATGATCCTAAACCTAATTGGTTGACTTGGATTTTGATGATGTGATGGTAAAATGGTCCCAAGACAGTTTGGTGGTCATACAAACGACCTCAAGACCGTTTGGGGTCAGGTCATGTTCAATTTGGATGATGGTTCAATGGTTTCAAAGTAACTAATCTTGCATTGATTAGTGTTGAAGGATCATCGATTCCAAACCCTAATTCAATTGATTCAAACCCTAATTGAGGACTAAATGAGGGTCAATTGAGGGTCAAATCAGTTGAAGGTTGACCTATTTAACTCAATTGAAGTATGAGGATAGGTCCAATTGATGATTGGTTCCATGAATTCAATGATTGAAGGAATCAATATTGAGAACCCTAAACCGATTGGTGTAGTTGAGACCATCTTTGGTCCATGCGGTTTTGAGGAGGTTTGGACCAAATGGTCTCAAGACCATTTGAGTCCAAAACCTAACGGTCTCAAGACCGTTTGGGACCAAACGATCCCAAAGCGTTTGTACCCATGCGGTTTCAAAAGTCAAACTTGGGCAAACGGTCTTCACCTACTTGCTTGGGCAAACGGTCTCAAGCACCACCTTTACCAAACGGTTTCAAACCGTTTGAACCTTGAAGGACCAAGACCGTTTGGGGATAAAGTAGTCAAAGTTGATTGAGGACTCAATTGGTTAATCCACTTAGACATTTGTTGTAATTGAGGACTCAATTGATCAATTCAATTGGATACCTTATGTAATGGAGGTCCAAGGTGATTGAATCTCTTGAGAATAGAGATGATGAATGATTAATTGATCCAATGATGATTAGTAATGATGACCATTGAAGGTACAGAGGTTGAAACCCTAATAGTACCTAAGTGATTAGTGCCAATTAAGGGATGAACCCTAATTGCTTATAGGATCAATGACTTGGTACACTATGTTAATCATAGTAGTATGTACTTGATGGAAGGGTTGATATAACCTAATCAAGTTGAGATGATGATAGAATGAATTCATATATGAATATGATTCATGTGGTGATTAAGGGTATGATACTTAAAGTAGAGAGATCATGAAACCCTAATCATGAACATAAACCCTAATCGACAGGGTTATTATGTTCTAACCCTAATTGAGGGCAATTCTAAATGAAACCCTAATTGAGGGTGTATCCTTGTGAAACCCTAGTTTAAGGTGTATCTATGTGAAGCCTAATCCTAATAATGGAATAGTAGCTGATACCCTGAAAAGGGAAGTATCTAATGTGGTTGTTTATAGGCAACTTTATAATAAAACAATGCCTTAAACTAAGATAAGTCCATATCATGTGAGATAGTTGGACAATTATAATGTGTGGACTATGAATTATATGCTAAGGGTGAGTATTTGGTGATGGAATGTATTAAGAGGGGAAATACCTTAATACAGGATAAAGTTGGTTAACTCAAGAGGGTCTAAAATGATGAGAAAATGATACATCAAGATATGATGGTTATCACATTCAGAACTTCAGGGTTTATATACCTTGATATACTCCAAATCCAAAATAATTGGGTAAGAAATATATGAAGTGTGATATGCAACTATTACAATGAAATGTAATGAGTTGTTGCACTTGATGAGTGTTAATTAATGCACCTTGAAAATGGGGTTAAGCCCAAATGATGAGTATGATGTAGTCATACCATGATGAGGATGAGAAATGAACTCATTCCTTGAACTAATGATCATTAATGTTATATGATGAGACTAATGATCTTGAATAAATATTTATGATATCTTTGAATAAGTCGTTGCCTAGTGAGAGGTGACAAGATGTGAATGGCCTTGTGAGCCATGTGAATAAGTTGTTGCCTAGTGAGAGGTGACAAGATGTGTAGTGGCCTGATGAGACATGTGTGATGCTTGGGTAACAAGTATCATGTATACCTTGGTCAGATGACCTGAAGGTGATAGTTACCTAATAAATGGTAATGATGCTCAATGATGAGTGAAGGGTTTGAACACCCAAAACCATATGATTATGGTGATGAGAATGTGAAGGGATGAGAATTCCCAGTATTGAAATGAGGGACTGAGTTCCCAGGGTCTTTGAAAGACTGATAAACATCTGATGAAAGTAGTATATGTCTCTTTATAGCATTATTGTAATAAGTTATGTTTGAGACCTTGGATGATGCTACACGAAAATGAGAATGTACTTAATAAATCAAGTGAAATCTATTCATGTAGTGCTCTGACCATAGATCCATCATCGTCAGGAATAGGTGATGGTGAAACGAGTGCCCGCGGCAAAACCCGGAGCACATATTTTGAATATGTGGGGGTAAATGGGCGAAAACATCCTTATGTCCTCTTGAAGAGATTGTTGGAAGGTAAACAAGAAACCTCTCAATCCTTCATGAATATGTCAGGATGGATGTATCACAAATATCTCGATGATTGGGTTAGATGGTGTACACATCCCCCAATGATACTGAATGTCAGATCGATGAGATAAATAAGAAATCTCTCGGTTGGCGATGAGAGTGCAGTTGATGTTGTAACTCTATAGAGAAGGTGCCAGTATACCCTGGCTAGCTAGTTAGCAGAGACACGAGATGTCCTGTATGTGGTCTCGTACTGACTGAGACGGATGAGGTCATAAGAATTCAGCTCTTTTGATGACCTATGTATGATACCGATTTCGACTCCTAGCAGTGGTCGGTTGGAGTATGAGCGGTATACCTCATCTCCTCAGAGCATAAGTGTGATTGTAAAATGTAATAATCCATATAGCATGTTTTCTTAAGGATTGAATACAGAGATTCATTGGATGATGTTGCATTTCTTTGTGCATTTCTTAGTGGATAAATGTTAATTATGTTTCTTTATATTCTCTGCAAGGTAGACAGATGAATTACTTATCTACCATGGGTAGATGCAATGACCTCCTTGAGAATGGAGATTATCTTATTCTGTTCTATGATGAATAATTCTGCCTGATAATGTAAAGTAACCTCTGCTCAGTTTTAATTTAATAAACTGCAATAACAATGTTTTTGGCGGAGAGTTATATCTCTCGCTGGGGCAATTTTCAATTGTCTCACCCCTGTGGGAAACATTTTTAGGTATGCATGGGAGGCAAAGCAGAAATCCTAGAACAAGGAAAGAGCAACAGCAACAGCAACAACAGGGACATCAATAAGATCTCAGGTGGAGATATTGTCTATCTAGTCATACAGATAGTAGTCTTATGTGTCGTCTCTGTACTCTCAGGTCCTCAGAGTTTTTAGTCAGTGTCTTATGAATCAATCTGAGGTTTTGGCTTGATGCCTCGAGATTTGTATACTGTTTGTATATAATGTTTATAAGACAGTTGATGTTGTAATCTTTGAGAAGGAATGGTACATGTTGTGTACTTGTGAACCAGGATGAATTTGAAATACTTTGGTTCTTGGTTAAAGAGTTTTCCTGTGAATGGATCTCTTTGAAAAAGTTTTAAATTTTCAGTGATTTTCAGTAATCTGTTGCAAATAATTCGCTTCTGCATTAGTTAATCATATTTTCGCGAGACGGTCGCCACAATTAGTGGTATCATAGCTCTAGGTTCGCTGAGTCTACAGAGACATAGGACTAAGGTAGTAGAGTCTGTTCTGGTGTCATACAGTGTATCTGATAGTGTCTTCTTCTCGTATAAGAGAAGAACTTAAAGATGACTGGGTCACATGAGGAGATTGCTGCTGAGAGCAGCAATGTTGCACCAAGAAGAGGTGCATGGGAACAGGCAAGAGAGAGACAATTTCCTGAGAATCCTCTAGCTGATCCAACTATAATAAGAAAATCCTTCTTTAAGTGTTACTATTGGAGAACGTAGGGCAACAGTAATGTATATAGTGGATCAAGTTTTGGCAGTGTAACCTAGATTACCACTCCCAATGATGATGTTATAGATATCAACATGATTTGTAATTAGCATCAGCAGGTTGAAGTAAAAGGAAATGATGAATTTCTGGACTTAAACTGAGTCTATGCTCAACCATAGCCTATTGAATCAACCTTTGAGGAAGAGTTAGCCTGAGGCAGTGAATAATTCATGTGTTATGACAAGTTAGATAAGATAATGTCATGCAAATATGTTAGTTTATGAATTCCTGGATTAACTGAGAAAGGAAATAATTGAACTTTCCTTGATTAGTCCTATGAGGACTTATGTTTTGCATAGTAAAACATTACAAATGTTTTATGTTGTTCTTACCTCCTTGAGAAATGATGAGGTACAGAAGAGATGCCTGAATGAAATTCAGGGATGATAAGTCTTATGCTTGTGATAATATTGTTGGTATGTATGCCCATAGAGCAAGTCATATGATGATTGTAATGGGATACTTTGTAAATGATTTGAATAATAATAAAGGCAATTTCTGATCTATATGTTTAAACTATTTCTGAGATGATGGTGTAACATGATAGATGTCTAAAGAATGATGTTACTCAATGACGTATGCTTTTAGGTTAAGGATCTAAACGATGAGATCATACGGATGTTAAGAGTATACATTCTTGTTTGGTCCCTAGTCGGTTGTTATTATGGAAATAACCATAGACATCAATAACACTGAAGACTAGATTGTGTGTTGGTTGATGACAGAATCTCATTAGTCATGATATAGTGATATCAAACCAAGCACATAGGTACTTGTTAGAGAACAAGGTACCGGACAGACCCACCGTGAGAGTGATACATGGAACCATGACTTGGTAGTCACAGTCAGCTCTCACAGTGATGGTGGTGAGTGTTATTCTTAGACCTAAAATCACTACACTCAACACATGTCGTTGGGTACACTTTGACATCATCAAACGCAGTCCTGAAACATGGGTTGTTATAAAGGTGATGATTGGGTGGCTTTGACACATGGGGCTTTTGAGGGGTGAGTGATAGATATGGGATTTTTCCCTCCTTAGGGAGTTTGATATCCTTGGCCACTTGATGAGTAGGATTGAGAAAGGCATGTGCATGCACGTGTGAATCAATATGTGATATTGATGTCACACACATCTCACTCGGTCTGCTTTGAGATCAAGGAAATGAATGAATGTTGACAGGATGATTGTTCCATGCCTCGAGTTCATTCAGGATATCAGTGACAAAGGAATTATACATTCACTGTAACACCATTCACGAATTGTAGGATTGAAAGTTATTCTCCAACTTTCTATTTCACTTGGGTAGCACTGATGTGTGACTAGGCATCGCTCTTTGCTTGTGAAGTCATAAGTGTTATGGACTTTCACTGCTAACGTGAAATGGACCTGCAGGGTCACACACATAGGATTTAACCTGGAAGAGGAGTTTTGTCCACAAGCAATGTTTAGATTGATTACTAAAGGAGTTTTTAGTTCAATTAAACACTCACTCAATCGATAGCTCAATATCATAATGTTCAAGGTGTTGGACGTATTGATTGGAGTATCGGATTGATTGAAATCGCAATTGACTGATTCTGCACAATCTGCACTCCCAACCGATCGGCTCATGTGATAAACCGATCGGTTGAGCTTGATGAACCGGTCGGCTCAAGTGTTGAGCCGATCAGCTCAAGATCAGGGTGAACCGATTGCTTCAAAGGTTGAAACAATTGATTCAACTGGTACAACCGAGCAACTTGGGAAAGTAGGATTGGTGATAATTTTCCTTGCGTTTCACTTACCCAATTTGATTGGAACAAGGATTGGTATTCGATACCAATTAGAAACAAAAGAAGGAAAGTCAATCTGGGATCGACCAGGACCACCAACTGACCGGTTCACTTGTGAACCGACCGGTTGAGGTGTCCCAACCGATCGGTTGGTGCTCCAACCGACCGGTTCACTTGTGAACCGATCGGTTCAGGTTGCGAGTTGGTTTCTTTTGTGGAAAATCTTGAACCCTTCTACTCCTGCTTTTAGTCCCATATTGTCGGGGACAGAGAACCCTGTCCCATGACCTACCTATATATATAGGGGTATTGGGGGCTTCTCAGAGTACAACTCAGTGCAAGCCGGTTGCTCTGCAAAGTTGTCATTCTCTCTAGTTTTGGTAACCGAGATAGAGCCCGAGCAAGTGCTTCCCGCAAAGGGAGGTGCAGCAAGGGAAAGACAACTGCAGTTGCAATTGGCAGCAGGAGAGTGTGTTGGCGACTAGTACGTCAAAAGGAGGGTGTAACTCCTTCCACTTCCTTTTGGGACAAGGAGAGTGGAGTTCCAGGTGGTCCGTGTGGACTACTTCAGAGGCGGGAGGTCGCTGCCGCTCAGGAGGACAATTGTCATCCGACAGTCCGGTAGGAGGAGGAGTCTTCAGTCTCGGTGCGACCAGGAGCTGCAAAGACACCATCCAAGACTAGAGGTGAAGACCACGCAAGACGCGAGGTACTGTCGCCGAGCAAGCCTCGGGACAAGGTATGATTCACAAACCATCTATCCTATTATATAGACATTGACGCGATTCCTTTTGTTCTGGGTTTGGGGAGAAATTTTTTATTTCCGCTGCTTCTCTGCCTCCTCTAAAACCCAACAGTGGTATCAGAGCCACGTCAACTGTTCTATATTTTAGGATTATCGATATGATCGATTGTGGTTTGTCGCCTATATTTATTGCATGCGATGCGAATAATATCGGCTTTATACATGTCCAATCTACAAATCCCAAATATACATATATGATATGTAATATCAATGCACTCGATACACGTCACCCTTAAACGAGTTTTGTGGTGGATGTGTAGCATGGTTATGGCCTATAAACCCCTATATCTTTGTGTGGTTGTTTGTGTGGTTGCCTGCATCTCAGTCTGCACAATGATTCCCTTCTCCTATTCCTAATGTAACTCGAAATAATTCGAGAATTCTTTTCCTACCTTTGCTCCCCCCGAATGTAACTCGGGGTTTCACAATTCAATTGTTAATAGGATAGATTGTATTTCCTGTTATGTCAAAGAATGGTGGACAACCTGAGATGATCGGTTCAAGGCGTGAACCGATCGGTTGGTGATCCATACGGCCGGTTCGAGGAGCGAGACAAGCGGGTGGCAACCTGAGGAGATGCACGACGACCGGTGAACCGATCGGCTGGAGGCGCCAGTCGATCGGCTGGTGGCACCCGAACAACCAACCTGATGAAGAGCCGATCGGTCATGGAGATGAGCTGATCAAACCCAGAAAGGCAGGCACAAATTTCATCTTGTACAGGTTGCATGTGATGTAGACCTAGATGACCGTGATTCCTCATGGCTCGAGGAATCACAATAGGATGGCCATAATCATTGCTTTTTATCGTTTTTGCATGTTTTCTGTGGGATATAACATGTATATGATACATACTATATATTGTGGTGATTGGATATGTATATGTATATAAAAACCAAATCCCTCATTAAATATTAAGTTTTAGATGCCTTCCAAATGCGACACACGTGAAAAGCTTGATCGACCAAGTGTGGGCACGCCCAAACGTGGTGCACCGTCTATCTCGTGGAAGCGTGAAGGATGAATGTTTGGGTCTGCCCAAGCAGGGTACATGTTCATCGTGTTGGCTTTGGGTCGGACTTAACAAGGTGACCTAGATAGGATCTAGCACCTTGACGCATGGAGATGATCATTGCAAGGAGTTGCATATGACATCTTTCAAGAGTTGTATATGATGCAATTGGCAAGAGTTGCCTACCTGGAAGATCTGAGTTGTGGGTGACAACCCCAGCTGGTCCATGGCTCAGAGGATTTCGGGATCTTGACCCACTAGAAGATTGTACACTGTAATCTTCTGAATTGATGGTGAGGGCTATCAATTTGAGTCAAAATAGTGGGAGCGGTAATTAATTAAAGGCCTAATTAACTATCGTCAAATTTATTCAACTCAAATCAAAAGGAGTTTTGACAAATGCAAATTTTCTCTTGTAGAATGGCAAAAGAATCATCTTTTAAAATGGGCAAATTAATTGAGAATAAATTCCATAACTGGTTGAGGACTGTGAGAAGTGTTCTGCAAAATCCAGATATACCAGGAGCCTTAGAATCCACTCTATGTACTCTTAATGCGTTAGTGAAGAAGAAAGTAGGTAAGGGAGAGAAGTGTTCTCTCGCCAAACCAATTTCTTCTACATGGAGAGGATGGAAGGAACAATGGAAGAAGAAGTCAGAGATAGAGATCTCTACTTCTGGTGTATACGTGATAGAGATTAACTTACTACTTCTTCGTCATGGGTACTTGATACCGGATGCGGATCTCACATTTGTTCAAATGTGAAGGATCTTAAGAGAAGTAGGCCTTTAGGGAAAGGCGAGGTTGAACTACGTGTTGCCAATGGGGCAAGAGTTGCCACCAGTGCCGTAGGAACCTATGAGTTAACTCTACCAAGTGGGCTAATAATAGAGTTGAAGAACTACTATTATGTACCTGCCATAAATAGGAATATCATTTCCATCTCTTGTTTGGACAAAGATGGATTTGAATTTCTTATTAAGAATGGAAAATGTTCCATTTCTAAAGATGGGATCTTTTATGGCAGTGCCCCTATGTCTTATGGTCTATACTTGATAGACTTGGAGACAAGTGTATATAACATAAACACCAAAAAGCAAAAACTCAACGACTCAAACAAGACATATCTCTGGCATTGTCGTCTAGGGCACATAAATGAGAAGTGCATTTCTAGACTCCATAAAGATGGTTATCTAGACTCTTTTGATTATGAATCAATAGAGACATGTGAATCTTGTTTGTTGGGAAAGATGACCAAGACTCCCTTTTCAGGTAAAGGGGAGAGAGCTAGTGATCTATTAGGACTCATACATACTGATGTATGTGGGCCTTTTAGAACTAATGCCAGAAATGGGTATCAGTACTTCATTACCTTTACTGATGACTTCAGTAGGTATGGCTATGTGTACCTGATGAAACATAAGTCAGAAACCCTTGAAAAGTTCAAGGATTTCATGAATGAAGTACATAACCAACTTGGTAAAAGTATTAAGGCACTTCGATCCGATCAAGGTTGAGAATACTTGAGCCAGGAGTTTGAGGACCTTCTATGAGCCCGTGATATTGTATCACAATAGACTCCGCCTGGAACACCACAACATAATGGTGTGTCTGAAAGAAGGAATCGCACATTGTTGGATATGGTACGATCAATGATGAGTTTTGCTGATCTTCCGATATCCTTCTGGGGTCATGCTCTTGAAACTGCCGTGTTTACGCTTAACCGTGTACCATCTAAATCGGTTCAAAAGACACCATATGAGATATGGTATGGGAAGCGTCCCATTTTTTCTGAAGATTTGGGGTTGTGAGGCTTACGTCAAGAAAATGTTTCTTGATAAGCTTGGACCCAAATCCGATAAATGTTATTTTGTTGGATATCCCAAGGAAACGAGGGGATATTACTTATACCACCCAACTGACTACAAAGTGTTTGTTTCCAGGGATGCTATATTCCTAGAAAGGGAATTTATTTCCAAAGGAAGCAGTGGGAGGAATATATAGCTTGAAGAGGTTCAAGCCCAACAAGAAAACATTGAACCGGTAGATGTACCAGAGGAAAATGCAGATTCACAAGGTGTTGTGGAATCTCAGTCTCCTCAGGTAACACAAGGACCTCGTAGATCTAGTAGGACCCGCCTTGAACCTGAGAGGTTTGAATACCTTGTAACTCAGGAAGGTGGTGAGTTGATCATAGATGATGATCCAACTACCTACGTAGAGGCTATGGAGGGACCAGATTATGAGAAATGGCTTGAAGCCATGAGATCTGAGATGGAATCCATGTACTCCAAAAAAGTATGGACTTTGGTGGAACCACCCGAAGGGGTAACATCTCATACGAGAGATCGTACAGTGAGGAGATGCGAAGATTTGCAAAGTACCGACTGAAGACAACATAGCTGATCCAGTGACTAAGGCCCTTTCTCAGCAGAAGCATGATGGTCATGCTAGGTCACAAGGACTGTGTTTCCTTGGTGACTGGCTCTAAGTGCAAGTAGGAGTTTGTTGGTATGTATGCCCATAGAGCAAGTCATATGATGATTGTAATGGGATACTTTGTAAATGATTTGAATAATAATAAAGGCAATTTCCGATCTATATGTTTAAACTATTTCTGAGATGATGGTGTAACATGATAGATGTCTAAAGAATGATGTTACTCAATGATGTATGCTTTTAGGTTAAGGACCTAAATTATGAGATCATACGGATGTTAAGAGTATACATTCTTGTTTGGTCCCTAGTCGGTTGTTATTGTGGAAATAACCATAGACATCAATAACACTGAAGACTAGATTGTGTGTTGGTTGATGATAGAATCTCATTAGTCATGATATAGTGATATCAAACCAAGCACATAGGTACTTGTTAGAGAACAAGGTACCGAACAGACCCACCGTGAGAGTGACACATGGAACCATGACTTGGTAGTCATAGTCAGCTCTCACAGTGATGGTGGTGAGTGTGATTCTTAGACCTGAAATCACTACACTCAACACATGTCGTTGGGTACACTTTGACATCATCAAACACAGTCCTGAAACATGGGTTGTTATAAAGGTGATGATTGGGTGGCTTTGACACATGGGGCTTTTGAGGGGTGAGTGATAGATATGGGCTTTGTCCCTCTTGAGGGAGTTTGATATCATTGGCCACTTGATGAGTAGGATTGAGAAAGGCATGTGCATGCATGTGTGAATCAATAGTGATATTGATGTCACACAATTCTCACTCGGTCTGCTTTGAGATCAAGGAAATGAATGAATGTTGACAGGATGATTGTTCCATGCCTCGAGTTCATTCAGGATATCAGTGACAAAGGGATTATACATTCACTGTAACACCATTCATGAATTGTAGGATTGAAATTTGTTCTCCAACTTTCTATTTCACTTGGGTAGCACTGATGTGTGACTAGGCACCGCTCTTTGCTTGTGAAGTCATAAGTGTTATGGACTTTCACTGCCAACGTGAAATGGACCTGTAGGGTCACACACATAGGATTTAACCTGGAAGAGGAGTTTTGTCCACAAACAATGTTTAGATTGATTACTAAAGGAGTTTAGTAGTTCAATTAAACACTCACTCAATCGATAGCTCAATATCATAATGTTCAAGGTGTTGGACACATTGATTGGAGTATCGGATTGATTGAAATCGCAATTGACTGATTCTGCACAATCTGCACTCCCAACCGATCGGCTCATGTGATGAACTGATCGGCTGAGCTTGGTAAACTAGTCGGCTCAAGTGTTGAGCCGATCGGCTCAAGATCAGGGTGAACTGATTGCTTCAAAGGTTGAAACGATCGATTCAACTGGTACAACTGAGCAACTTGGGAAAGTAGGATTGGTGAGAATTTTCCTTGCGTTTCACTTGCCCAATTTGATTGGAACAAGGATTGGTATTCGATACCGATTAGAAACAAAAGAAGGAAAGTCAATCCGGGATCGACCAGGACCACCAACTAACCGGTTCACTTGTGAACCGACCGGTTGGTGCTCCAACCGACCAGTTCACTTGTGAACCGATCGGTTCAGGTTGCGAGTTGGTGTCTTTTGTGGAAAATCTCGAACCCTTCTACTCCTGCTTTTAGTCCCATATTGCCGGGGACAGAGAACCCTGTCCCATGACCTGCCTATATATAGGGGTATTGGGGTCTTCTCAGAGTACAACTCAGTGCAAGCCGGTTTCTCTGCAAAGTTGTCGTTCTCTCTACTTTTGGTAATCGAGAGAGAGCCCGAGCAAGTGTTTCCTGCAAAGGGAGGTGCAGCAAGGGAAAGACAACTGCAGTTGCAATTGGCAGCAAGAGAGTGTGTTGGCGACTAGTACATCAACAGGAGGGTGCAACTCCTTCCACTTCCTTGTGGGACAAGGAGAGTGGAGTTCCAGGTGGTCCATGTGGACTACTTCAGAGGCGGGAGGTCACTGCCGCTCAGGAGGACAATTGTCATCCGACAGTCCGGTAGGAGGAGGAGTCTTCAGTCCAGGTGCGACCAGGAGTTGCACAGATACCGTCCAAGACCAGAGGTGAAGATCGCGCAAGACGCGAGGTACTATCTCTGAGCAAGCCTCGGGACAAGGTATGATTCACAAACCATCTTTCCTATTATATAGACGTTGACACGATTCCTTTTGTTCTGGGTTTGGGGAGAAAATTTTTATCTCTGCTGCTTCTCTGCCTCCTCTAAAACCCAACAAATATGAAAAGGAGGAATATGATAGTATACAAAGTGCATACCACTTAATATCAGTATTTATATACCCTGGCCAGGTATACAACTATTGATGATAAAGTGGGTATGGAAACTCTTAGATTGTTGTCTTTTTGATTGCGCTGATCAAGTAGTCATTCTGAGACAATCTAATGAGTATCATGAAATTAGAAATATGGAATGAATAAATGTGTCATATCCTATGAATAATAAAGATAAGTATGAGATAATCTCAGATGAGCATGTTGTATGAGGGACTAAAAGTGTACTCCTCATAAGATAAGAATAAGAATAAGGGAGATGAACCATGTTCAATAATGCTGCCAGCATAATAAAGATCTTTCCCATAATGAGGAAATGGGAAATGTGATGAGATCATGAGATGATCATAAACATGCTAGATTAAAAATAAAAGGATAACAACATGCAATCATCCTTACAAATTCCAATACTAAAGGCAAGGAACCTAGGATGAGATAAAGAGTAAATGGTTCAAGAATAGTTGAAAATACATGAATTAATAAGAGGAATATGAATCCTTGTTTTCTTTCCTTTCAGGGACATGGCAATCAAGTGGGTCTTAGGACACTTGATGTGCATAAGATAAAGGAGTTCATGTATTGGATACTTAGAAAAGTATCAGTTATCTTGGACTTTGGTCCCAAGATGAGGACATATGAAACAATTAATGTTCCAAGATGAAAGGAAGAGATATATATGATGTGTTTCCAACACATGTGATAGATACCAAGGTGAAATATTTTGGTATCTGAGAGTTATCAGATGGGTTAGGTTGGCTACCTGGGGTGATCAACTATGAAATTAGTCTGGATGTATAAAACAATATGAACATCATATGTTAGGGGTTTATGCTCTGCATAAACATGATATTAATAAAGAATGTATGATGTTTCTCTGAACAAGAAAAGTGTTGTTTGACACAAAGTTGACTCTATAGTCAATGATGAGGAACAGTGGAGCATGTGCCTTGTGTGTTGATTCTATGAGAATCTTGTATGAAAACACTTTGTACTGATCAATGTTTTATGGTGTCTCCATAATAAGGAGATGTTATGTGAAGACTAGATAGTATGAAGAATAAAATACATCTATCTTCCTTTATCTGGGATTTTGGGGACGAAATCCTTATTAGGTGTTTATAATTTATAACACCCCTGACCTGGGTTATACTTTAACCCTAGGTGTTTTGATTAAGAAAGATGATTAAATGCTTAATCTCATCTTGTGAAAGGTAATTAGGGCTCAAGAGGAACTTATATTGCTATTCTAGTCCTTTTTGAACATTGTTGAAATCAATGTTTTGTTTGTTTTGGACTAATGTGCAAAATACCCAAGTTGAGGGGTTTAAGTGCAAATTGTGCATGATAATATGTTCCTCATGTGTTGAATAATCATTAGAGTGAATATGATGCTGAGGTGTGGCTTATGGAAGCCTGAATACTAAGAAAGAGCTGATAAAGCAATGTATGTGCATGAAAACCCAGTTTTGGTGTAATGTGCAATTTACCCAAAACCTAGGGTTCAATATGCAAATTACCACTGCAATAAGGTCCTTAATGCTTCTTGGCATCATGTAGAGCAAAGAAAATGAGAGGGGTGCCTAATTTGAATTAAGTTGGAGGAGAGAGAATCTTGATATTAAAATAATCAAGATTTAATCCTAATTGAAACCCTAATTTGATTTAGGGCAAAAAAAATGAATGTATTAGTTAAAGGGCCTTCAACCAAAATTAAAATGGTTGAATTCAGATGTGTTTGTATAAGCCTAAATCCTTGAAAATGCACGAGCATATCCTAAGGAGGTGAAATTCCACTCACCATTATTATAAGAAAAAGAATTTCCACTCAAATATGGATATTCTTATTATAAGGGTTAAGGTGCTTAATTTCTTTTCCCTTAATTCATGGATAATGGAAGGGGTTTCGGTGGGGATAGAGATTCCCTTGCATTCAAGAAATCAAGGGGGAAGTGGTGGCAACAATTTTGGAATTTAAAAGACTTTTATAAAGTATCTTCTCTCTCCTCAATTTTCTTATAAAAGTACCTTTTCCAAGCCAAATGAAAGGCTTTTATGACCTCACTTCTTCTCCTTGCTTGCAAAACTGACCAAGAAGGCTAAGGACAGCAGGGAGCACGTCCCCAACCTGTTGGTAAGCCTTTGATCTTCGTTCTTCATGATTTCATGGTGAAAATCATAAAACAATGTGTAATTCCTTCATTTCTTCACTCAATCTTCAATTCTAGCCGATCATTTCACTCCAAATTTTGAAGTTGAGACTTGGAGTAGTTGGAGAAGCTTCATACACCATTAGAGCCATGTATCTCGGAGCTTGTAGATCAGATTTGAGGTGAGTTTTATAACTTGAACCCTTTTTCATTATTATTCAACCATTAATCTTGTAATTTTAATGATTCCTTCATTATCTTGATTAATTGCTGGTTGAAATTGATTAATTCATGAAATAAGAAGTTGTTAGAACTTCATGGACGAAGATTTATGATGATTACATCATCATAATCACACACCTCTCGAAATATCTTGGGCAAACGGTTTGTAAGTTGGGACCAAACGGTTTCACCAAACCGTTTGGTGACTTTGCAAACAGTTTGGGAGAAAACGGTTTCAAAACCATTTGAGTGAGTTGACCAAGGGTTTAACGTTTGATATTACTGTTCCTAATTATGTTGGTTAATGACCCACCAAATTTTATGAATTAACTCCAAAGGAATCGTGAGTTGAAGGCTAATCAATTAGATAAACCTAATTGGATTAAGTGCTAATTTCCAACCTGATTAACTTGACCTTTTTGGGAAAACAGTTTCAAAACCGTTTGAGGGAGTTGAACAAGGGTTGACCGTTTGAGATTCCTGTTTATAATTATTTTGTTTAATAACTTACCAAAATTTAGGGGCTAATTCCCAAGGAATCGTGATTTGATGGCTAATCAATTAGGGAAACCTAATTGGATTAAGTGCTGATTTTTCAGCTTGATTAATTCGACTTTTTGGGCACACGGTTTAACAACCATTTGAGAGCGTTGACCAAGGGTTGACCGTTTGAGGTTCCTGATACTAATTATGTTGGTTAATGACTCACCAAATTTGAGGGGTTAATTCCCAAGGAATCGTGAGTGGAAAGCCAATCAATTAGGCAAAGCCTAATTGGATTAAGTGCTGATTTTCAACTTGATTTATTTGCCTTTTTGGAAAAACGGTTTCAAAACCATTTGAGAGGGTTGAACAAAGGTTGACCGTTTGTGATTCCTGTTCCTAATGATGTTGGTTAAAAACTCACCACATTTTATGGATTTATTCCAAAGGAAACATGAGTTGAAGGCTAATCAATTAGGCAATTCGTAATTGGATTAAGTGCTGATTTTCAACTTGATTGATTTGACTTTTTGGGTTATTTAACCCAAACGGTTTCAAAACCATTTGGGGATTGCCCAAACGCTCTCAAGACCGTTTGGAGGTCACCCAAGACTATTTGGAGGTCTAGGGTTGGATATGGTTAAGTGTTTGAAGGACAAAATATATGGTGTTAACCTTAATCGGCTAAGTGCTGATTTTGCATTGGAATGAGTTGATGTTTTGGGTTGATTGACCCAAACGGTTTCAAAACCATTTGGGAACCACCCAAACGGTCTCAAGACCGTTAGGGGGTCACACAAGACCGTTTGGAGGTCTAGGTTTAAGCATGGTTGACCAATTGAAGGTCTAAAGGTACCAAATCACTTTGTAATTAAGTGTTGATTTGATGATCAACTCAATAGCTCAAACCCTAATGATTTTTCACTAGAATCCAAGGGTTGGATGAGCCAAACGGTCTCAAGACCGTTTGGAGGTCACCCAAGATCGTTTGGAGGTCTAGGGGTGAGTATGGTTAAGCAATTGATGATCCTATGATACTAAGTTAAAGTGTAATCAATTGCTGATTTGGTGATCAATCCAATGATCCAAACCCTAATTGGTTGACTTGGATTTTGATGATGTGATGGTAAAATGGTCCCAAGACAGTTTGGTGGTCATCCAAACGACCTAAAGACCGTTTGGGGTCAGGTCATGTTCAATTTGGATGATGGTTCAATGGTTTCAAAGTAACTAATCTTGCATTGATTAGTGTTGAAGGATCATCGATTCCAAACCCTAATTCAATTGATTCAAACCCTAATTGAGGACTAAATGAGGGTCAATTGAGGGTCAAATAAGTTGAAGGTTGACCTATTTAACTCAATTGAAGTATGAGGATAGGTCCAATTGATGATTTGTTCCATGAATTCAATGATTGAAGGAATCAATATTGAGAACCCTAAACCGATTGGTGTAGTTGAGACCATCTTTGGTCCATGTGGTTTTGAGGTGGTTTGGACCAAATTGTCTCAAGACCATTTGAGTCCAAACTGTCTCAAGACCGTTTGGGACCTAACGGTCTCAAGACCGTTTGGGACCAAACGATCCCAAACCGTTTGTGCCCATGCGGTTTCAAAAGTCAAACTTGGGCAAACGGTCTTCACCTACTTGCTTGGGCAAACGATCTCAAGCACCACCTTTACCAAACGGTTTCAAACCGTTTGAACCTTGAAGGACCAAGACCGTTTGGGGATAAAGTAGTCAAAGTTGATTGAGGACTCAATTGGTTAATCCACTTAGACACTTGTTATAATTGAGGACTCAATTGATCAATTCAATTGGATACCTTATGTAATGGAGGTCCAAGGTGATTGAATCTCTTGAGAATAGAGATGATGAATGATTAATTGATCCAATGATGATTATTAATGATGATCATTGAAGGTACAAGGGTTGAAACCCTAATAGTACCTAAGTGATTAGTGCCAATTAAGGGATGAGTTAATTGCTTATAGGATCAATGACTTGGTACACTATGTTAATCATAGTAGTATGTACTTGATGGAAGGGTTGATATAACCTAATCAAGTTGAGATGATGATAGCATGAATTCATATATGAATATGATTCATGTGGTGATTAAGGGTATGATCCTTAAAGTAGAGAGATCATGAAACCCTAATCATGAACATAAACCCTAATCAACAGGGTTATTGTGTTCTAACCCTAATTGAGGGAAATTCTAAATGAAACCCTAATTGAGGGTGTATCCTTGTGAAACCCTAGTTGAAGGTGTATCTATGTGAAGCCTAATCCTAATAATGGAATAGTAGCTGATACCCTGAAAAGGGAAGTATCTAATGTGGCTGTTTATAGGCAACTTTATAATAAAACAATGCCTTAAACTAAGGTAAGTCCATATCATGTGAGATAGTTGGACAATTATAATGTGTGGACTATGCATTATATGCTAAGGGTGAGTATTTGGTGATGGAATGTATTAAGAGGGGAAATACCTTAATACATGATAAAGTTGGTTAACTGAAGAGGGTCTGAAATGATGAGAAAATGATACATCAAGATATGATGGTTATCACATTCATAACTTCAGGGTTTATATACCTTGATATACTCCAAATCCAAAATAATTGGGTAAGAAATATATGAAGTGTGATATGCAACTATTACAATGAAATGTAATGAGTTTTTGCACTTGATGAGTGTTAATTAATGCACCTTGAAAATGGGGTTAAGCCCAAATGATGAGTATGATGTAGTCATACCATGATGAGGATGAGAAATGAACTCATTCCTTGACCTAATGATCATTAATGTTATATGATGAGACTAATGATCTTGAATAAATATTTATGATGTCTTTGAATAAGTTGTTGCCTAGTGAGAGGTGACAAGATGTGAATGGCCTTGTGAGCCATGTGAATAAGTTATTTTCTAGTGAGAGGTGACAAGATGTGTAGTGGCCTGATGAGCCATGTGTGATGCTTGGGTAACAAGTATCATGTATACCTTGGTCAGATGACCTGAAGGTGATAGTTACCTAATAAATGGTAATGATGCTCAATGATGAGTGAAGGGTTTGAACACCCAGAACCATATGATTATGGTGATGAGAATGTGAAGGGATGAGAATTCCCAGTATTGAAATGAGGGACTGAGTTCCCATGGTCTTTGAAAGACTAATAAATATCTGATGAAAGTAGTATATGTCTCTTTATAGCATTGTTGTAATAAGTTATGTTTGATACCTTGGCTGATGCTAAAAGAAAATGAGAATATACTTAATAAATCAAGTGAAATCTATTCATGTAGTTCTATGACCATAGATCCATCATCGTCAGGAATAGGTGATGGTGAAATGAGTGCCCGCAGCAAAATCCGGAGCACATATTTTGAATATGTGGGGGTAAATGGGTGAAAACATCCTTATGTCCTCTTGAACAGATTGTTGGAAGGTAAATAAGAAACCTCTCAATCCTTCATGAATATGTCGGGATAGATGTATCACAAATATCCCGATGATTGAGTTAGATGGTGTACACATCCCCCAATGATACTTAATGTCAGATCGAGGAGATAAATAAGAAATCTCTCGATTGGTGATGAGAGTGCAGTTGATGTTGTAACTCTATAGCGAAGGTGCCAGTATACCCTGGCTAGCTAGTTAGCAGAGACACAAGATGTCCTGCATGTGGTCTCGTACTGACCGAGATGGATGAGGTCATAAGAGTTCGGCTCTTTTGATGACCTATGTATGATACCGATTTTGACTCCTAGCAGTGGTCGGTTGGAGTATGAGCGGTATACCTCATCTCCTCAGAGCATAAGTGTGATTGTAAAATGTAATCAGCCGTATAGCATGTTTTCTTAAGGATTGAATACGAAGATTCATTGGCTGATGTTGCATTTCTTTGTGCATTCCTTAGTGGATAAATGTTAATTATGTTTCTTTATATTCTCTGTAAGGTAGACAGATTAATAACTTATCTACCATGGGTAGATGCAATGACCTCCTTGAGAATGGAGATTATCTTATTCTGTTCTATGGTGAATAATTCTGCCTGATAATGTAAAAGTAACCTCTACTCAGTTTTAATTTAATAAACTGCAATAACAATGTTTTTGGCGGAGAGTTATATCTCTCGCTGGGGAAATTTTCAATTGTCTCACCCCCGTGGGAAACATTTTTAGGTATGCATGGGAGGCAAAGCAGAAATCCTAGAACAAGGAAAGAGCAACAGCAACAGCAACAACAGGGACAGCAATAAGATCTCAGGTGGAGATATTGTTTGTCTAGTCATACAGATAGTAGTCCTATGTGTCGTCTCTGTACTCTCAGGTCCTTGGAGTGTTTACTCAGTGTCTTATGAATCAATCTGAGGTTTTGTCTTGATGCCTCGAGATTCTTATACTGTCTGTATATAATATTTATAAGATAGTTGATGTTGTAATCTTTGAGAAGGAATGGTACAGGTTGTGTACTTGTGATCCAGGATGAATTTGAAATACTTTGGTTCTTGGTTAAAGAGTTTTCCTGTGAATGGATCTCTTTGAAAAAGTTTAAAATTTTCAGTGATTTTCAGTAATCCGCTGCAAATAATTTGCTTCCGCATTAGTTAATCCTATTTTCGCGAGACGGTCACCACAAGAATGCATCCCAGTCCTTGCTTGGAGGCATCAGTGTAAATGACGTACGGTTTGCCTTCAATAGGTAGAGAAAGAACTGGAGCAGATGTCAGGCGTTGCTTTAGCTTTTGGAAACTATCCTCACACTCAGGCGACCAAACAAACTTGACATCCTTTCATGTCAACTTCGTCATAGGAAGAGCGAGCTCTGAGAAGTTTTTGATAAACTTCCTGTAGTAACCTGGCAGACCGAGGAAACTACGAATTTCAGATGGATTCTTTGGAGCCTTCCACTTGGTCACTGACTCAACCTTTGCAGGGTCAACAACAATGTGTCCTCCAGAAATGACGTGACCCAGAAACATAACTTCTTTAATGGCCAGAACTCACACTTGGAGAATTTAGCATAAAGTTGATTTTCTCGCAGTGTATTGAGCGCCAATCTTAAGTGCTCGTGATGTTGCTCTTCCGACTCAGAATATATCAAGACATCATCAATAAAAACCACGACGAATTGATCAAGGTAGGGGCGGAAAACTCGATTCATCAGGTCCATGAAAGTAGCTGGGGCATTGGTCAAACCAAACGACATGACCAGAAATTCATAATGCCCATATCTGGTTCTGAAAGTTGTTTTGGGGATGTCTTAATCCTTCACTCTCATTTTGTAGTAGCCACTCCGCAAGTCCATCTTTGAGAAGACAGTGGCAGACTTGAGTTGGTTGAAGAGATCGTCAATTTGAGGCAGTGGATAGCGATTCTTCACCGTGGCCTGATTAAGCATGCGATAATCCATGCACATCTGCATAAATCCATCCTTCTTCTTTACGAACAGGACGGGGGCTCCCCAAGGAGAAATGCTTGGGTGAATGAACCCCATATCAAGAAGTTCCTGAAGCTGCTTCTTTAACTCAGAAAGTTCAGCAGGTGCTAGGCGGTAAGGCAGCTTCGAGATGGGAGAAGTCCCAGGTGCAAGCTTGATGGAGAATTCCACTTCACGAGTAGGAGGCAACCCGGGTATTTCTTCAGGAAAGACATCAGGGAAGTCCTTCACCACCTCTATTTCATCGAGAGCAGGGAGCGTGGCTTCAAGAACTATGGAGGCAAGAAATGCCCTACACCCTTGCGAGATAAGCTTTTTGGCTTTGATAGCTGATATGACGAATTGTCGTTCTTCTCATTTCCTGCCTTTTACACAGATTCTACCCTCTACAGGGTGCAACAAGTTAACCTTTGACTCCTCACAAAAGAGGACTTCCTTGTAGCTTTTTAGCCAGTCCATGCCAAGGATAATGTCAAAGACAGACATTTCGAGCAAGATAAAGTCATATGGAAACATCTTTCCCGATATACACAGGTCCAGGGTTGGAAGCTTGAGATAAGAGGAGCATATTCTACCACTAGGGGTTTTGACATCTAGCACATGGTCCATTAATTCAGACTCTATCTCTAGCATAGCAGCAAACTAAGTAGATATAAAGGTATTTGACGAGCCGGAATCAAAAAGTTCTTTGACAGGATACATATTAAGATGTAGGGTACCTTCAATCACATTATTCCCATCATCAGCCTCTTCAGCATCAAGAGCAAAGACCCTTCCATTGTGCCTCTCCACAGGCGGATGATTTCCTTGCCGATTAAGGTTGCGGTTGTTGTTGTTCTGGTGATTGTTGTTGTGGTTTTTGTTGTTGTTCCTCGGGGGTGGATTTTGTCTTTGTTGCTGCTGTTGGGCGGGAGCCTGTCCTCAGTTGAACCTAGGATAGTTTGGCCTGATGTGACTGACTTGGACACACTCATGACAGATAGGGGCAGGCAGATCATTCCTTTGATAAGGTACGTTGCCAGCTAGACATCTCATAGGAGGATGAAATCGGGAGCAAGTGTTGCACCTATCACGCCCTTGTGGGCCACCATGGTTCTTCTGCTTGCTGTTGTTGTTCGAACCAGAAGCGTGAAAGCTAGGGTACGCCTCCACGACTAGAGATTTATCTAGCATTTGTTGGAAGGTGAGAGGGAGCTGGGGCACCAGGTGACGCCCTATGATGTAGTTGAAACCCTCAAGGAAGACGGTCGCCCTCCGCTCATCAGCTAGACCCACAACATAACATTCCAGCACCAGGAAACGTTGTACATACTCAGAGACTGACATATTCCCTTGCCGCAGACTGTAGAACTCATCCTCCTTCTTCTTCAGGTAGGCTATGCAGATGTACTTTTCCCGGAATATCTGGAGGAACTCATCCCAGGTCATAACTGTTGTGTCTCATGTGCGGGTTATCCCATTCCACCATACCCTTGTCGGGCCATCCAAGACATAAGATGCAAAGCGAACTTTAAGATGTGGGGGACATGCCATGCCATCAAACACTACTACAGAAATGGCTTATAAAGTCACTTTTCAAGGTGTCGGTTGTATACAAAAACCGACACATAAACCCTACTGTGTCGGTTTGGAACAGAAACCGACATCCAATCCGTGAAGGTCGACCAGACACGGGTACCGCTTTTATTAAGTGTCGGTTAATTAATAAAAAACCGACACCTAAAATCAATCGCCAAACCCAAAATTCCAGCGAAAAAATTGGCTCCAATATTTTACATATTGCGTCGGTTCGTAACTAAATAACCGACAACTAAAGGGTATTCGTGAGATAGGAATAGTTGTCGGTTGTCATTTAATCAAAAACTGACGACTATAATCTAGTATAGTTGTCAGTTTGTGGCAAAGAACCGACACTGTTGGTTTAGTTGTCGGTTTTTTAAAGAACCGACACGTATTTTCAACTTAATAGCTCACCCTACCCGAACGATTCTTCCCATTTCCCTATTTCATTCCCGATTTCCCTAGCTCCGGCGATTTCCCTTGCTTCCTGCCGCCGCCACCGCCGCTCCTTCCTCCGTGCTTGCCGCTCGTCACCGTCGAGCGAGAAGCAGTCAGCCTCCCTCTCCGCCCGCCCGCCGGCCTCCCTCTCCGCCTTCCGGCCTCTCCTCCACCGTCGGCCTCTTCTCCGCCCGCCGGCCTCTTCTCCGCCCGCTGGCCTCTTCTCCGCCGTCGCCGGTAGCAGCTAGGTATCCTAGCCTCGCCGCCCTCTCCTCCGCTCCTCTCTTCGCCGCCGGAAGCTGCTAGGACTTTGCCTCGGCCGCTGCTCCTCTTCCCTCAAGGTGCCCGCCCTGCCTTCTTCTTCCTCTGCTCGTCTTCCCTCAAGGTTCCGCCCTACTGTTGGGCATTTTTTTTTAAATTTATTTACTTCTTATGAGAATCAGTTTTAATTAGGGCTCATACACATATTGATGTCTAACACCTAAATGAATATCTAGTTAGTGTATTTTCCTAGTATCGTGAAAGATTCTCAATCGTGTGTATCAAATGGGATTCTTATATATATTCAGATCTTAATGTTATAAATGGAAGACTCGAATGTTATAAAATCCCATCAAAGTAGGTAGAAACAACTTATATATATTCATATCTTAATAATTCCATGAAGTGCACATTATCTTACTCAGGAAAAGTATGTGTATAATGTAGGATTAGTTCCATATAATGGTTCTATTTTAGTAAGCACCTAGAAACCCGTCCAAGATTTACTCATTAGGAGCATTTCCTCGTTTGTTCTCTAAGTACATTTGTAGACTTCTTTTCAAGCTATCATGTCTACCACAATAAAGTTGGTTATGACAAGCAATAAAAGGTTAACTGATGTTATACAACTTTTTCTGAAAATATATAACATCGTTATATGTACTTACACTTTGTTAATACTAATATTGTGCAGTCTCTGTCCACCCATAACAGTCACTATGAACTGGGCCTCTATGTCAATGTTAACGTTCCCTATTGAAGAACAATTGGACATCATCCTAGATGATAGTTCCTTAAACCAATTGGTCATACCCAAACATTGGTGTTTTCTAACAGGAAGACACTACATGCCTGGTAAAGTGACCATAACTTTTGGTAATTATTCACATGTTATCGAGGTTGAGTATGATTTGGTGGGAAATCTTGTATCAAAATCCAGTTGGCGTGATTGGATTGGAGAGCTGCATGTGGTCCGTTGAAATAGGCTTTTTCTCCATCCAGTTGGCGATAATTCCATCAAAGTTTGGATAACCAACAGCAACTGCGAGACCCCCGATCATCTTCTGCGGTATGAGCGCACGACGTCGCATATCAGCTCGGACAAATCTGAATCTGAGGCCCCTGTCAGTTCAGATTCGTCTAAATACAGTGAGGAGCTTCGTGACACAGCTTCATCATCAAAAAGAAGTTACTGATGCATGCGGGACCATGTTGGTGTAGTATTTAGTTGTCTATCTATCTAGACTTGTCTGTAGTAATAGTTTTTTTAATTATGCGCATGTTTAGGGGTACACCAACCCCTTTGTTTAGTTATTGTTATAACTGAAAATCTTGGGCCCAGTTTTCTTGCATTGGATGTATCCCTTTGAACGATACATGAGCGTTTTTAAAGGTGATGTTCGAAACCGTTATCGGCCTGAAGGGAGTATTATTGAAGGTTATGTGGCGAGAGAGGTTATGGATTTCTGCAATGACTTTCTCAGTGGTATTGACACTCCTGATAATGACAAGAATATTGATGAGCTATTTGGCAAAGGAATTTTGGGATCACGTGTGAAAGTAATCAGCCGTGAGCAGTTGGAACAAGGTCATTTGTATATTTTACACAACATGGACGAAGTGAACGTTTATATCGAGGAACATACCAATTTCATCAAAAGACAATATCCTCGAGCCAATACAATGTGGCTTGCTAGAGAGCATAACAAGACTTTTATTAAGTGGTTTGAAGATAAAGTCTTACATCAACTATCTCAAACACCAGATGATATTACTAAAACTATCAAATGCCTCGCCTTTAAACCAAAGTTGACTGTTATGTCTTATGAAGGGTATGACATTAATGGATTCACATATTACACAAAGTGCCAAGATGATAAGAGTGTCGTCCAAAACAGTGGGGTCACCCTTCAAGCATCGACTATGTTTTTTGCAAGTGCAAAGGATAAGAGTCCACGTGAAGCTAAAATGTCATATTACGGTGTCATTGAAGAGATATGGGAATTTGACTACATAGATTTCAGAATTCCGCTCTTCAAATGTAATTGGGTTGATAACACCAAAGGAGTTATAGTGGATGAATTGGGTTTCACTTTAGTGAACTTTGAAAAGATTGGCGAGAAGGTTGAACCATTCATATTGGCATCACAGGCGAAACAAGTATTTTATATCAATGATCCTACAAATGATAAATGGTCGGTTGTTCTTCATGGTAAAAGACAGTTCATTGAAGATCCTATAGATGAAGAAGAGTACTATGATAAATATGATGACTCCAGTCCATTCTCAGTTGGGTTTCCAACTCCAGAAAATATTGAAGCTAATGATGACTTATATGTGCGCGGAGATCACAATGAAGGATTGTTAATTGATAAAAGATCACAATTTTAGAGGCATGCATGTTTATATTTTTTTATTGAAGCTAAATGTTTACTTTTTTAATATCAATATCATTTTTTGATTTGATGTTTCATTATCTTCTAGTTAATACAAATGCTAAACATTGTGGGAGGGTGATAAAGAACTATAGGACCAATCTCACCCGAGATTACATACGCGATGCTGAGAGTAGGTTCTTGATCTATTCCAATTCTAAACATTGATCAGTATTTCACTAACTCTACACTAATAATTTTTGTTTGTATTCTCTTTGAAAAATAAATATAGGAAGAAGGCTATGCAGGACGGACATGACATAGCTATACAGGATATGCAAGAAGAATCCCCAATGAAGTGCAGCACACACAAGTGGTTCAGATTCATATAACAACATGACAGACTAACACATATATAGTGCATAACAACAGCAGCTCTGAATTTACATACAACACTAACTTAGTACATATATAGTGGACTAAGGTGATGATACCACCTGCTAAAATAGGTTACCGACTACATGTTACGACTGGGAGGTCGTGATTCAGCAACGTATGCATTAGCAGGAGGACAAACAGATCACCATGTGAGGACAAACATATGGTGATCTGTTTGTCCTCCTGCTAATGCATACTATTTCTGAATCACGACCTCCCAGTCGTAACATGTAGTTGTCGGTAACCTGTTTTACCAGGTGGGATCGTCACCTTATAAGTCCCACTATATATGTACTAAGCTAGTGTTGTATGTAAATTCGACACTGCTCTTGATATGTACTTTATATGTGTTAGTCTGTCATGTTGTATGGACATCGATTGTATTGCTCAGGTATTATATAGTATCATTAGATAATATGAAATATATCAATCTTATTTATAGCTCATTAATTATATATATACATCATTCTCTTTACAGGTGTTTAAAGCTGACCCCACTACAGGAACGGACTTACCAGATGTACATGCTCCCTATACGATGGGAGAATTAAATGAAGTAAGAGAAGAATGGGAAACAACCATACAAATAGTGGGGATTTTGTAAATGAATTTCTGAATTATAATATGTGTGAATGTTTCTACATGTCTAGATGTTTCTACATGTGTCTGAGTGAAAATGAATGAAAGTGTTGGTTACTATATGAATGTTTCTACATGTGTGAATGTGAATGAATGAAACTATAGATTGCTAGCTACATGAATGTTTCAAAATGTGTGAAAATAAAATGGAACTGCAGGTTGTATTGCTAAATGCATGTGTGAATATTTTTGTTGTTAAATTTGCAGGTTTGTGGCTTGTTTTTGGCTGATATCAATGGATGTCGTAAAACCTACAGTTCAGTTAACTGAACTGCAGGTTTCTCATCCTGCGACCAGCCACAGCAGGTCTGCAGGTCTGTAAAAAAAAACAATAGGTGTCGGTTATTTAGATATAACCGGCGCCTATTTCCTGTGGCGCGAACATATATGGTGTCAGTTTCTTAATACAAACCGACACTGATAGTGCCCAAGCTGGTGCCAATAACAGGCGTCGGTAATTGTAAACAACCGACACATAACTTTACAGTGTCGGTTATTTAAATGTAACCGACACATATTCTTTTGGCGCGAAGACATATTTCGTCGGTTGTTGGCTTATAGCCGACACTGATAGCGCCCAAGATGGCGCCCTTTCTGTGGCGCGAAGGGTTTGGGCGTCAGTTTCTTATCTAATAACCGACGCCTATAGTCCCCTGATGGCGCGTTTTCAGTCGCGCGCGAAGAGTTTGGGTGTCGGTTCTGGAACCGACGCGTAATGGGTGACCTTTTAGTGTCGCCCACATAGGCGTCGCTCGGAAACCGACACTAAAGGCCATAAATAACCGACACTAAAGGTAGGTTATGTAGTAGTGAAATGTGCGCTCTAGGGCTACCACCCAATCATCTTCCTTGTCTACCATGTTGTTCTCAGTTTCCCCCTTGAAGTAGGGAGGTTTCATCTTGATGAAGTCATTCAGGGTTGGCTCGTTAGGCTTGTTGGCATGGGCAACAGCTACAGTAAGCTGCCCCACCAAGGTCATGGAGAGTAGCTGTCTCAGCATCGCAAACTCTTGCTCATGAGTCAGAGGTGTCTCAGGAGATTCAGGGTTGGTGTCATCATTATTTGAGCTTTCACCGAACAAGCTACCCTTCATGAAAGACAAGTTTTAGGGTAAGATTCCTAGGAGTATAAGATAGAAAAAGATAAGGCTACTATTGCCTATAGGCATGCTATTTCGGGCGTTCAGTATCAGATCAGGCCAGGCTGGGTCATATGAGCTCAGGAGTCCTCATGACCAAGCTAGTGGGGCGGAGGAAAATATTGCCAGCCCCCAAGCTCTGACCCTTTCTAGACACCATCACTTTCAACATCACGCCCTAGTAGCTACCCTACAGGCTCTGATACCATGCTGTAAGGAGGCGAGATCACCCCCCTACTTAAATTTAACGGAAAATACAATACATCCTTCAAATTATTAAGAACATTTTGATGGAAGGATGCATGCATAATAAATCCATTTAAATAAGCATGGACCAAATACAACCATTGTCAATAGTAGCAGCGGAAGAAAGTAAGATGAGAAAAACTGAACTATTACATAGATTGTTCCAAAAGAAGAAGTAGATAAGAATCTAGGCTATTACAAAGCTATTATTTCTATAGTTCATAACATATATATTTTTGAGCAAGGTCTTAGCAGCATCAACCTTGCCATGATATCAACTTCACTCCTGCCCCGGGTTTCCTTGTGCTTGCTCTAGCCCTTATCCTGGTTCTGGGTGGTTGGGGAGCACCCAACAAGAGAAAGATAGAAACGTATGTGTCACAACATAATAAAGTACAAGAAGCATAATAAGGAATGGAAACATAAAGATTTTCTACACTAAGAGTGTTCAGTAGTATGAGGCATATAATTCAAATAGGATTTCTGCCAAGCATATAAGTCAAATATAGAGCAAGCATGATTCATTATGACTAAGCTAAACTAACATAGGGTGAGGAACCTACCAACCTCAACCAGGAGGAGAGGGGAAACAACTTCCCAAACCTCAAAAATATATATAAAGTGGCAGGGGGACTAAAACCCCAGTGCCCTATGGGTGACTTGTACTCATGTACACTATATTAGTTAACTAGTCAAACTATCATTATCATGCTTACAATTTACATTGGCAGATAAAGAAAATAACAATGAATCAAGTGGGGCCCAATGACCCAAACATTTCCAAGAGATAATCATAAAAGATGTTCTTACAATAAGATTTCATATTGGATACTCGAATGAACAGTTTAAGGGAAACATGTATATATCAAGATCTCAATCACATCAACAAGGCAAGTGGGGTCACATGACCCATATTCATAAAGGAATAACAGTATAGCAAGAATATGCATCATAGTTACAAATTTTCATGTCCAAGTAGAAGATGGAGAATATTATCATAAGTATGTCTCATATGGGAAAACTAGGTTAAACATGATAGGAAGCCCAACTGAGCTGTTAGAATGCACATACATGTTCTTGCTTTCTAGATTATCCCTTATCCACTAAGATATCAGGTCCAAACTCACTTTAACCTAGGTTCAAAGATTAATGCATGTATTAGGTTACTTAAATGTACTTTAAGTGTAAAATGTCCACATTTATAACCCATGGGTAAAGGCTTTGGATTTTCGTTCTGAAAATAGGGCCAAATGATCCCTAATATTTTTCTACTCAAGAAAACATATTTTCTTGTCAAAAACAGAGTTAAAACACTATTATTATCATTTTTTTATCACTTTATACATTTAAATCAGTGTTTGAATTAATTAACAGGTGTGTAATAGAAAACAGGGTTCAAAACTTGAAAAATCGGATTCTACATGATTTTATCTTTCCAACGAGTATTTGTTTGTATTTTTCCGACAACCGAGCAATTTTTTATGAATTAAACAAGATTGACCAATTAATTGCTAAATGGGTAAAAAAAAACAAGTTCAGATGACGGATCTGCCCTTGGCGAGAGGATCAAGAAGGAAGGGCGCGCGAGGGCAAAATGGTAAAAATCACCTGAGCTTCTTCAAGCTCGGGGCGCAGCCATGGGCCGTGGGTGTAGCAACGTGGTTTGGGCAATTTTGCGTTTCTCCACCAAATTCGACGTTCATGTACTCGAAACGAAGAGGATCGAGAGAGGAACTCACCAAACCAAATGATTTTGACTATGGTTCCTCCTATCTCCGTAGAGAGGGGCTACAATATCATAGGGAAAAGCTCCTCTCCGGCTGCTTCCCCCGCTTCCTCAGTCAAAATTGGTGGTGTGGGAAAGTTGCTAAGGGGCCGACGGAGGTGCGTGGGTGGTCTTTTATAGATGGGGGAGCCCGTGGAACCGAAGCGGAGGTGGCCGTGATAGGCCATGGCCGGCACCGCTTGGCGTTTCAGCTATGTTGCACCTCACTGGATGAGTGAGAGCTCAAATGAGCTGGAGGGTCGCTACAAATCTGTAGGTGAAGAAATTTCTAGAAAAGATGGAGAAACGAGGGAGAACGGTGGAGATGAAGCGAGCCGCAACCACTCGTTGCTCCTACAGTTAGCCGAAGGTAGGAGATGAAGAGCCGACCATCGGATTGGATCCACATCCATCTTGAACCGTTGGATCATGGCCCACAATGGGCCTGACGCGCATGACAGCCATTTAAAGCTGAACTTAGGCTTAAATGACGCAAATCAATGATATAATGATGGCTATTAAGTCACACTATATTAAAAACTTGTTAAATGCATTTGGAAGGTCAAATGAACTCCAAATGACCTCAAATTTTAACCATAGGTTGCTAATGATGTCTAGATTCATTCTATGCAATTATATTTGTGTTTCACCCAACCTTTGGCCTCCAATAATTATTTTGATAATTAAAGCTTATATTAATATAATGCTTAAGCAAATAATTATGTGTTGCTTTTATAAACAACCCTTGATTCCCAAATTCGAGATTTGGAGTCCAAGGGTCCTCCACCCATTAAAAACATGCATTTGTAAGATTAATTATCCCATAATAAGAGTGAGGTATGAAAGTTGGTTATTTATTCATCATTTAATTTACACTTACTAATTAAATCACTTCTTATCCATTAATATTTATTGTTGAGCTCCAACATTATCCATGTGGCAACACATCCCATTATCATACAGATAATGAGGTGTTACGCGAAAATGTGCGGAAATCACCATAACCACAAATTATGAAAATACGGGTTAATTAAAACCGATTGCGGAAAACTGATGAACTATGAGACTATTACTTTCCAGTCCTCATCCTGCACAGAAACATGTCATATATACATATACGAGGTATGATACGTGTTCACAGCTTACTGAAACAGCTGTCCATCCATCACATGGGTTCATCACCTGTTCATATATACAGAGGCCCGCATCCGGCCAACAACAGGATATACAAACAGCATCGATTGTTCGTCGTGAAACATCATCAAAACACTATCAAGGACCTGAGAGTACAGGGATGACTCTAGACTCTACTACAAAACATCCAAAATAGCAGCATATCCATCGCTTGCCTTCTACTGCTCTTCAAGCTGCTCGGCCACAACACCACGACCACGACCACATCTACCTCGACCACTTGAAAACCAGCAGAGTGAGACAATTGAACAATTGTCCCAGCGGGAAACATAACTTCCCACCGCAACTACAGAACCTCAGGAGCTTAAGCTATAACAATAGGTAATTAAAAGCAGGTAAAACAAGAGCAGTCTATATATGTATATATTTATAGCAAAGCTATTCTTACCGACAAGCTCACCAGCTGTACACAAACATATAACCAGATGTCTCTCAACGAAACATGATTGACAAGATATATCACTATGTAACATGATTATTAGAACAAGATTGCCATATAACCTGAAAGGTACAACAGAGATATTTACACAAACAAGGCCTCAACCAATGTTTCATGTTTGATATAATCAATGAATACTAAACGGCTGTATTATGTGGTATTATGCCCCAAGGATTTGAATCGTACCATTCAAATCCAACCTCTGACTGCGAAGCCCAAGATTGGTGCCATACAAGGTCAATGGAAGAGCCAGACTCCACAACCTCCCAGCGCGTGGTCAGTATACGAGCACAACACAAGCACGACCTTAGTCACATGCTGAAGTGGTCTAAGCCACAGGGTCAGCTCCATAGGCTACCCTCACTCTAGCCCGCCTTGGTATAGGTCTCGACGCTAGTACAACTGAGCCACGGGCCTGATCACCGTACTCTGAGCCATGAACGCATTCATGCTCTTCACATCACATATCCTGAGCCATGGGCATGTTCACCATGCTCTATATACGTATCTGAGTTTGTAACTGAAGTTACACTCTTACCTCCTTACTTTAGGCTAGGAGTAACTTCACATATTCAACAATATGCACTCCAGGTTAACCCGTAGGAGAACCCGTTTCACCATCACCAAGTCCTGACGATGATGGATCTATGGCCAGGGCAAACTACATGATATGATTTCACTATGATTAATTAGTATCTTTTAGATGGATTGCAGGATTCAACCAAGTTATATAACATGCAAGATGTAACAGAGAATAAAGAACATTATATTATTATTGAAACCTCATCAACCTGATCCATCACAAGGATCCAGCATCACATGTTACCACTTGGCCTCTTGCCAACCATCCAGATCCATATCAAGGATCATCACATACCATAGGATATCAATCCTTCATCATGTACCGTCACTGCCTCTCAAGGCTCACATCATCATCATGGGACCAACACATTACATATATAATCTCATAGAACAAATATCAAGGTAATATTACTCATCACATATGTCACATAGCCCTTTCACGGCTATACATCACCTGCATGGTTAGGATACACAATAACCATAGATTCAATATAAGGAATATGCTCACTATCATGGGCTATCATTCAAGATAATTTATTCATCAATATTACACCATTTGATGATCAAGCTTGTTAAGCACATCATACCATAATCATGCCTACCCTTATCTCAGGTTTATCAAATATTCAAGGTATTCACTCTATATAGAAATCATATTGAGTATACCGAGCAATCATAATTGTCACCATCCATTACTATTTTCATTATTATCCATATCACTAAACAACCATTAATGTAACTACCACTTACTATTGCCATTAACAAATAAACATAAGGATTACCTCAGGTATCTCATTACCACTACCTTCCTTATCATCATCATATATTACCATCACTTGATATTATTATTAACATCATTGCTATCATTAACATTATTGCTATCATTAGCAAGCTATTAGTGTAACTGTCACCTAACATCGTCATTACCAACATATACATTGTTATTGTTATCATTAGCATTGTGCATAAATGTTCACTTCCAGGACACATGAGACCGTCATTTCAAAACCACATAACCCTCACTAAACAACTCACAACCTCAGCTAACATAAGGGAGTGCAGCAACGCTGCGTTGCACCCATCACGCATCAGGGGTGTCGGGCTTCCATGCCTATCGGGCAACGCCCGTCACACTTATGCCACGACGCCCGTCACGGGCCAAAACGCAATGCCCGATATGCTAGGGATATCGTCCAGCTCACACCTCACCTCAACCGCCAGGAGAGAGAGGGAAGGAGAGAGAGAAGAACTCCCACATAACGTGCAGCAGCAACTCAAGGCCTATCGGCCAGCACACACCAAAGAAAAAGGGTGTGACGCCCGTCACAACCCAACCCTGTTGGCCGGCAGACATCAAGAAGAGCAACGCCCGTCAGGGCTACCGGCCACCAACAACCATCGTGCTCAACAAGGCCTATTGGCCGACTCACCAGACATAGCCTGTCGTTCAACTCCAAGGAACAAGCCACACATGGCCCTGTCATCCAACGCCAACAAACCACCATGTCCTACCTAGTCTATCGTCCGTCAAGAACAGAGGTGTTGCTTATCACAAGAAGATATCGTTCAGCACAAGGAGATCATATCGTCCAACAAGAGGTATATCGGCCGACACTCATCCTAGCACCACCTATCGCCCAACACAAGGGCAGGGGTATCGCCCAACACACTGAAACAAAGGAGGATATCGCCCATCACAAGGGCAGGTCATCATCTACCTCCATCTCATGGAGACTCAAACCCTAGAAAACAAGGTGCGCAAGGAAACCCTAAACCCTAAGGAGGATCGGCCACCAAAGTTGCACAAGCAAGGTACAAAATCAAAGAACTAAGCTAAGCTACTAACATGCAACAAGATCATAGCTATAGGTAAAGAAGTTAGGGTTAGAAGATATGAAACCCGCCTTGATGCAAGGAAGAAGAAGCACTTCGAGCTGCAAGGGATATCGTCCACCAAGCTGATCCAAGAAGGTGTATCAGACACCACTGCTTCACCAGGGAAGTGTATCGGCCAACCCAAGTAAGATGGAGAGGGGTATCGTGCACTCAAGGTGGAGGGGAGACCAAAAGAGCAAAGGAGACTAAGGCAAGGAGAAAAGCTACTTATATAGAAAGAAGGGGAGGAGAAACCAAGGTACAACCATGCAATGTGTCGCCCACCCAAGGGATACTTGTCCTAGGGTTCAAGCCAACACATTAGCAAGGCATGGGACACTTGTCCTAGCTAGGCACCAAGTGTCACCAACCAAGGTCAAGCCACATGGGCGACACAAGCAACAACTCCTGCTGGGCGACACAAACAAGCTGCTGGGTGATACACCAAGGTGTTTGGATGACACAAAACTTCCTTGGACGATACAAACTCACCTTTGGACGATACAAAGCAAGCCATGGCCGACACAAGGCTCAACCAAGCCCAAACAACACATCTCAAGGCCCAAACAAGCTCAACTCAGGCCCAAAGGGCTCAAACAACAAGCCAAAGCCTTCCTCTCAACCCTAAAGGAAGCAAAGAGGGGAAAACATCTCACAAGATGACCAACTTGCACACAAAACCCAAACTTGGGTTATTTGCAAGTAGCCCATCGAACTCCCAACAAAGCATAACAAAACCCTAATCACCACTTAAAGGTGATTAGCAAACACCAAAGCATCAAGATCAAGCTAAACAAATAGGGCAAACCCTAAACGCAGGTCAGGGTCCTTACAATCCATTAGACAACAAATTCGTGGTTTAATGGTAAATTGCATAATTACCCCATCCATATATTAATTTGTGGTATTTTGTGCATCTAACCCTCAAATTGGCATGAAATGTACTTCAATCATCAATTTCTCAAATATTCAATATTAAGGACACAAAATTGGAGGAGAAAGAAATTAACATAAAAATTGAGGTGGAAATGATAATTTTATTGAAACTTAGGATGTTACATTTTCCGGCAAGAGTTCATCAGCAGATACTTTCCAAAGATGTATCTGGACGAGAAGATTAACCAGTTCAAGTGCCTGCACCAAGGAACGATGAGCATCACCGAGTATGAAGTGAAGTTCATGGACCTACTGAGGTTTTGTCCTCACATGGTGGCGACAGATGATGAGCAGATCAGACATTTTGAGAAAGGTCTGAGTGCTGAGCTGACAACACCTGCTGCTGTGTTGGAGAACCAGGAGCGGTTTGCCACATTTGTGGAGTCTATCCGAAGGATTGAACGATCAATCAAGGAGAAGAGAGAGACTATGTCTAAGAAGAGGCCTACTTAGTTCCAGAGACAGAGGTTTGATGGCTTCAAGAAGCAAAGGTTTTCAGCACCTTCTGGGTTAAGAGGTTCCAGTGCACCGTCTCAGTGGTTCCCGAGTAAGGGAAGAGGATATGGTTCTTCACCATCGAAGGCACATGTACAGCTTCAGTGGTAGTGACAGGGCCATCTAGGCCACAATTTGAGGATAGGGCATGCTATATCTGTGGACAGACAAACATTTCAAGTTAAATTGCCAAAGGAGAGATGTTGAAGTGACATAACAGCTGAGGCAGAATCAGCAAGGGTCAGATAGACAACAACCTAGTAATAGCAGAGGGCGAGGATGCGGTCAAGCGTTACAAGCGGGATCATCTGCTCAAGGAAGCAAAGGATGAGGATGACAGCAAGCAACGACGCGATTCTATGCTATGAGTCAACCGGAGGCGATCGTCAACCCACGAGTGGTGATAGGTCAGATGGAGTTATTTCATTTTGATTTGTCTTCTTCTTGCTTTATATCTGTTCTGGTTGTCCCGGGTGCTACACACTCTTTTATCGCTCGAACTATGCTTGAAAAATGTCTTTTACCTATTAGTTGTAAGAAAGATAGCCTGTTGTTAGAAACCCCTCTTGATGATTCCTCGATGCTTCGAGAAGAGTGTCCATCTTGTGTCTTATCTTTTTCGGGACATAGTATACAAGTGAATCTTATACCACTTGAGATGCATGGATTCAATGTGATCCTTGGGATGGATACCTTAGAGAAGTATAAGGTTGTGTTGGACTATGGTTCCAAGCAGGCAGTGTTTGATAACGGTGGAGAGAAGTGGATCTTCCAAGGAGATAGGAAGATTCTTCTGATGTGTTTGGTGTCAGCTATGGTGGAAGAAAAGATGTTGCAGCAAGGTTGTAAGGTGTTATTAGTTCACGTTGTGGATACTAAGGTGAAAGGTCCTAGCCTTGAGGAGGTGACGGTTGTCCGAGAGTTTGCAGATGTGTTTCCTAATGAGTTCCCCGGTGTTCCCCCACCCCAAGAGATTAATTTTGAGATCAATCTGGTACCAGGAACACAGCCAGTTGCATAGACACCATATAACATGGCTCTAGCAGAGATGACAGAATTGAAGAAGTAGTTACAAGAGTTGTTGGAGAAAGGTTTCATTTGATCGAGTGCGTCGCCTTGGAGCTCTCCAGTGTTGTTTGTTAAGAAGAAGGACAGATCGATGTGGTTATGTATAGATTACCGACAGTTGAACAAGGTCACGATTAAGAATAAGTACCCGTTGCCGAGGATAGATGATCTATTTGATCAGTTGTGTGGCGCTACAGTATTCTCGAAGATAGACCTACGGTCTAGATACCATTAGTTAAGAATCAAAGATGATGACATACCTAAGTCAACATTTAGGATGAGGTATGGTCACTTTGAGTTTGTGGTTATGCCGTTTGGGCTAACCAATGCACCTGCTGCTTTCATGGATCTAATGAACTGAGTGTTCCATCCGTTCCTAGATTAGTTTGTTGTAGTCTTTATAGACAACATTTTGATCTATAGTCAAGATAGTCAGGATCATGAACAACATCTTCGACAAGCATTGACTCTTCTTTGCCAACATTAGTTGTATGCCAAGTTCAGTAAATGTGAGTTCTGGTTTAAGGAAGTGACATTCTTGGGACACGTGATATCAGTTAAAGGAGTCAGAGTGGATCCTAAGAAGGTAGAATTAGTGGAAGATTGGGAACAACTAAAGACGCCAATGGAAGTCTATAGTTTTCTGGGTTTGGCAGGATACAACCGGAGGTTTATAAAGGATTTCAGTATGATCGTGTTACCGATGACAAAGTTGACCAGGAAGGATGTACCTTTTGTCTGGGATGATCGTTGTCAGCAAGCTTTCCAAAACTTGAAGGAGAAGTTGACTAGTTCTCCAGTGTTAGTGCTTCCAGAGCCTGGGAAAGGCTATGTTGTTTTCTGCGATGCTTCCAAGAAGGGTCTAGGGTGTGTGCTGATGTAGGAAGATCATGTGGTTTCTTTTGCTTCGCGACAGCTTAAGAAACACGAGGAGAACTATCCAACACATGATTTGGAGCTAGCTGTGGTGGTTCATGCGTTAAAGATTTGGAGACACTATATTTATGGGGAAGTGTGCCAGATCTTTACAGATCATAAGAACTTGAAGTACATCTTCTTGCAGAGTGAGCTGAACATGCGACAATTTCACTGGATGGATCTCGTCAATGATTATGACTACACCATTGAGTATCATCCTGGTAAGGCGAATGTGGTGGCTGATGCGCTTAGCCGAAAGTCTTCTTCTCTCCTATGAAGAAGGCACAATTGAGTTCTTTGGTATGCCATAGACGGGATATGTTTGTCTCCTTGCGGAAGATGAATGTGCAGATGGAAGTTTCCTTATTAGCAGGATTGTTGGCACAGATGCAAGTAAAGCCTACATTGAGACAACATATCAAGGATGCACAATAGAGAGATGCTTCAGTCAGTCGATCAGATCAAAGTTCGGCAGTGAAAAGTGTGATAGGTTCCATGAGTCAGAGGATGGACTGGTTTGTTATTGTAATAGGATGGTGGTCCTCGATGTTGATGATCTGAGAAAGATAGTGTTTTGGGAAGCACATACATCGATGTATGCTATGCATCCAGGAGTCACCAAGATGTATCATAACATGAAGGATCTATATTGGTGGCCTGGCTTGAAGAGAGATGTAGCTCAGTTTGTGGCTAAGTGTGTGGTATGCCAGCAAGTCAAGGCTGAGCACCAGAAGTCGGCAGGTACATTGCAAACCCTGCCGATACCACAGTGGAAATGGGATCATATAACTATGGATTTCGTAGTTGGTCTGCCAAGGACAACTAATAATCATGATTCCATTTGGGTGATAGTGGACAGATTGACAAAGTTTGCCCATTTCATACCTGTAAAAATGACATATACAGTAGAGAAGCTTGCTCAGGTGTATGTAGATGAGATAGTGTGTTTACATGGTGTACCAGCAACGATAGTTTCTGACAGAGGCCCTCAGTTCATGAGTTGTTTTTGGGAACAGTTGCTCAAAGCATTGGGAACGCAGTTGAGGTTCAATATCGCCTTCCACCCACAGACGGATGGACAGTCTAAAAGGACTATTCAGACTTTGGAGGATCTTCTCCGAGCTTGTGTTTTGTAGTTCCTAGGTAGTTGGGACGTGCATCTCAGTTTGATAGAGTTCACCTACAACAATAGTTATCAGCAGAGCATTGACATGGCTCCTTATGAGGATTTATATGGAAGGAAGTGCATATCTCCTTTATGTTGGTATGAGTCTGGCGAGTATCCGATTTTGGGTCCTGAGTTAGTACAATAGACAATAGAAAAGATCAATGTGATACAACAACAGTTGAAAGCGACACAGGACAAACAGAAGTTGTACATACATAATCGTCGACGACCTTTAGAGTTCCAGGTAGGAGATAAAGTGTATCTCAAGGTCTCACCCTAGAAAGGCATGTTGAGGTTTGGACAGAAAGGCAAGTTGGCACCCAGGTTTATGGGGTCATACCTGGTAATAGCGCGTGTTGGCAAGGTAGCTTACAAGTTAGAGATGTCGCCAGAGTTGCACAGGTTACACCTAGTATTCCATATCAGCATGCTGAAGAAAAGTCATCCAGACACAGGGACAGTGATACAGCCAGTTGAGGTTGAGCTTGATGAGGATATAACCTATGAGGAAGGTCCAGTGATGATCCTTGACAAAAGAGTGAAGAAGCTAAAGAGGAAAGACTTGGTTCTTGTGAAGGTTCTTTGGCATCATCGTGATGTTGAGGAAGCCACGTGGGAGCTTGAGGAAGAGATGAGGAGGAAGTATCCCTTGCTTTTCTCTTCGGATTTCAGGGGCAAAATCCCTTTGTAAAGGTTTATGGCTTGTAAGGCCCCTGACCTCCGTTTTGGGCTTATCTTGTTTGCTTTTCCTAACCCTGGTGTTTAGTTTCTTGCTAATCACCACCAGTGGTGATTAGGGTTTGTTTGTGCTTTGTTGAGGGTTGGAGGTGCTACTTGCAAATAACCCAAATCTAGGGTTGATGAGCAAGTTTATCACCTTGAGAGGAGTTCCTCTCCCTCCTTGCTTCCTCTAGTGTTGAGAGGAAGGGTTGGGCTCGTTGCTTGAGTTGCCTTGGGCTTGGTTGAGCCTTGTTGGGCTTTGTTATGCCTTGTTTGAGCCTTGCCTTGCATTGTTGGACCTTGTGTCGAGCAGGAGAGCCTTGTGTCAGCCATAGGTGTCCCGACCATGGGTGTGTCACTGAGGTGGGTGTGTCACCCAGGTGGGTGTGTCGCCCATGTGACCTAGCTTTGGTCGTGTCACCTTACCTTGGGCAAGTGAATATCCTTTGCGGATGGGTGGAATGGCATGTGCATGCGACTTGCAAGGTGGTAAGACGTTGGACAAGTGTCCCTAGGTGGGCGACACATTGCCTTGTTTTCTCCTCCATCCTCTTCTATATATGACTCTTCCTTCTCTTTCTTAGGATCCCTTTAGTTCCTTGTTGCCTCCTCTCTTCCTTGGTGCACGATACACCTTCCCTTGGTGCTTGGTGGCCGATCCTCCTCCTTCTCCTTGGAGTCTTCTTCTTCCTCCAGTGGTGGCCGAACCCTAGAGTGCCTTGTTATTCTTCTTTTGGTGGTGCTTGAGCTTGGGAGATTGGTGCTAGGAGCTTGGAGCTTGCTTAAGGAGGGTTACATAACTTCTAACACTAACTATACTACCTTATTTTATGTTGCATGATTATATATGATTATGATCGGCCATGCATGTTGTTAGATATGTTTCTTGATCTAGCTTGTACCTTTAATCTTGTGGGTATAACTATCTTGTTGTTATGGTTGATGATGTATACCTTTGGACCTAGTCGTCCGAACCTATAGATTAGGGTTTCCTTTGGGGCAACACCCCTTTGTCTCCTTTGGTCTTGAGAAGTGAGTTCGGCTCTAGTGATATAGGCAACACCCCTCTCTCTTGGTTGTTGAGAGGTGAGTCTATACTCTAGTTGTTTGGGCAACACTCTTCTCTCACCATGGATTTGAGAGGTGAGCCTTTGGATGAGAGATGACCTAAGTTGGGGTGATCCATCATGTTGCCTGATTGGTGATGGAGGTTGTGCAAAACCCCTCTCTCTTGGTTGTTGAGAGGTGAGATGATTCTCTCAATCTTTTAGGGTTTTGATGATGGTGAGCTTGAGCTTGAATATGACCTTGTCGGGATGGGCTTGGTTCCTTACACGATGCACCCTTGATGAGATGTTGCCCGACACCCCTTACCCCTGGTTTAGTCTTGGACGTTATGGTCATCTTGAGTGTTGTTGGCTTAATGCATGATAGGATCATCTTGATCTTGTTGGTAAGCTTGGGCGATATGCCTTGACTGAGATGACCCCTTTACCATGTTGGTGTCATCCCTTGGACGATAAGGTGCCTTGGACAACATGAAGTCTTGGGCGTCATAGTATGCTGGTTGGACGATAGGGCGTCTTGGGCACCATGCTTCTCGTCGACATGCCTCCTGTTGGGAAGGTTGGCCAATAGAACTCTAACCCTAGTACACGATAGCGTCCTTGTCCGATAGGCTTCCTGGTCTTTATGGGTGTCTCTTGTGCGCGACACACCTCTAGCTCAAGATGCACGACACAACATCGCCCGCCTATGGATGTTGAGCATCACGGGTTGCTCATTGCCTGGCATGGCTTTACCCGACGTAGTGTTGTGCTGCTGCACGCTGAGGCGTTGCAGATGCTGGTGGTTGCCCGATATGCCTTGTCGTTGGATCGTCCAGTGTGTGGTTAAGTGATCGGCCGATAGGGCTCTAGTGAAGAACGTTACCCTACCCGGTACCACCTATAGTGAGGGATGTGTGGCCCGTCACATTTCTAGTGAGGGTAGCGGGCACCTTTGGTGAGGGTTCTGACCAACCTGGGAAAACTTAGCTAGTGGTTCTTTATCATGTTTTTGCACCTTTGGTGCTTAAGGGTTATGGATGGTGGTTGTAAAGCAATGCTATGTTTTATACGATAAGATGCTACTTGTAAATGGATGCCCATAACTTGATAGCTATGATGTAACTAATACGGTGTATGTCTCATACGATTGTGATCATGACATGTGCATCTACAAACCCTAATAACATGATGATCGGCAAGAGCTATGATTGGTGATTTTAAGTTATCTCTTTGACGTGCATACTAACCATGCAGGTGTATCAGATGAATTCATAGCCAGGTAAGAGCTATGAGGTATATGTGTTTGAATAACACCGCATCATGAAATAACGTACATCACTAGTATGATGTGATAGGTCTAGGAATCTGATAAAGGCTAAGTGCCTAGTTGAGTTGTTATCCTCTGATGATGAGATCGGGGATTGTTATCCTAAGAGATGATGTAAGATGATAAGAATGCCTTGAGAGGCATGGTTTCCTATGATGAGGGATGGAGATCCCAGGATAATGAGATAGTGACAGTAATAATGTAATTTAAGGTTATGTATGTGTTATAACTTGGTTGCCTCAACAATTCACTTAAAATATACTAATTAATTATAGTGGAACATATCATGTAGTTTGCCCTGGACATAGATCCATCATCGTTAGTAGTTGGTGATGGTGAAACAGGTTTATCCTGCGGGATTACCTAGAGCGCATATTATTGAATATGTGGGGTTTCTCCTAGCCAAAAATAGGAGGATTAGAGTGCAACTGCGGTTGTAGACTCAATATGTTGGAGCATGGTGAACAAGCCCATGGCTCAGGATGTGTGATACTAGAGCATGAATGCGTTCATAGATCGGGAGCACGGTGAACAGACCCATGGCTCAAGGTTTATAGTGCCGAGACCTGTATCAAGGCGGGCTAGAAATATGGGTAGCTTGCGGAGCTGACCCTGTGGCTGAGGCCACTCAAGCATGAGACTGTGGTCCTGCTTTGGTTCTCATGCACGGACCATGAGGAGGTGAGGTCATAGAGTCTGGCTCTCTCATTGACCTTGTATGGCACCGGCTTTTGGGCTTCGCAACTGATGGTTGGATTTGAGTGGTACGACTCACTTCCTTAGGGCATAATAATACATAATACAACCGAGTAGTATTTATTGCTTAAGGCAAAACACGAAACATTGGTTGAGGCCTTTCCTGTGTAGTTGATCTTGCGTACCTTAAAGTTACTTATATGTTCTTTATGTTATCCGGTAAGATCTTATAAATCTCATCTTGTCAATCATGTTCCATAAAGGAAAACAGGTTGTATGCCTCCCGGATATCTTGATAAGTTGGATTTTATCATAAGACCTGCTCAGTATGCTACTCATATTATTTACTTATGACAATAATCTGTTGTAACTGCTTTAATCTTCTGAGGTTTTATAGTTTCGATGGGGAGTTATGTTTCTCGCTGGGACTATGTGTCTCACCCCACTGGTTTACACCCTTTTTAGGTGATCGCACTAGACGTGGTGGTGGTCGTGAGGTTGCGGCTGAGCGCAAGAAGAGCAGTAGAAGGCAAGAGATGGATACACTGTTGTTTTGGTTGTTTTGTAGACTCCTGGAGTCATCCTGTACTCTCAGGTCCTCGGAGGTGTTTTGACGTTGTTTTACGATGTAGTTGATAAAGCTTTGTATATCCTGCTGCTGGCCTTACATGGCCCGTTATGTATAAACAGGTGTTGCACTCTGGTGCTGTCAGTACAGCTAGTTCCGATAAATTGTGGACACGTATCAAGGCTTGAATAATGCTTTTATAACATGTTTTCATGCAGGATGAGGATCTGGATGTAATAATTTCTTGGTTTATCTTCTTTCCACAATCAGTTTTAATTAACCTGTGTTTTCGGTAATTTATGGTTCCACACATTTTCTCGTGTCGTCTCGCTGTCTGTGTGATGGCGGGGTGTTACAGAACTAATGAACACTCCCATTTATTATCTACATTCTCTTTCATATCTAATATACACTCCTTTATCTCTCAATTATCTTTTATTTCTTATATTTGCATTAGTCAAATTCCAAAACTGCTTCATGTTTCCCAACATATTCGTTCTACTTATACCTTTGATACGGCTGTTGCTAAAGCAAAATAGTTTGCCTTCTCTCTTTTGATGCAAAATAGGGATGTCCCAAGCATTTGTATTGGACTAAGTAAGAACATTGAGGAGTGTACATGCAACAAGAGGAATATATAAAAAGGGAATATATCATGAATATATACTATTATAATTTTTGTTATTAAAAAAGGGAAAGACAAGGATAAGAAAAGTAAGTCATTAATGGTTGAATGAGAGAATTAACTCATTGTAGTTTGCAAAAGTTCATCAAGCAATGTTGGTGTGTGAGTTTTTGCATTTCAAGTAGTTGGTTGAGATGCATTAATGTATTTGGATCATAGGTAGGATATTCATATATTACAAAAGTTTCTCTTCTTATATTCATGTCTAATGACCGAGGCCAAATATGTTGATCTATCACTTACATATATATATATATATATGTATGTATGTATGTATGTATCCCTTCTATATCTCCCTAATTTCCATTTGTAAAAGAGATTCAAGATCTAGGCATTAAGAAAAGATGCATGCACACACTTTCTCAAGGGTACCCACAGACCCACCAGATGATGTTGATTTGATGTCTTGATTCCCTAAGGGGGATCGTGGTCCCCCACTTTCTTACTAGAACCATTCAGTGGACCATAATACATGTTAATGCATCACCCACCCTTCTTCTCGTTCTCTAAAGCAAAATTTCCCTTCTTCTTATCACCCATCTTATCATGCACAATCTTAATTCTCCACTCTATGCAAACATGTAATTCTCATCACCCTATGAGTCATTAATGTCCTTTTATGACCTAATTATTTTCGTCCTCCTCCATGTCTAATATATTTACTTTCCTACTTTTCAACCATCATTTGTTTCATCTATTCATCTTCCTCCACTTGTCTATTAGTCAATTGCCATCACTTATTACTTACATTTGATTCACCCTTCTTCAAAACCACAATACCTCCCTTTTCTCTTCAAATGCAGAAGAGGGAGTAAGACATGTGCAATGGGGCGAATAACAACGTTGGCAAAGCTAAGGGCGATGAAAGGCACATAAAGAGAAGAAAAAAAAAAGGAAAAGAGGAGGATACAAGAAAAACAGGCCATTCATAGTCGAGCTAGAGAATAGATTAATTGTAGATTAGGAAAGTATGCCAAGTAAACTTGTTGTGAAATGTTTCTATATTTTTCTAGTTGGTTGAGATGCATTGAAGTATTTGGACGCATCTAATGGTTTGAACCAGTCCGTTGAGATGCATTTAAGACATATATGAACCAACGTTAATGGTCATATATTACATAAGCTACCTTTCTTTTTATATCGATATTAAATCATGACAAGATATGGTCATCGATCACACATAACCTTCCGTTTTACATTTCTACATTCCTCCACTTTCCATGTGAAAAAGGGACTCAAGAACTAGGGCATTAGGAGAGGCTACACGCCTTCTTTTTCAATGGTCCCCCACAGTCCCCCACTCAATGACGTTGATTGATGTTTTGAGGTTTTGATTCCATTGTGGGGCCGACGGTCCAAAGACTTTGCTAGCCTATACACCGTGAGCATCGGGTGATTTAACTACATGATGGAGTATGTCGACATTCTGATCATAGATGACTGTGGAGCTTGCTTTTCATTTCCTTTATCTTATTTGATGACGTCCTGTCTCTACATTAAGTTCATGAAAAACACCTTTTATCGAGCTCATTATATGGAGTTGAGGCATCCAAATATACTATTCCGTCCCTTGAGTTTCACGATATTAACATATAAGGATTCGAATCTGATGCACCTTGTTAGAAAAAAGTGACACACTTTGATTAGCGAAAAGTAGTAGAAAGCCAAGAAAGTGAAGCACTCGAAAATCTTATTTGTCATTATTGATGAGCAACTTTTGTTAGTGATCAAACAGGCTTCTTGCCGGCATGATCGATACCCAGGAGCACGCACGCCTTGGCTCCCGCTACCCTACTTTCTCAACCACACATCAAAAACCCAATCCCACAGCAAAATTTCTCTACAGTATTTACCCTTTTTTATACAATAGTTTAGTTATTCAGGACCTGCCAGCAAAAACTGTCGGACACGCCTACTGCTCCCCCTCTCTAGAAGCACCCTTTTGCAGGCACAAAACCGCTTCTTCATCGATTTCCCATCGGTGTTCGAAGTTCTAGTAATACTAGTCTGTCTGTCGTCACCCAGTTGCACCGGCCGTGGGCCGGCCGAGGTGTCACGACGACGCCATGATCCCCGTGTAGAACAGGCGCCTGTCCGTGTCGCCGACAGATGTCGCTGTCTCTGACGGAGCCCTCGATGTCACGTAGCTGCGCTGCTCCGGGTGCTCGTCGGCGGCGATCTGCATGCACCGGCACTCGCTGCTGCAGAAGCCCTTCTCCCCTCTGATCAAAGTTGCAAGTTTTACCCGGGTTAGAGGTGGAATTTTATATGATGTTTCAAGAACAGAGAACTTGGTTTCCAGATTTAGAAGTTCTAACGGAGCAGAATAGTTAGCATCGATGTAGTCCAATTGAGGCAATCGAATTTCCGATCAATAGACGAACCGATGATCAGTGCTTTTATCTCAGCTTACCTATACATGTATATGTCCTTGCCGTCCAGCTTCTTCCGGCACAGGTTGCAGTACTTGAGGAACCCGGGGACAGCGAATCGACCAGACTCGTAACCGATCCTTGGGGGCGGGGAGCCGTAGAAGAAGGTCGCCGTTCCGACCTCCTCCTCCTCGTAATCATCCCAGAGAGACCAGCGCTGCTGCTTGTGATGCTGCCGCGGTCTCGCCGGGACAGGCGGAGTCAAAGGTGAGGTGGGTCTTTGGTGATGGAACGGTAGGTGGGAGTTAGCGACGATCTTAACCGGAACATTAGAGGCGCTGCTACTTGACCGCTCAAGCGCCGCCACAATCCCCAGACCAACGCCATCAGAAGCCCGCTTCCGCCACCCTTTGGGCGACCGAGGGTCGCGCTCCAGCGGACTCAGGACGGAGTCCGGAGACGCCGCCAGGAAGCTGCCGGAAGTGGCGATAGGGTTCGGCGATTGCTTCCCCATCGTCGGGAAGGGAGTGGAGAACTCTGAAGTGAGGAGAGGACTGGAGCTCCGATGCCTAAAGCCAATAGATGGGAAATGGGACTGGAGGAAGGGAGGAGAGAGGAGGTATTTGGGAGGAAAGGAAGGTCGGGCCTTTAAAGCCAATATAAAGGCTACTTCACTCCCAAAACCCAATAAATTAGTCGGAGATATGATGCTCTTTTTTCCGCATTATTATATTGGTCAGGATTTTTAAGTGGTGGGTCAGGACTCAGTCCCTGAGCTATGCTTTCTCGTAGTTGTACCGTGTTTTTTTCTTCCCAATGTCTGCACCTGCTCTTTAACAGCGTATTATATTATTTTATATTATTATATGAGTATGGCAAGATATCAAAAGCACATTTGTTTTACGAAAATGATTTGGTAACGCGCAATATAAGTTAAAGCGCAAGTCACGCGGAAGTACAACCGTTGCTTTGAGAAAAATTGATAAGTTTTGTTTTTTAAAGATGATTTTGGTAGATGAACATGGGGTAACGGAGTTTAATTAGATGGGTAGGTGGAGATTATGTAATTGATAAATAAATTTGTTTTGCTTATAACTTTTGAACTGCGATGAATTTTTTGACAAAATAAAAACCATTAGATTTGTTATGAAAAATGTATTCTAACAAGACCAATATTGATATATTTTTAACAAAAAAATATAAAAATGATATGAATCGGTTATTCTGGATGTTAATGACTCATTTTGGGCGTCAATTAACCATCTTTGGGCATCATTAGTCATTTATGGGTGTCAATAAATTATTTGGGTGTCGTTATATTATTTTGATTGTCGATATCTTATTTGGACGTCATTTTAAATTTATAGGTGTCAATGAACTATTTTGGGCGTCAATTACCTTATTTGACGTCATCTTTATACTTTTGGGTGTCAATGAATCATTTTGGGTGTCAATTAACCATTTTTGGGTGTAAATAACCATTTATAGGGGTCATAGCATCTAAATACCTTATTTGAGTGTCATTTTAAACTTCTGGGTGTCAATGAACCATTTTGGCATCAATTACCTTATTTGGGCGCCATCTTTATACTTTTGAGTGTCAATGCGCCATTTTGGACATCAATTAACTATTTTAGGGTGTCAATAACTATTTATGGGCGTCATAGTATCCAAAATGCCTTATTTGAGCGTCATTTTAAACTTCTAGGTGTCAATGAACCATTTTGAGCGTCAATTACCTTATTTAGGCGTCATTTTAAACTTATGAGTGTCAATTAACCATTTTAGGCGTCAATTACCTTATTTGGGCGTCATCTTTATACTTTTGAGTGTCAACAAACCATTTTGGGTGTCAATTAACCATTTTTAGATGTCAATAACTATTTATTGGCACCATAGTTGGTTGTTAATTAACCTATATATATCGTTTTTATATATATTTTTCTAAAAAATATGTCAATATTAGGCTTGTTAGATTGCATTTTTTGTATCGAAACCAACGGTTTTTGTTTTATTAAAAAAGTCTTTATGGTTTAAAAGTTATAAACGAAATAAATTTATTTGTCTATTGTATAATTTTAAAAAATTCACTCAGTTATCATCTTGCCACGTGGTGGCAGTTTAGAGGCCGGCTTCAGACTAGTTTAGACGTGCATGAAGCTACGTGTAACTGACGTGAGCGTGCTCAAATCTAAGTTCTTTGTTTTAGGTGTGGTGGAACCAAGTGCCCTGGGCTTTTGATCGAGAAGCAGCAGTACATATAATGGTTTCCGACAGGTACGAGCATTGTTCGAAGGACAGGAGCCGGTTTCACGTATACCATTGCATCCTTCTGAAGTAATTCACGCAATTTACAACATACGCTCTGCATTATTTAGTGACAGCATAGTCTTGTATCCTATTTTATAATTGATCTATAATTGACATTAAGAGAGAAAATCCTCTCTTTTTCATGGCAGCCCGTAATGGAGGTTAGATACACGAAAGAGGTTGTATGAATAAAAAATGGTCCATATGGTCTAAGTCTGGCACCCGCCTATCCCTCGCTCACATAGCTTATTGTTGTTTTTGTGTCACTCTTGTACTATTTTGGAAACATCACTTAAAATATGTTTCGGTTTTTTTACGTACGTGTAAAATTAGTCAAAAATAGACCATATATATATATATATATATATATATATATATATATATATATATATATATACACACACACACACACACACGCGCACACACACACACACACACACACACACATATATATATATATATATATCCTTGACTTTTATGAGTTAGAAATATTTTTTTACAAAAAAAGAGGCGTCTTTGTTATACATTTATGTTATTAAATTGGATAAACTAAAAATGTAGTTACATATTATTATGAGTAGTAGTTTCCATAAATTACAACCATCCACCAATTTAGCTTCAATTTTGCCCAAATTTGGAAACATCACTTATAATAAAAAAAGATCATTTATTGGTTAAAATATGTTTCTATTTTTACGTGTAAAATTGTAAAGGTAAAATTAGTCATTCATATATATATATATGCATCCTTGAATTTTATGAGTTGGAAATATTTTTTTTGCAAAAAAAGAGGTGTCTTTGATATACCTTTATGTTATTAAATTGAATAAACTAAAAAAATGTAGTTACAAATTATTATGAGTAGTAGCTTCCATAAATTACAGCCACCTACCAATTTAGCTTCAAATTTTTTATTTAACTATATGCAATTTTCAACCTTCTAATAGATAGGTCTAAGTAGGCCAAGGTATGTGTGTCTTTGCTTAAAATATATATTCATTTCTTTTTGAAGTAGTGAATCACATTTGGTAGACTTTCTTTATAGTAAGGATGAAGTTGTGAGTTTATGGTTCTTGTAAGATCGAATGAATATAGCGTAACCTTTAATACAGATACAATTTTTTTTCTTATGAGTCATTATAAAAATAGTAGGATACACATAGGGGAACGATTTTATCTAAGAATAGCATTACTAGTATACAACTACAAAGTATGTCGTGTCTAGGGGTTTGACAGCGGCAACAACCACCCAAGTTGCTATCGGGTCAACCTATTGGAACAACCAACCTCCTTGACCGGATCTGATTGCCACTAGACTGCATCAACTATCCCCATCGATCAGGTTGGGTTGAAGTTAAAACACAAAAGAACAACTGTGGGATGTAGCGACCAACCACATTGACCAGTAGCCACCATCACATGTCCAACCAATTAAAATAATGATCATATCTTGAGATACAATCAAATCTAATTGTAACCTTTAAGATCTAGATTTCTTTTATCAATATCCACCTAAGCCAACCCCAAAAATTGAGTCCTACCCATCCAAGAGGAAATTTTTGAGGGAAACATGAGAAAATGTAAAGAATAGACCAAAAACATGTTAAACTTAGATCTGAATAGTTCATGTAAACATTTTATAGTTGATTCTTCTTCTGTTTTCTCCCTAATTGAAGGGATATTTTAGTAGTATGAGTTGATTTGTGAATATTTTCTTTGTTCCACTCTCTACCTTTTTCCAGCATGTGCAATGAAAATTATTCATAGTGTAGTTGCATTTCTTAGATTACACACTAGGCATGCCAAATGAAACACAAGAACCTTGACAACAATCAACCAACATCCCCCAATAGATCCCCTTCCCCACCTACATATGTCCGTCAACGACCTCCATGTTGATATGCAACCATCCACCTAGCACTTTGACGACCCTTTCCTTCCATAAGACATGTAGGCGACACCTGTTGAGGATACCACTAAAATCCATCAAGGTCTACCCATGCTAGCCTTGACAATTCACCTATCAATAGTGCACATTCAAGACCTCAGAACCCTGCCATCATCAAATTCTTCTCGGTAGCACATATTTGTAAAAGTTGAGTGACGGTTTTTCTTCCCACTGATCTTATGTCTCCCCCTTGCAAAACCTAATGGCATTGCTTGGGATATAAACATAAGACTTCTTCATCCATGCTAAGCTGACGGATCCACACTATTGAAAGAATGTCGCGTCCCGTCTAAGGCAATGTCACGTCCCGTCTAAGGCTCCAAGGAATATTGTCTCCTACAATCATCATTCACCCAATGCTCGACAACCCCTTCATCAAAAGAGAAATTGTTGGATCATGGGCTCTAGTGGGGTGAATAGAGCTAAAACCTCATAAACAAAATTCATTAGACTTTGGAAAATTTTGCTTTGATAATATTGCAAGTATGAAAAGTAAGGAAGAGAGGATTTGACCAAACACCAAGGAAGGCTAAGATTTATAGTGGTTATAACCTCCAAATTAAGAGATGCACACCCACTTCCTAGAGGGGTCAATCTTTAAGATTTTCAAATTTGTGTCATCCTTATATTCCACAATAAGAATTACAACAATAGCCCACTTTGTTCTACATCAAGGGGTAAAATAGTATTTCTTTTTAGATCAAGGTGCCAGTAACCATTAGAAGTACTTACATATCTACCTACCAAGAATCTTCGACCATGAACAAGATCTTATCCTTTTTTGTATAAGATCTTCCACCTTGAATCCACCACTTCCTTCTTTAAGGAAGAAATCTTCAAATCACCACTTTGGTAGAGAGATATTAGGAAGAAGAGTTGAGAGATTTGATAAGGGTACAATGAGATAGCTGTCTTACAAAAATCCTAGATCACATACAATGAAAAATAGAATGTAATCAAGCTTGAGAATGATTCAGATGCTCCAAGTGTCTCTCACTCAACTATGACATATAAGCATGAAGGATAGCCTTGAGATGTTATCCAAAGGTCTATATCTATAACTGAGAGTGCCCACTATCTAGTAGACTTGCCAAGTTCAAGTTCTAGCTATTAAAGACGTTGGTAGATTTTCCAATGTATAATCACTATGTATCACTCTCTAGCGGCTAGTTTGTACTTTATAGCTGCATTACCATAAGTCAGGATTCAGAGTGGATATCTCTACTGATGACACTGAAAGACAAGACTTTTTAGTGTCATTGACCAAGATACTTATCAGTTGGTATCTCAGTAGATGACTATGCATGAACAAGCCAGTAGCTCGTCGACTACAAAGTGTATGAGGACATCCTTGCCTGATTAACTGCACTATGATAAATATTTATTAATTGTGTAAATTTGCATAAATCATAGAATAAAAATAATCTAACCATTGATCAAACATAGTTACAATTCATATGATCATTACAATTGATTTAAAAAATCTAAGTGAAATTCTATGTTTTCTTTAATCTTCAATTTTATGCTGCTTTGACTTATAATTTCACAAACTAGGGATTGTGAATTTCAAGGTTTCAAGTGTAGATAATGATATGAAATTATCTCAAAGGAAATGTTAGATACATATAAATGAAATGGAGAATTCATCTTCAATATAGGAATTTATAACCCTCATGTCAACATCACCCCCTTTTGAAGATGAAAACACATTCCTAAAAATATTGAAAAGTAATGAAATTGATACTTCATCTTAGAATTTTTTAGGGGTTTACATATATTTCATATAAGATTCCCCCTCAACTTATGTTTACCTTGTCTATTTTTGAGTCTCCATAAAATAGAAAAAAATCTACCCATTTCTATATATTTCTAACATTTCATATAAGAATATGAAATTAGTTCTAATTCAACATTCTGCTATTCTTTATCCCCCTTTTTCAATTTAAAAAGTGAGGGGTAGAATAGATAACCTAAAAGGTAAATCCAATGATCAACACAATTTAAAAGTACAACATGATATATATCAAAAAATGATAGTTCCCACATGTCACATGTTGTAATCAAGCAAATAGCCTAAACAGAGAAGATATGCATATAATAATCATGTTTGAGTACATCATCAACCTAAATATGAATAATCAATAAAATGCTAGAATTGTGTTTTAAAAGGAGAGTAGAGTCAAATTTTCCCATGACATAGTCATTATTAATTAAAAAGCTCCTTAATTTATCATATCAAGCTCTAGGGGCTTCTTGAGTCCACAAAGAGCCTTTTGTAATAGATAATTTTTATTAACATTCTTATCATCTTCAAAGAAAGGAGGTTGAACCACATAGATCTCCTCATTTAAATCTCCATTAAGAAACACTCTTTTAACATCCATTGATAAAGTAATACTTTTCTTATTACTATCAAAGGCAAGTAGCATTCTAATAGATTTAGTCTAGCAACAAGACCATAAATTTCATCAAAATGAATACCTTCATGTTCATTTTAACCTTGTGCTACTAACCTTTCCTTGTTTCTTACCACTTTATCACTTACATCTATCTTGTTCTGGTAAACCCACTTTGTGTCAATGATCTTACTATCCTTTAGTCTTCGCACTAGAGTCAACACCTTATTCTTTTCAAACAACTCAAGTTCTTATTACATGTCTAGGATTCACACATCATTCTCAAGAGCTTATTTGAAATTCTTTGTATCAAGTTTTGAGATGAAATCTGTAACATCCCTGACCTGGGTTATGAGTTAACCCTAGGTGTTTTGCCTAATTATGTAATTAAGATATTGTGATTATCTTTTTGCATGTAATTAAGTTCCTGAGGAACATACTTTTCCTTTTCTGTTCCTTTTAAACAATGTTGAATTGATTGTTTTGTAATACAGGGACCTATGTGCAATTTACCCAGTTAGAAGGGTTAACTTGCAATTTGCACATGTTGAGATGTTCCTCTGATGTTGAGACATCATAATAATGATTATGGTAAAGTTTGAGGGATTTCCCAAGCTTGAGCACCAAGGTGCAGCTGTGGAAGCAATCCCTGTGCTTGAAACCCTAAATTGGAGTAAAGTGCAATTTACCCAATTTGAGGGGTGCAACTTGTAAAATACACCATCTAAAATATATTGTAAGAATCTTTTCATAATTTAGAGAAGAAATGATGAAGAAGTCACTTCAATTGAATAATCATATAATGAAAAACACCTTTATGATTGAATAATCAAGGTGTAAGTACTATAGCCTTTTATGTGTGTGCTTTAGTAATAGGTTAATCTTCTTTGCCTTCATTTCTTGACCTTAGAAGAAGGTTGTCCTTAGAAATAAGAAGAAGGGACGAGCAAAGAAGAAAGGAGGGACTTAGTTGAAAGTGAGGAAAACCTATGTGCATATGTTGAAATTCCACCCCAAGTATATAAGCTCTTTTCCTCACTTAGCAAAGGAATGTTTCTTTCATTTCCTTCACTGTTCCCCTTGCTCAAACCGACTAAGGAGAGCTATGGAGATCAGGAGGATGACCAGGGGAGTGCAAGGTAGGTTTGGATCCTTCCTTTTTCTTAAATTCTTGGATGAAACTCGAATTCAAGGTCAAATTCATGGCTAGCTCACTTAGCTCTATCTTTCTAGCCATCTCTTCTCAACTTTTCTTGGAGGATTCACCTTGGCCGACCTGTGGAGCTTCTAGGACGCCATTAAAGTCTTGGAGCTCGAAAGCTTGGAGCTCAAGGAGCAAGCTTTAGGCGGGTTTTATAACTCTAAACCTATGCTTTGTTATATACATCTTTTCTATGCTTTTAGTTGCTAGTTCTTCTTCTTCCCTATCTTCCCTTGCTTCCTTGCAAGAAAATCCGTGAGGAACTGTTGCTGTTCTTGAGCTAGAAGATGAGGGCGTTATTTCCTATGCTTATCCACAGTTTTCCACTTTACCATACGACCTCAACCAAGTGCCCATACGGTTTGCAAAACCGTTTGATGGGCAAACGGTTTCAAGGTCGTATGAAGGCATACGGTCTCAAGACCGTATGTCTGCGTTGACCAAGTGTGGACCGTATAATAATCCTGTTCATAATTATGTAGGTTAATCACCCACAAAATTTGAGAGGTTAACTCCAAAGGAATCGTGAGATATAAGCAAAACAATTAGCAAATTCAATTGAATTTAGTTCTGATTTTCAATCTGCTTAATTTGCCCTTTTTGGGCAAACGGTCTCAAGACCGTATAAGATGGTTGACTAAGCATTGACCGTATGATATTACTGTTCATAATGATGTTAATTAATGACTCACAAAATTTTATGGACTAATTCCAAACGAGTTAAGAGTTGAAGGTTGATTACTAGGGCAAACCCTAATTGAAATCAGTGCTGAAATCACAATGAGCTAATTTGAGATTTTGGGTTGATTAGCCCAAACAGTCTCAAGACCGTTTGGGGAATCATCCAAACGGTCTCAAGACCGTTTGGGGATCACCCAAGACCGTATGGAGGTCTGGGGTCAAGTATAGTTGATCAATTGAAGGTACAAAGTTACCAAATTACATTGCAATTAAGTATTGATGTAATGATCAACTCAATAAATCAAACCTTGATGAATTTTCACTAGAGTCCAAAGGATGGATGGGCAAACGGTCTCAAGACCATTTGGTGACAACCCAAGACCGTTTGGAGGTCTAGTGTTAAGGTAATTTGATCAATTGAGGGCCCAATTACAATGGGTTATTAAAATAATCAAATTGCTGATTTGTGACTTAATTAAGGTTCAACCCCTATCAAATCAATCTAGATTTTGATGAATTCTTGGGAAAACGGTCTCAAGACCGTTTGGAGTATATCCAAATGATCCCAAGACCGTTTGAGACAAGTTTGAGCCCAATTGGAGGTCAATTGATGGGTTCAACTTTGATTTGATTCACATTGTTGAGTGTTGATGGTTGAACGTTTATAGACCTTAATTGAACCAACTCCAACCCTAATTGGATATCAATTGAGGGTCAATTGAGTGACCAATTGGTTAAGGCTAACCCTAGTTGTCTCAATTGATAAGTGGTTAGAAATCTTGAGACCAATTGAAGGCTTCAACATAGGAAACCCTAATCGATTTTACCCTTTGAACCACCTTGGAGGTCCATACGATCTTGAGCTTTTAAGGTCATTCGACCTCAAGACCGTATAAGGTCATTCGACCTCAAGACCGTATAAGGTCATTCGACCTCAAGACCGTATAAGGTCATTCGACCTCAAGACCGTATAAGGTCATTCGACCTCAAGACCGTATAAGGTCATTCGATCTCAAACCGTATAAGGTCATCCGATCTCAAATCGTATGAGGGCATTCGATCTCAAACCGTATGAGGGCATTCGATCTCAAACCGAATGAGGGCATTCGACCTCAAACCGTATGAGGGCATACAACCTCAAGATCGAATGAGGGTATACGACCTCAAGATCGAATGAGGGTATACGACCTCAAGATCGAATGAGGGCATACGACCTCAAGATCGTATGAAGGATGAAGGTGTGAAACCTAGTGGAGACTTTTGTAGTTAAGTCTGCCTAATGCCGTGAAGGCTTAAATGGTTAAATAGTTGTTCAACCTAAACCCTATTGATACCAAAAGACATTAAGGGTCAAGTGGTTAGTAAATTAAACCATGATGATGATCAATGTGTAATTTACCATAATACCCTTGAAAGGTTCAATTGAGTGAAACCTTGTTCTAATCAAACCCTAATCACTCAATAGTGGTGATTTGGTCTATGATAATCAAAGTGGACTTAACCCAACCTGACCTAGATTGGTGTTATCACCATCTACAAGTATGAGGAGAGAGAAATTATCTTAAGAAAGAGAAAGTACCCTTTTATGATGAAAATTCAAGTAAAGTACCTTCAATACACATGAATGTGCATGATTAGGGTATGATCCACCTATGTGAGATCATGGAACCCTAATTATGATAAATGATGAATCTTAAACTAATCTGAGAGAATCAATGATGATGTTCCTCATACATAATGATGTTATGAGTTCAATTCACCATAATGTGAATAGTAAACCCTAATTCAAGGGTGATGACATACAAAATGAGTAGCAAACTCTAATTGATGAGAATCAGAGAACTTAGCTCTTATGACAAGAGTGAAAAGTATATTCTTGTTTTGAATTACCTTTATCAGTTGAATTAACCATGCATGTTCTGATATAAAGGTGATCATATCCAGGTATGGATGATGATATTATATTCATTAAAAGCATGTTGTTAGCTTTATGAATAGTAAAATATCTTGATGCCTAGTTAGTGGCATCCTATGTTTTAATGGGCTGAAAGATCCACGAATACCATCAAGGTCATGCTTTAGAGATGACTTGTGATGAGTATACTGAGAAATGATGATTGATGTGAGTTAGGTTTATTACATTTAGTATTCTACTTTCATAGCTATTGTGCTACTGTTATTGTTTGAAGAACAATGTATGATGTTAAAAGAATACTGAATGTACCTAACTAATCAAGTGTAATGTAGAGCCCTGATCATAGATCCATCATTGTCAGAGATCAAATGATGGTGAAACAGGTTTTCCTACGGGAACTCCTGGATCACATACTGTTGAGTATGTGGGGTATATGGATGTGTAGAACCTTACATCCTAGTGTAGGAATTTGATGTAGATGCATAATCCGTCAATCCTTCACTACAAAACTCATACCGTATCAGTGGATGGTAAAAATGAAACCTCCTGATGACGAGGAAAACATAGATATCCGTATCAGTGAAGATAAACATGAAATCTCCTGATGACGAAGAGAGTACAGAACGCCACTGTAACTCTAAAATAGTGAAGGACCAGATTACCCTGGTGAGCTATAATAGTAGAGACACAAGATGTCCTACAAGTGATCCTCTTACTGACTGAGGAAGGTTAAGGTCATGAGAATCCGGCTCTTTCGATGACCTAGTATGATACTAAGGCACTTAACAGTGATTGGTTGGGGTATGAGTGGTAAACCTCTTCTCCACAGGGCATAATAATAAGAATGTTTGAAAAACATAATCTAAAGCGTAGTATACCTGTTAAAGGTAATTATGAGCTAATTGATTGATGTTACACTGTATAGTGCATATGTTCTTCATGCTTGATAAATGTTGAGCTCTTGTATACAACTGTATCTGTTATTGAATACTTTGTAAGCTTTTACTGCTTAAGTTATTCTTTGATTTTATAATAAAGCTTCTGGCGGAGAGTTATAACTCTCTTTGGGACAATTATGTACAATTGTCTCACCCCGTAGACTTCAACTTTTTAGGTGGACATCGGAGACGGAGGAAGAGGTCTACAGGTGACCAGTCCCAGCAGCAACAGCACCAGGAGCAGCAGTAAATCTCAGGTGGAGATTTAGCCTGCCATGTGGTGTAGTTAGAGTCAGTCCTATGTGTCCTCTGTACTCTCAGGTCTTGGAGTCTTTTGGTTATGAGTTCTTGAGATTTTGTATATTGTTGTAAATAATTACTCAAGAAGTAATTATCATGAGATGTAAACAGTTTATCTCCTTTTATGAATGAAGCTTTATGGATTCAACTCTTGTCTCGAAAAGTTTTAATTTCCCGTGATTTTTGTCTTCCGCTGTTGATCGATTCGCTTCCGCTAAGTTTAAATTGTGTTTATATCGTGGTTTGGAGATCAAAGCCCACAATTAGTGGTATCAGAGCTCTAGGTCCGTTGAGTCTACAGAGGCATAGGACTTAGGATGTCGAGTCTATCCTTAGTATCTCTTCCTTATCTAATAGAATCTTCTGCTCCTCAGGAGAAGAAGATACATAAGGATGGCAGAGCCACATGATGAGTATGTGGCAGAGAGTAGTGCTAGTGCACCTCGAGGCGGTGCAAGGGTTCTAAAAATAGAACAACCTGCACCTGAGCCACCCTAGTTTGACCCAGCTGATATGGGTAACCCAGCAGTTCAGACGATGTTTGGGTAGTTTATGACTGCCATGACACACATCACCGACAGGATACCCATGCCTGCACCTAGGGCACCTGCCCAGCCCGAAGGACAAGGCATCGGTAAGACGTTCGAGCGACTTCGTCGTGTCGGAGCTACCGAGTACTTTGGGACTGCCGACCCCGCAGATGCTGACCTATGGTTAACAGAGTTGGAGAAGGCTTTCAGGATTCTTATTATCCCGGAGGCTGAGAAGGTTAGACATGCTGTCTATCTTCTCAAAGGCAGTGCTGGTCACTGGTGGAACATGGAAGACCAGAAGAGACCTGGAATAGAGTTCTCGTGGGAAGAGTTTTGTCGGGAATTTATCAATAGATTTTTTCTAAAGACCTTCCTAGATGAGAAGATCTCTCAGTTTGAGAGATTGAGGCAGGGCATGATGAACATTAACGAGATGAAGCTAAGTTCATGGAATTGCTGCGGTTCTGTCCGCACATGGCTGCCACAAATGAGGAAAGAATCAGGAGATTCGAGAAGGGTTTGAATGCTGATATGTCAACCCCTGTGTCTGCCTTAGAAAACCTAGAGAGATTCTCTACCTTCGTTGAGTTGGTCCGAAGGATAGAGAGATCTGTGGTTGAGAAGAGGCAAACCCAGAAAACATATCCACAGTTCCAGGGTTCTTCATCTAGGGATTCCAAGAAACCTAGATTCTCTGCACCTAACCCTCCACCACCCATATCGAGTTCTCAAACTCAATGGTCACTAAGCAGAGGTAGAGGACGGAGTCAACCGCTTCAAGGGACTCACAGTTCTGCATCGATGTCAGTTACTGGACCACCCCGACCACAACAATAGGAGAGGAGATGCTACAACTGTGGTAAGGTGGGACACTTGATGAAGGATTGCCGTTCTAGGTTTGTCAGTGTGACACAGCCTTCGAGACAGAATCAACAAGGATCTCAGAGAATGCAATCTCAAGGAGCAGCTCGAGGATGTGGACAAACGTCTCAAGCTGGATCATCAGCACCACCTCAACACCAGGCGACAGCAAGGTTCTATGCTATGAACCCACCAGATGCAGTGGTCAATCCACGGGTAGTGGCAGGTCAGATGGAACTTTTATATCCTGATATGTCTACATCATGTGTTGTATCTGTTCTGATTGACCCGGGTGCTACACACTCTTTCATCACTCATAGAGTGATTCGTAACTGCAATGTGACTGTTAGTCATAGGGCAGATAGTTTGTTGTTGGAGACTCCGTTGAGTGGGTCTGCCATTTTGTAGGAGGTATGCTCTCCCTGCATCCTCTTCTTTTCTGACCATCACATTCAAGTGGATCTTATACCGCTTGATATGCAAGGATTTGATATAATCCTCGGGATGGATACCTTAGAGAGGTATAGAGTTGTCTTGGATTGTGAGTCCAAGTTGGCTGTGTTTGCTGATGAAAGCAACACATGGATCTTTCAAGGTGAAAGAAAGATTCTGCCCACCTGTCTTGTGTCAGCTATGGTTGCTGATAAGCTGTTGAGGCAAGGATGTTATGCATTCTTGGCCCATGTGGTAGATGTTACCAAGGAAAGTTCCAATCCTGCCGAAGTTCCCATAGTCAGGGAATTCGAGGATGTGTTTCCTGAAGAACTTCCTGGTATACCACCACCTCGGGAGATTGATTTTGAAATCAATCTGATTCCAGATACGAAACCCATAGCCCAGACTCCGTATAGGATGGCGCCTGCCAAGATGGCAGAACTCAAGAAACAGCTTTAAAAGTTACTTGAGAAGGGTTTTATCCGACCGAGCACTTCACCTTGGGGTGCTCCGGTCTTGTTTGTTAAAAAGAAAGATGGGTCAATGCGGTTGTGCATTGACTATAGACAACTAAATAAAGTAACAATAAAGAACAAGTACCCTCTGCCGAGGATTGATGATCTCTTTGACCAGTTGCGTGGTGCAACAGTCTTTTCAAAGATAGACTTGAGGTCTGGATATCATCAACTTCGTATTAAGGATAGTGACATATCCAAGTCTGCCTTTAGGACAAGGTATGGTCACTATGAGTTCACGGTTATGTCGTTTGGACTAACTAATGCACCAGCTGCATTTATGGAACTCATGAATAGAGTTTTCCGACCTTTCCTTGATCAGTGTGTTGTCATCTTCATAGATGACATTCTGATCTATAGTAAGGATGCTCAGCAGCATGAGCAGCATCTTCGCCAAGCTTTGACCTTGCTAAGAAAGCACAAGCTGTATGCTAAGTTTAGCAAGTGTGAGTTCTGGCTGCCGGAGGTATCTTTTCTAGGACATGTGATATCTGCCTCAGGAATTCGTGTTGACCCCACAAAGGTAGAATCTGTTCTACAATGGGAACAACCGAAGACACTGACGGAGATTCGAAGTTTCTTGGGGTTAGCTGGCTATTATCGAAGGTTCATTAAGAACTTTAGTTCTATAGCCTTACCCTTGACCAAGTTAACCCGGAAAGATATTCCTTTTTCTTGGGATGATAAGTGTCAACAGTCTTTCCAGTTGTTGAAGGAGAGGTTGACAAGTGCACCTGTGCTTGTGCTACCTGAACAAGGAAAAGGATATGTAGTCTTCTGTGATGCCTCCAAGAATGGACTTGGATGTGTGTTGATGTAGGATAAACAAGTGATTTCTTTTGCTTCTCGACAGCTTAAGAAACACGAGGAGAATTATCCGACACACGATCTGGAGTTAGCTACTGTGGTTCATGCCTTGAAGATCTGGAGGCATTATCTCTACGGAGAGACATTCCAGATTTTCACAGACCACAAGAACCTTAAGTATATCTTCTCTCAGCATGAGCTTAACATGAGGCAACGTCGCTGGATGGAGTTAATCAAGGACTATGATTGTACAATTGATTACCATCCGGGCAAGGCCAATGTTGTTGCAGATGCCTTGAGTAGGAAATCAGCAACATCAACCATGGATAGAGCACAACTAAACTCTTTAGTGTGCTCTAAGAGAGATATGTTTATCTCTTTAAGGCAAGGCAATGTACAGTTGAAGGTGTCATTGTTAACCGGGTTGTTGGCTGAGATGCATATTAAACCTACCCTAAGAGAGCAGATTAAGGAAGCACAGCAAGATGATGCTGCAGTTCAGCAGATCAGATCAGAGTATGGAAATGAGAAGCAAAATGGTTTCCATGACTGATAACACCCAAATTAGCGCATATTTTATATGCATATTATCTATGGTTTTATATCACTTTAGTCCTAATATGCACCATTTTGCTCATGTTTTATGATTTTTGTCTCTCATTAGATAAAATAGTCAAAATAGCCAATAAATGTAGCTAATTAGCCAATTTTAGACTTACAGGCACCGAAACTAGCCAATTTTGGGACTTTCAAGTACCAGACCAGGAAAAGACAAGAATCGCAGCAGCTGGCCGGTATGGCCGCCCGATACGGGTGCCCGATACAACTGCCTGATATGGTCTGGATGAGATGGCCGCCCGACAAAGACGCTCGATACAGCTACCCAATACGGCCGCCGGCCGATACAGCTGCCCGATACGGCCGTCGACCGATACGGGTGCGCCGACCGATACGGCCGTCGACCGATACAGGTGCGCCGACCGATACGGCCACCGACCGATATGGCTGCCCGATACGGTTGCCCGATACGGTCGTCGAGTGACAGTCATATTGGCCGACCTGGTTCCTCAAGATTGAAGCCACGGATGAAGGACACGTGGACCAATAAAAGCTACAACTCACATCAACTCACTGCCTATAAATAGCAGCTGCCAGCCTACAAGAATGCTTCTTCGGAGCTGGAGGGAGCGGAGGGATAGAGGAAGGACCCTGCAAGAGCTAGTTCCTAGACCAAGGAGCTAGTGTGTCGGGTTCCCCAACGGCCGCCGCCCGATACGCCCGCCGCCCGATACGCCCGCCGCCCGATACGCCTGCCGCCCGATACGCCCGCCACCTGATACACCTGCCGACCGATACGCCCGCCGCCCGATATGCCCGCCGACCGATACGGCCGCCGCCCGATACGGCCGCCGCCCGATACGGCTGCTGCCCGATACGGCCTAGAGAAAGAGAGAACCGAGGAGTCCATAGGGACAAAGAGAAGGCCCAAGGGGCGAGATCCGACCTGCACGGAGGCCAAGGAGCGAGAGCCACCTCTCCTCTACGGGCTATATCTCTTCCCTCTTCTCTTTCATTCTACTGCATTCCTTTATTTCTTGTACAAATGATGTTTATCCATCTTTGTTCGGTGCCAGCTACACTTGTCTATGGCTAGTTAGCTCCTTCTTGGCTATGCAACCCAGTCTGGGCATGTTTATATACTTTTGCCTTAAGCAAGTAGATTCATATCAGATCTAGTATGTTGCATGTTCTATTTTCTCTTTCCAAGTTATGATTGCTAGTTTGGTTGATCTCTTACTCGCTTGAACTGCTATTTCTGCCTGTATTGAGAGATCCGTTGTAGAAATAGCTAAGAGACGGTAGTTTGGATCTGAACCCGAGAGGAGGACGATCCAAGGTATTCTGTTCCTAACACCCCATAATATCCTAAGACCCGAGAGGGAACTTAGCATATACTGAGGTGTTGATATGTCATCCCTTGAGAGAGGGTTAATGACATATCGTTGATGGTTTTAGTCACGCATCGCGAGAGCGAGTGGGATGACCTTACAGGACAGATGCCGCTGTGCGTGCTAGATGCTTGCTTGGGTGTTCGAGGGTTGTCTACGCCCGAGAACGAGTGCATAGACTGCCCCTTTTGTGGTTACATAGCCAAGAACTCTCTTTCTCTAGTTAGTAGAACCTCGCGCTCTGTCTTGTTTTGATTTTGTTTTCTTTTCTTTTCCTTATTTTAATCGTGACAACCCGCTAGACTAGTTCTAGCACTTTATTTTATCGACTATCGTTTTGGCTTGTCTGACTCAAGAACAGAAATCTGTGGCGTCCTAAACATCACCACGCCCCTGTGTTTGACCCCGTATATCTACTTCGACCCCGTAATTAAGTTGTGGGGGCCTAGAAGGTTTCAGGTTATAAATTTAAAGCTTGATTCCTTCCTTTGTTCCGCGTTCGTTTCTAGACGCGTGAAAAAGGCCGGTCAACTTTTGGCGCCGTTGCCGGGGACGTGGTTTGCCACATTTACACGCCTAGTAGATTTTTGTTGTCACTATAAGCCTGTATATTTATGCATAGTTTTTCTTTTGTTTTAAACATACTTGTTCATATATACTGAATACCTTCTCTTTTTCTTGTACCTTTTTTAGCCATGGATCTTGCTTCAGCGAGACAAGTAATCTTGTCCACCTGTCCTCCCAAGTTTTTCCGCAGTTCCGACTGCTGGCAAATAATTGAAGGTCATGCTCTATAGCTAGTCGAGTTATACTCACCTCCACCGTCGTCATATGTTGAAATCCCAACAAAGGAGACAGCTAGTCAACTACCGACTCCCGTGCTATCATGGGACCAAGAACTGATTAAGGCAGTGGAGTTGGCTAGGGAAAGTATTCAAGCACTCACCTCCTTAGCCCCTCATCTCCAAGAAGATGTCGATCCCATGCAACAACTGCTAGAAGAGCAGGATCGTCATCTCAAAGTAGGCACCGAGGCTGCAGACTGCAATAGAAGTCTAGTTCAAACTGTTGAGCGAGGATTCATTCAAGCGCATCAGTTTGGTATAGCAGGTCAGCAACCGATGTGCATGGCAGAATCGACAGGTCTCGAAAGCATTGCTGCTCAAGTACAACAACTTCATGATAAAGATGTTGAACAACGCAGGAGGCTCCAAGAGCTCATCGATTTGGTTACAATCCAATTACAAATGCCATCACGGGATAATGAAGATGTTAGTCATCAAGGCCATTCCATTGGATCTCAATCGGAGTATATCTCACCATCCTATTCAGACCATCAACTGGATTTGCTAGTATTTTTCTGTGAAGACCAACCCACTTGGGGAAGCCCTTCATTCTATCCAGATGACCCAGCTGATGAACCAATGGAAGATATGAGTCATAGGCATGAATGGGTCTATGATGACGATGATGAAGACTCAAAAAGTCAAGTTTCCTCACAGCCAGAAGGTTGGTTTGAGGAACCAGAGTCAGATATTGAACCAGACCAGAGTGACATTTCTCATATTGAGACTTGTCACTTCGCTTTGAGCAGTACATCAACCATGGTTTGGAACAATTTGTTCGACGACGATGACGACGATGACAGCTGCTCGACATGGAGCAGTGAGTATAGTAACGAAGACGAGTTGGAGCAGCACGAGCCATCGTTCGCCACCATACCTTTACAAGGTAGGGTGGACGTCAAGGGGGCAGGATGGACGGTGCACTACAACATGGCTGTTGAGCATGAAGATAGCCCTGACTCCATGCCAAGTGATAAGCTTGGGGTGGTAGAACCACAAACAGATTCTTTAGGGGATACTTCTTGTTCAGAAGATGATTGGATGACTAGGACTGTAGATGATGATCTATCTGAGCATCCAACCTCAAGTTCAGAGATGGAGGGAGGAGAAATGGATCCCACCCAAATCATTCAACCTATCCCCTCCATCTCATCTTGTGTCGACATCCCAGGACCTTCAAATTCAGATTCATATAATGAAAGGTACCCTGAGGATGATTTGCCAAAGAAGTCACCCCAGTGCAGTTCAAGTCACTTCCAGCACAAAGATGACTTCACCGAGTCGCCAGATTTTACTTTTCTTCTTCAGACTCGGCAGGGCCAACACACCCGCCTACTCTACTCATATTATGTGGTGGAACCCATCGGCAAGACACAGGTGACACTGGTCCCAAAACTCAGGATTTGGGATCCCAGTGTCGGTATCGTGGGGCAGCCACCCCCTTTTCTCTAACCCACCCTCCCACCCTTTTATTACAATAGATTTTGCTTTTCATGTTCTTGTTGGTTAATTCCTTTCCTCTAACTGTTTTGATATCCTTGCACCCATGCATCATCTTTAGAACTTCAATAAATGTCGTTAAACTCATGCATTCCTGCCTCCCTATTTCAAGTTTGAGACTTGCTCGAGGACGAGCAAAGTTTTAAGCTTGGGGTGGTAGGCTTCGCCCTTCTTTTCGCTTCACCCTTCTTGCATGCATGTCTATTTCCTGCATTTAGTCTTAAAATTGTCAAAATTTTCAGCTTTTTAGCTTTGCAATTATGACTATATGGTGCGAATCTAATAGATAAATGCTTGATTGTATGCTTAGATGCACAATTTTTATCTTAAAAATTGTTTGACCTCTTGCTTGACTTGCTCTTTGACTCTTTCCTTGAGTTTGGTAATAAAGCTAAGGTTATGTCCCTTTTTTGTAGCTTAAAGCTAAATTCCCTTGATCTGTGTCGTGAATGGCAAATCCACGGTAAAGGACCGTTGGAATGAGCTAAAACATGATCAAAGAACCTAACTGTGGATTCACAAGTTTTCCTCTATTCTAAGGATTCTTGAATCATAATTGCTATCTTTTCACACAGGCATCAAGCGGGCCATGATGAGTTTTGAGCCATGATCAAGGTGAAGTACTTTTCCTTGATGGAATACATGCCTTCTCACATTAGATTGAGTCAAAAAGATGAAAAATATAAAAATGTGCAAAAGAGGCTTGGCCGCCCACAAAACCCCAAAATATCTATATAGTTCTCACCCTGTCCCACAAAAATAGAATGCAGATGATAAAAGCCTGAGTGTGAACAATAAATGAGCAATTGTTTTCTCTTTTAGGAGAGTTGAGGATGGTGCCCAGCCGGTGTATGACTGCGCTCATGAACGCGGATATGTCGTGCCTGGTAGTACCACTCTAAAAGCTCATTAGAGAGTCACTGGGAACCCCCTAGGTGACCTATGAGATCATCTCAGTAGCAGGGTTGGTTCGGGCGCAGTACGAGGAGTTCATCTCACTGCTTTGGACCAACTGGTTCGGACAGCAGGGACTGTTGCTCGCTACATGGACCAACCTGACACCAAATCGGGATCCTCAGAAGTCATTAGAGTCTTTTTGCTTTATTTCTTAGGACATGAATAAGTGTGAGGCATGATATTCCTGATTGGTATGCATGGATTCATGGTGATGGCTCATTACTCATCACCCGCGTGATCACCTAAGTGACAACTCTTTCATGATCAAATAATTATGATTCAAACCCTCATGAGTATTGGCAGGCTATAGTGAATTCGCTTAATCTCACCTGAAAATTCTTTGATCTTACTTTGGCAGGATTGTGCTTGTTTGGTGGGGGTTTGTTTTGAAATGACATGGATCAAGAGTATTGATGCTTTAAACTATTTTTTCTTAACCTTATCATCTATTGCCAAGCTTAATTTGGATGTTATCTTTTTGTTCTTTGAGCACAGTCTTGCTTGAGGACAAGCAAGGTTTAAGCTTGGGGTAGTTGATAACACCCAAATTAGCACATATTTTATATGCATATTATCTATGGTTTTATATCACTTTAGTCCTAATATGCACCATTTTGCTCATGTTTTATGATTTTTGTCTCTCATTAGATAAAATAGTCAAAATAGCCAATAAATGTAGCTAATTAGCCAATTTTAGACTTGCAGGCACCGAAACTAGCCAATTTTGGGACTTTCAAGTACCAGACCAGGAAAAGACAAGAATCGCAGCAGCTGGCCGATATGGCCGCCCAATACGGGTGCCCGATACAGCTGCCTGATATGGTCTGGATGAGATGGCCGCCCGACAAAGACGCTCGATACAGCTACCCAATACGGCCGCCGGCCGATACAGCTGCCCGATACGGCCGTCGACCGATACGGGTGCGCCGACCGATACGGCCGTCGACCGATACAGGTGCGCCGACCGATACGGCCGCCGACCGATACGGCTGCCCGATACGGTCGTCGAGTGACAGTCATATTGGCCGACCTGGTTCCTCAAGATTGAAGCCACGGATGAAGGACACGTGGACCAATAAAAGCTACAACTCACATCAACTCACTGCCTATAAATAGCAGCTTCCAACCTACAAGAATGCTTCTTCGGAGCTGGAGGGAGCGGAGGGCTAGAGGAAGGACCCTACAAGAGCTAGTTCCTAGACCAAGGAGCTAGTGTGTCGGGTTCCCCAACGGCCGCCGCCCGATACGCCCGCCGCCCGATACGCCTGCCGACCGATACGCCCGCCGCCTGATACGCCCGCCGACCGATACGCCCGCCGCCCGATATGGCCGCCGCCCGATACGGCTGCTGCCCGATACGGCCTAGAGAAAGAGAGAACCGAGGAGTCCAGAGGGACAAAGAGAAGGCCCAAGGGGCGACATCCGTCCTGCACGGAGGCCAAGGAGCGAGAGACACCTCTCCTCTACGGGCTATATCTCTTCCCTCTTCTCTTTCATTCTACTGCATTCCTTTGTTTCTTGTACAAACGATGTTTATCCATCTTTGTTCGGTGCCAGCTACGCTTGTCTATGGCTAGTTATCTCCTTCTTGGCTATGCAGCCCGGTCTGGGCATGTTTATATACTTTTGCCTTAAGCAAGTAGATTCATATCAGATCTAGTATGTTGCATGTTCTATTTTCTCTTTCCAAGTTATGATTGCTAGTTTGGTTGATCTCTTACTCACTTGAACTGCTATTTCTGCCTGTATTGAGAGATCCGTTGTAGAAATAGCTAAGAGACGGTAGTTTGGATCTGAACCCGAGAGGAGGACGATCCAAGGTATTCTGTTCCTAACACCCCATAATATCCTAAGACCCGAGAGGGAACTTAGCATATACTGATGTGTTGATATGTCATCCCTTGAGAGAGGGTTAATGACATATCGTTGATGGTTTTAGTCACGCATCGCGAGAGCGAGTGGGATGACCCCACAGGACAGATGCCGCTGTGCGTGCTAGATGCTTGCTTGGGTGTTCGAGGGTTGTCTACGCCCGAGAACGAGTGCATAGACTGCCCCTTTTGTGGTTACATAGACAAGAACTCTCTTTCTCTAGTTAGTAGAACCTCGCGCTCTGTCTTGTTTTGATTTTGTTTTCTTTTCTTTTCCTTATTTTAATCGTGACAACCCGCTAGACTAGTTCTAGCACTTTCTTTTATTGACTATCGTTTTGGCTTGTCTGACTCAAGAACAGAAATCTGTGGCGTTCTAAACGTTACCACGTCCCTGTGTTCGACCCCGTATATCTACTTTGACCCCGTAATTAAGTTGCGGGGGCCTAGAAGGTTTCGGGTTATAAATTTAAAGCTTGATTCCTTCCTTTGTCCCGCGTTCGTTTCCCGACGCATGAAAAAGGCCGGTCAATGACTCGGATGATCATGTAGCTTGTTATCATGAGAGGATGATAGTGCCAGATGTGGATAACTTAAGGAAGTTAGTCCTGGAAGAAGCTCATTCTTCGATGTATGCTATGCATCCAGGGAGTACCAAGATGTATCGTAATTTAAAGGAACTGTATTGGTGGCCTGGAATGAAGAAGGATGTTGCAGAGTTTGTTCTGAGGTGTCATGTGTGTCAGCAAGTTAAAGCTGAACACCAGAAGCCTGCAGGAACAATGCAACCTTTACCCATACCACAGTGGAAGTGGGACCATGTGACCATGGACTTCGTTGTTGGCCTACCCAGGACAAACAAAGGACATGATTCCATTTGGGTAGTTGTAGATAGGTTGACAAAGACAGCGCATTTCTTACCTGTCAAAACAACCTATTCTGCTGAAAGGTTATCACAGTTGTATGTACAAGAGATAGTGCGTTTGCACAGAGTTCCTGTCACAATAGTTTCTGACAGAGGTCGTCAGTTTACAAGTCGTTTTTTGGAACAGTTACACAGAGCCTTAGGCACCAAACTAAGGTTTAGTACGACCTTTCATCCGCAGACTGATGGACAGTCGGAAAGAACTATTCAGACCTTAGAAGACCTGTTAAGAGCATGTGTTCTCCAGTTTACCGGAAGTTGGGATCTACACCTAAGCTTGATAGAGTTTGCCTATAACAATAGCTATCAACATAGTATTGATATGGCACCTTATGAAGCCTTGTATGGTAGACATTGTAGATCACCTTTGTGCTGGTATGAGACTGGTGAGCATCAGTTGTTAGGTCCTGATCTTATGCAGCAGACCACAGAGAAGATTAAAGTAATACAACAACAGATTAAGACTGCACAGGATAGGCAGAAATCTTATGCTGACAAGCGTCGTAGACCCTTAGAGTTCCAGGTTGGAGACAGAGTGTATCTCAAGGTCTCTCCTTAGAAAGGAGTCCTTCGTTTTGGAAGGAAAGGGAAGTTAGCTCCTAGATTTATGGGGCTTTATCCAATCATTGAACGGATTGGAAAAGTAGCCTATAAACTAGAGCTGCCACCAGAGTTACAGAGGTTACATCCTGTGTTCCACATTTCTATGCTAAAGAAATGTCACCCTGATACTGAGTCAATTCTACAACCTATGGAGGTAGAATTGAATGATGATATATCTTATGAGGAAGGACCGGTGTCAATCCTCGATAACAGAATTAAAAAGTTAAAGAAGAAAGATATAAACCTTGTGAAAGTCCTCTGGAACCACCGTGGTGTTGAAGAAGCCACTTGGGAACTAGAGGATGAGATGAGAAGGAAGTATCCTGCCCTTTTCTCTTAATATGTTTTATCGATTTTGGGGACGAAATCCTTGTAAGGGGTGGATAATTTGTAACATCCATGACCTGGGTTATGAGTTAACCCTAGGTGTTTTGCCTAATTATGTAATTAAGATATTGGTGATTATCTTTTTGCATGTAATTAAGTTCCTGAGGAACATACTTTTCCTTTTCTGTTCCTTTTAAACAATGTTGAATTGATTGTTTTGTAATACAAGGACCTATGTGCAATTTACCCAGTTAGAAGGGTCAACTTGCAATTTTCACATGTTGAGATGTTCCTCTGATGTTGAGACATCATAAGAATGATTATGGTAAAGTTTGAGGGATTTCCCAAGCTTGAGCACCAAGGTGCAGCTGTGGAAGCAATCCCTGTGCTTGAAACCCTAAATTGGAGTAAAGTGCAATTTACCCAATTTGAGGGGTGCAACTTGTAAAATAAACCATATAAAATATCTTGTAAGACTCTTGTCATCATTTAGAGAAGAAATGATGAAGAAGTCACTTCAATTGAATAATCATATAATGAAAAACACCTTTATGATTGAATAATCAAGGTGTAAGTACTATAGCCTTTTATGTGTGTGCTTTAGTAATAGGTTAATCTTCTTTGCCTTCATTTCTTGACCTTAGAAGAAGGTTGTCCTTAGAAATAAGAATAAGGGACGAGCAAAGAATAAAGGAGGGACTTAGTTGAAAGTGAGGAAAACCTATGTGCATATGTTGAAATTCCACCCCAAGTATATAAGCTCTTTTCCTCACTTAGCAAAGGAATGTTTCTTTCATTTCCTTCACTGTTCCCCTTGCTCAAACCGACTAAGGAGAGATCTGGAGCTCAGGAGGACGACCAGGGGAGTGCAAGGTAGGTTTGGATCCTTCCTTTTTCTTAAATTCTTGGATGAAACTTGAATTCAAGGTCAAATTCATGGCTAGCTCACTTAGCTCTATCTTTCTAGCCATCTCTTCTCAACTTTTCTTGGAGGATTCACCTTGGCCAACCTGTGGAGCTTCTAGGACGCCATTAAAGGCTTGGATCTTGAAAGCTTGGAGCTCAAGGAGCAAGCTTTAGGTGGGTTTTATAACTCTAAACCTATGCTTTGTTATATACATCTTTTCTATGCTTTTAGTTGCTAGTTCTTCTTCTTCCCTATCTTCCCTTGCTTCCTTGCAAGCAAATCCGTGAGGAACTGTTGCTGTTCTTGAGATAGAAGATGCGGGCGTTATTTCCTATGCTTATCCACAGTTTTCCACTTTACCATACGACCTCAACCAAGTGCCCATACGGTTTGCAAAACCGTTTGATGGGCAAACGGTTTCAAGGTCGTATGAAGGCATACGGTCTCAAGACCGTATGGCTGCGTTGACCAAGTGTGGACCGTATGAGAGTCCTGTTCATAATTATGTAGGTTAATCACCCACAAAATTTGAGAGGTTAACTCCAACGGAATCGTGAGATATAAGCAAAACAATTAGCAAATGCAATTGAATTTAGTTCTGATTTTCAATCTGCTTAATTTGCCCTTTTTGGGAAAACGGTCTCAAGACCGTATAAGATGGTTGACTAAGCATTGAACGTATGATATTACTGTTCATAATGATGTTAGTTAATGACTAACCAAATTTGATGGACTAATTCCAAACGAGTTAAGAGTTGAAGGTTGATTACTAGGGCAAACCCTAATTGAAATCAGTGCTGAAATCACAATGAGCTAATTTGAGATTTTGGGTTGATTAGCCCAAACGGTCTCAAGACAGTTTGGGGAATCATCCAAACGGTCTCAAGACCGTTTGGGGATCACCCAAGACCGTATGGAGGTCTGGGGTCAAGTATAGTTGACCAATTGAAGGTACAAAGATACCAAATTACATTGCAATTAAGTATTGATGTAATGATCAACTCAATAAATCAAACCTTGATGAATTTTCACTAGAGTCCAAAGGATGGATGGGCAAACGGTCTCAAGACCGTTTGGTGACAACCCAAGACCGTTTGGAGGTCTAGGGTTAAGGTAATTTGATCAATTGAGGGCCCAATTACAATGGGTTATTAAAATAATCAAATTGCTGATTTGTGACTTAATTAAGGTTCAACCCCTATCAAATCAATCTAGATTTTGATGAATTCTTGGGCAAACAGTCTCAAGACCGTTTGGAGTATATCCAAACGATCCCAAGACCGTTTGGGCCAAGTTTGAGCCCAATTGGAGGTCAATTGATGGGTTCAACTTCGATTTGATTCACATTGTTGAGTGTTGATGGTTGAACGTTTATAGACCTTAATTGAACCAACTCCAATCCTGATTGGATATCAATTGAGGGTCAATTGAGTGACCAATTGGTTAAGGCTAACCCTAGTCGTCTCAATTGATAAGTGGTTAGCAAGCTTGAGACCAATTGAAGGCTTCAACATAGGAAACCCTAATCAATTTTACCCTTTGAACCACCTTGGAGGTCCATACGATCTTGAGCTTTTAAGGTCATTCGACCTCAAGACCGTATAAGGTCATTCGACCTCAAGACCGTATAAGGTCATTCGACCTCAAGACCGTATAAGGTCATTCGACCTCAAGACCGTATAAGGTCATTCGACCTCAAGACCGTATAACGTCATTCGATCTCAAACCGTATAAGGTCATTCGATCTCAAACCGTATGAGGGCATTCGATCTCAAACCGTATGAGGGCATTCGATCTCAAACCGAATGAGGGCATTCGACCTCAAACCGTATGAGGGCATTCGACCTCAAGATCGAATGAGGGTATACGACCTCAAGATCAAATGAGGGTATACGACCTCAAGATCGAATGAGGGCATACGACCTCAAGATCGTATGAAGGATGAAGGTGTGAAACCTAGTGGAGACTTTTGTAGTTAAGTCTGCCTAATGCCGTGAAGGCTTAAATGGTTAAATAGTTGTTCAACCTAAACCCTATTGATACCAAAAGACATTAAGGGTCAAGTGGTTAGTAAATTAAACCATGATGATGATCAATGTGTAATTTACCATAATACCCTTGAAAGGTTCAATTGAGTGAAACCTTGTTCTAATCAAACCCTAATCACTCAATAGTGGTGATTTGGTCTATGATAGTCAAAGTGGACTTAACCCAACCTGACCTAGATTGGTGTTATCACCATCTACAAGTATGAGGAGAGAGAAAGTATCTTAAGAAAGAGAAAGTACCCTTTTATGATGAAAATTCAAGTAAAGTACCTTCAATACACATGAATGTGCATGATTAGGGTATGATCCACCTATGTGAGATCATGGAACCCTAATTATGATAAATGATGAATCTTAAACTAATATGAGAGAATCAATGATGATGTTCCTCATACATAATGATGTTATGAGTTCAATTCACCATAATGTGAATAGTAAACCCTAATTCAAGGGTGATGACATACAAAATGAGTAGCAAACTCTAATTGATGAGAATCAGAGAACTTAGCTCTTATGACAAGAGTGAAAAGTATATTCTTATTTTGAATTACCTTTATCAGTTGAATTAACCATGCATGTTATGATATAAAGGTGATCATATCCAGGTATGGATGATGATATTATATTCATTAAAAGCATGTTGTTAGCTTTATGAATAGTAAAATATCTTGATGCCAAGTTAGTGGCATCCTATGTATTAATGGGCCGAAAGAGCCATGAATACCATCAAGGTCATGCTTTAGAGATGACTTGTGATGAGTATACTGAGAAATGATGATTGATGTGAGTTAGGTTTATTACATTTAGTATTCTACTTTCATAGCTGTTGTGCTAATGTTATTGTTTGAAGAACAATGTATGATGTTAAAAGAATACTGAATGTACCTAACTAATCAAGTGTAATGTAGATCCCTGATCATAGATCCATCATTGTCAGAGATCAAATGATGGTGAAACAGGTTTTCCTACGGGAACTCCTGGATCACATACTGTTGAGTATGTGGGGTATATGGACGTGTAGAACCTTACATCCTAGTGTAGGAATTTGATGTAGATGCATAATCCGTCAATCCTTCACTACAAAACTCATACCGTATCAGTGGATGGTAAACATGGAACCTCCTGATGACGAGGAAAACATAGATATCCGTATCAGTGAAGATAAACATGAAATCTCCTGATGACGAAGAGAGTACAGAACGCCACTGTAACTCTAAAATAGCGAAGGACCAGATTACCCTGGTGAGCTATAATAGTAGAGACACAAGATGTCCTACAAGTGATCCTCTTACTGACTGAGGAAGGTGAAGGTCATGAGAATCTGGCTCTTTCGATGACCTAGTATGATACTAAGGCACTTAATAGTGATTGGTTGGGGTATGAGTGGTAAACCTCATCTCCACAGGGCATAATAATAAGAATGTTTGAAAAACATAATCTACAGCGTAGTATACCTGTTAAAGGTAATTATGAGCTAATTGATTGATGTTACACTGTATAGTGCATATGTTCTTCATGCTTGATAAATGTTGAGCTCTTGTATACAACTGTATCTGTTATTGAATACTTTGTAAGCTTTTACTGCTTAAGTTATTCTTTGATTTTATAATAAAGCTTCTGGCGGAGAGTTATAACTCTCGTTGGGACAATTATGTACAATTGTCTCACCCCGTAGACTTCAACTTTTTAGGTGGACATCGGAGACGGAGGAACAGGTCTACAGGTGACCAGTCCCAGCAGCAACAGCACCAGGAGCAGCAGTAAATCTCAGGTGGAGATTTAGCCTGCCATGTGGTGTAGTTAGAGTCAGTCCTATGTGTCCTCTGTACTCTCAGGTCTTGGAGTCTTTTGGTTATGAGTTCTTGAGATTTTGTATCTTGTTGTATATAATTACTCAAGAAGTAATTATCATGAGATGTAAACAGTTTATCTCCTTTTATGAATGAAGCTTTATGGATTCAACTCTTGTCTCGAAAAGTTTTAATTTCCCGTGATTTTTGTCTTCCGCTGTTGATCGATTCGCTTCCGCTAAGTTTAAATCGTGTTTATATCGTGGTTTGGAGATCAGAGCCCACAAAATCAGTCTTTGCTTGTTCCTTTTACACCTTCACTCTTTCAAATGGGTTGCCTATGATGAGTTCCTTTGGATGATCTTTTACAAAGTGGGGAGTAGGATCCTTCTTTTCATTCTCTTGTGAGCATTCTACCTCAACCACCTATTTATACTTGTTGTTAACATCTGGATCTTTAAATCTAGGAATCATTCATCTACGCCATCATCATAAATAACATTCTTTGAAATAGAGGGGTTAGTCTTAACAAAATTAACTTTGATGGATTCTTCTACTATAAATAGTTTGTAAAGAGTGCGACCCGATAGGGATCCAATCAATTGGTATGATACATACGAAGAGAAAGAGCATAACTATTTCATTTATCACAACATTCCAATACATTGATCCTAACCTTGAGAGGTGGTATTACAAGATATAAAATTTCAACTATTTACATATGAGACCAGCTACTAAGGGCAACATGTCCATCCCAAGATATCCTCATGTCCACACCGTGCATGTTATCTTCCGAATTGGTTGTCTTCTAATTCACCTATTACCTGGGTGGTTTGGGAACAACACCCAAAAGAGAAAAGACAAAGAGAAGATATGTGTCACATGAAACTAGTATATAAGCATAATGTAAAATATTTGGGCAAATGAAAGGATACAAGTATAATGGAAGAACAAAAGAAGTTTTTTTTGGAAATAGATGGCTATAGAAACTAGGTAGTTCAAGAGTGAGTAATCAATAAAATAAACCAAAGGATAAGAATCCAAAAGGTTGAGGCAATACCAATTGTAGAGAAATAAATCACACAAAAGAATTCTTGCCTTTTTAATCAGGATTAATAACATATAGAAAATGTGTGTACATAACAACAATACTTGTAACATCCCTGACCTGGGTTATGCTTTAACCCTAGGTGTTTTGATTAAGAAATATGATTATATGCTTAATCTTATCTTATGAAAAGTGATTAGGGCTCATGAGGAACTTATGTTTCAATTCTAGTCCTTTTTGAACATTGTTGAAGCAATGTTTGCTTATTTTGGACTAAAGTGCAAATTACCCAAGTTGAGGGGTTAAATTGAAAATTTTGCATGATAAGATGTTCCTCTGATGTTGAGACATCATAAGAATGAATATGATGTAGTGCTATGGTTTCCACAAGCTTGGACACCAAGATTAAGCTTGTAAAGCAATCCTTGTGCATTAAAACCTAGTTTTGGAGTAAAGTGCGATTTACCCAAAATCCAGGGTTCAATATGCAAATTACCACTTCAATAAGGTCCTTAATGTTTTTTGGCATCAGGTAGAGCAAATAAAATGAGAGGGGCATCTCGTTTGAATTAAGTTGGAGGAGAGAGAATCTTGATATTAAAATAATCAAGATTTAATCCTAATTGAAACCCTAATTCAATTTAGGGCAAAAATGAATGTATTATTTAAAGGGCCTTCAACCAAAATGTTATTGGTTGATTTTGAATAAGGATGGACGTTCTTTTGCCAAGATAAGGAACGAAAATATCTCAAGTAGGTGAAATTCCACTCACCTTATTATAAAGAAAAGTAATATCCACTCACATATGGGATATTAATATAAAAAGCATTAAGGTGCTTAATTTGCTTTTCCTTAAATCATGGATATATGAGAGGAATATGAGGCAATGAAGATAGCCTCGTCTTTAAGTATTTTTAGGGGAATTTGAGGGGGAAGAGGCGGCCATGTTTTTGGAATTAAATGCATTTTAATAAGGCATTTTCTCTCTCATCAATTTCCTTATAAAAGTGTCATTTCCAAGCCCAAACCAAGGCCTTTTTCGGATTTCTTTCTTCCCCTTGCTTGCAAAACCGACCAAGGAGCTAGAGAAGAGCAGGGAGCACGTCCCCAACCTGTTGGTAAGCCCTTGACCTTTGTTCTCCTTGATTTCATGGTGGAAATCGAAAATAAATTATGGATTCCTTCTCATTTCGATCTCCTCTTCAACCCTAGCCAACTTTTACAATCAAAAGCTTGAGGAAGAGCCTATGGGGAGTTGCAAGAGCTTCATCCACCATTAATGGCGTGAGCTTGGAGCTTTGGAGCTCAATTGGAGGCGGGTTTTATAACTTTACCCTTAAACATTGCTATTGCATCAACTCCCTATGCTTTGTTGATTGATTTCTTCAATTTGATACACTTTTGATTTCTTGCTGAAAATCCCATCAACAACGGTTGCTGTTCTTGGTTGTTCGAAGGAAGGGGATGATGACATCATCCTAGATGCTTATCCAAAGAAAAGTACCAAGCCAAACGGTTTTGATAGCTACTCCAAATCATTTTAATTTGATTGGCTATGCGGTTTCAGCAAACTGTTTATGGGAAACCGTTTGGGAGAAAACGGTTTCAAGACCGTTTGCGATGGTTCACCAAGCATTGAACGTTTGGGAATTTTGTTCCTAATTATGTAGGATAATTACCCACCAAATTTGAGGGGTTAACTCCAAAGGAATCGTAGGTTGAAGGCCAACCAATTAGGCAAATCGAATTGAATTAAATGCTGATTTTCAACCTGATTAACTTGACCTGTTTGGGAAAACGGTTTCAAGACCGTTTGATTGAGTTTGCCAAGCATTGACCGTTTGGGATTCCTGTTCATAATTATGTTGGTTGATGACTCTCAAAATGTGAGAGATTAACTCCCAAGGAATCGTGAGTTGAAGGCTAATCAATTAGGGAAACCTAATTGGATGAAGTGCTGATTATCAATCTGATATAATTGAACGTTTTTGGCAAACGGTCTCAAGACCGTTTGAGTGCGTTGACCAAGTGTTTACCGTTTGGGATTACTGTTCCTAATTATGTGGTCTAATGACTCACCAAATTTGAGGGATTAACTCCCAAGGAATCGTGAGTTGAAGTCTATTCAATTGGGCAAACCCTAATTGAAAACAGTGCTGAAATTCCAATGAGTTAATTGGAGATTTTGGGTTGATTAGCCCAAACGGTTTCAAGACCGTTTGGGGATCACCCAAACGTTCTCACAAACGTTTGGGGGTCACCCCAAGACCGTTTTGAGGTCTGGGGTCAAGTATAGTTGATCAATTGAAGGACCAAAGGTACCAATCATATTGCAATTAAGTGCTGAATTGTTGATCAACTCGATAGACCAATCCTTGATGATATTTCACTAGAATCCAAAGGTTGGATGGGCCAAACGGTCTCAAGACCGTTTGGTGGACACCCAAGACCGTTTGGAGGTCTAGGGTTGAGTATGGTTAAGTATATGAAGGTCAAAAGATACCAAGTTGATTTGCAATAAATTGCTGATTTGGTGATCAATCCAATGATCCAAACCTTAATTGGTTTACTTGGATTTTGATGATATGATGGGAAAATGGTCTCAAGACCGTTTGGAGGTCATCCAAACGACCTCAAGACCGTTTGGGGTCAGGTCATATCCAATTTGGATGATGGTTCAATGGTTTCAAAGTAACTAGTCTTACATTGATTAGTATTGAAGGATCATCGATTCCAAACCCTAATTCAATTGAATCAAACCCTAATTGATGACCAATTGAGGGTTAATTAAGGGTCAAATAAGTTGAAGGTTGAACTATTTAACCCAATTGAAGTATGATTATAGGTCCAATTGATGATTGGTTCCATGAATTCAATGATTGAAGGAATCAACATTGAAAACCCTAATTCAATTGGATACCTTAAGTAATGGAGGTCCAATGTGATTGAATCTCTTGAGAATAGAGATGATGAATCAGCCATTGATCCAATGATGATTAGTAGTGATAATCAATGAAGGTATAAAGGTTGAAACCCTAATAGTACCTAAGTGATTAGTGCCAATTAAGGGATGAACCCTAATTGCTTATAAGAACAATGTCTTAGTACACTATGTTAACCATAGTTGTATATACTTGATTGAAGGGTTGATGTAACCTAATCAAGTTGATAGGATGATGGAAAGGAATTCATACATGAGTATTGATCATGTGATAAATAGGGTATGATCCTTAATAAAGAGATCATGTGAACCCTGATTGAGGTTGATTCCATGTAAACCCTAATTGAGGGTGATGCCATGAGAAACCCATGTTGGGATGAATAGTAAACCCTAATTTTAGGCAATATGATGAGAAAGCCTAATGAAGGGTGATGTTATATGAAATCCTCACCCTAATGAAGTATGATAGTATGGGAAACCCTAATCCTAATACCTAGAATGATAATACAGGATTGGCTAACTCCCAATACCTGGAATGATAACACAGGATTGGCTAACTCCCAATACCTAGAATGCACAGGATTGGTTAACTCCCAATACCTGGAATAATAACACAGGATTGGATATCTCCCAATAGCTGGAATGCACAGGATTGACATAGATCAATACCTGGAATAATAACACAGGATTGGCTAACTCCCAATACCTGGAATGCACAGGATTGGTTAACTCCCAATACCTGGCTTAATAACACAGGATTGGCTAACGCCCAATACCTGGAATGCACAGGATTGACATAGATCAATACCTGGAATAATAACACCGGATTGGATAACTCCCAATACCTGGAATGCACATGATTGGTTAACTCCCAATACCTGGAATAATAACACAAGATTGGCTAACTCCCAATACCTGGAATGCACATGATTGGCATAGATCAATACCTGGAATAATAACACAGGATTGGCTAACTCCCAATACCTGGAATGCACAGGATTGGTTAACTCCCAATACCTGGAATAATAACACAGGATTGGCTAACTCCCAATACCTGGAATGCACAGGATTGACATAGATCAATACCTGGAATAATAACACAGGATTGGCTAACTCCCAATACTTAGAATGCACAGGATTGACATAGATCAATATCTGGAATAATAACACAGGATTGGTAATAACCCAATACCTGGAATGGTTGCACAGGATTGACATAGATCAATACCTGGAATAGTTGCACAGGATTCACATAGATCAATACCTGGAATAATTTCACAGGATTGACATAGATCAATACCTGGAATGGTTGCACAGGATTGACATAGATCAATACCTGGAATGGATACACAAGAATAATATAAATCTAATGCTTGTACTAGTTGTACAAGATTGGTGTAATCCAATTCCTGGAATACTTATATAGGATTGGTATAGACCAATGCCTGAATAAGACATGATGATGTACACTCTCTTGTCCATTATAACCAGAATCTGTTTAGCAGATTGGCTTAGGCCAATAAGTTGAAACAAGAATGTCTCATGGGTGACATATCATGATAATGAGCGTCACAAGAGAAGTTTGATATGATGGTATAATATGGACGATAAATGATATACATGTTCTTCCTATTCCTTATTAAGAGAATGCTTTAAACTTCTCATCATCTGCCTAGTTTTATATCCTTAATTGCAATAATAATATTTTGGTGGAGAGTTATATCTCTCGCAGGGGCAATTTACAATTGTCTCACCCCCGTGGGATCCAACATTTTTAGGTGGACACGGACAAAAAAGCAGATACTCTTTTATAGGAAAAGGAAAGCTACAACCTGGACAGTAGTAAGATATCAGGTGGAGATACTGTCTGTCAAGTTATGTAGCTAGAAAGTCCTATGTGTCGTCTCTATACTCTCAGGTCCTCGGAGTTTTTAGTCAGTGTTTTAATACATCAATCTAAGGTTTTGGCTTGATGCCCCGAGATTCGTATATTGTCTGTATATAATGTTTATAAGGGAGTTGATGATGTAGTCTCTGAAAAGAGATGGTACATGTTATGTACATTTGAACTAGAATATAAATGTTATACAATGGTTCTTGATAGTAAAGATTTACTATGTGAGGATCTCTTTGCAAAAAGTTTTAAATTTTTAGTGATTTTCAGTAATCCGCTGGTGATGATCGCTTCCGCATGTTTTATTATTGTTAATGACACTTGTTATCTTAATAATGGCATGTGTTGCTACAATTAGTGGTCTCAGAGCTCTAGGTTTGCTGAGTCTACAGAGACATAGGACTAAGGTATTGAGTCTGTGTTAGTGTCCTCTATTATACCCTATAATGATTTCTTCTTGTGCAGAGAAAGGGGAAAGTTTCAAATGACTGGAGAACACAAGGAACACACTGCCGAGAGCAGTGTTGTTGCACCAAGAAGAGGTGCAAGGCATCAGACAAGAATAGAATGAGTGCCTGAGAATCCCCATTAAGACCTGATCAGGATAGAGAATCCTATGATCATGCTCTTATTGGGCAGATTAGGGCAACAATACTACATATAAGTGGACTGAATACTAGCCTTACAATCTAGGTTAGCAGTCCTTAATACAGAAAGCTTGAGCTTTAAAAGAGTTCCTGAATGAATTAGTCATGTGGGAACAAGGGAAAATGTGGAAAAGATTAACTGATGGCAAGAAAGTGGACTCTGCCATGAGTTCAGACAGATAATAAATCTGTGATGGTAGTGCCCAAGAAGGGACAATAAGCTGAGAAGTAGGGAATGGTCTCTATAATTCTAGAGACATTTTCCTAATGGTTTTAAAAAGCCAAGTTTTTGGTACTAATAGTGCAATAAATTCCTAGTGTACCAGGGAAGTAGCCACTAAGTAAGTGCAAAGGTCTTAACCTTTCACCTGTAAGATTCTATGGCTTAGTTTTTGCTTCAGTAATAAGACTAGTAAGACCATGATATGAGTACAAGGTATGTTATAAATGTGTACATGTTGAGTACACTAAACCCTTTTTGTTATAAAAAAAAAGGATTGTTGATTTTGTTTTCCCTATTGGTTGCTATATAGGGAAGAAATGATGAGAACTAGAATTTGAATTCTGTTCAATATTCTTTTAAATACTCTATATTGATCTTACCTCTATGAAAGAGGAAGAGGTATAGAAGAGATGCCTAGATAAAATCCAAGAATGTTAAATCTTATGTTATGATAATATGAAAAGCAAGAAATATGATAGCATGTAAGTGCATACTACTTGATCTCAGTACTTGTAAACCCTGATCAGGTATACAATTATTGATGATAAAGTGAGTATGGAAACTCTTAGATTGATATCTTTTTGATTTCCCTGATCAAGCAATCATTCAGAGACAATCTAATGAGTATCATGAAATTGGAAATATGGTATGGATAAATGTATCATACCTTAAGTATAAGAAAGAGGGATCTGATATGAATTCAGATCAGTATGTGTATATGAGGAAGTAAAAGTATGACCTTCATATGATAAGAAAGAGAACAAGGGAGGTGATCTCTGTTTAATAAAGTTGTAAATATGATAAAAGAAAGATGAGAATATGATGTGTTTGCAACACATGTGACTGATACCAAGGTAAGAGATTCTGGTATCTGAGAATTATCAGATGGTTTAGATTGGCTACCTGGAGTGGTCAACTATGAAATCAGTCTGATTATATAAAATGATATGAACATCATATGATAGGGGTTTATGCTTTGCATAAACATAACAACTAAATATGTCTTTAAGATAAGTTCTCAATTGGCTCTATGAGAATATTGTGGGAAGGAACTTTGTGCTGATAAAAGTTCTATGATGTCTTCATAACAATGAGGTGTTATGAAAAGACATGATGATATGAGGAATGAATAATATATGTTCCCTTTTTATCTGGGATTTCGAGGACGAAATCCTTGTTAGGGGTTTATAATTTGTAACATCCCTGACCTGGGTTATGCTTTAACCCTAGGTGTTTTGATTAAAAAAGATGATTATATTCTTAATCTTATCTTATGAAAAGTGATTAGGCCTCATGAGGAACTTATGTTTCAATTCTAGTCCTTTTTTAACATTGTTGAAGCAATGTTTGCTTATTTTGGACTAAAGTGCAAATTACCCAAGTTGAGGGGTTAAATTGCAAATGTTGCATGATAAGATGTTCCTCTGATGTTGAGACATCATAATAATGAATATGATGTAGTGATATGGTTTCCACAAGCTTGGACACCAAGATTAAGCTTGTAAAGCAATCCTTGTGCATTAAAACCTAGTTTTGGAGTAAAGTGCAATTTACCCAAAATCCAGGGTTCAATATGCAAATTACCACTTCAATAAGGTCCTTAATGTTTCTTGGCATCAGGTAGAGCAAATAAAATGAGAGAGGCATCTCGTTTGAATTAAGTTGGAGGAGAGAGAATCTTGATATTAAAATAATCAAGATTTAATCCTAATTGAAACCCTAATTCAATTTAGGGCAAAAATGAATGTATTAATTAAAGGGCCTTCAACCAAAATGTTATTGGTTGATTTTGAATAAGGATGGACGTTCTTTTGCCAAGATAAGGAATGAAAATATCTCAAGTAGGTGAAATTCCACTCACCTTATTATAAAGAAAAGTAATATCCACTCACATATGGGATATTAATATAATAAGCATTAAGGTGCTTAATTTGCTTTTCCTTAAATCATGGATAATTGAGAGGAATATGAGGCAATGAAGATAGCCTCGTCCTTAAGGATTTTGAGGGGAATTTGAGGGGGAAGAGGCGGCCATGTTTTTGGAATTAAATGCATTTTAATAAGGCATTTTCTATCTCATCAATTTCCTTATAAAAGTGTCATTTCCAAGCCCAAACCAAGGCCTTTTTCGGATTTCTTTCTTCCCCTTGCTTGCAAAACCGACCAAGGAGCTAGAGAGGATCAGGGAGCACGTCCCCAACCTGTTGGTAAGCCCTTGACCTTCGTTCTCCTTGATTTCATGGTGGAAATCGAAAATAAATTATGGATTCCTTCTTATTTCGATCTCCTCTTCAACCCTAGCCAACTTTTACAATCAAAAGCTTGAGGACGAGCCTAGGGGGAGTTTCAAGAGCTTCATCCACCATTAATGGCGTGAGCTTGGAGCTTTGGAGCTCAATTGGAGGCGGGTTTTATAAATTTAACCCTTAAACATTGCTATTGCATCAACTCTCTATGCTTTGTTGATTGATTTCTTCAATTTGATACACTTTTGATTTCTTACTGAAAATCCCATCAAGAACGGTTGTTGTTCTTGGTTGTTAGAAAAAAGGGGATGATGACATCATACTAGATGCTTATCCAAAGAAAAGTACCAAGCCAAACGGTTTTGATAGCTACTCCAAATCGTTTATCTTGATTGGCTATGCGGTTTCAGCAAACCGTTTAAGGGAAACCGTTTGGGAGCAAACAGTTTCAAGACCGTTTGAGATGGTTCACCAAGCGTTGACCGTTTTGGAATTTTGTTCCTAATTATGTAGGCTAATTACTCACCAAATTTGAGGGTTAACTCCAAAGGAATCGTAGGTTGAAGGCCAACCAATTAGGCAAATCGAATTGAATTAAATGCTGATTTTCAACCTGATTAACTTGACCTGTTTGGGAAAACGGTATCAAGACCATTTTATTGAGTTGACCAAGCGTTGACCGTTTGGGATTCCTGTTCATAATTATGTTGGTTGATGACCCTCCATATTGGAGGGATTAACTCCCAAGTAATCGTGAGTTGAAGGCTAATCAATTAGGGAAACCTAATTGGATTAAGTGCTGATTATCAATCTGATATAATTGAACTTTTTGGGCAAACGGTCTCAAGACCGTTTGAGTGCGTTGACCAAGGGTTTACCGTTTGGGATTACTGTTACTAATGATGTGGTCTAATGACTCACCAAATTTGAGGGATGAACTCCCAATGAATCGTGAGTTGAAGGCTATTCAATTGGGCAAACCCTAATTGAAAACAGTGCTGAAATTCCAATGAGTTAATTGGAGATTTTGGGTTGATTAGCCCAAACGGTTTCAAGACCATTTGGGGATCACCCAAACGGTCTCAAGACCGTTTGGGGGTCACCCCAAGAACGTTTGGAGGTCTGGGGTCAAGTATAGTTGATCAATTGAAGGACCAAAGGTACCAATCATATTGCAATTAAGTGCTGAATTGTTGATCAACTCGATAGACCAATCCTTGATGATTTTTCACTAGAATCCAAAGGTTGGATGGGCCAAACGGTCTCAAGACTGTTTGGAGGTCTAGGGTTAAGTATGGTTAAGTATATGAAGGTCTAAAGATACCAAGTTGATTTGCAATAAATTGCTGATTTGGTGATCAATCCAATGATCCAAACCTTAATTGGTTGACTTGGATTTTGATGATATGATGGGAAAACGGTCTCAAGACCGTTTGGAGGTCATCCAAACGACCTCAAGACCGTTTGGGGTCAGGTCATATCCAATTTGGATGATGGTTCAATGGTTTCAAAGTAACTAGTCTTACATTGATTAGTATTGAAGGATCATCGATTCCAAACCCTAATTCAATTGAATCAAACCCTAATTGATGACCAATTGAGGGTTAATTAAGGGTCAAATCAGTTGAAGGTTGACCTATTTAACTCAATTGAAGTATGATTATAGGTCCAATTGATGATTGGTTCCATGAATTCAATGATTGAAGGAATCAACATTGAAAACCCTAATTCAATTGGATACCTTAAGTAATGGAGGTCCAATGTGATTGAATCTCTTGAGAATAGAGATGATGAATCAGCCATTGATCCAATGATGATTAGTAGTGATAATCAATGAAGGTACAAAGGTTGAAACCCTAATAGTACCTAAGTGATTAGTGCCAATTAAGGGATGAACCCTAATTGCTTATAAGAACAATGTCTTAGTACACTATGTTAGCCATAGTTGTATATACTTGATTGAAGGGTTGATGTAACCTAATCAAGTTGATAGGATGATGGAAAGGAATTCATCCATGAGTATTGATCATGTGATGAATAGGGTATGATCCTTAATAAAGAGATCATGTGAACCCTAATTGAGGTTGATTCCATGTAAACCCTAATTGAGGGTGATGCCATGAGAAACCCATGTTGGGATGAATAGTAAACCCTAATTTTAGGCAATATGATGAGAAAGCCTAATGAAGGGTGATGTTATATGCAATCCTCACCCTAATGAAGTATGATAGTATGGGAAACCCTAATCCTAATACCTGGAATGATAACACAGGATTGGCTAACTCCCAATACCTGGAATGATCACACATGATTGGCTAACTCCCAATACCTGGAATGCACAGGATTGGTTAACTCCCAATACCTGGAATAATAACACAGGATTGGCTAACTCCCAATACCTGGAATGCACATGATTGACATAGATCAATACCTAGAATAATAACACAGGATTGGCTAACTCCCAATACCTGGAATGCACATGATTGGTTAACTCCCAATACCTGGAATAATAACACATGATTGGCTAACTCCCAATACCTGGAATGCATAAGATTGACATAGATCAATACCTGGAATAATAACACAGGATTGGCTAACTCCCAATACCTGGAATGCATAGGATTGGTTAACTCCCAATACCTGGAATAATAACACAGGATTGGCTAACTCCCAATACCTGGAATGCACAGGATTGACATAGATCAATACCTGGAATAATAACACAAGATTGGCTAACTCCCAATACCTAGAATGCACAGGATTGGTTAACTCCCAATACCTGGAATAATAACACAGGATTGGCTAACTCCCAATACCTGGAATGTACAAGATTGACATAGATCAATACTTGGAATAATAACACATGATTGGCTAACTCCCAATACCTGGAATGCACAGGATTGACATAGATCAATACTTGGAATAATAACACAGGATTGGTAATAACCAAATACCTGGAATGGTTGCACATGATTGACATAGATCAATACCTGGAATAGTTGCACAGGATTGACATAGATCAATACCTGGAATAGTTTCACAGGATTGACATAGATCAATACCTGGAATGGTTGCGCAGGATTGACATAGATCAATACCTGGAATGGATACACAGGAATAATATAAATCTAATGCTTGTACTAGTTGTACAGGATTGGTGTAATCCAATGCCTGGAAGACTTATATAGGATTGGTATAGACCAATGCCTGAATAAGACATGATGATGTACACTCTCATGTCCATTATAACCAGAATCTGTTTAGCAGATTGGCTTAGGCCAATAAGTTGAAACAAGAATGTCTCATGGGTGACATATCATGATAATGAGCGTCACAAGAGAAGTTTGATATGATGGTATAATATGGAGGATAAATAATATACATGTTCTTCCTATTCCTTATTAAGAGAATGCTTTAAACTGCTCATCATCTACCTATTTTTATATCCTTAATTGCAATAATAATGTTTTGGCGGAGAGTTATATCTCTCGCTGGGGCAATTTACAATTGTCTCACCCCCGTGGGATCCAACATTTTTAGGTGGACGCGGACAAAGAAGCAGATACTCTTTTGTAGGAAAAGGAAAGCTACAGCCTGGACAGCAGTAAGATATCAGGTGGAGATACTGTCCGTCAAGTTATGTAGCTAGAAAGTCCTATGTGTCGTCTCTGTACTCTCAGGTCCTCGGAGTTTTTAGTCAGTGTTTTAATACATCAATCTAAGGTTTTGGCTTGATGCCCCGAGATTTGTATACTGTCTGTTTATAATGTTTATAAGGCAGTTGATGATGTAGTCTCTGAAAAGAGATGGTACATGTTATGTACGTTTGAACTAGAATATAAATGTTATACAATGGTTCTTGATAGTAAAGATTTCCTATGTGAGGATCTCTTTGCAAAAAGTTTTAAATTTTTAGTGATTTTCAGTAATCCGCTAGTGATGATCGCTTCCGCATGTTTTATTATTGTTAATGACACTTGTTATCTTAATAATGGCGTGTGTCGCTACAATTAGTGGTATCAGAGCTCTAGATTCGCTGAGGCTACAGAGACATAGGACTAAGGTATTGAGTCTGTGTTAGTGTCCTCCAGTATACCCTATAATGATTTCTGCTTGTGCAGAGAAAGGGGAAAGTTTAAAATGACTGGAGAACATGAGGAACACACTGCCGAGAGCAATGTTGTTGCACCAAGAAGAGGTGCAAGGGATCAGACAAGAATAGAATGAGTGCCTGAGAGTCCCCATTAAGACCTGACCAGGATAGAGAATCCTATGATCATGCTCTTATTGGGCAGATTAGGGCAAAAATACTACATATAAGTGGACTGAATACTAGCCTTACAACCTAGGTTATCAGTCCTTAATACAGAAAGCTTGAGCTTTAAAAGAGTTCCTGAATGAATTAGTCATGTGGGAACAAGGGAAAATGTGGAAAAGATTAACTTATGGAAAGAAAGTGGACTCTGCCATGAGTTCAGACAGATAATAAATCTGTGATGGTAGTGCCCAAGAAGGGGCAATAAGCTGAGAAGTAGGGAATGGTCTCTATAATTCTAGAGACATTTGCCTAATGGTTTTAAAAAGCCAAGTTTGTGGTACTAATAGTGCAATAAATGGCTAGTGTACCAGGGAAGTAGCCACTAAGTAAGTGCAAAGGTCTTAACCTTTCACCTGTAAGATTCTATGGCTTAGTTTTTGCTTCAGTAATAAGACTAGTAAGACCATGATATGAGTACAAGGTATGTTATAAATGTGTACATGTTGAGTACACTAAACCCTTTTTGTTATAAAAAAAAGGATTGTTGATTTTGTTTTCCCTATTGGTTGCTATATAGGGAAGAAATGATGAGAACTAGAATTTGAATTCTGTTCAATATTCTTTTAAATACTCTATATTGATCTTACCTCTATGAAAGAGGAAGAGGTATAGAAGAGATGCCTGGATAAAATCCAAGAATGTTAAATCTTATGTTATGATAATATGAAAAGCAAGAAATATGATTGTATGTAAGTGCATACTACTTGATCTCAGTACTTGTAAACCCTGATCAGGTATACAACTATTGATGATAAAGTGAGTATGGAAACTCTTAGATTGATATCTTTTTGATTACCCTGATCAAGCAATCATTCGGAGACAATCTAATGAGTATCATGAAGTTGGAAATATGGTATGGATAAATGTATCATACCTTAAGTATAAGAAAGAGGGATCTGATATGAATTCAGATCAGTATGTGTATATGAGGAAGTAAAAGTATGACCTTCATATGATAAGAAAGAGAACAAGGGAGGTGATCCCTGTTTAATAAAGTTGTAAATATGATAAAAGAAAGATGAGAATATGATGTGTTTGCAACACATGTGACTGATACCAAGGTAAGAGATTCTAGTATCTGAGAATTATCAGATGGTTTAGATTGGCTACCTGGAGTGGTCAACTATGAAATCAGTCTGATTATATAAAATGATATGAACATCATATGATAGGGGTTTATGCTTTGCATAAACATAACAACTAAATATGTCTTTAAGATAAGTTCTCAATTGGCTCTATGAGAATATTGTGGGAAGGAACTTTGTGCTGATAAAAGTTCTATGATGTCTTCATAACAATGAGGTGTTATGAAAAGACATGATGATATGAGGAATGTATAATATATGTTCCCTTTTTATCTGGGATTTCGGGGACGAAATCCTTGTTAGGGGTTTATAATTTGTAACATCCCTGACCTGGGTTATGCTTTAACCCTAGGTGTTTTGATTAAGAAAGATGATTATATGCTTAATCTTATCTTATGAAAAGTGATTAGGGCTCATGAGGAACTTATGTTTCAATTCTAGTCCTTTTTGAACATTGTTGAAGCAATGTTTGCTTATTTTGGACTAAAGTGCAAATTACCCTAGTTGAGGGGTTAAATTGCAAATGTTGCATGATAAGATGTTCCTATGATGTTGAGACATCATAAGAATGAATATGATGTAGTGCTATGGTTTCCACAAGCTTGGACACCAAGATTAAGTTTGTAAAGCAATCCTTGTGCATTAAAACCTAGTTTTGGAGTAAAGTGCAATTTACCCAAAATCCAGGGTTCAATATGCAAATTACCACTTCAATAAGGTCCTTAATGTTTCTTGGCATCAGGTAGAGCAAATAAAATGAGAGGGGCATCTCGTTTGAATTAAGTCGGAGGAGAGAGAATCTTGATATTAAAATAATCAAGATTTAATCCTAATTGAAACCCTAATTCAATTTAGGGCAAAAATGAATGTATTAATTAAAGGGCCTTCAACCAAAATGTTATTGGTTGATTTTGAATAAGGATGGACGTTCTTTTTCCAAGATAAGGAACGAAAATATCTCAAGTAGGTGAAATTCCACTCACCTTGTTATAAAGAAAAGTAATATCCACTCACATATGGGATATTAATATAATAAGCATTAAGGTGCTTAATTTGCTTTTCCTTAAATCATGGATAATTGAGAGGAATATGAGGCAATGAAGATAGCCTCGTCCTTAAGGATTGTGAGGGGAATTTGAGGGGGAAGAGGCGGCCATGTTTTTGGAATTAAATGCATTTTAATAAGGCATTTTCTCTCTCATCAATTTCCTTATAAAAGTGTCATTTCCAAGCCCAAACCAAGGCCTTTTTCGGATTTCTTTCTTCCCCTTGCTTGCAAAACCGACCAAGGAGCTAGAGAGGAGTAGGGAGAACGTCCCCAACCTGTTAGTAAGCCCTTGACCTTCGTTCTCCTTGATTTCATGGTGGAAATCGAAAATAAATTATGGATTCCTTCTTATTTCGATCTCCTCTTCAACCCTAGCCAACTTTTACAATCAAAAACTTGAGGACGAGCCTAGGGGGATTTGCAAGAGCTTCATCCACCATTAATGGCGTGATCTTGGAGATTTGGAGCTCAATTGGAGGCGGGTTTTATAACTTTAACCCTTAAACATTGCTATTGCATCAACTCTCTATGCTTTGTTGATTGATATTTTCAATTTGATACACTTTTGATTTCTTTCTGAAAATCCCATCAAGAACGGTTGCTGTTCTTGGTTGTTCGAAGGAAGGGGATGATGACATCATCCTAGATGCTTATCCAAAGAAAAGTACCAAGCCAAACGGTTTTGATAGCTACTCCAAATCGTTTTAATTTGATTGGCTATGCAGTTTCAGCAAACCGTTTAAGGGAAACCGTTTGGGAGAAAATGGTTTCAAGACCGTTTGATATGGTTGACCAAGCGTTGACCGTTTGGTAATTTTGTTCCTAATTATGTAGGCTAATTACCCACCGAATTTGAGGGGTTAACTCCAAAGTAATCGTAGGTTGAAGGCCAACCAGTTAGGCAAATCGAATTGAATTAAATGCTGATTTTCAACCTGATTAACTTGACCTGTTTTGGCAAACGGTTTCAAGACCATTTGATTGAGTTGATAAAGCATTGACCGTTTGGTATTCCTGTTCATAATTATGTTGGTTGATGACCCTCCAAATTTGGTGAAGGCTAATCAATTAGGGAAACCTAATTGGATTAAGTGCTGATTATCAATCTGATATAATTGAACTTTTTGGGCAAACGGTCTCAAGACCGTTTGAGTGCGTTGACCAAGGGTTGACCTTTTGGGATTACTGTTCCTAACTATGTGGTATAATGACTCACCAAAATTTAGGGATTAACTCCCAAGGAATCGTGAGTTGAAGGCTATTCAATTGGGCAAACCCTAATTGAAAACAGTGCTGCATTTCCAATGAGTTAATTGGAGATTTTGGGTTGATTAGCCCAAACGGTTTCAAGGCCGTTTGGGGATCACCCAAACGGTCTCAAGACCGTTTGGGGGTCACCCAAATACCGTTTGGAGGTCTGGGGTCAAGTATAGTTGATCAATTGAAGGACCAAAGGTACCAATCGTATTGCAATTAAGTGCTGAATTGTTGATCAACTCGATAGACCAATCCTTGATGATTTTTCACTAGAATCCAAAGGTTGGATGGGCCAAACGGTATCAAGACCGTTTGGAGCTCATCCAAACGGTCTCAAGACCGTTTGGTGGACACCCAAGACCGTTTGGAGGTCTAGGGTTGAGTATGGTTAAGTATATGAAGGTCTAAAGATACCAAGTTGATTTGCAATAAATTGCTGATTTGGTGATCAATCCAATGATCCAAATCTTAATTGGTTGACTTGGATTTTGATGATATGATGGGCAAACGGTCTCGTTTGGAGGTCATCCAAACGACCTCAAGACTGTTTGGGGTCAGGTCATATCCAATTTGGATGATGGTTCAATGGTTTCGAAGTAACTAGTCTTACATTGATTAGTATTGAAGGATCATTGATTTCAAACCCTAATTCAATTGAATCAAACCCTAATTGATGACCAATTGAGGGTTAATTAAGGGTCAAATAAGTTGAAGGTTGACCTATTTAACTCAATTGAAGTATGATTATAGTTCCAATTGATGATTGGTTCCATGAATTCAATGATTGAAGGAATCAATATTGAAAACCCTAATTCAATTGGATACCTTAAGTAATGGAGGTCCAATGTGATTGAATCTCTTGAGAATAGAGATGATGAATCAGCCATTTATCCAATGATGATTAGTAGTGATAATCAATGAAGGTACAAAGGTTGAAACCCTAATAGTACCTAAGTGATTAGTGCCAATTAAGGGATGAACCCTAATTGCTTATAAGAACAATGTCTTAGTACACTATGTTAACCATAGTTGTATATACTTGATTGAAGGGTTGATGTAACCTAATCAAGTTGATAGGATGATGGAAAGGAATTCATACATGAGTATTGATCATGTGATGAATAGGGTATGATCCTTAATAAAGAGATCATGTGAACCCTAATTGAGGTTGATTCCATGTAAACCCTAATTGAGGGTGATGCCATGAGAAACCCATGATGGGATGAATAGTAAACCCTAATTTTAGGCAATACGATGAGAAAGCCTAATGAAGGGTGATGTTATATGAAATCCTCACCCTAATGAAGTATGATAGTATGGGAAACCCTAATCCTAATACCTGGAATGATAACACAGGATTGGCTAACTCCCAATACCTGGAATGATAACACATGATTGGATAACTCCCAATACCTGGAATGCACAGGATTGGTTAACTCCCAATACCTAGAATAATAACACAGGATTCGCTAACTCCCAATACCTGGAATGTAGATGATTGACATAGATCAATACCTGGAATAATAACACAGGATTGGCTAACTCCCAATACCTGGAATGCACAGAATTGGTTAACTCCCAATACCTGGAATAATAACACAGGATTGGCTAACTCCCAATACCTGGAATGCACAGGATTGACATAGATCAATACCTGGAATAATAACATAGGATTGGCCAACTCCCAATACCTGGAATGCACAAGATTGGTTAACTCCCAATACCTGGAATAATAACACAGGATTGGCTAACTCCCAATACCTAGAATGCACAAGATTGACATAGATCAATACCTGGAATAATAACACAGGATTGGATAACTCCCAATACCTGGAATGCACAAGATTGGTTAACTCCCAATACCTGGAATAATAACACAGGATTGGCTAACTCCCAATACCTGGAATGCACAGGATTGACATAGATCAATACCTGGAATAATAACACAGGATTGGCTAACTCCCAATACCTGGAATGCACAAGATTGGTTAACTCCCAATACCTGGAATAATAACACCGGATTGGTAATAACCCAATACATGGAATGGTTGCACAGGATTGACATAGATCAATACCTTGAATAGTTGCACAGGATTGACATAGATCAATACCTGGAATAGTTTCATAGGATTGACATAGATCAATACCTGGAATGGTTGCACAGGATTGACATAGATCAATACCTGGAATGGATACACAGGAATAATATAAATCTAATGCTTGTACTAGTTGTACAGGATTGGTGTAATCCAATGCCTGGAATACTTATATAGGATTGGTATAGACCAATGCCTGAATAAGACATGATGATGTACACTCTCATGTCCATTATAACCAGAATCTGTTTAGCAGATTGGCTTAGGCCAATAAGTTGAAACAAGAATGTCTCATGGGTGACATATCATGATAATGAGTGTCACAAGAGAAGTTTGATATGATGGTATAATATGGAGGATAAATGATATACATGTTCTTCCTATTCCTTATTAAGAGAATGCTTTAAATTGCTCATCATCTGCCTAGTTTTATATCCTTAATTGCAATAATAATGTTTTGGCAGAGAGTTATATCTCCCGCTGGGGCAATTTACAATTGTCTCACCCCCGTGGGATCCAACATTTTTAGGTGGACGCGGACAAAGAAGCAGATACTCTTTTGCAGGAAAAGGAAAGCTACAACCTGGACAACAGTAAGATATTAGGTGGAGATATTGTCTGTCAAGTTATGTAGCTAGAAAGTCCTATGTGTCGTCTCTGTACTCTCAGGTCCTCAGAGTTTTTAGTCAGTGTTTTAATACATCAATCTAAGGTTTTGGCTTGATGCCCCGAGATTCGTATACTGTCTGTATATAATGTTTATAAGGCAGTTGATGATGTAGTCTCTGAAAAGAGATGGTACATGTTATGTACGTTTGAACTAGAATATAAATGTTATACAATGGTTCTTGATAGTAAAGATTTCCTATGTGAGGATCTCTTTGCAAAAAGTTTTAAGTTTTTAGTGATTTTCAGTAATCCGCTGGTGATGATCGCTTTCGCATGTTTTATTATTGTTAATGACACTTGTTATCTTAATAATGGCGTGTGTCACTACAATACTAGAGGATGACATAACTACAATCCACTAGCCATGGAAGGAGAAATAGAACCACATTATCCATATATGAAACATGGTAGGGGAATAAAACTAGTGCCTATAATTACATCATTATGGGGAAATAAAACCCAGTGCATGGTAGGGAAATAAAGCTTGGTGCCTAATATCATACGTGGCAAGGGAATAAGACCCAGTATCTGGTAGGGGAGGAAAACCCATTCCTAAAATTTGGTTACACTACTAATAGTTTTTACTAGTCCATATCTAACATGCAAATAGAGTTGTCAAGATCATAATGTAATCCAATAAACATCATCTACCAGAGGGGTGAGAAAATCCAAGATATGAAAATTGGAGTTATCTGACTCATATAAAAAGGAAGTAATATTCCAATATTCAATAATGAATAATTCTATTGGGAAATATGAGCACATGGTGTAGCAACGGAAACAAAATTTTTATCTATTTGTATTCCCATAACAGTAAGATCAAATCAACTACTATGAAATAGGAAGGATGGTTTTAGTGAGTTATACCTGATCCTGAAGCAAGTCCACTAAAAATATATCTTCTTTGAAACTACTGACAAGTTTCTCTTGGACATTGGTTGTGAAGATCCTAGTTTTCACAATGAACAACGAGCATAAACAACTTCTACATCACTCCTATGGTCTCATCATGGAGTGCAAGCTGTAGTTGTCCTCCTATCAATAGACAAAGGACTCCTTCCTCTAGAGTAGTCCTCACAGACCAACTAGAACTCTTTCCATTCACCAAGAATAGACAGGAAGGAGTTGTCCCTTTCGTTGGTGTACTAGTCACCAACATGTACTCCCACAATGAAAACTTCTCATGTGTTCTCTCCCATAGGCTATCCCTCAGTATCGGTAGGATTTGCCTGGGCTCTCTTAATTGCCACAACCAGAGAGGACAACGGTTGTCATAGGAACTGATTATCAATTATTTGTGTTATAGTTGTGCTCTGGGAAGCCCCCACTTCCCCTCTATATATAGTTGAGGTTAGGGTCAGGGTTCCCGGTCAGTACGAGATTGAGTGGGAGTGGAAGGGAACAAAAGATCTTGAATTTTTGCAACATGCAAGATTCCTAATAGTCATCTAGCATACACATACAGTTTTCTAGTGTGCGAGATGGTCATCTCATACTGCCAAATGACCATTTGATAGTTCCCAATCACACACGAATTTGGAAATTTTGATTCCAATCAATATCACATATTAGTTTCCTTGTACACCAAGTAAAGTACAATTGAAACTATTTAGGAAACATTCTGGACCTTTTTTCATCCCAAATGAGATGTCTCACCTAGGAGAGATGTCTGTCTCACTCCCCCAGACACCTGTCTTGTGAGTTGAGATGAGCCGATTGGTTTGATCATATTGAACTGGTTGGTTCAAGGGAAGAACTTAACCAATTCGAACTTTGATTACCCTAACAACCCAAACGGACATCTCAACACTTGAGATGCTTGTGTGGCTGTCCAAACGGCCATCTCACTCAGTGAGATGGTCATTTAGCAGACCAGTTAGCCAATCAGTTGATCTATTGCATGAATGAATACCTGAACACTTCAGTAATCAATCCAATTGTCATTTAAGATCAAACTCCTCTTCTAGATGAGTTCCTATGTGTGTGACCCTATATGTCCCATATCACATTGGTAGTGAATGTCCATAACTATCTTATGAAATCACAAGAAAAGAGTGGTGCCTAGTCACACATCAATGCTACCTTAATGAATGGAAAGTTGGAGAACAAATCAAGGAATGGAACGTCATCCTCTCAATATTCAATCCATGTTCCTTGAACCAAGAGTAGATTGTCTGAGATAATGTGACCTCAATATCATATTGATTCACATGTACATGCACATGTGTTTCTGAATATTGCTTATCAAGTGGCCAAGATATCATAATCCAGTAGGAGGGACAAATCCCATATCTATCACTCACAATCTATCCTCATGTGTTAAAGTCACCTAATCATCACCGTTATAACAATCCATATTTTAGGACTGCGTTTGACGATGTCAAAGTGTACCCAATGACATGTGACGAGTGCAGTGATTTTAGGTCTAAGAATCACCATCAACACTGTGACATCTCGCTATCACATAGACAATGAAATGCCACGCGAAAATGTGTGGAACCACCATAAACCATATATTTTAAAAAACACGGGTTAATTAAAACCAATTGTGGAAAACATCATAAGAATGGAAATATTACAACTAGATCCACATCCTACAAAGAAACATGTTATATATACATAAGCATGATATATGTCCATCAACACATTAGATCCGTCTGTTTCATGTACATCAATGATGCGTCACCTGTTTATATACATAACAAGCCTAACCAGGGCCAACAATAAGATACAAGAAAGCCATACTAAGGTCATACATCGTGAAACCTCATCAAAACACCTCCAAGGACTTGAGAGTACAAGGAGACTCTAAGACTCTACTACAAAACAACCACATCAGCATATCCAACCTTGCGTTCTACTAATCTTCTTGATGCTCAGCCGCAACACTATGATCACCACCACGTCTAGCTCAATCACCTAAAAAGGTTGAAACCAACGGGATGAGACACATAGTCCCAGCGAGAAACATAACTCCCCGTTGAACTATAAAACCTCAAAAAAGCTAGAGCGGATAAAGCATAAAGCTAGATCAGATATGAAATATGAAGAATAGTATTATATGTACACATCCTCTTACCATGATGTATGAGAAGCATATAACTAGCTGTAAGAAGTACTTAGAGCACATATATGTAAGAGACAACATTCATTATTCAAGGCCTCATACAATATTTTGTGTTTGTCCTAAGCAGATATACTATACGGATGCATTACCATTTATTATGCCCTGAGGAAGTGAGTCGTACCACTCAAATCCAACCTTCGATTGTGAAACCCAAAACTAGTGCCATACAAGGTCAATGGAAGAGCCAGAATCCACGACCTCACCTCCTCGTGGTCAGTGTATGATATCCAAACCAGGACCGTAGTCTCTTACTTAAGTGAACTCAGACACAGGGTTAGCTCTGCAGGCTACCCTTTCCTCTATCCCACCTTGGTACAGGTCACGAAGCTAGTATATCTTGAGCCACGAGCCTATTCACTGTGCTCCTGAGCCATGAATGCATTCATGCTTTACCACACTGAGCCATGGGCCTGTTCACCATGCTCTTATACATGCTCTGAGTCTACAACCGAAGTTTCACTCTATTCCTCCTATTTTCGGCTAGGAGAAACCCCACATACTCAACAATATGCACTCCAGGTTAACCCGCAAGAGAACCTATTTCACCATCACCAGCTCCTGATGATGATGGATCTATGGCCATGGCAAACTACATGAAAGGTTCATCTGTAATTACTTAATGCATTTTAAGTGGATTATTGAGGTCAACCAAGTTATATTATGCAAACCATAAACAAGAGTAAGCAACATTGATTCCATTAACTTGTGTCATAGTATTACTGCTATTCTCAATGCCATCAACATCATCATGATCCATCTCAAGGAATCAAAATTACATGTTGCCACTTGGCCTCTTGCCAATCATCATGATCCATCACAAGGATCCAACATCATAGGGATTCCATCCCACCATGCAAATGTTACCAACACATAAGCAACACTCATCATGTACCATCATAGTTCTCATAACACATAGTGTTCCTCAATATCAAGAGAATGTCACTAAGGACATCATTATAGCTCATACCCGAGTACACATATCAATTTATGAAACATACATGGTTAGTATGCTCAAGAGTAGATAAACACTCCATCATCGAGATATATTTGTTCAACATTAAATGGGCATGTAAATACATAACATTCCAAACGATATTAGGGATTCAAGAAACACTAACAACATAGGCCCTTCTTGGAAGCATCACAAAAAATAACATAGCCTTTCCCTTGTTCTGTAAACCCTAACACTGGAGCACTTGTCAGCTTCTCCTTTAGACTTTGAAAAGCTTGCTGACACTGACCGTCCCAAACAAAAGGTACATACTTCCTGGTCAACCTTGTTAAAGGCAATGCTATCACACTGAAGTTTCTTATAAACCTCCGGTAGTATTTGACTAATCCCAGAAAACTACAGACTTCAGTCGATGTCTTTGGTTGTTCCCACTCTACTACTGACTCTACCTTCTTGGGATCCACCCTGATCCCTTCCGCAAAGATCACATGACCCAAGAAAGTCACTTCCTTTAGCCAGAACTCACACTTACTAAACTTGGCATACAGTTGATGCTGTCGAAGAAGAGACAACACTTGTCGAAGATGATGTTCATGTTGTTGGCTGTCTCGAATGTAGATCAAGATATCATCTATGAAGACTACAACAAACTAATCTAAGAACGGACGAAACACTCTGTTCATTAGATCCATGAATGTTGTTGGCGCATTAGTTAGCCCAAACGACATAACCACAAACTCGTAGTGCCCATACCTCATCTTGAAATCAGACTTTGGTATGTCATCCTCCTTTATCATAAGTTGATGATATTCAGACCACAGATCGATCTTTGAGAATACTGTCGCACTATGTAACTGATCAAACATATCGTCTATCCTCAGCAAAGGATACTTGTTCTTGATCGTAACCTTGTTCAACTATCGATAATCTATACACAAATGCATAGATCCATCCTTCTTCTTTACAAACAGAATTAGAGCACCCCAGGGTGATGTGCTCGGCCTAATGAAACCTTTATCAAGCAGCTCTTGCAACTATTTCTTCAACTCTATCATCTCTGCTGGAGCCATCCTGTATGGTGTTTGAGCAACTGGTTGTGTCCCTGGTACTAGATTGATATCAAAATCAATCTCTCGAGGTGGGGGAACATCGGGAAACTCATCGGGAAACACATATCTGAACTCTCTGACAACTGGAACATCCTGAAGACTAGGACATTTTGCCTTGGTATCCACAACATGAGCCAAGAACGCTCTACAACCTTGCTACAACAAATTCTCTGCCACCATTGCTGACACCAAACACGTCAGAAGAATCTTCCTATCTCCTTGGAAGATCCACTTCTCACTGCCATCAGCAAACATCACCTGCTTGGAACCACAGTCCAACACAACCTTATATCTTTCCAGGGTATCCATCCCAAGAATTACATCGAATCCATGCATATCAAGTGGTATGAGATCCACTTGTATGTTGTGTCCCAAAAAAGATAGAACACAAGATGGACACATTTCTCAAAGCAACGTAGGACCAACAAGAGGGGTTTCTAACAACAAGGTAAAAGACAGCTATCAAGCGTACTACGTGCGATAAAAGAGTGCGTAGCACCCCGATCAACTAGAACAGATATAAAGTAAGAAGAAGACAAATCAGAATGAAACAAATCCATCTGACCTGCCACCACTCGCGGGTTGACTATCAACTCTAACTGACTCATAGCATAGAATCAAGCCATTGCTTGATGTCCACGTCCTCTGCTTCCTTGAACAAATAATCCTGCTTGCAACACTTGGTTGCGTCCTTGCCCTCTGGCACCATTAGACTGCTATCTATCTAATCCTTGCTGACTCTGCCTCAATTGTTGCATCACTTCGACGTCTCTTCTCGGGCAATTCAACTTCAGATGCCCTGTCTTGCCACATAGATAGCATGACTTGTCCCCTAGATGTGGCCTAGACGGTCATGTCACTGCTACTGAAGTTGTACTGTAGGCTCTAGATGGTGAAAAACCATGCCCTCTTCCTTTACTTTGTGACCACCGTGACGATGCACTGGAACCTTGCATCATAGAAGGTGCAGAAAACCTTGGCTTCTTGGGCCCATCAAACCTTTGTCTCTGAAACTGAGCAGGCCTTTTCTTGGACATAACCTCTCTCTCCTCCCAGACTGACCACTCTATGCTTCGAATAGAATCCACAAATGTGGCAAACCATTCCCGGTTCTCCAAAGCAGCAACAAGTGTTGTCATCTCAGCACTTAAACCTTTCTCAAACCATCCGATCCTCTCATCATCCGTTGCCGCCATGTGAGGACAGAACCTCAGGAACTCCATAAACTTGGCTTCATACTCAATGATGCTTAGAGGACTTTGGTGCAAATGCTCGAACTGGATGATCTTCTCGTCTAAATACGTCTTTGCAAAGTATCGAATAACGAACTCCCTCCAGAACACATCCCATCCGATCACCTCTCCAGGTTGCTTTTCCTCCTCGATGGCCCACCAGTGGCCAACACTACCTTTCAGAAGGTAGACATCGTGCTTGACTTTGTCTGCATTGGGGATGTCGAGGATCGGGAAGGCCTTCTCAAGACCTGTCAGCCACAGATCTGCATCCACTGGATCAGCCGTTCCAGCATAATCCGAAGCTCCGACTCGGCGAAGCCGCTCGAAGGTCTTCCCAATACCCGAAGATTCACCCTAAAGAATCGATGCTCTCGGCGGAGGCATGAGTAATCTCTCCACCATGTGATTCATCGTAGACATTAGTTGCCCCATAAGGTGTTGATAGGTAGGGTTCTCAAGAATGGCTGGGTTAAATTGGGGGACCTTAGGCACCCGATCTTCATGTGCCTGCATACTAACTCCATCAACAGATGTAGCAACACTACTCTCGACAACATGTTCTTCGTGATTACCAGACATTCTTTAGCTTTATCTTCTGTTGGGGGTAGAAGTTATTATAAGAAAATCTATAAAAATCATAAGAATAGACACAAGCCTAGTCCTAGATCCTTATAGACTCAGCGAACCTAGAGCTCTGATACTAAACTACTTGTGACATCCTGCCATCACAAAGACAGTGAAATGCCACACAAAAATGCGCGGAACCACCATAAACAACATATTATCAAAAACACAGGTTAATTAAAACCGATTGTGGAAAACATCATAAGAACAGAACTATTACAACCAGATCCATATCCTGTAAAGAAACATGTTATATATACATAAGCATGATATATGTCCATCAACACATTGGATCTGTCTGTTCCATGTACATCAAGGATGTGCCACCTATTTATATACATAACAGGCCTAACCAGGGCCAACAACAAGATACAAGAAAGCCATACTAAGATCATACATCATGAAACCTCGTCAAAACACCTCTAAGGATCTGAGAGTATAAGGAGACTCTAAGACTCTACTACAAAACAACCACATCAGCATATCGAACCTTGCCTTCTACTGATCTTCTTACTGCTCAGCCACAACACTACGATCACCACCACATCTAGCTCGATCACCTGAAAAGATTGAAACTAGCGAGGTGAGACACACAGTCCTAGCAAGAAACATAACTCCCCGCCGAACTATAAAACCTCAGAACAGCTAGAGCGGATAAAGCATAAAGCCAGATCAGATATGAAATATGAAGAATGGGATTATATGTACACAACCACTTACCATGATGTCTGAGAAGCATATAACTAGCTACAATAAGTACTTAGAGCACATATATGTAAGAGACAACATTCATTATTCAAGGCCTCATCTAATATTTCATGTTTGCCCTAAGCAGATATACTATACGGTTGGATTACCATTTATTATGCCCTGAGGAATTGAGTTGTACCGCTCAAATCAACCTTCGGTTGCGAAACCCAAAACCGGTGCCATACAAGGTCAATGGAAGAGCCAGACTCCATGACCTCACCTCCTCATAGTCAGTGCACGATATCCAAAGAAGGACCACAATATCTTTCTTAAGTGACCTCAGTCACAGGGTTAGCTCCGCTGGCTACCCTTTCCTCTAGCCCACCTTGGTACAGGGCACGACGCTAGTATATCTTGAGCCACAGGCCTATTCACCATGCTCCTGAGCCATGAATGCATTCATTCTCTACCACACTGAGCCATGAGCCTGTTCACCATGCTCTTATACATGCTCTAAGTCTACAACTAAAGTTGTACTCTATTCCTCCTATTTTCATCTAGGGGAAACCCCACATACTCAACAATATACGCTCCAAGTTAACCCGCAGGAGAACTGTTGGTATGTATGCCCTGAGAGCCAATCATGGGATGATTGGTGGGATACATTAAGATTGATTTGATAAACATCAAAGGCAAGCTTCCAATTCTTTCTCGTTCAGTCATATGAGATAGTGATAGAATAGATTGAATGTCTAGAGAATGACAATACTCAATGACGTATGCCTTCAGGTTCATGACCTGAACGATGAGATCATACAGATGCTAAAAGTTTGTACATTCTTGTTATGTCCCTAGTCGGATGTCATTGTGGAAGGTAGATAGACAACAATGACACACAAGACTAGATTGTGGTGTTGGTTGATGACAGAATCTCATTAGTCATGATATAGAGATATCAAACCAAACACATAGGTACTTGTTAGAGAACAAGTGTACCGGACAGACCCACGGTGAGTTTGACACATGGAACCATGACATGGTAGTCACACTCAGTACTCAAAGTGATGGTGGTGAGTGTGATTCTTTGACCTGAAATCACTACACTCAACACATGTAGTTGGGCACACTTTAACATCATCAAACGCAATCCTGAAACATGGGTTGTTATAAAGGTGATGATTGGGTGGCTTTGACACATGGGGATTTTGAGGGGTGAGTGATAGATATGAGATTTTTCCCTCCTAAGGGAGTTTGATATCCAAGGCAACTTGATGAGTAGGATTGAAATAGGTGTGCACACGCATGTCTGAATCAGTATGTGATATTGATGTCATACATATCTCTTCCAATCTACTCTGAGATCAAGAAAATGAATGAATGTTGATAGGATGACTGTTCCATGCCTTGAGTTCATTCGGGATATCAGTGACAAAGGAATTATACATTCATTGTAACACCATTCACAGATTGTAGGATTAAAAGTTGTTCTCCAACTTTCTACTTTCACTTGGGTAGCACTGATGTGTGACTAGGCACCACTCTTTGCTTGTGAAGTCATAAGTGTTATGGACTTTCACTGCCAACGTGAAATGGACCTGCAGGGTCACACACATAGGATTTAACCTGGAAGAGGAGTTTTGTCCACAAACAATGTTTAGATTGATTGCTAAAGGAGTTTAGTAGTTCAATTAAACACTCAATTGATTGATAGCTCAAAATCATAGTGTTCAAGGTGTTGGACAAATTGATTAGAGTATGAGATTGATTGAAATTGCAATTGACTGATTCTACACAATTTGCACTCCCAACCGATCGGCTCATGTGATGAACCGATCGGCTGGGCTTGGTGAACCGGTCAACTCAAGTGTTGAGTCGATCGGCTCAAGGATAGGTTGAACGATTGCTTCAAGTGTTGAAATGATCGGTTCAACTGTTGCAACTGGGCAAGTTGGGAAAGCAGGATTGGTGAGAATTTTCCTTTTGTTTCACTTGCCCAATTTGATTGGAACAAGGATTGGTATTCAATACCAATTAGAAACAAAAGTTGGAAAGTCAATCAGGAACTGGTCAGGACCACGAACCGACCGGTTCAGAAAGTGAACCGACCGGCTCATGGGTCCCAACCGACCGGCTCAGATCCCCAACTGACCATTTTAGAAATGAAACGATCGGTTCAGGTTGTGAGTTGGTTGTTTTTGGTGGAAAATCTCGAACCCTTATACTCCTGCTTTAGTCCCATATTGCCCGGGATGGAGAACCCTGTCCCATGACCCTCCTATATATATAGGGGTATTGGGGGCTTCTCAAAGTACAACTCAGTGCAACCAGTTGCTCTACAAAGTTGTCGTTCTCTCTAGTTTTGGTAACCAAGAGAGAGCCCGAGCAAGTTCTTCCCGCAAAGGGAGGTGCAGCAAGGGAAAGACAACTGTAGTTGCAACTGGAGGCATGAGAGTGTGTTGGCGACTAGTACGTCAATAGGAGGGTGCGACTCCTTCCAACTCCTTGTGGGACAAGGAGTGTGGAGTTCCAGGTAGTCCGTGTGGACTACTTCAGAGGCGGGAGGTTTCTGCCGCTTAGGAGGACAACTGTCAATCCTGACAGTCCCGGTGAGAGGAGGAGTCGTCAGTCTCGGTGTGACCAAGAGCTGCACAGACACCGTCCAAGACCGGCTTTGAAGACCGCGCAAGGCACAAGGTATTGTCGCCGAGCAAGCCTCGGGACAAGGTATGATTCCACAAACCATCCTTTTCTATTATATAGACGTTGACGTGTTTCCTTGTTCTGGGTTTGGGGGAGAAATTGTTTTTGTTTCCGCTGCCTTCTCTGTCTCCCCTAAAACCCAACAAGAACCTATTTCACCATCACCAACTCCTAATGATGATGGATCTATGGCCAAGGCAAACTACATGAAAGGTTCATCTGTAATTACTTAATGCATTTTAAGTGGATTATTGAGGTCAACCAAGTTTTATTATGCAAACCATAAATAAGAGTAAGCAACATAAATTCCATTAACTTATGTCACACTGTTACTGCTATTCTCAATTCCATCAACATCATCATGATCCATATCAAGGATTCAACATTACATGTTGCCACTTGGCCTCTTGCCAATCATCATGATCCATCACAAGGATCCAACATCATAGGGATTCGATCCCACCATGCACAATGTTACCAACACATAAGAAACACTCATCATGTACCATCATAGTTCTCATAACACATAGTGTTCCTCAATATCAAGAGAATGTCACCAAGGACATGATTATAGCTCATACCTGAGTACATCTCAATTGATGAAACCTACATGGTTAGTATGCTCAAGAGTAGATAAACACTCCATCATCGAGATATATTTGTGCAACATTAAATGAGCATGTAAATACATAGCATTCCTATAAGGACCCTAACCTTCATTTTGGGCTTACCCTATTTGCTTTGCCTAAACCTTGAGTTTAGAGGCTTGCCTAATCACTTGAGGTGTGATTAGGGTTGTTGTTCTTTGTTGTGGGGTTGAGGTGCAACTTGCAATTTACCCAAGTTCTAGGGTTTATGTGCAAGCTTGTTACCTTTAGAGGCCTCCTTGTCTCTTTGCATCCTCTAGGGTTGAGAGGATGGGTTGGGCACCCTACTTGAGCCGTTTGGGCTTTGTTTGAGCTTGGGCTTGTTGTAGGGCCTTGGTTGAGCCTTGTTGGAGCTTGGTACCACCTCCTTGCTTGGTGTATTGGGTAAGGGAGTGCTTGATATCATGCTAGGGTTTTGTATCAGCCAGGAGGTGTATCGGCCAGAGGGTGCTGGTGGTGTGTCGGGTTGCCATGTTGGGCGACACACACCTATCCCCGTTTGTGTCACCCTCTTTGGACACACGGTGGCTGCTTTTCTAGAAAGTGCAAGGACCTTAGACAAGTGGTGTTGGGGTGCTAGAATGTGGTGTGGCCCTTGTACAAGTGGTCCTTAGTGAATGCCACCTTGCCTTGCTCTCCCCCTTTGCCCTCTTGTATATATACCCCTCTCTTTGCTTGCTAGTGGTCCCTTTTAGCTTCCCTTATTTCTCTCTTTCCCTTAGGGGCCGATATCCCTTGGAGAAGAGTGGTGGCCATTACATCTTACAACTGTGGTTCTCTTCTTCCCTAGTGGTGGCCGAAACCCTAGTGTTCTTGCTCCTTTCTTCTCTAGTTGGTGAGTATCTCTCTCCCTTCCCCCTTGGTACCATCTTCTTCTTTGTCTTTCGGCCATGGTGGTAATAGGTTTTCTCTTCTCTTCTTGAGGTGGTCGAATATGGTTCCTTAGAGCTTGGATCTTATAGAAGGTTGTGCTTAAGGTGGGTTACATAACTCCTAACCCTAACTATACTATCTCCTTTACATGTTGCTTTTCTATGTTATCTTGATCATCCTCACATACCTTTCTAGTAATGCATCTTGTTTTATTTGGTTATGTTGCTGCCCTACATGTGCCCTCGATCATGTTGGATGTTATTTGGTGAGTTGGTTTCCCTTTGTGTCGGCCTACCCTTTGGATTAGGGGATCTTGAGAAAAACCCCTCTCTCGCTTTAGTTGAGAGGTGAGCTTAGGGTTTCTTAGTTCAAAGGTGTGTGTAGTGTGTTCTTGGGCAAAACTCCTTTTCTCTCCTTGGACTTGAGAGGTGAGCCTATTCTCTAGTTGCTTGGATAAAACCCCTCTCTCTCCTTGGTTGTTGAAAGGTGAGACTATGGCCTAGATGTTTGGGCAATATGTGGATTTGGTTGGATGATAGGGTGTTGCTCTACCCTTATTTCCTGATATGCTTGAGGTTGTGCAAAACCCCTCTCACTTGGTTGTTGAGAGGTGAGCTAACACTCTTGGTATCCTTGCGCAATATGGTGTGGATGGTTGTGATGAGGTTGAGACCTTCTAACCCTAGTAACCAGATATGGATGGTTGTGTCTTGGAGCTTGTTGCCCGACATGATTTGTAGGTGTGGTGATCGATATCCCTTCCCTACCCTAGGGTTAGGGTTTGGGTGATATGGTGGGTTGACCCCTAGTTGATCCCTTGGCCGATATGTGTTTCAGAGGAGTTGAGCTCTTGGGCATCATGGCCTTGCTCTGCACGATACCCATGGTGGGAAGTGTTGCCCGATATCCCTTGAAGGCGTTGGCCGATATGGTGTTGTGATGAGTGTCTTAACCACCATCTACCTTGGATGTTGAACTAAACCTTGGGTGGGATGTTACCCGATATAGGACGTTTCCTGATATGTTGTGTTGTGTTGGCCGTTTGGCGTTGCACGCCATGGTATTGCCCGATATCAGTTGGCTTGAGACGTTGCGTTGCCTAATGTGGCGTCACCCCTTATAGTATTATGACCTTTGTTAGCTTGGGTGATATCGGCTTGCTCAAGGCTTCCCCGATGTCAGCCTATTGATGTTAGTTGGCTAGGTTCTTTGCCCGTTATCAGTCTGTGCTTTAGCTTAGTGTTAGTGTGACATCCCGCTATCACACAAACAACGAAATGCCACATGAAAATGTGCAGAACCATCATAAACATCATATTTCAAAAAACATGGCTTAATTAAAACCGATTGTGGAAAGCAGATAAGAAAGGAATTATTACATCCAGATCGACATCCTACAAGGAAACATGTTATATAAATATACATCAACTTGACACATGTCCACAGTTCATAGGATCCAACTATCTTTTATCCATAAAGGATGCATCACCTATTTATATACAAAATAGACCTAGCCAGGTCAACAACAAGATAAGAAAGTCATGTCAACTATACATTGTGAAACCTTGTCAAAACAACTCCAAGGACCTAAAAGTACATGGATGACTCTAGGAATCTACTACAAAACACCCAACAACAGCAACAACATATCCAACCTTGCCTTCTACTGTTCTTCTTGTTGCTCACCCGCAGCCTCTCGACCACCACCACGTCTAGCTCGATCACCTAAAAAGGATTTAAACCAACGGGGTGAGACACACAGTCCCAGCGAGAAACATAACCCCCACCAAAACTATAAAACCTCAAAAGGGAGCTATAACAGATAAAATAAGTAACTAATATAAGCAGATCGTATATGAGTAGTATACTGAGCATAAATAACTTGTTATAACATCTTATCGATATATTTAGGAAACATATGCACAGATAATAATATGGAACATGATTGACAAGACAAGTATAATAAGAACTTATCATAACATCTGAGGAACATGTAATTAGCTGCAAAATATAACTAGGGCAACTATACAAACAAGGCATCAACCAATGTTTCATGTTTTCCCTAAGAAGATATACTATACGGATAGATTACAATTTATTATGCCCCGAGGAAGTGAGTCGTACTGCTCAAATCCAACCTTCAGTTGTGAAACCCAAAGCCGGTGCCATACAAGGTCAATGGAAGAGCCGGACTCCACAACCTCACCTCCTCGTGGTCAGTGCATGAGAACTAAAGCAGGACCACAATCTCTTGCTTAAGTGGCCTCAGCCACACAGGGTCAGGCTACCCTCTACCTAGACCACCTTGGTACAGGTATCGATGCTAGAAAACTGAGCCACAATCCTATTCACCGTGCTCCATCATCACTAAACCATGGGCCTGTTCACCATGCTCTATCACATATCCTGGGCCATGGGCCTGTTCACCATGCTCTAACCATACTGAGCCACGGGTCTGAAACCGTGCTCTAAACATGCACTACTACTTAGGGTGTAGGCGCACCCCGCATATTCAATAATATGTGTTCCAGGTTAACCCTTAGGAGAACCTATTTCACCATCACCAAACTCCTTATGATGATGGATCTATGGCCAGGGCAAACTACATGAAAGGTTTATCTATAATTAATTAATGCTTTTTAAGCGGATTGCAAGATTCAACCAAGTTATGTAATATGTAAACTAAAATAAAAGTAAACAACATAGATCTTATTATCATGTGTTACATTGTCACTCTTATTCTCAAAGCCAACATCATCCTGATCCATCACAAGGATCCAACATTACATGTTACCACTTGGCCTCTTGCCAATCATCAAGATCCATCTTAAGGATTAACATCACTGGGACTCAATCCCATCATCAAGGAACACATTGCCATTTCATGGGTAACACCCATCATATATCACTGGGTTCATCATAACCCTTGATGTTCCATATTATATCATTGTCATGCCATCACCATGGCCTCATCATAAAACTAGTACCTGCATGGTTAGCATAAGCATATAGGTACAATTGTACTCATACAAGGAACATCTTAAACTTATTGCATATATCGAAAGATATATAATTATGCTATTGGATGAGCATATCTATGCATGACATTATCATATATAACTTTTCAATCAAGCATTAGGGTTACCAACCGAACACAAAGTACAACCCTCACTATAGGTGTATCAGGTAAGGGACAACCTTCACCAAAGGCATCTCGGGTAAGGGATAGCCCTCACCAAAGGCACAACATCTCTCACCAAAGAGTGTGATGTCTAGCACTATATCAGTTAAGCATGCAACTCTTCACCACCTACTGTATCGGCCAACACCCATCTAGGGCTACAACCATATCGGCCAACCACTATCACCTAGGTATCGAGCAACACCCAACCAGAAGTTATCAAAGAAGGAAGAAGGTAAGCTTAATAACGTCTAAGGCAGCAAACCCTAACGTCCACTTCATATCGCCCAAGCCACTAAGGCACTGTGTCGGGCAGCACCACAAGGCTGATAACGAGCAACACCTCCTTGTAACGCCCAACATGCAACATCATAACGGGCGTGCAACGCTGCGTCGTGCAAAGTAGCAGGGCCATGTCGCCAAATGCAACAGTCAACGCCTGACTCAACCTCCTAACGTCTAACACAACCCCATATCATCCAAGGGAATAGCTCTAACGTCCAAGCTAGGGTCATATTGGCCAAGGACATATCACCCAACAACACATATTGGGTAAGGACCCATATTGGTCAAAGAGGTCAACACCCATCTAACATATCACCCAACCTCAACCCTAGAAGAGAGATATCGGGTAAGGGTCCAAAGTTCATGATGGGTTGGTCATCTTCAACCTCAAGACTGCCGCCAAGAAACCCTAATAGGTCAAGAGAGTTGGCTCACCTCTCAACAACCAAGTGAGAGGGGTTTTGCACAACTTCTATCACATATCAGGCAGCAAGGTGGGTCATTCCATATCGGCCAACCTTCCAACTTCAACTAGGTCAAGACCAACCAAAGGCTCACCTCTCAAGTCCATGGTAAGAGAGGGGTATTGCCCAATCAACTAGAGCATAGAATCACCTCTCAACGACTTAGGAAGAGAGGGGTTTTGCCTACACCACTAGAGCTCAAGCTCACATCTCAAAACCAAAGGGAGAGAAAGGGAGTTTCCCCCTAGAACACACCACACGCACCATGGGACTATGAAACCCTAGGCTCACCTCCCAACAACTAAGAGAGAGGGGTTTTGCCCAAAGAATCCTAACCCAAAGGTTCGACTGACAAGGTCAAAGATCACATCTAAACAACATAACCATGTCATCATATCCCACAACATCAAGGGTACATACTAGAGAAAATATATTACTAACAAGATAAGCATGGATGATCAAGATATCATCTAAACAAGAAACATGAAGAGAAGGTAATATAGCTAGGGTAGGAGTTATGTAACCTGCCTTAAGCACAAACTCCAAGCTCCACCTTCGGCCACCTCAAGAAAAGAAGGGAACCTATCACCTTCATGTCCGAACAAGCAAGGAAGAAGGTGGTACCAAGGAAAAAGAGAAAGATACTCACCACAAGAGAAGAAAGATCAAGGCACACTCTAGGGTTTCGGCCACTACTAGAGGAAGAAGAAGACTCCACCAAGGATATTGGCCAAGCTACCAATTGTATCGGCCACCACTCTTGTTGTATCGACCACCACTCCCTCTTCTCTTCTCCTAGCTCGGCCACCAAAGGAAAAGGGAGCAACTAAGGGTACCAAAGAGGCCTATCTAGAAAGAAGGGCTGCTTATATACTAAGGGGTGAAGTGACAAATCAAGGCAAGGTGGCAACCGACCCTAGCACACTTGTCCTCGGGTCATGCCACATGCTAGCACCCCAAACCACTTGTCCATGACTTGCCACCCATTAGCAAAGCAACGACCACTTGTCTAAAGATGGTGACACAAATGAGGCTAGGTCAAGAGGGGTGTGTATTTCCCAACATGGTGCCATGGCCGATACACCACTTGGATGATACAACCCTGGCCGATACATAGCTTGGCCGATACAAGCAAGCACTCCTGGCCGATACACCAAGGTCCAGCCCGATACAAGCTCCAACAAGGCTCAACACAACTCAAACAAGGCTCAACAAAGCCCAAAGCTACTCAAGCAAAAAGCCCAACCCATCCTCTCAACCTTAGAGGATGCAAGGAGAGAGAAAGATATCTCTCACGGTGACAAACTTGGGAAATTTGCAAGTTGCACCTCAACCTCTCAACAAAGCACAAACAAGCCCTAATCACAACTCAAGTGATTAGAAAACATTTAAACACAAGGTTCAGGCAAAGCAAATAGGGTAAGCCCAAAATCAAGGTCAGGGTCCTTACAATCCATAAACCCCTACAAAAGGATTTCATCCCCGAAATCTAAAGAGAAAAGTGAGGGATACTTTCTACTCATCTCTTCCTCGAGCTCCCACGTGGCTTCCTCAATGCCACTATGATGCCAAAGAACCTTCACAAGAACCAGGTGTTTCCTCTTCACCTTCTTCACTCTTCTGTCAAGGATCAACACTGGACCTTCCTCGTAGGTCACATCTTCATCAAGCTCAACCTCAACTGGCTATATAACTGTCTCTGTTCTCGGTTGACTTTTCTTCAACATACTGACATGGAACACTGCATGCAACATGTGCAACTCTGGCGGTAGCTCTAAGTTGTAAGTCACTTTTCCAACACGTGCTATCAACGGATATGGCCCCATATACCTGGGAGCCAACTTGCCTTTTTGGCCAAACCTTAGCACGCATTTCCATGGAGAGACCTTGAGATACACCTTGTCTCCCACTTGGAACTCTAGAGGCCGTCGACGATTATCTGCATACGACTTCTGTCTGTCCTGTGCCGCTTTCAACTGTTATTGTATCACCTTGATCTTCTCTATCGTCTGCTATACTAACTCATGACCCAAAAGCTGATATTTGCCAGACTCATACCAAGACAAAGGAGATCTGCATTTTCTACCATACAAAGCCTCATAAGGTGCCATGTCGATACTCTGTTGGTAACTGTTGTTGTAGGCGAACTCTATCAAACTGAGGTGCACATCCCAACTGCCTAGGAATGGCAAAACATAAGCTCAGAGAAGATCCTGCAAAGTCTAAATAGTCCTTTCATACTGTCCATCTGTCTGTGGGTGGAAAGCGGTACTGAACCTCAACTACGTTCCCATTGCTCTGTGCAACTGTTCCAAAAAATGACTCATGAACTGAGGACCTCTATCAGAGATTATCATTGTTGGCACTCTGTGCAAACATACTATCTCATCCACATACACTTGAGCAAGATTCTCTGTTGTATATGTTCTTTTCACAGGTATGAAATGGGCAGACTTCATCAATCTGTCCACTATCACCCAAATGGAATGATTTCTAGCTATCCTTGGAAGACCAACTAAGAAATCCATGGTTACATGATCCCATTTCCACTGCGGTATTGGCATAGGTTGCAATGTGCCTGCCGGCTTCTGATGCTCAACATTAACATGCTACCATACCATACACCTAGCCACAAACTCGGTCACATCTCTTTTCAAGCCAGGCCACCAATACAGATCCTTCAGATTGTGATACATCTTGGTGACACCTGGATGCATATCATACATTGATGTTTGCACTTCCTCGAGCACTAACTTACTTAGATCATTGACATCGGGAACCATCATCTTGTTAAGATAACAAACTAGTCCATCCTCAGACTCATGGAAACCATTACACTTCTTGCTGCCAAACTCTAATCTGATCAACTGAACTAAATCATCTGCTTGCTATGCTTCTTTGATCTACTGCCTCAACGTAGGCTTCACTTGCATCTGTGCCAACAATCCTGCCAATAAGGATACTTCCAACTGCACATTCATCTGCCGTAAGGAGATGAACATATCTCGCCTATGGCATATACTCAACTGTACCTTCTTTGTAGGAAGAGAAGAAGACTTCCTTCTAAGCATATCAACTACCATGTTCGCCTTACCAGGATGATACTATATGGTGCAATCATAATCACAGATCAACTCCATCTAGCGATGCTGTCGCATGTTTAGATCACTCTCTGAGAAGATATACCTCAGGTTCTTATGGTCTGTAAAGATCTGACACACCTCCCCATAAAGATAGTGTCTCCAAATCTTTAATGCATGGACCACTGCTGCCAACTCTAAATCATGTGTCGGATAACTCTCTTCATGTTCTTAAGCTGCCGTGAAGCAAAAGAAACCACATGATCTTCCTACATCAACACACAACCTAAGCCGTTCTTGGAAGCATCACTAAAAACAACATAGCCTTTCCCAGGCTCTGGTAGCACCAACACTGGAGTACTAGTTAGCTTATCTTTCAAACTTTGGAAAGCTTGCTAACAACAATCATCCCAAACAAAAGGTACATCCTTCCTGGTCAACTTTGTCAATGACAACACGATCACACTGAAGTTATGTATAAACCTGTGGTAGTATCCTGCTTAACCCAAAAAACTACAAACTTCAGTCAGTGTCTTCGACTGCTCCCACTCTGCAAGTGACTCCACCTTCTTGAGATCCACTCTGACTCCTTCTGCCAATATCACATGTCCTAAAAAGGTCACTTCCTTCAGCCAGAACTCACATTTACTAAACTTGGCTTACAATTGGTGTTGGAGAAGGAGAGTCAATGCTTGTCAAAGATTTTGTTCATGTTGTTGATTTTCCCGATTATAGATCAAGATGTCATCTATGAAAACCATAACAAACTGATCTGAAAAACTGACGGAACACCCTGTTCATCATATCCATGAAAGCAACAGGTGCATTGGTTAGCCTGAACGACATCACCATAAACTGAAAGTGACCATACCTCATTCTAAAAGTTGACTTTGGTATGTCATCCTCCTTGATCCTCAACTGATGATATCTAGATCGTAGATCGATCTTCAAGAACATTTTAGCACCACACAACTAATCAAACAGATCATCTATCCTCGGTAAAGGATACTTGTTTTTTATCGTAAGTTTGTTCAACTGCAGGTAATCTATGCACAGACACATTGATCCATGCTTCTTCTTCATTAATAGAACTGGAGCACCCCACAACGATGTGCTCGGTCTGATGAAACCTTTATCCAACAATTCATGTAACTGCTTCTTCAGCTCTGCCATCTCAGCTGGAGCCATCCTATACGGTGTCTGAGCAACTAGTTGTGTCCCTGGCACTAGATTGATCTCAAAGTCGACCTCTCGAGGTGGAGGAACACCAGGAAATTCATCAGGAAACACATCCTCAAACTCTCTAACAACAGGCACATCCTCAAGGCTAGAACCTTCTGCCTTGGTATCCAAAACATGAGCCAAAAATGCTCTACAACCTTGCCGCAACAACTTTTCTGCCACCATAGCTGATACCAAACATGTCGGAAGAATCTTCCTATCTCCCTAGAAGATCCACTTCTCACCATCATCAGCAAACACCGCTGGCTTGGAACCACAGTCCAGCACAACCTTATACCTCTCTAAGGTATCCATCCCAAGGATTACATTGAATCCATGCATATAAAGTTGTATGAGATCCACTTGTATGTTGTGTCCCAAAAAGGATAGAACACAAGATGGACACACTTCTCAAAGCATCGAGGAACCATCAAGAGGAGTTTCTAACAACAAGCTATCTTTCTTACAACTAACAGGTAAAAGACAGTTATCAAGCATATTATGAGTGATAAAAGAGTGCATAGCACCTGGGTCAACCAGAACAAATACAAAGCAAGAAGAAGACAAATCAGAATGAAATAACTCCATCTGACTTGCAACTACTCGTGGGTTGACTATCTCCTCCGGCTGACTCATAGCATAGAATCGAGTCGTTGCTTACTATCCACGTCCTCAGCTTCCTTGAGAAGACGATCCAACTTGTGACACTTGGTCACATCCTTGCCCTCTGGCACCACTAAACTGCTGTCTATCTGACCCTTGTTGACTCTGTCTTGGATGTTGCATCACTTCGACATCTCTCCTTGGGCAATTCCACCTGGGCCCGACCTATCCACAGAGAAAGCACGACGGGTCTCTTGGATGCTGCCTAGACGGTCTTGTCACTACCACTGAAGCTGTATTGTAGGCTTTGGATGGAAAAAAACCACACCCTCTTCCTTTACTTGGTGACCACTGAGATGGTTTACTAGATAAAATGAAGTAATCTCCTTTCTCAAGGAGAACATTGCATCTACCCCTGGTAGAGTTATCAATCATCTATCTGCTTTGCAAGGAATGTAAAGAAACATAAATATTATCTATCAACTAAGATGTATAAATGAAGTGCACATCAATCAATGTTTTCCATATTTGATCCTTAAGAAGATATGCTACACAGATGATTACATTTTTCAATCACACTTATGCCCTGAGGAGATGAGGTATACCGCTCATAATCCAACCGACCATGGCTACGTAAAGCATCGGTACCATAAAAGGTCAATGGGAGAGTTTATTTCCATGACCTATGCTGTCTCAGTCAGTGCGAGACCACAATCTAGACATCTCGTGTCAACTTCTACATAGCTTTCTAGGGTATACTGGAAACTTATCTATAGAGCTACAATGGCAACTGCACTCTCTTCGGGATTGAGAGATCTCGTGTTTATCTACCATCAATCCCGACATTCAACATCATCGGGAGATTCTTGATACATCCATCCCAATATTTATAATGAAGGAGATCCTACATAAATCCCTCATTAGGGATATTTGCGCCCATCACCCCCACATATTCAAAAATATGCACTTTCCAGGAAATCCCATGGGAAAACATGTTTCACCATCACCAGCTACTAATAATGATGGATCTATGGTCAGGGCACTACATGATAAGATTCCACTTTATTAATTAAGGGCATTACCGTATTCTTTTAGCATCAGTCAAAATTTCAAACATGAATTTTTATTACAAATGCTACAAAGAAAGTGTAATTCATCTATCGAGTACTTTTCAAATCTATAGAACACATATGTCATTTAGGATTTCAATCCCTTATCTCATTACTAGGAATTCTCATCCCTCAACATTATCATCATCATGATTACTAGATCTGGGTATTCAAACCCTTAGATCATCTTTGAACACTGTTACCACTTATTAGGTAACTATTACCTCTAGGTCCTCAGACCAAGGTATTCATTTTACTTATTGTACAAGTATTCACATGGCTCACAAGGCCATTGCACATCTTATCACCTCTCACTAGGCAACAACTTATTCACATGGCTCACAAGGCCATTACACATCTTGTCACCTCTCACTAGGCAACAACTTATTCATATGGCTCACAAAGCCATTAATCATTATACTTGTTATACAAGTATTTAACATGACTCATAAGGCTTATGTAATAAGAGAAATGCAACCTTCCCATTATTAGGGTTAGTTTTTCCCTTTACAACCGATTAGGGTTTCAAACTCACATTATTAATTCAAACCATAATTCATTGCTCCACACATCTAGGAGCACATATAGATATTTTAAGTATGAAATCATACTTATCTATTCTCATCATTTATTTTGAAATGATTATCAATACAAAGTATGAGTTTCTCTCTCATCCTCACTAGGATATTGATTACATCATACTTTATTAACTTGGCTTAACCCTTTCTCAAGTCATGTTAGCTAACATTTATCAAAGTTCATTACATCTCAATGGAACAATTGACATAACACACTTCATGTGTTACTCATCCAAGTATATTGGACTTAAGGTGCATAAAGGTATATCAACCTTGAGGTGCTGGATGCAATATTTATCATGTCTTGATGCATCACTTCCCTCATCACTTTTAACTTACGTAAGTTCATCAATTTATCTTGTATTAGGGAATTTCCAATCCTAATACTTTATGCACTAACTCATCACATTTATCATGTAGTGTTTTGGTCATAAGTCACACATTTGAATTATCCAACCATCATCAATGATATGGACTCATCTCGGGTTAATGCATTGTTGATATAAGGTTGTCCATTATCAACCACTCTAGGTGTTTCACCTATCAAGGTATTAGCCACACCAGTACTTGGTGTTACACTCATCACTCCTAAGAGTGTCTTACCCTCACCTTTACAAGGTGTATAGGGTTGAATAATATATGTCAAGTTAAACACATGTATTGGGTTAGGTGTATATTGATCTAGGCATCCTCATATCCGTCATACCCTTACCCATTAAGGTATCAACCTTACCATTCATAATGTTTATCAACTTCACCCTTCATGGATGTAGCATCCTCACTTCACTTGAAGATATTGGCCACACCCTACTTTAGTGTATTGGCCATCACATGTACTAGGGTACAAACCACCTTGCCACTCTTGTCATCTAGTGTATTGGGTTACCCACCATATCATTTTAGAGATATGCGCTCAACACCATATCGTCCAAAAGGTGTATGCTTAACCTAATATCAGTTTAAAGGTGTATACTTGCTACCCATATCACCTAGATGTGTATGTGTGCTTACCATATTGACCTTGAGGTGTATGTGTGCTTACCATATCAGGTTTGAGGTGTATGTGTGCTTACCATATCACCCTTGAGGTGTATGTATGCTTCCATATTGGGTTTGAGGTGTATGTGTGCTTCCATATCACTTTTGAGGTGTGTGTGTGCTCCCATATCGAGTTTGAGGGTATGTGTGCTTACCATATCACCCTTGAGGTGTATGTATGCTTCCATATCACTTTTGAGGTGTATGTGTGCTTCACACCATATTGGGCAAAGAGGTGTGTGTGTGTGTGCTTCACACCATATCGGGCAAAGAGGTGTGTGCTTGCTCACCATATCACTTTAGAGGTGTATGTATGCTTCACACCATATCAGGCAAAGAGGTGTGTGTGTACTTCACACCATATCAGGCAAAGAGGTGTGTGTGTGCTTCACACCATATCGGGCAAAGAGGTGTGTGTGTTCTTCACACCATATCGGGCAAAGAGGTGTGTGTTTAACCCAATATAGTTTTTGAGGTGTTTTATTGACCTCATACCATGCAAGAGGTGTATAGGACACTGCCATATCATGAAAGAAATTATAAAATCATATCCATATCATTTTAGTGTAGTAGGTGCATGACCATATCGGGTTAGAGGTGCTTGCTAGTGTGCTTGAACCCGATATCACTTTATAAGGTGATACCATCTTATTCAAGATCTAGACCTTATTTCTAACTGTTAAAGTTCATGGCAACAGGTCTAAGTGACTACTAGAACTCATAATGTCTTCAACTATTTCAGAAAAGTTTGGAATTAAAAGTAGATCATTAAGTATAGCAATTTAGGAGATGAATAATAACATGATAGAGTTCAAGTTATATAAACCGCCTTCAGAAAAACTTCAAAGCTCCGAGCTCCAAAGCTCCATGTTCCTAAGATTGAAGAGGACTTATCAAAAGTCCAAGGATCGTTTAAAACTACTTCTTATACAAGGAATCACCATGGATAAGCAATTGGTGAAGAAGAAAAGAAAGGAAGATCATAACCCTAAAATCATGCTTCAATCCAAGGTTGAAGATGATCATGGCCTCACCTTGGGGTTAAGTATTGAGCTCCCTCTTGCTCCTTAGCACCTTGCACGATAACTCACTACCCTTTCACGATATTCCATCACTTGTGGCCGATATCCCCCTCACTTGTGGCCAAAAACACTCCACTTGGCCGATATCGACTTGTTATGGCCGATATCAACATGCTATGGCCGATATTACTTGCTATGTCCGATACCCAAGGCCTATGCATGATACCACATCACCTATGCACGAAACAAAGGCTCCAAGAACGATATCTAAGAGTAAGGAGGTGGTAGTATTCGAAAAAGTTCACTTAGGGGTGAAAGGAAGGGTATATATACTTGAGGTTCATTAAAAAGTGTATATATGAGGTGTCCTCAATTTACTACTAGTAGGTGTCACATGGCCATGAATGGATTGACACATGTAATTGCATGCACTACATCATTATATTCACATGCAAAATAAAAACTTAAGGATAATGCAAGGGATAAGGGTCGGCCCCCTTTGGTTATCTTCTAGGACAAGCCACTTCCACTCACACTATTATATTCACAATTCAATGCAACCTCCCAAGAAAAGTTGCAAGCCGATATCCATTGCTTTATTGAGGTGATTAGATCGTTTTATAAAAGTCAAAGAGTTAAAAACACGATATGGGGGACTCATATTTGGATCCTTGGCCCATAGGGACTCCCATTTAATCACTACAACCTGATACACTTAATACAAGCTCAAATTAGGGTTTCCATTCAACCCCTTTCTTGGTCTTTTCATCACAGAGAATACTACCACTCATAAATGATTCAAACATGGTGTATCATTCATTATCTCTCCTCTAAATGATACATAGAGGAAGTAGGAATACTCTAGAGGTGGTAATTTTCATATCAACCCTATATTTTGGGTAAATTACAATTTGTACCAAAATTGGGGCACAAGGTACTAACATTATTCAAACAAGTTCAAACTTGGCATTTAGGCTTTCCAAAAGCCACAAATTAGCATCATTCTCTCTATTATGATGATAAAACATATAGGGTACGTTCAACATGTGACATATTGCAATATAACCCCTCAACTTGGGTAAATTGCACTTTGGTCCAAAATAAAGGAACATTGCTCAAACATCATTCAATCAGGACCAAACTTGGAACATAAGTGTGTCACATGATAAAAAAACACCTTCGAGGATTATATTAAAGTTCTAAGCAACTTACTTAGCCAAAACAAATAGGGTTAACGCATAACCCAGGTCAGGGTCATTACAAGTTATAAACCCTTAACAAGGATTTCGTCCCCGAAATTCTAGGTAAAGGGAGACATATATTATTCATTTATTATATCATCAAGTCTCTACATAACATCTTAATGTCATGGAGATGCCATAGAACTTTGATCAAGACAAAGTTCTTCCATACATGATTATCATAGAATCCGTCATACAAGACACATACTCCATTGTCCTTTTCATTATTGACTATAGAGTCAACTCTATGTCAGGTAACACTTTTCTTAGTCAGAGAAACATTATACATACCTTATTTAACTCAGGTGTCAAACCTCACTGATTTGTCACCTTTCTCAACTTACAACTTTATGTGACAAGATTCCTTATTCTGGGGAGTTTTCCATACTCCTTATTTAGTTTAGTATTTCTCTTCCAAGGAAAGACCAGAGTTACGTTCTGTCACCCACTTGGGACTACAAGTCTTATCATAAATTTTTTGTTCCATCTAATCTACTGACACAACACTAAACTTTCTTACTACTTGTACCAACTATCTCATTAGTTGTACATTCTCTTGTCATAAGGGGAGGTTACTTATCAATTAAGAACGTATCTTAGAGGTATCTGTAGATGTTATGTATTAGTTGCCTTAACAGATCTAGATAGGGGTATTCTAAGGAAATATTTTTAGCTTGATAAGCTTTTCCCACAATGATTTTACAATTGTTCCTTCAATTAGTACGTCCTTATCGATGTTATGTTTATGCAGAGCATAAACCCCTGACATATGATGTCCATACTATTATATGTAACTAGACTAATTTCACAGTTGGCCATTCCTAGTAACCAACAAAAATCATCTAATTAGGAGTTATGTTTTTACTTTCCCATACCACCTGATATTTCTTCGATACCAGAATTCCTTACTTTGGTATCCATAACATGTGTCAAAAACACATCACATCCTCATCATTTCCATCTCTATGTTGTTATTACCAAAGCCACACATATAAAAGGATCTTTCTTTCATCTTTGAGACATTATTTATTACACATATCTTTATCTTGGAACCAAAGTCCAAGATGAACTGATACTTTTTTAGGTATCCATCAATGGATTATTTCTAATCCATGCACATCAAGTGTCATAGTACTCACTTGATTGACATGTCCCTAAAATGAGAGAATACAAAGAAACATATTCCTCTTATCACCCCATCATCACCCAGGGTTGTTTATCAAAGAGAAGAGATTATCAATTCCTCTGATTATTGTATGAACTTTCAACTATTCATGAGCTATTTACTCTTATTTCATCCTAGGTTCCTTTCCATCAGCAAAGGAATTATAAGGATGATTACATGTCATCACTCCTTTCTTTGTTATTGTCTTACATGTTCATGAATAGTTTGTGATTTTATCACATTTCCCATTTCCACATCATGGGAAAAGATCTTAACTATTCACACATCTATAACATGTCTTATCCTTGTACCATGGTTTTATCGGTCTTATTACCGATGTAGAGACTAAGCCATGGGTTCTTATAGGTGGAAAGTTAGGACCTTTTACTTTACTTGGTGACAACTGCCCTGGTACACTAGGCATTTATTGCACCGGTGGCATCGAAAACTTTGGCTTTTTAGAACAACTAGGAAAATGTCTCTAGAATTGTAATGACATTTCCTTAAATCTCGACTTATTGCCCCTTCTTGGGCACTACCATCACAGATATACTATCTTTCTAACCTTATGGCAGAGTCTATTTTCTTGCCATATGTTAATCCTTCCCACATTTCCATTGTTCCACCATGACCATGTCATTTAGGAACCCTTTTTCAAGCTCAAAGTTTTTGCATTAAGAACTGGTAACCTAGGTTGTAATGCTAGTACCCAGTCTACTATATGTATCATTGTTGTCTTAACCTGCCTATCAAGAGCATAAACATAGGATTCTTTATCCTGATCAGATCACGATGGGAATTCTCAGGCACTCATTCTTCTCTTCCTTGATCCCTTGCACCCTTTCCTAGTGCAACAACATTGCCCTCAACAATGTGTTCCTTGTGTTCTCCAGTCATTTTTAAACTTCACCCTTTCTTCTGCATAAGTAGAAGTCACTATAGGGTATACTGGAGGACACTAAAACAGACTCAACACCTTAGTTTGATGTCTCTGTAGACTCAGTGAACCTTAAGCTCTAATACCAAAACTTGAAACGAATGTCATCAAACCGACAAACAAATTGTTACAATTAAGCATAATTAAACATAAACAACAGATTAACAAAAATCACTAAAATTAAAACCATTTTGCAAGGAGATCCTTGTCCAGATAACTTTTACTGAAAGATCCAAAACTCATACATATCATAATTTACATTGTAAAACATTGTTCCATCTCATCTCGAGGACATCATATAACAATTTTTCTATCAAAACACATACTGGAGCAACATAAAACCTCAAGGCATTCAAGACAAAATATCAGATCATTCATGAAACTAGTACGAACCAACTCTAAGGACCTGAGAGTACAGAGACGACATATATGACTTCTATCTACAAGACATGACAGACAGTACACTCAACCTGAGTTGTCATTGCTGCCTCAGTTGCTGTTCCTCCTCTGTAGAAAGATCTTCGCCACCTCGTGCATGTCCACCTAAAAAAAATGTGGATCCCACAGGGTGAGACAATTGTCCCAGCGAGAGATATAACTCTCCGCCGACCATATTATTATCATAGATTAAGCATTTATAAACCGAGCAGATGTTATTTTTTATATTAATAGGCAGGATAAATCATTTTATTAATAGAATGAAGTAATCTCCTTTCTCAAGGAGAACATTGCATCTACCCATGGTAGAGTTATCAATCATCTATCTGCTTTGTAAGAAATGTAAAGAAACATAAATATTATCTAGTGTGCATCAATCAATGTTTTCCATATTCGATCCTTAAGTAGATATGCTACACGGTTGATTACATTTTTCAATCACACTTATGCTCTGAGGAGATGAGGTATACCGCTCATACACCAACTGACCACGGCTACGTAAAGCATCGATACCATACAAGGTCAATGGGAGAGCCAGATTCCATGACCTCTGCCATCTCGGTCAGTGCGAGACCACAAGCAGGACATCGCATGTTAACTACTACATATCTTTCCAGGGTATACTGGCAACTTCGCTATAGAGCTACAACGGCAACTACACTCTCTTCGGGATTGAGAGATCTCGTGTTTATCTACCATCACTCCCAACATTAATCATCATTGGGAGATTCATGATACATCCATCTCGGCATTTATAATGAAAGAGATCTCACATCAATCCCTCATTAGGGCGTAAGGATATTCACGCCCATCACCCTGCATATTAAAAAATATGCGCTCTCCAAGAGATCCCGTGGGAAAACATGTTTCACCATCACCAACTAGTGATGATGATGGACCTATGGTGAGGGAACTACACGATAAAATTCAACTTGATTAATTAAGTGCATTACCGTATTCTTTTAGCATCATTCAAGTTTTCAAACATGAATTTTTATGACAAATGCTACAAAGAAAGTGTAATTCATCTATCAAGTACTTGTCAAATCTTTATAACACATATATCATTTCGGATTTCGATCCCTTATCTCATTACTGGGAATTCTCATCCCTAAACATTATCAACATCATGATTACTAGATCTGGGTATTCAAACCCTTAGATCATCATTGAACACTGTTACCACTTATTAGGTAACTATTACCTCTAGGTCCTCAGACCAATGTATTCATTTTACTTGTTGTACAAGTATTCACATGGCTCACAAGGCCATTACACATCTTGTCACCTCTCACTAGGCAACTACTTATACACATGGCTCACAAGGCCATTATACATCTTGTCACCTCTCACTAGGCAACAACTTATTCACATAGATCACAAAGCCATTAATCATTATACTTGTTATACAAGTATTTAATATGCTTCACAAGGCTTATGTAAGAAGAGAAATTCAACCTTTCCATTATTAGGGTTAGGTTTTCCCTTTACAACCGATTAGGGTTTCAAACTCACATTATTAATTCAAACCTTAATTCATTGATCCACACATCTAGGAGCACATATAGATATTATAAGTATGCAATCATACTTATCTATTCTCATCATTTATTTTTAAATGATTATCAATACAAAGTATGGGTTTCTCTCTCATCCTCACTAGGATCTTGATTACATCATACTTTATTAACTTGGCTTAACCCTTTATCAAGGCATGTTAGCCAACATTTATCAAAGTTCATTACATCTCAATGTAACAATTGGCATGGCACACTTCATGTGTTACTCATCCAAGTATATTGGACTTAAGGTGCATAAAGGTATATCAACCTTGAGGTGCTGGATGCGATATTTATCATGTCTTGATGTATCACTTCCCTCATCACTTTTAACTTACTTAAGTTCATCAATTTATCTTGTATTAGGGCATTTCCCATCCTAATACTTTATGCACTAACTCATCACATTTATCATGTAGTGTTTTGGTCGTAAGTCACACATTTGAATTATCCAACCATCATCAATGATATGGACTCATCTCGGGTTAAGGCATTGTTGATATAAGGTTGTCCATTATCAACCACTCTAGGTGTTTCACCTATCAAGGTATTAGCCACACCAGTACTTGGTGTTACACTCATCACTCCTAAGAGTGTCTTACCCTCACCTTTACACGGTGTATAGGGTTGAATAATGTATGTAAAGTTGAACACATGTATTGGGTTAGGTGTATATCGATCTAGGCATCATCATATCCCTCATACCCTTACCCATTAAGGTATCAACCTTACCATTCATAATGTGTATCAACTTCACCCTTCATGGATGTAACATCCTCACTTCACTTGAAGATATTGGCCACACCCTACTTTAGTGTATCGACCATCACATGTACTAGGGTACTAACCACCTTGCCACTCTTGTCATCTAGTGTATTGGGTTACCCACCATATCATTTTAGAGATATGTGCTCAACACCATATCGTCCAAAAGGTTATGCTTAACCTAATATCAGTTTAAGGGTGTGTACTTTCTACCCATACCACCTAGAGGTGTATGTGTACTTACCATATCGACCTTGAGGTGTATGTGTGCTTACCATATCTGGTTTGAGGTGTATGTGTCCTTATCATATCACCCTTGAGGTGTATGTATGCTTACATATTGGGTTTGAGGTGTATGTGCTTCCATATCCCTTTTGAGGTGTGTGTGTGTGTGCTCCCATATCGAGTTTGAGGTGTATGTGTGCTTAACATATCACCCTTGAGGTGTATGTATGCTTCAATATCACTTTTGAGGTGTATGTGTGCTTTACACCATATCGGGCAAAGAGGTGTGTGTGTGCTTCGCACCATATTGGGCAAAGAGGTGTGTGCTTGCTCACCATATCACTTTAGAGGTGTATGTATGCTTCACACCATATTGGGAAAAGAGGTGTGTGTGTGCTTCACACCATATCAGGCAAAGAGGTGTGTGTGTGTGCTTCACACCATATCGGGCAAAGAGGTGTGTGCGCGCTTCACACCATATCAGGCAAAGAGGTGTGTGTGTGCTTCACACCATATCGGGAAAAGAGGTGTGTGTTTAACCCAATATCATTTTTGAGGTGTTTTGTTGAGCTCATATCATGCAAGAGGTGTATACTACACCACCATATCGTGCAAGAAAGTATAAAATCATACCCATATCATTTTAGTGAAGTAGGTGCATCACCATATCGGGTTAGAGGTGCTTTCTTATGTGCTTGAACCCGATATCACTTTATAAGGTGATACCATCTTCTTCAAGCTCTAGACCATCTTTCTAACTGTTAAAGTTCATGGAAACATGTCTAAGAAACTACTAGAACTCATAATGTCATCAACTATTTCAGAAAATTTCAGAATTACAAGTGGATCATTAAGTATAGCAATTTAGGTGATGAATAATAGCATGATAGAGTTCGAGTTATATAACCCACCTTAAGAACAATTTCAAAGCTCCAAGCTCCAAATCTCCATGTTACTAAGGTTGAAGATGACTTATAAAATGTCCAAGGATCATTCACAACTCCTTCATATACAAGGAATCACCATGGATAAACAATTGGTGAAGAACAAAAGAAAAGAAGATCATAACCCTAAAATCATGCTTCAATTCAAGGTTGAAGATGATCATGGCCTCACCTTAGGGTTAAGTATTGAGCTCCCAATTTCTCCTTAGAACCTTGCACAATATCTCACTACCCTTTCACGATATGCCATCACTTGTGGCTGATATCCCCCTCACTTGTGGCAAAAAACATTCCACTTGGCCGATATCGACTTGCAATGGCCAATATCAACATGCTATGGCCGATATTACTTGCTATGGCCGATACCCAAGGCCTATGCACGATACCACATCACCTATGCACGACACAAAGGCTCCATGCACGATATCTATGAGCAAGGAGGTGGTAGGATTCGAAAAAGTTCACTTAGGGGTGAAAGGAAGGTATATATACTTGAGGTTCATTAAAAAGTGTATATATGAGGTGTCATCAATTTACTACTAGTAGGTGTCACATGGCCATGCATGGATTGACACATGTACTTGAATGCACTCCATCTTTATATTTACATGCAAAATAAAAACTTGAGGATAATGCACGGGATAAGGGTCGTCCCCCTTTGGTTATCTTCTAGTATAAGCCACTTCCACTCACATTATTATATTCACAATTCAATGCAACCTTTCCCAAGGAAAGTTGCAAGCCGATATCCATTTCTTTATTGAGGTGCTTAGATCGTTTTTGAAAAGTCAAAGAATTAACAACACGATATGTGGGTCTCCTCTGTGGCTCCTTGGCCTATAGGGACTCCCATTTAATCACTACAACCCGATACACTTAATACAAGCTCAGATTAGGGTTTCCATTCAATCCCTTTCTTGGTCTTTTCATCACGAAGAATACTACCACTCATAAATGATTCAAACATGGTGTATCATTCATTCTGTCTCCTCTAAATGATACATATAGGAACTAGGAACACTCTAGAGATGGTAATTTGCATATCAACCCTATATTTTGGGTAAATTACAATTTGTACCAAAATTGGTGCACAAGGTACTAACATTATTCAAACAAGTTCAAACTTGGAATTTAGTCTTTCCAAAAGCCACCACTTAGCACCATTCTCGCTATTATGATGCTAAAACATATAGAAGACGTTCAATATGTGACATATTTCAATATAACCCCTCAGCTTGGGTAAATTTCACTTTGGTCCAAAATAAAGGAACATTGCTCAAACATCATTCAATAAGGACCAAACTTGGAACATAAGTGTGTCACATGATAAAAAACACCTTATAGGATTATATTAAATTTCTAAGAAACTTACTTAGCCAAAACAAACAGGGTTAACTCATAATCCAAGTCAGGGTCATTACACTACCCTTGTCAATGAGATCATAGGGATGTTAAGAGTACATATACATATTCTCATTATGTCCCTGATCAGTTGTTATTGTGGAAGGTTAATAGACAACAATAACACATAAGATAAGAGTGTGAGTTGGTTGATGACTAAGTCTCACTAATCATGATAGGGCAATATCAAACCAACCACACAGACAAATGTTAGAGAATAGTATATCAGACATACCCACCATGAGAGTGACACATGGTTGTGGTGGTCACAGTCATCTCTCAAAGTGAAGGTGTTTGTAAGGACTCTGACCTTCATTTTGGGCTTACCCTATTTTCTTTTCCTAAACCTTGTCTTTATAGGCTTGCCTAATCACCATAGGCATGATTAGGGTTGTTGTGTTATGTGGGTCTTTTTGGTGCAACTTGCAATTTACCCAAGTTCTAGGGTTTATGTACAAGTTTGTCACCTTAAGAGATCTATTTATATCTATTTGCATCCTCTAGGGTTGATAGGATGAGTTGAGAACCTTACTTGAGTTGTTTTGGGCCTCGTTGAGCTTGTTTAAGCTTGGGCTTGTTGTTGGGCTTGAAGCCCTTCATCCTTGCTTGAGTGTGTTTGGCAAGGGTGTGCTTGGTGCCTTGTGTCGGCCACGGTGTGTCAGACAGGAGGTGTATCGGCTAGAGGGTTCTGGTGGGTGTGTCAGGTTGCCATGTTGGGCAACACACACCCCTCCACCTAGCATCGTTTGTGTCACCCTCTCTTGGACACTTGGTGCTTGTTGCTAGCAATGTGGCAAAGTCTTGAACAAGTGGTATTTGGGGTGCTAGCATATGGTGTGGCCCTTGGACAAGTGGTCCTTAGTGGACGCCCCCTTTCTCTCCCCCTTAACCTCTTGTATATATACCCCTCTCTTTGCTTGCTAGTGGCCCCTTTCGTTTCCTTTAGCCATTTCTCTCTTTTCCCCTTGGTGGCCGAGTAGAGGAGAAGAGAAGGTGGTGTCTGATACATCTTGTTGCAGCTACTTTCTTCTCCAAGATTGGTGGCTGAAGCTTGAAGATGGAGCTTGGAGCTTGGAGAAGCTTCTGCTTAAGGTGGGTTACATAACTTCTAACATTAGCTATACTATCTATTTTACATGTTGCATTAATATGTTACCTTGATCGGCTATGTATATCTTGCTAATAATTCTCATGCCTTAGTTGGTAACGTTGCTTCCCTATATGCTCCCTAGACTAGGTTGGCCGATATGTGTTACTTAGAATAGGTTGGGTGATATGATGTATCTATCCTTGTGTTGGCCGATCTCTTGGGTTGGAGGTTCTCAAGCAATACCCCTCTCTCATTTAGTTGAGAGGTGAGCTTAGGGTTTCTTATCCTAAGTGGTATGGTGGTGTGCCCATGAGGCAATACCCCTCTCTCACTTTGTTATTAAGAGGTGAGCCTATGTTCTATCTATCTGGGCATCATGGTTAGTTGGCTTGGCCGATAGAGTGGTGATATACCCTAGTTGCATGATATTCCTTTAGGGTTAAACCCTTAGTTGGTACCTTGGATGATAGGGTGCGGCCATGCCTTTGATGGTGGGCTTTGAGCAACACCCCTCCTTCCTTGAGTTGTGAGGTGAGCTCTAGCTCATGCCCGACATGCTTGGAGGTTGTGCAAAACCCCTCTCACTTGGTTGTTGAGAGGTGAGTCAACACTCTTGGTATCCTTGGGAGATATGGTGTGGATGGTTGTGATGAGGTTGAGACCTTCTAACACTAGTAACCCGTTATGGTTGGATGACACCTAGTTGGTCCCTTGGCCGATATGTGTTTTAGAGGAGTTGAGCTCTTGGGCGATATCTCCCTTTTGTGTTGACCTCTTGGGCATCATGGCCTTGTTTTGCACGATACCAATGATGGGTAGTGCTGCCCGATATCCCTCTCTTCCCTTGAGTTAGGGTTTGGGCGATACAATAGGTGGACGCCTTGCGGATCCCTTGGTCGTTATGGTGCTTAAGGGTTGAGTTAGCTTGGGCATTGTGAGGCTTGTTTCCCTTGGATGGTAGGTGGTCTATGTTGGGTGTCGGGCATTGCTGCTGCCTTGCACGATACCCTCTTGGGTAGTGCTACCTGTTACACCAGGTAGGTGTGTTTCCCGTCACAGCACGACGTTGCCCATGGTCTGGATGGTGCCCGTTAATGTGTTGCCTACTGTGACGTGTTGTCTAATGTGATGTGTTGCCCGCCATGGTGTTATCCGATATAGCATTGCTCGTCATGGTGTTGCCCGATATGGGTGTTAGTTGATATGGTAAGGCTGACCCTTTGGCTGAGCATTATGGCTTGTGTGTTACTCGATATGATGCTTCGACCTAGATGGGTGACATGAGTGTGTTGTTTGGGCGATATAGGCTGGTCCTTAGAGTGTTGCCCGACATGGTGTCTTGGGAGTTACACTTGAGAAGGTGCTACCCCTATCAGCTTGCTTGTGGTTAGTTGCCTTTTAGCTGATACCTATAAGGTTTGGTTGTAACCGATACCTTTGGTGCAGGACGATGCACCTTAGGTGAAGATCGTGGTATGTTTTGGTTAGGGTTATCCCTTACCCAATATGCTGTTGTGAGGGTTATGCTTGAAGCCCTAATATCATTTGGAATTATGACATCCCACCATCACATAGACAACGAGACGCCACGCGAAAATGCGCAGAACCACCATAAACCACATTTTATCAAAAACATGGGTTAATTAAAAGTGATTGCGGAAAGCATCATAAGAAAGGAACTATTTCAACCAGATCCACATCCTGCAAGGAAACATGTTATATATACATTAGCATGATATTTGTTCATCAACACATTGGATCTGTCTGTTCCATATCCATCAAGGATGCATCACCTGTTTATGTACATAATAGACCTAACCAGGTCAACAACAGGTTATAAAAAGCCATACTAAGATCATACATCATGAAACCTCATCAAACACCTCCAAGGACCTGAGAGTACAGGGAGACTCTAAGACTCTACTACAAAACAACCACATCAACATATCCAACCTTGCCTTCTACTGATCTTCTTGCTGCTCAGCCGCAACACTATGATCACCACCATGTCTAGCTCGATCACCTAAAAAGGTTGAAACTAGCGGGATGAGACACACAGTCCCAATGAGAAACATAACTCCCCGCCGAACTATAAAACCTTAGAAAAGCTAGAGCAGATAAAGCATAAAGCAGATATACCCAGATCATATATTAAATATGAAGAATAGGATTATACATACATAACAACTTACCATGATGTCTGAGAGGCATATAGCAATCTACAAGATATACTTAGGGTGCATATATATATATATATATATATATATATATATATATATATATATATATATATATATAAGACAACATTCATTATTCAAGGCCTCAACCAATGTTTTTTATTTCCCCTAAGCAGATATACTATATGAATGGGTTACCATTTATTATGCCCTGAGGAAGTGAGTCGTACCGCTCAAATTGAACCTTCGGTTGTGAAATCCAAAGCCAGTGCCATACAAGGTCAATGGAAGAGCCAAAATCTACGACCTCACCTCCTCATGGTAAGTGTACGAGGTCTAAACCAGGACCGCAGTCTCTTTCTTAAGTGATGTCAGTCACAGGGTTAGCTCCACAAGCTACCCTTTCCTCTAGCCTTCCTTGGTATAGGTCTCGGTGCTAGTATATCTTGAGCCATGGGCCTATTCACCATGCTCCTGAGCCATGAACACATTAATGCTCTATTATACTGATCCATGGGCCTGTTCACCATGCTCTTATACACATCTAGAGTCTACAACCACAATTGCACTCTTATCCTCCTATTTTCATCTAGGAGAAACCCCACATACTCAACAATATGCGCTCCAGGTTAACCCGCAGGAGAACCTATTTCACCATCACCAGCTCCTGACGATGATGGATATATGGCCAGGGAAAACTACATGAAAGGTTCATCTGTAATTAATTAATGCATTTTAAGTGGATTGTTGGGGTCAACCAAGTTATATTATGCAAACCATAACCAAGAGTAAACAACATATATTCCATTAACTTGTGTCACATTGTTACTGCTATTCACAATGGCATCAACGTCACCATGATCCATCTCAAGGATCCAACATCATATGTTACCACTTGGCCTCTTGTCAATCATCATGATCCATCACAAGGATCCAACATCATAGGGATTCCACACCATAATTAAGCACATGTTACCATCTCATAGGAAACACTCATCATGTACCAACATGGTTCTCATAGCACATAGTGTTCCTCATTATCTCAATATCAAGAGAATGTCACCAAGGACATCATTATAGCTCATACCTGAGTACACATATCAAACAATGATACCTGCATGGTTAGTATGCTCAAGAGTAGATAAATACTTCATCATCGAGGTATGGTAGTACCACATTATATGAACATGCATATAACATCATATATAAGCATTCCAAATGATTTTAGGGTTTCAAGCAAACTTAGAACATAACCTTCACAAAAGCTCATCGGGTAATGAACAACCCTCACCAAAAGGCACGACGACCCTCACCAAAGGTACCGGTTACAACCAAGCTCTATAGGTGTCAGTTATCTCCCATATCAGGAAAACCACCAAGCAAAGTGATAATGGGCAACACCATACTGTGCAACCTGTGTCGCCCAAGCGACACACCCCTGTCGTGCAACACTGTATCGGCGATGTTATGTCGGGCAATGCCAGACCATGTCACCCAATCAAAGGGTCAACACCCAACCAAGCTAACTGTAAGGGCCCTGACCTCCATTTTGGGCTTACCCTATTTTCTTTGCCTAAACCTTGTGCTTAGATGTTTGCTAATCACCTGAGTTGTGATTAGGGCTTGTTTGTGCTTTGTTGAGAGGTTGAGGTGCAACTTGAAAATTTCCCAAGTTTGTCACCTTGAGAGATGTCTTTCTGTCTCCTTGCATCCTCTAGGGTTGAGAGGATGGGTTGGGCTCTTTTCTTGAGTATCTTTGGGCTTTGTTTGAGTTGTGTTGAGCGTTGTTGGAGCTTGTATCGGGCTGGACCTTGGTGTATCATCTAGGAGTGCTTCCTTGTATCGGGCAAGTTGTGTATTGACCAGGGTTGTATCGGCCAAGTGGTGTATCGACCATGACACCATGTTGGGCGATACACACCCCTCTTGACCTAGCCTTGTTTGTGTCACCATCTTTGGACAAGTGGTTGTTGCTTTTCTAATGGGTGGCAAGTCATGAACAAGTGGTTTGGGGTGCTAGCATGTGGCATGACACGAGGATAAGTGTGCTAGGGTCGGGTGCCACCTTGCCTTGCTCTCTCGCTTCACCCCTTAGTATATAAGCAACCCTTCTTACTTGCTAGGCCTCTTTGGTACCCTTAGTTCCTCCCTTTTACTTTGGTGGCCGAGCTAGGAGAAGAGAAGAGGGAGTGGTGGCTGATACAGCAAGAGTGGTGGCCGAGACAGTTGGTGGCTTGGATGATATCCTTGGTGGAGTATTCTTCTTCCTCTAGTGGTGGCCGAAACCCTAGAGTGTGCCTTGCTCTTTCTTCTCTTGTGGTGAGTATCTTTCTCTTTTTCCTTGGTACCACCTTCTTCCTTGCTTGTTCGGCCATGAAGGTGATAGGTTCCCTTCTTTTCTTGAGGTGGCCGAAGGTGGAGCTTGGAGTTTGTACTTAAGGCAGGTTACATAACTCCTACCCTAGCTATATTACCTTCTCTTCATGTTGCTTGTTTATATGCTATCTTGATCGGCCATGCTTATCTTGTTAGTAATATCTTTGCTCTAGTATGTACCCTTGACATTGTGGGATATTATGGCATGGTTATGTTATTTAGATGTGATCTTAGACCTTGTCGGCCGAACCTTTGGGTTAGGATTCTTTGGGCTAAACCCCTCTCTCTTAGTTGTTGATAGGTGAGCCTAAGGTTTCATAGTCCCATGGTGCATGTGATGTGTTCTTGGGGCAAAATCCCTTTCTCTCCCTTTGGTTTGTGAGGTGATCTTGAGCTCTAGTGGTGTAGGCAAAATCGCTCTCTTCCTTAGTTGTTGAGAGGTGAGTCTATGCTCTAGTTGCTTGGGCAATACCCCTCTCTTACCATGGACTTGAGAGGTGAGCCTTTGGTTGGTCTTGACCTAGTTGAGGTTGGAAGGTTGGCCGATATGGGATGACCCACCTTGCTTCCCGATATGTGATTGAATTTGTATAAAACCCCTCTCACTTGGTTGTTGAGAGGTGATCCAACTCTCTTGACCTATTAGGGTTTCTTGGAGGCAGTCTTGAGGTTGAAGATGACCAACCCGTCATGACCTTTGGACCCTTGTCCAATATCTCTCTTCTAGGGTTGAGATTTGGCGATGATGGGTGTTGACCTCTTTGACCGATATGGGTCCTTACCCAAGATGTGTTGTTGGGTGATATGTCCTTGGCCGATATGACCCTAGATTGGATGTTAAATTGTTCCCTTAGATGATATGGGGTTATGTTGGATGTTAGGAGGTTGCGTCAAGCATTGGGTGTTGCATTTGGTGACATGGCCCTACTTCTTTGCGTGACGCAACGTTACACACACGATATGATGTTGCACACTGGGCGTCACAAGGAGGTGTTGGTCGTTATCAGCCTTGTGGTGCTACCTGGCACAGTGCCTTAGTGGCTTGGGCAATACGAAGTGGACGTTAGGGTTTTCTGCCTTAGACGTTATTAAGCTTACCTTCTTCCTTGGATGATATCTTCTGGTTGGGTTCTTCCCAATACATAGGTGATAGTGGTTGGCTAATATGGTTGTAGCCCTAGATGGGTGTTGGCCGATAAAGTAGGTGGTGAAGAATTGCATGCTTAACCGATATAGTGTTGGACATCACACTCTTTGGTGAGAGACGTCGTGCTTTTAGTGAGGGCTATCCCTTACTCGAGATGCCTTTGGTGAAGGTAGTCCCTTACCCGATACACCTATAGTGAGGGTTGTACTTTGTGTTCGATTGGTAACCCTAATGCTTGATTGAAAAGTTATATATGATAATGTCATGCATATATATGCTCATCCAGTATCATAATTATATCTCTCTTGATATATGCAATAAGTTTAAGAGGTTCCTTTTATGAGTATAGTTGTACCTCTATGCTTATGCTAACCATGCATGTACGAATTGTATGATGAGGCCATGGTGATGGCATGAAAATGATATAATATGGAACATCAAGGGTTATGATGAACCCGGTGATATATTGTTATGACCGCATCTGAGCTTAATTAGTAAACTAGGGTTTACCTGGATGATTACATATTTAATTGGATTGATCGTTTCTTAAATCTAATTAATGATGATATCTCAATTATGATATGATTAACCTAATGAGAACCCCAAGCATGCTATCTCTTTGTATAATTAGGGTTTGAGATATATAAACCCTAGTCCGCTGAAATTAGGGTTTTCACCAAATAAGCTTATTTGGGAAGGAATGACAGAGTTAGGCATATAATAATAAAAATGGTAGTTGGAGGCTTGGATAGCACGACCGTGGTGGGTAGCACGGCCGTTCAAGGTCATTGGTGGCACGGGCAAGCAAGGCCACACAGTCGTTTTGAAAGAATTGATCTATTAACCAACTTTTATACTCAAATCTGCTGAAAGCAATGCACCACGTCCGTGGTAGACAACACGGCCATTCTGGGACCATCTTGCATGGCCGTGGCAGCTAGCATGGCTGTTCTGAGGCATTTTTGCTTCAACTGACATTTCTATAGATTTCTAGATAGAAGTGCACTGTTATATTTTTAGTTATTTATTGGTAACTCCAAATGATCTTAAAATTTTAACTGAAGCTTTTATACTCAATTGTAAACAACTTAATAAATTCTCATAATTTTTTGGAGAAGGTTTGATCTCTACAATAAATGAACAGTAAAATTTTTTATAATAGAAAATTCATCTGAAATAAGAGAAAGTTGAGTGAGGGGTCAATGTGCAATTGACCCAAGCAGCTCAATAGCTCTATATGGTCGACCACACACACTAGAAGCTCTCATAATTCAGAATTCATTCCAGAGAAATGAGCTCCTAGAGAGAGAGGGAGAGTAAGGGTTTGAGAGGAGAAAGTGGTGGAATTGCTGGATTAGGGTTTTGCGGTCTGAGGAATGGTGAAATCAAGTAAGTTTATCTTCTTTGCATAGCCTTTCATGGTGAATCTTCTCTCACATGTCAATATTCCGTCCCTTCCCTGATTTGATCCGAAATGGTATCAAAATTTCCCCTTTTCTCACTCTTTCTTAATAATTCCTCATTTTTTGGGTTTCCGAGTTGAAAGGAAGAAGACTTGGGTGAATTGTCAGGGATTTGATATGACTTTGAGATTTTTAGGGAATAGCTTCGTTTTTAAGGTGTTTTCACACCTTAGGGTGAGTGGGAACTTCCTTTAAATAGTATACTGCACGAAATTTGGTTAATTCATCCAAACTCTTCAATTTGCTCAGTATGCGACAATCAAACCCTAAATTTTCCTTTTGATCTACTTTTTGTAAAATGATATGAAATGGATTCTTCTTCTATTTTGATGAATTTCAAATGATAAAATCATATATTAAATGTATACAATCCCTCTTAATGAGAAATCCTTAAGTATTTACAGTGGTTACAAGAGTAACATGAAATTTAGGATTATTGGCTATGATTGAAATTGTTGTATAATTAAATAGAGAAATTTGTCTATCTGAATCTTATTGATTATGAATGATTGTTATCTGAATGCATAGTACATACATGTCAGATACTACCTTGGATTTCATGTGATGTGAACAATGTTTTCTTGATATCTCATTAGAAAGGGTTGAAACCCTAGATGAGTGAAAAGTTGGAAATTTTCGAATAGATATTATGAAATTCATTTGAAGTGTTTATCTTGACATAATAGAATTTAATTATTCAATCTTATTCTTGATGCATGATATCTCAGTGAATGGAATGAAAACCTAAATTGAGCTCAATTCTAAGGTTTCATACATACATTGATTGTATATGATTTGTTGAAAGAAGTCTTTATTCAGTGAATGTTTACATCATATGAAATCTTTATGAGAGCCGTGTGATAAGTGAATGAGGAAAATGAAACCCTAAGGATTGGGTTTTGCCATGTGATAAGTGAATGAGGCAAATGAAACCCTAAGGATAGGGTGTTTCCATGTGATAAGTGAAAGAGGTAAATGAAACCCTAAGGATAGGGTGTTCAATGAATCAAGTGTTGTGATATCAAGGTTCTCAGTATGAGATTTGTTGATGCTTAACAGTTCAATTGTATGATTTTAGTGTATTAAGTGCCATGTTGACATGTATTCTATTTATTTAAGAATTTTAGTCTGCCCACATGCATAGTATGATGATTACTCAGAATATTACAGTGTTTTGAATATACTGCTACGTGAAGTTTATATGTGTGAAATGTTTGAATGAGAATACTTGTTTAGTAGACATGATATATGTTGGAATACATGAGAAATGCTATATGTGCATGAGTAAGGAGATATCCCAAGAAAAGGGTAAATAATATGTTAAGCCTTCAGTTCAGTATTATTAGTGAATTCAGTTCAGTAGTCTGAGTAGTCAGTAAGATACAGAGTTAAAGAAATCAGTCTAAGAGAAAGATATAATCAAGTCATAATAGACTGAGGAGCCCTGGACACCGTAGAATCCCTATGTTAGGTCTGCGCCTTAGGGATGAAACGACCTACCCTGGCGTTGCGTCCAGTATACGGGGGTCGGAACGCACCCACAGAGCGTGCTGGGAGACGAAGCCCTTGAGGAAGTCTCCTAAGAGAAAATAGGTTACCCAACATGAACCAGACGTCTCGGTGGTAACCCAGAGGCCCACAGAGCGTCTCAAACCCTCCGCTTGTGTACTCGGCTAGAGGAGGAGTCCAATTTAGGCCAGAGAGCTAGTTTTCCTATAGCAGACCAGGACAACAGTCAGACTTAGCATTTCCCGGGTGTGTCCGCTAAGTCTTGTATGGTGTGGCCGCAGTGCACGTCGAGTCTCATATGTAGAGTACAATGCATATGATCAGGGCATAAGCTAAAATATGATCATATAGGTTTATAGAGTTTCATATAAGTAAAAAGAGTTAAGAATGATTTGAATATAATTTCATAGTAGTTGTTCTTTAAATGCAATATTTACATTCTTTGTTATTTTAACTGTATTGTTTTAGATGTGCTTAGTGTAGTAATTACTGTTGTTATAATTGATATCAGTTGCTCAAAGGTATACCTATAATTATATCAGTGCTTTAGACTATTTCTTTGAAATTCTCATTCACTGAGCGAGTAGGCTCACCCCTCTACTCAAAAAGTTTTTAGGGAAACCACATGGACTTGAAGAAGGTCAAAGCATCAGAGTAGATCTACCACATGAGTTAAGTATGAGTTTAGTTAAGTTCAGTCAGTCCCTGTCACTCTAGGTCCTTGTATAGATGTGAGAGAGTTATAAATAATGGTTTGTATCTTTGTTTCTTGATAAGAGAGAATGTATCAGATTACCATGTTGTATGTACATAGAAGTGTGTGAAACAGAATGAATATATGAATGTGTATCATTAATGTTGAGATCATATTAGAGTAGTAAAAGTTTAATTCTCTTGTAAAGTTTTTTTATGTGAGTGAATGTGAGAAAACAAAGAGTTTGAAATAAAAAGAAAAAGTTGGGAGTGAACTTTGTTTTAAGTGAAATCCTCATAGTGATTCCCTAATCTCATGATTAGTGGAAATCATGGGATGTGGGCGACAGCTTTGGTATGAGATCTTAGGCTGAGTCGTCAGGGACCATTATGATAGAAAGTTAGATTTATAAGTTTGGTATTAGGAGTTGATGTGTTAATAGCTCTGGGAAGTCTAGGTATTTGGATGCCCTGGCCCGATATCTGAATACTTAGATTGACCAGTATCAAGCTACTCTGTCTATTCTTCTCTGGATGCCCTAGCCAGGTATGTAGAGGAAGAATGGGCTAGAGAGAGACCCTAGAAATCTTAGGGTTAAGAGACCAAAAAGTAATGAAGAAGTAAGAGATTAAACATAGAATGTGATACAACTCTTGCTTATATATTGCTTCTTTGATTGGAGATCAATAGAAATGCTCTTATATGTATAAATTTAGATTATTGGTTTGTAGAATATATATGGTTATTTATTATTGTTGTGTACCATGAAGTGATTTAGTTATTGTTATTATTCTTTGTATCAAGTGGATCAGAATTTATTTTTAAATGATTTTGCCCTAAGTGGATATTCTTTCCACATGTTTGAGATTAATAGTAGTTGGTTAATCCTGAGTAGCTCTTGGCTTCAGGACTACAGGTTCGGCCTGATCTGACTAGCAAGATGCGTTACTGGGATCTAATAACTCCTATTAACAGTATAATAAGAATAGACTCTGGATAAATTAGACCCACATCATAGTGAGAATGTACATACACTAAGATGCTGAAACATATGGGAAAGATTAGAATAGCTAAGAATCAGTTGGAACTGATATCTGAGATCCAACTTTGGGACCTCATATGAGAAACTCTTAATTGGGAATAAAAGAACACGACATAAGGTTCAGATTAAGTTTAATTATTAGTATTATATGAACTTTAAATATGAAATATGGAAAAGATATGAGAAAATTATGTAAGTGCCAAGGTAGTAAGAATCAATCATGAGGAATGGACTATATAATCAAGTACAATGTTTTTATGTACTCCAGAGCAAAGGGAAAATAGAGGAAAGAGTTAAGTAGGCAATAAGTAAATATAAGTGAAGATTCTTCAAAAGAGTTAAAGTAAAGAGAGTTAGATGAACATGTAAATTATAAGACTAGGATAACAAACTTAGTCGAAACAAAGAGAAATGTAGAAATGATGAGCTTGACTAAGGAATGAGGGTTATCATATAATTGAGAGCATGGAATGTATACCTTTATTGTGAAGTTAATACATTCGTCCTTACTGCCTTTGGATTCTAAGCCTCCATAGGACAACAAACTAGTTTCTAAAAGAAGAACAAAAGTGTAGCTAAATAAATGAATAAGTCATACAAAGGTAGACTATATTCAGGAAGGAAAAACTTGATTGAAATAGATACTAAGTTTGACCCATGCATGAGCCATTTGATTTAAAATGAAGGATATGTAATGTATTAAACATGAGTTGAAACTAGTAGAGAGATTATTGATTTAGAATTTCAACTTCACATTAGTAGAAGGATAATAGGAAAAATGTGCAACATGGTATGCATGATCATACACATGAATAAGCAACATGATCATATGAGAACAATTAGAAGTTAAAGATGATAGGTGGAAGAGTAGTATATGGTGAGAAGATTATGGAAAGTAAGGAAGTGTTTGAAACATGATGGAGTAATATAGATTATAAAAGAAAGAGGTTGTGAGATTCAAGAAAGTGCTAATTAGCCAAGTATCCTTATTGATAATTAAGTAAACCTACATATGATAAATGTATTAATGAATGTTTGAAGATAAGAATTCTAAGTCTTAGAATCATCTTGTCTTTCATATCTTCCTTAATTAGAGCAATGTAGGAATGAAGTGATAAGAAAATGAATCATATATGATGCATAACCACCATGGTAGGGATATCTAGTGAATGTAATAGTGACATACAATATGATGATGAAACCCTAGTAGGGTAATTGAGAATGTAATCTATCTGAATGGCCAAGTAAGAGAAAAGAACTTCAATTGATAAGATAAGGAAGACTTTAGTAAAACTTGTAAGATCCAAAGTTTGACTTTCAAACTAAGGGAGCAAAGTCACACCACAATAATGCTATGCTACTGATAAGGATCAAACTCTAGAATGTTTGGAGTTGTAGTAGTTCAAGGGTTGTCACTAGTGATTTGACCTTGAATACTAGCATCTTTATAAAACAAGATTGTGAGAATTGCCCTATGAGAAATAAACTAGTATTAATAGCAATCCAGGGTTTATAGGTAACTAATATGAAAGGTAGATATGCAATATGGAAATGATTCAGAGCAAAGGATAAGAAATAGATTTGAAATGTAACACGTGTGTTTTGAACAAAAGAGAAATACAATATGAGTGAAGTGCAACATGAGAAAAGTGTAATCTAGAATAAATTCTTACAGTGATAGAAAGAATGATGAATAATCTATTTGTACCTTGTATGTTTCAATTTTAGAGATGTTTAATCTACATGATTAAAATGAGAAGGATAAGTAGTAATAAGTAAGTAGTAATGAATGAGGAGAGAGATAAAAGAAAAAAATGGCTTTTAGTAATATATGAAAATGTTTTACATATGATTTTAGTTGTACATGTGCAAGCAATATGTTAATTAAAGGTGTCTGATAGTTGTAGTCATTCGTACCAGTAACCCATCTTAGTATTGTACGATTGTGGTATGGTGATATGGGTTGAATGATGATGGAACAAATGGAGGGTTACCCTGAATAAGGTAGTCTTACCTATTCACTCATATGAATAGAAGGGATGATGACCATATTGTATTAATATGTAACCCTAATGAGGTATAGCTTGTTATACCTAGCTTTAAGTGATAGTAGTTGGGTATGAATAGTCCTTGAATGACTAATACAATCATGGAGTACTCTGTTACTATTATTGAAACCCTAGTATGCTATAACCTGATGGTTACACCTTGATTTATGTGTGGGTTCATACTTGAGAATAGTATGGAATGTGATGGTAATGCTTCACCTTATGCATCCATGATCCAATGGGGATGCCGTGAGTAGTATTGTACAATTGTTGTTGAATCTAGTCTTCCAACTCAAGATTGTTTTGCTATTTGAGTAGAATAATAGTAAAAATTCAAAACAACATGGTGAACTCTCTTTTGTGGCTTAGAGGTAATACAGAACAATAGTACATATTGAGCCGTATGAATTGAGATAGTTGGATCAGATTATCAATGTTGAGGTAACACCTCAAGAGTATAAATATATTGAAATGGTTGTTTCTCTCTCTATCCTATGATTGAATGTGGCATAGAGAATTTGTTTGTTATTATTGAGAACTATTTCAAACATGTTGTGAATTTGTAAAAGAATAAAGGACTAAATGTTGAAAACTGCATTCAAGTATGAAATACAAGAATATAATGATATGTAAGATTTCAGAAGCTTAAAATAAACCTTGAAAGTACTTTTCTTACATGTTTATGTTACGGGGATGAAACATTTTAAGGGGGAGGGAGAATTGTTATGACCACATCTGAGCTTAATTGGTAAACTAGGGTTTACCTGGATGATTACATATTTAATTGGATTGATCGTTGCTTAAATATAATTAATGATGATATCTCAATTATGATATGATTAACCTAATGAGAACCCCAAGCATGCTATCTCTTTGTATAATTAGGGTTTGAGATATATAAACCCTAGTCAGATGAAATTAGGGTTTTCACCAAATAAGCTCATTTGGGAAGGAATGATAGAGTTAGGCATAGAATAATAGACATGGCAGTTGGAGGTTTGGATAGCATGGCCGTGGTGGGTAGCACGGCCGTGCTAGGTCATTGGTGACACAGGCAAGCAAGGACACACAGTCATTTTGAAAGAATTGATCTATTAACCAACTTTTATACTCAAATATGCTGAAAGCAATGCACCATGGCCGTGGTAGGAAGGACGACCGTTCTGGGTCCATCTTGCACGGCTGTGGCAGATAGAACGACTGTTCTAAGGCATTTTTGCTTCAACTGACATTTCTGCAGATTTCTGGATAGCAGTGCAATATTCTATTTTTAATCATTTATTGGTAACTCCAAATGATCTCAATTTTCACTGAAGCTTTGTAACTCAATCATAAACAAGTTATAAATTCTCATAATTTTTGGAGAAGGTTTGATCTCTGAAATAAATGAATTACAGTAACTTTTTTTATAACATAAAATTCAACTGAAATAAGAGAAAATTGAGTGAGGGGTCAATGTGCAATTGACCCAAGCAGCTCAATTTCTATATATGGTCGACCACACACACTAGCAACTCTCATAATTCACAATTCATTCCAAAGAAATGAGCTCCTAGAGAGAGAGAGGGAGAGTTAGGGTTTGAGAGGAGAAAGTGGTAGAATCGTTGAATTAGGGTTTTACGGTCCGAGGAATGGTGAAATCAAGTAAGTTTAGCTTCTTTGCATAGCCTTTCATGGTGAATCTTATCTCACATGTCAATATTCCATCCATCCCCTAATTTGATCCAAAATGGTATCAAAGTTTCCCCTTTTCCCACCCTTTCTTCATAATTCCTCATTTTTAGGGTTTCTGAGTTGAAAGGAAGAAGAATTGGGTGAATTGCTAGGGATTTGATATGACTTTGAGATTTTCAGGGATGAGCTTCGTTTTTAAGGTGTTTTCACACCTTAGGGTGAGTGGGAACTTCCTTTAAATAGTATATCACACGAAATTTGGTTAATTCATCCAAAATCTTGAATTTTCTCAGTATGTGACAATCAAACCCTAAATTTTCCTTTTGATCTACTTTTTGTAAAATGATATGAAATGGATTCTTCTTCTATTTTGTCGAATTTCAGATGATAAAATCATATATTAAATGGATACAATCCCTCTTAATGAGAAATCCTTAAATATTTACAGAGGTTACAAGAGTAACATAAAATTTAGGATTTTTGGCTATGATTGAAATTGTTGTATAATTAAATAGAGAAATTTGTCTATCTGAATCTGATTGATTATGAATGATTGTTATCTGAATGCATAGTACATACATGTAAAATATTACCTTGGATTTTGTGTGATGTGAACAATGTTTTCTTGATGTCTCATTAGAAAGGGTTGAAACCCTAGATGAGTGAAAAGTTGGAAATTTTCAAATAGATATTATGAAATTCATTTGAAGTGTTTATCTTGACATAATAGACTTTAATTATTCAATCTTATTCTTGATGCATGATATCTCAATGAATGGCATGAAAACCTAAATTCAACTTAGTTCTAAGGTTTCATACATACATTGATTGTATATGATTTGTTGAAAGAAGTCTTTATTCAGTGAATGTTTACATCGTATGCAATCCTTATGAGAGCCATGTGATAAGTGAATGAGGCAAATGAAACCCTAAGGATAGGGTGTTGCCATGTCATAAGTGAATGTGGCAAATGAAACCCTAAGGATAGGGTGTTTCCATGTGATAAGTGAAAGAGGTAAATGAAATCCTAAGGATAGGGTGTTCAATGAATCAAGTGTTGTGATATCAAGGTTCTCAATATGAGATGTGTTGATGCTTAACAATTCAATTGTATGATTTTAGTGAATTAAGTGCTATGTTGACATGTATTCTATTTATTTAAGAATTTTAGTCTGTCCACATGCATAGTATGATGATTACTCAAAATATTACAGTGTTTTGAATATACTGCTCTGCCAAGTTTATATGTATGAAATGTTTGAATGAGAATACTTGTTTAGTAGACATGATATATGTTTGAATACATGATAAATGATATGTGTGCATGAGTAAGGAGATACCCTAAGAAAAGGGTAAATAATATGTTAAGCCTTCAGTTCAATATTATCAGTGAATTCAGTTCAGTAGTCTGTGTAGTCAGTAAGATACATAGTTAAAGAAATCAGTCTAAGAGAAAGATATAATCAAGTCATAATAGACTTAGAAGCCCTGGACACCGTAGAATACGTATGCGAGGTCTGCACCTTCGGGATGAAATGACCTACCCTGGCGGTGCATCCAGTATATGGGGGTCGGAACGCACCCAAAGAGCGTTTGGGGAGACAAAGCCCTTGAGGAAGTCTCCTAAGAGAAAATAAGTTACCCAACATGAACCGGACGTCCCAGTGGTAACCCAGAGGCCCACAGAGCATCTCAGACCCTCCGCCTGTGTACTCATCTAGAGGAGTCCAGTTTAGGCCAGAGAGCCAGTTTTCCTGCAGCAGACCAAGACAGAAGTCATACATAGCATTTCTCAGGTGTGTCCGCTAAGTCTTGTATGGTGTGGCCGCAGTGCACGACGAGTCTCATATGTAGAGTACACTGCATATGATTAGGGCATAAGCTAAACTATGATTATATAGGTTTAAAGAGTTTCATATAAGTAAAAAGAGTTAAGAATGATTTGAATACAGTTTCATAGTAGTTGTTCTTTAAATGCAATATTTACTTTCTCTGTTATTTTAACTGTATTGTTTTAGATATGCTTAGTGTGGTAATTGCTATTGTTATAATTGATATCAGTTTCTCAAAGGTATAACTATAATTATATCAGTGCTTTAGACTATTTCTTTGAAGTTCTCATTCACTGAACGAGTAGGCTCACCCCTCTACTCAAAAAATTTAGGGAAACCACATGGACTTGAAGAAGGTCAAAGCATCAGAGTAGATCTACCACATGAGTTAAGTATGAGTTTAGTTAAGTTCAGTCGGTCCCTGTCACTCTAGGTCCTTGTATAGATGTGAGAGAGTTATAAATAATGGTTTGTATCTTTGTTTCTTTATAAGAGAGAATGTATCTGATTACCGTGTTGTATGTACATAGAAGTGTGTGAAAAAGAATGAATATATGAATGCGTATCATTAATGTTGAGATCATATTAGAGTAGTAAAAGTTTAATTCTCTTGTAAAGTTTGTTTATGTGAGTGAGTGTGAGAAAACAAAGAGTTTGAAATAAAAAGAAAAAGTTGGGAGAAATCCTCATAGTCGTGCCCTAATCTCATGATTAGTGGAAATCATGGGATGTGGGCGTGACATATATGATGGGTGTTACCCATGGAATGGCAATGTGTGCCTTGATGATGGGATCGAGTCCTAGTGATGTTAATCCTTGAGATGGATCTTGATGATTGGAAAGAGGCCAAGTGGTAACATGTAATGTTGGATCCTTGTGATGGATCAGGATAATGTTGGCTTTGAGAATACGAGTGACAATGTAACACTTGATAATGAGATCTATGTTGTTTACTTGTGTTTTAGTTTACATGTTACATAACTTGGTTGAATCTTGCAATCCTCTTAAAAAGCATTAATTAATTACAGATAAACCTTTCATGTAGTTAGCCCTGGCCATAGATCCATCATCATCAGGAGTTTGGTAATGGTGAAATAGGTTCTCCTAAGGGTTAACCTGGAATGCATATTGTTGAATATGTGGGGTGCGCCTATGCTCTAAGTAGTAGTGCATGTTTAGAGTACGGTTTCAGGCCCGTGGCTCAGTATGGTTAGAGCATGGTGAACAGGCCCATGGTTCAGGATATGTGATAGAGCATGGTGAACATGCCCATGGCTCAGTGATGATGGAGCACAGTGAACAGGCTCATGGCTCAGTTTTCTAGTACCGATACCTATACCAAGGTGGGCTAGGCTAAGGGTAGCCTGACCCTATGTGGCTAAGGCCTCTTAAGCAAGAGACTGCAGTCCTACTTTGGTTCTCGTGCACTGACCACGAGGAGGTGAGGTCGTGGATTCTAGCTCTTCCATTGACCTTGTATGACACCAACTTTGGGTTTCACAACTGAAGGTTGGATTTGAGCAGTACGACTCACTACCTCAGGGCATAATAAATTGTAATCCAGTCGAATAGTATATCTTCTTAGGAAAAACACAAAACATTGGTTGATGCCTTGTTTGTATAGTTGCCCTAGTTATATCTTGCAGCTAATTACATGTTCCTCAGATGTTATGATAAGTTCTTATTAGACTTGTCTTGTCAATCATGTTCCATATTATTATCTGTGCATATGCTTCCTAAATATCTCAGTAAGATGTTATAAAAAGTTAGTTCTGCTTAGTATGTTGATCATATACGATCTTCTTATATCAGTTACCTATTTTATATGTTATAGCTCCCTTCTGATGTTTTATAGTTTCAGTGGGGGTTATGTTTCTCGCTAGGATTGTGTGTCTCACCCCATTGGTTTAAAACCTTTTTAGGTGATCGAGCTAGATGTGGTGGTGGTCGTGAGGATGTGGCTGAGTAGTAAGAAGAATAGTAGAAGGCAAGGTTGGATATGTTGCTGCTGTTGTTGGGTGTTTTGTAGTAGAGTCCTAGAGTCATCCCTGTACTCTCAGGTCCTTGGAGGTGTTTTGACGAGGTTTCACGATGTATAGTTGGCATGACTTTCTTATCTTGTTGTTACCTGGCTAGGTCTATTTTGTATATAAACAAGTGATGCATCCTTTATGGATAAAAAATAGTTGGATCCTATGAACTGTGGACATGTATAAAGTTGATGTATATTTATATAACATGTTTCCTTGCAGGATGTGGATCCAGATGTAATAGTTCCTTTCTTATCTACTTTCTGCAATCAATTTTAATTAACTCGTGTTTTTGGGAATACGATGTTTATGACGGTTTTGCACATTTTTGTGTTGCATTTCACTATCTATGTGACAACGAGATGTCACATTATAGGTTGGTATCATAGCTCTAGTTTCGATGAGTCTACAGGGATCTAGGACTAGGTTTTGTGTCTATTCTTGTGATTTTCTCTAGATTTTCTCATAATAACCTTCTGCTCCTAGCAGAAGATATGGCTAAAAGATGTCTGGAAATCATGAAGAACATGTTGCCGAGAGCAGTGCTACTGCATCAGTTGATGGAGCGAGTATGCAATCACATGAAGATCAGGTGCATGAGGTCCCCCAAATCGACCAAGCCATTCTTGAGAATCCTTTCTACCAACACCTTATGGGACAGGTAATGGCAACGATGAATCTCATGGTGGAGAGATTGCCTGTGCCTCTGCTAAGAGCATCGGTTCCCCGTGAAGAATCATTGGGTATTGGGAAGACCTTTGAGCGGATTCACCGAGTCGGAGCTTCAGATTATGCTGGTACAACTGATCCAACGAATGCAGATATGTGGCTGACATGTTTTGAGAAGGCCTTTCAGATTCTCAACATCCCTAAAGCAGACAAAGTCAAGCACACTGTCTACCTTCTGAAGGGTAGTGTTGGCCACTGGTGGGCCATCAAGGAAGAGAAGTGACCTGGTGAGGTGATCTCTTGGGACGTCTTTCGACATGAGTTTGTGAGTCGATACTTCCCGAAGACGTATCTGGATGAGAAGATCATCCAGTTCAAGCATCTGTTCCACGGTTCTATGAGCATCACTGAGTATGAAGCCAAGTTTATGGACTTGCTGAGGTTTTGTCCTCACATGGTGACGACAGATGATGAGAGAATTAGATAGTTTGAGAAAGGTTTGAGTGTCGATCTAACAACACCTACGACTGCTTTAGAAAACCGAGAGCGGTTTGCCACATTTGTGGAGTCTGTCCGAAAGATTGAACGGTCAGTCATAGAGAAGAGAGAGGCTATGTCCAATAAAAGGCTTGCTCAGTTTCAGAGACAGAGGTTTGGCAGCCATAAGAAGCCAAGGTTTTCTGCACCTTCTGTGATGCAAGGTTACAGTGATTTATCCTGCCTATTAATATAAAAAGAACCTCTACTCGGTTTATAAATGCTTAATCTATGATAATAATATGGTCGGAGGAGAGTTATATCTCTTGCTGGGATATTTGTCTCACCCCGTGGGATCCACATTTTTTTAGGTGGACATGCACGAGGTGGCGAAGATCTTTCTATAGAGGAGGAACAACAGCTGAGGTAACAGTGATAGCTCAGGATGAGTGTACTGTATGTCGTATCTTGTAGATAGAAGTCCTATGTGTCCTCTCTATACTCTCAGGTCCTTGGAGTTGGTTTGTACTGGTTTCATGAATGATCTAAGATTTTGGCTTGAATGCCTTGAGGTTATATGTTACTCCAATATGTGTTTTGATAGAATAACTCTTATATGATGTCCTCGAGATGAGATGGAACAATGTTGTATGATGCAAATTATGATATGTATGAGTTTTGGATCTTTCAATAAAAGTTATCTGGACAAGGATCTCCTTACAAAATGGTTTTAATTTTTAGTGATTTTTGTTAATCCGCTGTTTATGTTTAATTCTGCTTAACTGTAACAATTTTTTTGTCAGTTTGATGATGGTCGTTTCAGGTAATAACTTGAATACATACATCATTCAATAATATTATTCTCTAGACATTCATAGTGTTTCTTTATTATCTCATAATAGAATGAATTGGAAGCTTTCCTTTATGAGTATTAATTAAATCCTTCAAGGTATATGCCATGTCAATCATCACATGATTGGTTCTATGGGCATACCTTACCAACAGAATCCCACTTGCACTTAGAGCCAATCACCAAAGGATCTCATCCTTAGTGACCTAAACATGCCCAACATGATTCTGCTATGCCATTACTGATTCAGCGGGTTAGCAACACTTCACTTATAGTCAGTATATTGCATGTTTCCTAATCTCTTCGTTGTATGATTTTCTACATGAGACAGAACTTCCATAATATGGTATTTGATATTCCGTGCCTAACATTTAGCTCCATTGTTGTTACAGTACCACTACGGAGTCATCAATGATTGGAACATATACAAGTTCATCATATGAACTTATAGATCCATATAATATCACTTTGTGTTTGCAACACAAGTATACTTGGCTTCTATTATAGAATAGAACTAATGTCTATTAGTTCAGAACCTTTCCAACTAATCAATATTTCTCCTTTTAAATCAAACATATTTTAATTTGCGATCACTTTTGTCATTATGGAAGTTAGCATCGATGTAAATCTTTACATCCAACTCTTCCTTTTATTACTATCCTCATTGACTAGCAATCTATCCTTAAGTACTTCTCAAGTACTAACAAATGTCTTTAATGACATTTCAAATAACCCTTATTGGATTTTAATACCATCTTGTCATGTCCGATACATACAAGATTATATGGGATAAGTACACTTATATCATACATGATGGATCCATTATATGGCATCTTATTCATGACATTTCCATTCTTCACAAGAATTGGAACATATGGTTCAGGAGAGACTAATCTGGATTATCCCTTATTGAATCCATTTGTGTGGAACTCTTTCAACACATTGCTATTGTAATTTCTCAAACTTCCATTGTGAAACATTCAAGAACTATCTCATAGGTCTTAATCCTTATCTCATAACATGTTTCACCTTATCCTTCATTATTGAAGGTGTTTTCATGCCAGTTCTCAATATTCATAATATTGAGATGCCATTCCTCATAACATGTGGAATATTCATATATGCTCCCACTAAATCTTTTGTAATCATAGACTTGACTCAAGTCAAACACTTTTACTATCTCGTCAAAACAAAAGATCCCATTTCTGATATGCTTGTTTCAATCCTAGATTTAACTTATAGTTTATAAACTTTATTTGCATTCTTGTAAGTTATAAAACCTTTTAGGTTGTGTCACGTACACATCCTCTAATGTATTCCTTTTAAGGAATCCGATTTTATCTTCATATTCCAAATCTCATTATCTATTCCAACTACAACAACAAGCATGGCAATTGGTAAAGGAATTTCTATCAAGTTCAACAACTTGAACTGATTTGAAAACCTATTCAACCAATATGTCCTTTTATGTTGTCCATGTAGGTCTATGCCACAAGACCCTATTGCACCCTTTAGGTGTTAAGGTGGTTCTTATCAAGGTCCTACCCTTTTAGCTTGCATGGATCCCATATTACTTAGAAATAGCTTCTAATTGACTAGTTGGCTTATCATGTATGACCAACCCATCTGAATTGTTGGATTCACAATCCTACAATATTAGATGTGTTCTACTAGAAGTATCTTATTCTATGTTACATGATGAACTTGAGACTCCATAAAAACTTGTGATTCTAATGGTTCTCATTGTAAAATTTTGAGTTTTACTTTTACTCCCGCTGATTCTTTAGGAAATCAGTTATCCTATCAACAAAACACTTTTTCTATTGGATTGGGATTAATAGTAATATTCAACAATCATGGTTTATAGACAATCCTTCTTCAAGAAACAACTTTCTCAATGTAGGTTTTAATCCTTTAGACATATTGGGACATTCCCAAATCATATCATGTATGTGTCTTTAATAAACCATTCATTTGGTATATGATTTAGTGTTACATATATAATTATGAGGATATAAGAAGATTGGAACAATTGATAATCATATCATGACACATAATGGTATAATTCCTTCATTTTGACACATTATTATGTTTAGATAAACTTGACTTGTGATACATTATCACAGTCCTTTCCTGAAGGTGCTCAAGACATTGATGTAAAGTTTTCAACATTTGATCTCATCAAAGTTTCTTAATACTTTCATAAAAGTCATACTTCATCTATAATTTCTTTGAACATTTCAAGAGATTTCTATTTTACTAAGTACATATCATCTTATTACCAGTAAATGGATATGAGGTATAAGTAATCATCTATAGCATTCGTTCATAAGATCTTTATTTATCATATGCATGAGGTCTAATGAAAGCTTCATCCTCCCACTACGTTTAGTGAAGGACGTCATGTCATATTGTGTGTGAATAAGACTTACATGTTTCCTTGGGTCTACTAACCAAGGGAATCTAGACCTACATCCATATGTATTCTAGGCATGCAATTCTCATATTCACACAAGATGACTAATTCTATTGATAGTCTTGAGTTATCAATCATAATCCTTTGGTATAAGCATTATAAACATTCATCTTTGGATCATTTCTCATAAACATAGCAATATGTTTTTGGGCCAATGCCATACAAGATCATATCTTTTGAAATAGAAGCACTAAATAAATTTATTGATAAGCATCCTTGTCCATAGAAGATGCAAAAAGAAAATGTTTCTATTCTAATGGCATAATGAAATAGCAGTTCTAGTAACTCTATTACATGCCCATTGGGATAAGATAAATTTAATGTAGAATGGCTTTTGCAACACTTGCTCCACCTTGTCCATCTTTGTCCTTATATGATGGCTTTTACTTCTTATCAGATCCTACACATCTGTAGGCCAAATCTCTTATATGGTATCATATACCAAAATTTAAGAAGTAATCAAATTTATTTTATATTGTTTATACCTGAAGTGGAGACCTCATTGCCTTCCTTCTTCTTCTTTAATTCCTCTAACCAGAGTGGGCAATTCCTTTTCCAGTTTTCAGGCTGGTGACAACGGTGGCAATCACCTCTAACTTTCTTCACGCCTCCCTTTGTTTGAGATCTGAAGATTTGGGCTTTTTGCTAACTTTAGAACTCTTCTTAGCTTTTCCTTTGCCTTTAGACTCCCCCTTTGCCTTGCTGATCATCATCACAAACTTGGGCTTGTCTTTCTTCATCTATGTCTCAACTGTTCTCAACATGCCCAACAACTCTATCAATGGCTTGTCAAAGTCGTTCATGTTGTTCATGAAAAACTGACTATATGACTCTGGCAGGGACTATATAATCACGTCAGTGGCCAACTCTTAGCCCAAGGGGAACCCCAGTCTACCTAGGGTCTCCACATAACCAGTGAGCTTCAGTACGAGAGGACCTACTGGATCTCCTTCTGTCATGCTGCACTTGAACAATGCCTTGGAGACATCATATCTCACCTGTCTTGCCTGATCTTAGTACATGTTCTTGAGATGTGTGACCATCTCAACTACCCCCATGTTCTCTTGATGACTAAGCAACTCATGGTTCATGGAGCATAACATTAGACACTTGACATCCATGACATCTTTAGTATGCTTGCTATAAGCATCCTTATCAGCCCGTGGTGCATTTTGAGCTTGTTCCATTGGTTCTGGTGTTTCCGAGACATAGAGCTTGCGCTCGTACGTGAGAACAATTCTCAGCATCCTGAACCAGTCATGGAAGTTGTTCCCCGTAAGTTTGTCCTATCAAGGACCAATCGTAGAGAAAAGTGTTTGTTTTTTGTTGCCATTTGATTCTACTAAAAATTGCAATTTTGCCAAAAACTCATTTTTTATTTGATTTGATTTAAATTTTGAGCGATAATAATTGGGTCTTTAATTAATTATCATTCTCATTATTTTGTTCAAGTTGACAATCCTTGAGTATCAATTTGGAAAACTGCAGTGAACTATTTTCTAATGAGTCAAGATCCAAGATGATTCAATTATTACCCAGTTTACACCAGCATCCATAATCAATCATTAAGGTATAAAATCATGCCAATTGTATCATATGCAATTATTGGGTAGATGATATATGCAACTACTTATCATAATCATATGCATGCTTTTGGGCCTAGAAGCTCTAGGAATCACTGGTTAATCCAGACCCAATATCCAATATGATAATAATGCACCCTGATTTAGCAAAACCTACATTACTACCATCACACTAACATGAGGCAGACGATGCACCATGCTTTAGCATAACCTATGCTTGGTCGAAAAAGTTTTTCATGTGTATTGCTATTGGAAAGCATCTTAGACTCAAAATGTTTGATTAAGAGATTTTATATATATCATATATATACATATACTATATCCAATCACCACATATATAGTACATATCATATACATACTATATCCCACAACATAAACATGCAATATAAACAAAAAACAATGGTTATGGCCATGTCTACTTGTAATTCCTTGGAACCACAAGGAATTATTACCACCTAGGTCAATCATCACATCACATGTATAAACTTGATGTTGATGTAGATATGTGCTTGCCAATATGGGTAGATCAATTCAACCCTTGAACTGGTCATCTCACCTCTTGGTCAGTCAGTTGGTCATATGGTCCAACTAGTCTTTGGAATCCTTCCAAATGGTTGGTTGGGCCCATAGGGATGGTCGTCTGGCCTCCTGTCCAACTAATGTCTAGACTCCTTCTAGAAGATCGATTGGGCCTATCAGACGGTCATTTGGTTCCATTAATCTTCCTTCCATGCTCCTCCAAATGGTCGAATCGTCTCATGAACTGGTCATCTCAACTGGCGATGATCATCATCATTGTTGTTGTAAGAAAAGAAAAAATATCCTATTGCTACTTTGTTACATTGAATAAGAGAAACCTCGAGTTACATTTGAGGGGAGAAAAGGTAGGAAAGAATTAACTTTACATTGGGAAGAGGGAGGTGGAGGCTCGGTATAGAGATCGAGATAAATAAGAACCAAACCATCTAACCACAAACATATATACGGTTTAGGCCATAACCATGCTACACATCCACCATCAAAACCTCTCTTAGGGAGACACGTGTAAATTGCATATATATTATATCATATACATATATATAGTTTGGGATTATGTGGTCTTTGATTAGATATGAATATGAGATCAATATAAATGTTTGCATTGTATGCAATAAATAAATGATAAAACCAAAAATCTGATCATAGCAATTATCCTAAAACATAGTTATTGACAAGTCTCTCATACCAATGTTGGGAAATACGGGCACAAAGTATAGCAGTGGAAACAAAAATTTATCTATCTATATTCCTATAATAGCAAGATCGCATCAAACACTATGAAATAGGAATGATGGTTTTAGTAAATTATCCCCAGTCCTGGAGCAAGTCCAGTGACAAAACTCACTTCTTTGCAATTGTTGACAAGTAGCTCTAGGACGGTGCTTGTACAGCTCCGGGGTCTTCACCACGAACAATGAACAACGAACACGAACAACTTCTGTAGCGTTCATGTGGTCTTGCCATGGACTGTAAGATAAAGTTGTCATCCTAATAGGAGCCAAAGGACTCATGCCTCAAGATTAGTCCACACGGATCAACGATAACTCATGTCATTCACCAATAATGTATAGGAAGGAGTTGTCCCTCGCGTTGGTGCACTAGTCACCAACCTGCTCTTCCACAACGACAACTTCTCTGTTGTTATCTCCCTTTATCTATCCCTCCCTATTGGGTAGGACTTTCCTGAGATCTCTTGATTACCTCAACCAGAGAGGACAACAGTTGTCAGAGAAACTTATTCTTAGTTTTCTACATTGTATTTGTGCTCTGGGAAGCCCCCAGTACCCCTCTATTTATAGGTAGGGTTAGGGTCGGGGTTTTCAGACTATACAAGATTGTGTGGAAGTAGAAGGGACCATAAAATCTTGAATTTTTGCAACATGTGAAATGCCAAATAGCCGTATGGAACACCCAGATGGTTGTCTGGTGTGTGATACATTCGTCTCGTACTACTAAATGACCATTTGACAGTTCCCAATTGCACATGAATCTGGAAATTTCAATTCATATTAGTATCACATATTAATTTCATTGTACCCCAAGTAAAGTATAATCAAAACTAATCAGAAAACATCACTAACCTTTGTTTGGCCCAAATGATCCATCTCACCTAGGCAAGATGGTCGTCTCTCTCATCTAGATGCCCGTCTCATGAGTCGAGATGAGTCGATCGGTTTAAGGGTAGACTTAGCCAATTCAAACTTTGATTACCGTGACAACCCAAACATCCATATTAACACTTGAGACGCCCATCTGGATGCCTAAATGGCTGTCTCACTCAGTGAGATGGTCATTTGGCAGACCAGACAGGCAGATGAATTGTTAATATGGATGTTTGGGCTGTCAGAGTAATCAAAGTTTGAATTGGCTAAGTCTACCCTTGAACTGACCGGCTCATCTCGACTCATGAGACGGGCGTCTAGATGAGAGAGATGACTATCTTGCCTAGGTGAGACGGATCATTTGGGACAAACAAAGGTTTGTGATGTTTGCTGGTTAGTTTTGATTGTACTTTACTTGGGGTAGGCCATCTCACTCAGTGAGATGGTCGTTTGGTAGACTAGTCAATTAATTAGTTGATATGTTGCGTGAATTGAATACCTAAACACTTCAGTAATCAATCCAATTGTCATTCAAGATCAAACTCCTCTTCTAGATGAGTTCCTATGTGTGTGACCCTATAGGTACCATATCACATTGGCAGTGAATGTTCATAACTGGCTTATGCATCACAAGCAAAGAGTGATGCCTAGTCGCACATCAGTGATACCTTAATGAATGGAAAGTTGGAGAACAATTTCAATCTACAATCTATGTAAGGTGTTGTAGTGATTGTATAATTCATTTCTCTGATATCAAGGATGAACTCGAGGAATGGAAGGGCATCCTCTCAACATTCAATCCATGTTCCTTGAACCAAGAGCAGACTGTCTGAGATAATGTGACCTCAATATCATATTGATTCACATGTGCATGCACATGTGTTTCTCAATCTCGCTTATCAAGTGGCCAGGATATCATACGCCAGTAGGAGGGGAAAATCCCATATCTATCACTCATAGTCCATCCCCATGTGTCAAAGTCACCCAATCATCACTGTTATCACAACTCATGTTTTAGGACTGTGTTTGATTATATCAAAGCGTACCCAATGACATGTGACGAGTGCATTGATTTTAGGTCTAAGAATCACAATCAACACCTTCACTATGATAGATGACTGTGACCACCACAACCATGTGTCACTTTCAAGGTGGGTTTGTCTGATACATTATTCTCTAACATGTATCTGTGTGCTTGGTTTGATATTGTCATATCATGACTAATGAGATTTAGTCATCAACCAACTCACACTCTGATCTTATGTGTTATTATTTTCTATCAACCTTCTACAGTAATAACCATTTGAAGCTTGTCTTTATGAGTATTAATCAAATCCTTTAAGGTATATGCCATTTCAATCATCACATGATTGGCTCTATAGGCATACCTTACCAACAATTTCAGTGCATAATAATCCATATTCAAAAAATAAGTTCATTGATATTTAGAAAGAGGAGTGTCAATAGAAATATGCCTTAGGATTAAATTAAGATTTAGTCATTAAATGCCCAAATAAAATTGGGAGAGAGCACATACCTTACATCTAGATCAAACGTATTTAATGACACACCTAAGTCCAAGACAGATCCCCAAATATCCTAATATCATTTTATATAAATTTTTAGGGTTAAAACCTAATAAAAGTACTAACCCTAAATTCACCCTTTTGACCTAGTCACGGTAGGTCTAGGAAAACCTCATGAAATGATATTATTCAGAATCTATAATAACTTTTCTTAAATTTTCTGACTTATGAAAATTAAACATTATATAACATCCATACATTTTACTAAGAAAACATAATCTGATGCAATTGACTATTATGCACTTCATTACGATGTTAGGAGATAAGTCATGATAGGGAAAATAAATTCAAGACTGTATTAAAAGCATGCATGGTTATATAAGAAGATATATTATAAAAGACCAACCTACCCCTAACTAAATTTTAGAAAAACCAGATCAATCAAAGAGCCAATATTGACCTTCAACCTCAAAGAACACAAGAAGGAGATTAATCCATAGTTTGGAATCAACAACCACTAGATGACCATGTTTTTGGCCAAAGAATTTGGACCCTACTGTCCCCTACAATTCTAACAACAAAAATAGATATGGGGAGAGTCTTAGACTCGCAAATATTCTTCAACCACTATAGGTTGGGGGAAGGCATTAGTAGTCAAACCATGTAGTAACCTGACACTTGGTTTAGCCTCAAAATCACCAGATGGGTAAACATAGAAGAAAAAAAAACAAAGAAACTTCATTGAGGGGTCAAAATAACGTCAAAGATCTATCATTGTAGTGACTAAAAAGAGAAAGATGGAAACATGTGTTTACCTATGAGGGGGGGTAAAACAAAGTAGTGGCTAGCATTACAGGTCATGTCTACTCATGATCAAGGTCTGCTTATTGACACGCATATAACGTGTGTGTAATACGCAAGTGTACGTGTCGAAGTAATATGAGATTATGAGTCCCGAGTTATCGAACACGGGGAGTTGTGAGGTTAAAGACTATTACTAATTAGGATTGATCAGCTAAGCTGAAAACAAGAGTTGATTGGTTGTTTAATTAACTAAGAACAAAAAGTAAATCTAACTAAGGTTGTTTTGATCAAGAAGGGATGAATTCCTTATGACTTTTGGTTTCACCACAGGAAACACTAAATCTAATCCCTAATTATTAATATAACTCCCTCCTAATCCTAAATAAAGAGCATGTAGTTAGAAACTACCTACTTCCGCGGTATAATTCCCCTACCTAATCTAAAGCCAATTCCAGTCTCATAGTAATTGATTCATTAGTTAGGTACTTTTGGTTTAACTATGGGTAATATCCTCCCGTTTATGCCCCACCTTTCCCAAGAGACGTCGATAAATGGGTGAACCTATGTGTTTCTAACCCTTAATCCCCTTTTCAACAGTAATTAAGGATCTTATACGCTAATTGTGGTGATCAAGCATAATAAGGAAATGCGATTTATATAGATTCATATTTAAAACTTAAGAGGAAAATATATATTAACTCATAAGAATCAGACACAATGCATACCTGGGCTACTCCCGGGTCCTAAGGAATTAAGGTTTTTAGCCGAAAATAGACGACATGGTATCACAGTAAGTCAAAAAGATGTAAAACATAAATTTCGAGATATAGTAAGTTGGAGAGAGGGTTAAAGAGTGGATGTGGAGAAGATGGAGTGGATTTGCTGTCGTTTGTGCCGCTAAAATGCCTCCGAGGTCCGTCAGGTAGGGTTCCTCCAGTTTTCTCCCTCCGTTCGGCTGCTGTATCGTCCCCCTGTGATAGCTCTTTCAATTGCAATTCTAATGGTGCCTTTTATAGCCGTCGTACATGTTTAGGTCAAGAGGAAACTTAAATTGTAATTTTCAATACAATATGTGTTAGATTTAACACATTAAAATTTGATCTGCAACGTCTGAATCGGTGGTATTGAGTTGGAAGTCGGTACCACTGACTTTTTCATAGTAAAAGAAATCCTTTTCCTTTTCGATCTGGAGCAAAAAATATTTATACTCCGATGCCATGTCGATACCACCGAGTTGCAAGTCGGTGGTATCGACTTTGCTCCAGTAAATAATAATTATCTGCAATAAAATAATCAATGAATAAAATCAAATAATTATAATAATAATTAAAACATGTAAATGCATGTAAATACATGCACAAATATAAGAAATGATGCACAAGTGATTTTTACTAATTTGGTAAAATATTTATTAAAAAGATATTCAATTAAGCACATATGACAAAGAAAATAACCAAATTAGATATCAAAATAACAACAATTTGTGCATACATCATACCTTAAGCTTGAATATTGCTCGTCCTTGAGCAACACTACTCTAAGAGTTGTTTGAAATAGTCAGCAAGAAGACAAGTACCCACGAATTATATTTTCTAACCTCCCTCCACTAGTCGGTCCCAAACTGATCCTTGCCAACCACTGAACAAGTAACTACTCTAAAGTGATCAATAATGTTCATAATAGATGTACATAATAAGATTAATGAAAAACACTATTAATATGAAGCAGTTAATATCATGGTCAGTAGGACATATGCTTGATGCACCATGTGATATCCCTATCTACATTGCTCTGATCTAACTAAATAAAGTACTTGAAAGCAGATCCCCAAATAAATATAGATGAGGGGATTAATTATGATGGTGGCCTACCATGCAGAGCAATGGGTGGAAAAGATGGGTGGCTATGAAAATATGATTCACAAGAATTGAGTCAAGCTTATATGAGGAAACTTGTTCCTACATAGAGAGGATAGGGGTAACTAGGGTTCTCAAAAACTGAGTTTCGACCAAAATAATGGTTTTGGGAGTGGGTGTCATCAAATTAGATAAGGTTTGAAAACCTATCTGATACACTAGCACTCAGGGATATTGTATTTCAACAACCTATATAGGGTTACTTAACTACTTAATTAAGGAACATGAGAGGATAGTCAAATTAATGGCTATGTTTGGCTCTGATGCCATATTATAAAGAGTGGGACCCGATAGAGATCCACTCAAATTAGGGCTGTAAATGGGTACGGGTAGACCCGCAGACCTGTAAATCCAGACCCTTAAAAAACCCTTCACGGGTCTAATTTTTTATACCCGCATATCCTTGGACCCGTATACCCTTGGACCCGCATATAAGCGGGTCCAATAATGGGTATGCTTGGATCCAGACCCGCTAGACCCGTGTACCCTCTATACATAAATAACTATTTAAATAATATGTTTTATATATCATACTTTACTAGTCTGACTAATATAATTCTTGAGATTATATCCTACACTAACCACAATAAGGTTGAGACTAGTCATATAATTAAGAATTAGCTATTCTAGTTACAATCATGAACATCATATGTAAACTTAAAATCAAAATATTTACTAGTTTACATTACTTTCTACATAAGTTAAACGTTATGATGATGACTACAAATATGTAAACTATTAACCCAATTAATGTTAGTGTATAAAATATATAATTATCTAATATAACTATTGTTAATATACTATATAATAACAATATCTTGTTGTATTAAAATATATAAAATATTGTCATTTTTCTTACATAAACAATATGATGTTTATAGAACTGCTTACCCACATACCCACACCGCAGACCCGCTATTATTGCGGGTACGAGTATGGTGCATGTCTAGGTTTTGTATTATGCGGGTCTAGAACCAGAACCGGACCTGCTAAATTAGATGTGTATGGGTATGGATATGGCCAGACCCGCACCGTACCCGCACCATTTACACCCCTAACTCAAATGGTATGATACATAAGCCATGAAATGATCAAGCAAAAAAAGAACATAAATATTTAATTTATGACAAAATCCCAATACATTGATCCTCACCTTGCGAGGAGGTTTTATAAGATACAAATTATCAACAATTTACATATGAGACCAGCTATAGAGGGCAACCTAGCAATCCTAAGCTATCTGCATGTCCACATCGTGCATGTTATCTTCTTGGTTGTTTGTCTTCTAACTCACCTATTACCTTGGTGATTGGGGAACAACACCCAGAAGAGAAAAGACAAAGGGAAGGTATGTGTCAGTTGAAACTATTATCTATGCATAATTGAAAATATTTGTGCTTCAAAAGAATGCAAGTATAGTGGAAGAACAAAAGAATGGTGTTGTAGGAAAAAGATGGATATAGGAACTAGGTATTGCAAGAGTAAGTAATCAATAAAATAATTAAGCAAAGGTTAAGAATCGAAAAGGATGAGGCATTACTGATTCTCATGAATAAAGAATTTCTTGCCTTTTCAACCAGGATTGATAACAAATAGAAAATGCATGTATCAAAGAATAAGACTAGAATAAACTAAGGTAGGGATTGCGAACCACAAATCACTAGCCATAGAAAGCGGAATATAACCTCATTACCCATATATAAAATGTGACAAGGAATAATACCCAATTCCTGGAAGGGGAATAAAACCCACTACATGTACTTACATATTTGTAATGGAATAAAACCTAGTGCATGGTAGGGGAATAAAACACAATACCTAATATCATATGTGAAATGGGAATAAAACCCAGTGTCTGGTGTGGGAATAAAACCCAGTGCCTAAAATATGGTTACACTACAAATAGTTATTGCTAGCCCATATCTAACATGCAAATAGTATTGTCAAGATCATAATGTAATCCAATTAACATCATGTACTAGAGGGATGATAACATCCAAGATATGACAAATGGAGTTACATGTCTTGTATAAAAAGGAGATATGATTCCAATACTCAATAATGAATAATTCAGTGAATAATATTCAATATTCAAAAAGGGAATTCATTATTTTTCAAAAGGAGAAGTGTCAGTAGAACAAAATTAACGAATTAAGATTTAGACACTGAATGCCCAAATAAATTTGGGAGAGAGCACATACCTTATATCCTAGTCAAACATATTTGATAACACATCCTACATCCAAGATAGATCCCTGAGTCACTTAATATCATTTTAATATAAATTACTAGGGTTAAAACCTATTAAAAGTACAAATACTAAGGTCAACTTTTTAACCTATTCAGAGTAGGTATAGAAAACCTCATGAGAGGATAAATCTTACCATTCTTATTCTAAAACATATTTTATTAATTTTTTTGACTTACCAACATCATAAATTACATAAGATTTGTAATGACCCCGCCTCCCGGTAACCCCCAATTAAGGCAGACCAAGCAGTCAGAGGCATTATCCCAAAACAGGATCAATGATTTTGTAAATAATCAACAATAATTATTAAATTCTACTACAACTAAACTTTTCATGGAATAAAAATTTTCTAATCATACCTTGTAAAAACATGGGGAGAGGAAGTCTTTACCCGATTAAAACTGATCTATCTAAAATCCTTCATATCTTTATTTAAACTTGATTCCATCAATGTCACTTTAATGAATATCCATTTTCTTGTTAACTTAAAATGCCGAAAAACAAAACGACGGTCAATATAATGAATTATACTGGTATGTGGGGGAACCAATAATCATGTATTTAACTGTAACAACATATTTCAAGCAATTATGATTTAATAAAACAAACTTTACGCTTTAAACATAACTACCCAATCCTTACATACCCTAACCTCTGTGTTGTCCTTGTAGTGAACATGGATATTACCTCTCATATGGTAGATCTCAACTAACCCCCATGATCCTACCTTATAGGTAGATCAATACATAGGGTCATGGAGTCATACCAAGGGTAGACCAACACATCGACTCGTGATAACCTAATGATCCTACCTCACGTGTAGACCATGTACTAGGTCATCCGATAACCTGATGATCCTACCTCATGGGTAGATCATGTATTCGGTCATCCTTCTCATCATTTAACAAAGCTACAGAGGAGGACCATGATCTGATCTAGTCATGCACATATAATTATGGTGATAGTCATAGTCACTTTATAGTTTGCATGAAATAAAAGTCATTCAAGCAATTATTTCCAAGCAACCGATGAAACCTCGAGAATCGCCGTGAAACTAAAGTGATTTAACCATAAGTGTAACTAGATACCTGTTTTGGAGATCTCAAAGAAGTAGTTTATCCAAATCCAACTTAGATGTCCAAACAAGCAAGCAATCAAGCAAACTTTGATCCTGAAAGCATGTATAATGTCTAATTGTCACAAACATATCCCAAACAACTCATTATTGACTTTGGATACCTTTCTAAGGTTTCTAATCTGAATTAGGGTTCATTAGAGTTTCTTAAATCTAATTCTCCATCTTTATCCTTTTTAGGTCAACAAACCCTAAAATAGCTTTGCTACTCATAAAACCCCTAATTTCTCAAACTATCCACATTAAATATCTTTTATACCTATATTTTATTCATGGATTTACACCATTAAAAACATTAAAAGTCATATTTATCAACATTAGGGTTTCTAGTCCCATTAAAACATAATCATGTACATGGAACCCCAAATTGAGCCAATTATGTATAAAGATCATTCTTTTATATCTAAATCTTTGTTTTATTAACAACAAGTTAATTTCCACTTTAAACATCTATACAACCCTTCCCAATTCATTAGTCATCAAAGATTAGGTTTTTCTTTAATTAAACCATTAAAGATAGCATCTTTACATACTCTTTGAACTGTAAGAAGAATTAGGCTTCAATTATATTTTTATTGCACTCCTTGCATTTTTTTGATGAACTTTCATATATATATATATATATATATATATATATATATATATATTTCATCTTGATTGGAGTTACAAATAATTAACTATGATTATTCTAAATAATTTACCTTTGGACCAACAACAAGGAGCCACGTCAGCAGGCGGCCCACCTTTCTATCTTATTTTTTTTTTGCATGGGCAGGGCCGCACTAATGGGGACAGAAGGTCTCTTTTACCCCTGTCTCCTTTCACAAGCATCAGGGGCTAGGAGGTCTTTTCCTCCTCTCCCATCTTCTTCCTTGTGATGGTCCTCGCATGTAGAGCTGCTCCGACCCATGGTCAACACCATGGTTGACCTTGCACTCTCGTCCCTCAAACCACAAAGTGGCGACATGCTCAACTTTGTCAGGTTCCGCCAAAACTAACAGTGCCTCCAATTCCTTCATTGGCATGCTGGATGGATGGGACCAGGAGGATGAACTCCGATAAGGAAAGTAGACCGGCGCAGAGGTGAAGAGCAAGGCTCTAGGTGGAATTCCCCTTAAGTTTGCATTTGTGAAGGCTAGCGGGGCCTCCCGGAGGTGATTCTGTCCTTGTTGAAGATCAAATACCATCTTTTATAGGGGGAGTTCTCCCAATGCAGCCCCACTGTGAAGGGGATTTGGGAGAAGCTTCTAGGGCTTCCCAAACTACCCCAATCCTAGGTCAGTTGGGGCAAAATTTGCTCATGAAGCCAGCGAGATTGTTTCCAAAATCGTACATGAACCAAGTTGTGAGAGAATCCAGGAAAATCCGAACGCCTTTTGTTTCCCGATCCTACCTGATGTAGAAGATGACCCAAGCACCCTTGGATCTTAATCCAACAGCTTCCATGCTACACGTTTGATGGTTATTCAAGTTTTAATATCAAAATAATCAGGGAAAATAATTGTGACATCACTGATTATCCCTCTCACTTTAGAAATCTTATAAAATCCATATCTCCTAAACCTCTTATCCAATTAATACCAAAATTCTAAGGAAAAGTCTATAATGACTTAAACAACTTGTGTGCCAAGTTTGGGACTCAAACTCGAAAGTATGAGAGACTTTCCTTCATATGCATGTTACCACTTATAAAGACATATTTTATGCATATTTTCTCTCTCCTATTCTTTTATAGTACTTATTTGAACTCCTTCTACCATTAGAAACCATGTGGACTCGAAATACCATCCATGATGATTCCATTATATATATTTCCACATATTTCTTATATTTTCACCATTATCTCCAATTTCCTTCTTAATAATGCATTATTTGATTTCTTCTTTTTCTTTTAAACATATTGGACTCATTAAAATATTATGATCAATGAAATCACATACAAAAAGGAAATATTGTAAAGTAAATCCATTCAATACATATAATTCATACAATTCCCATAGTTATACATTTATTGGGAAAATTGCATTTCCCACCATAAGAAGCCAAAAAAAATTGGGGTTGTAACAAGATTGATTCATTTTACTAACTTATAACACACAATCTGATGTAATTGACTATCATGTCTTACATCACGATGTTGGGCCACAGGTTGTGACAAGGGAAATAAAGACAAGATTGTATTAAAATACTCGCATGGTTAAACAAGAAGACACACGTGAAAATACCAACCTACCTATAACATACCCAAACCTGGCATCTTAACTCTAGAAATCCTATTTTTATTATTAGGAGATTCAAATGTTTGGTCTTTTAGATTTTACCAAACAAGGATAAAGTATTACCATATACATTAGTAATGCATATAACATGAATAACACAATAGTAACCCATAACATATGTAGGCCTAAACGTAAATATAACATATTAAGTAGCATATAAAAAAAATAACATGTATATGTGCTAACTGTAGGGAAATATGGCAACAAAGTAGGCAGTGAAAACAAAAAATTATCTATCCATGTTTCCTATAATATAAATATCATGTCAACAACTATGTAATGGGGGGAATGATTTAATAAGTTCATACCTGATCCTGGATCAAGTCCAATGACTATTCCTCATTACACTAGTGCAACTCTCCTGGTTGCACTAGGATGGCGTCTGCAATAGCTCCTGGTCTCCACCACGGGATGCAGGCTGACGTGGCCCTCTAGTGGGAAAGGTATCCACAACTTTATGGTAATCCACACAGACTGCCTAGAACTTGCGTCGTTCTTCTAGAACAGATAGGAAGAAGTTGTCACTCCTGTGGGTGTACTAGTCACCAAATTTCTCTCCCACAATCGTTCCCCCTTGCTATCCCTCCCTTTGTCATGTAGGACTTGATCAGACTCTCTATCGATTACCACAACCAGAGAGGACAACAATTGTCAAAGTCAAATGAGTTTTTGTGTCTGAGAAGCCCCCAGTACCCCTATATTTATAGGAGGGCCAGGGTTCACAGTCTGTGTGGTAGTGGAAGGGAGCGGAATCTCACAAATTTTTGCTATTTGCGACAGGAAAAATGGTTGGTTCACAAGTGAGAAGATCAGTTGGTATGTGAACAGATCGGTTCACCCAATGAACTGGTCGTTTCATCATGTTTCTCAATCACAATTGTATTGGGAATGATATATGATTTAATGGTCAACATGATGTCAACATAAATCCTTGAATCAATCGAATTGATCCACCAATCACTCATTTTAGAACCTGAACCAGTTGGTTCATTGTCCAAAATTGCCAAACTTGGTTCTATTGATCTAACACACTGAAACAATTAGTTCAATACTTGAACCGATTAGTTCAACTATCCAACCAGTCAATTTTCAACCAATGTTGTTTAAATTAAATACCTAAACACTATAGCAATCAATTTAATTATCATTCATGATTAAACTCCTCTTCTGGGTGTATCCTATGTGTGTGACCCCATAGGCTCCATGTTATGTTACGAGTGAATATCCATAACTAATTTATGACATCACAAGTAAAGAGTGGTTCCTAGTCACACATAATTTCTACCCAAATAATCAAGAAAGTTGGAAAAAAACATCAACCTATGATCTGTGTTTGGTGTTATAGAGATTGTCTAATTCCTTTGTCTCTGATATTCGAAATGAACTTAAGGCATGGAAGCATCATCCTCTCAATATTTAGTCCATGTTCCTTGATCTAGAGCAGACTGTCTAAGATATATATGACCTCAATATTATATATTGATTCACATGTGCATCTACATGCTTTTCTCATTCTCTCTTGATAAATGGTTTGTATATCAAACTACTATAGGAGAGACAAATCCAATCTACATCACTCACAATCTTCCCCATGTGTCACAACACATCTGATCATCACCTTTATGATAAGCCTTATTCAAGATCACGGAGGATGATGTCAAAACATACTGAACGACATGTTATGAGTGTAATGACTTCAAGTCTAAGAACCATAATCACCACCTTCACTATGAGAAATCATTATGTCCACCATTTATGGTTTCCACATTTTACTCTCAAGGTGGGTCTGTCTCATACACTATTCCCTAAAAAGTATCTATGTGCTTGGTTTGATATTAGAAATATCATGACTAATGAGATTCTATCATCAACCAACACATCTCAATTTGTGATGAGGACACCGACTTGCTAATAGAAATTTTTAGTGTTACGGTTGTCTATCTGCCTTCCACAGTAACATCCAACTAGTGGCATAATAATAATGTACATGATCTTAACATCCGTATGATCTCATTTTTCAAGTCACTTACTTGAAGACATACATCATTGAGTAGTGTTATTCTTTAGACATTCATTATGTTTCCTTAATATCTCATAACTAAGTGAAACAGAATGGATTGCACACTTTCCTTTATTAATCAAATCTTTTATATGATATGCCATCACAATCATCATATGATTAGCTATCTGGGCATACATACCAACAAACTCTCACTTTCTCTTAGATCCCATCACCCACAAATCTTATTCTTAGTTATCTATACATGTCCATCATGTTTCACTGTGTAAGTGCTAATCTAGCATGTTACCAACATCTTGATGTAGACGGTATATAGTATGTTTCACATCTTTTCTTTGTACGATATCTTGTATGAGATGGAATTTATGTATTATGCTATCTGATATTCCTTGCCAAACCAGTGACTCCATTGTTTGGCATAGTATTTCTACTGTGTCATCAATGGTTGGAACATCCATAAGTTCACCCATATGAACTTCTAGATCCATATAGTATCCACTCCAATGTTATCAACACAAGGATACTCCATTTTTATTATAGAATTTTAAAATAATGGTCTATTAGTTCGAAAGTCTTTCAACTAATAACTCTTATATAAGAATAAACACACACTTTTACATTGCAATTATTTTTTGGCATTTTGAAAGCTTGCATCGATGTAACCCTTTACATCCAACTCTTCCTTTTTTTCATCATAGTACACCAACTATTCCTTTAGTGATTCTCAAGTACTAATGGATGTTGTCTATGGCACTCCAGTGACCTTCATTGGTTATGAATATTATCTTCTTATTATGTCCAATACATGTAAGATGATGGGATGAGTACACTATATTGAAGATTGATCCACATGCAAATGCATATGGAATCTCTTCCATTCTTCACAAGAAATGGAACATTGTATTCCTGAGAAAGTGATGCCATCTTTATGGATAGATTCTCTCTAACTGAATTCAACATGTTGAACCCTTTCAACATTTTGCCAGTTTATGTGCTCATATTTAAGTTGAGAAACTTTCCAAAACTACCTCTATAGATCTCAATTCCTATCACATAGGACATTTCACCTAATCCTTCATTTTGAAGGTGATTTCCATGCCAGGTTTCAATACTTAGTATTGACATGTTATTCCTCATTGATATGTAGAATATATATATATACATATATATATATATATATATATATATATATAAATATATACACATATATATACACACACACATATATATATACATATATATAATCACATATTTCATCTTTTATTTTGACTCAAGTCAAACTTTTTGACTGTCTTTTCAAATCAAAGATTCTAGTTATGAGATGCTTGTTTCAATATCTAGATTAAACATTGTAGCTTATAGACTTTATTTGCATTAATGGAGTTATAAAACCTTCAGGTTGTGTCACACACATCCTCTTATCTATTCTTATTAAGGAATGTGGTTTTGCCAAATCACACTCTCAACAAGTTGCAATAATAAGCACATTCATTATGAAGGGGATTTTATCATGTTCAACACTTTGAACTGATTTAAAAAAACCTTTCAACCAATATATCATTTTATGTCATCCATTTGGTCTTCCTTATGAAAATCCAACTACACCTTTGTCTTTTACCCCTGTAGGTGGTTTCACCAAGGTCATACCTTATTGGTGTTCATGGATTCCATTCTGGATACAATGTCCTCAATCCATTTATCAGACTCTAGCCCCTCAGTAGTTCTTATTAGTTGTTGTCTCATCATCTTATGACCAACTCATAACTTATCAGAGTTATAGGATTCATAATCTTTTAATCTCAAACATATTTTACCAAAACTATGAATTTTGTGTGTTCCATAAAGAACTTCAGATTCCACAACCACTTGTGTCTCTCTTTTTTCTCATTGTGCCTCTTATGGTTCAAATTCTCTTTTGAATTCAAACTTTTCAAGTTGTACTTTACTCCCACTGATTCCAATGGAATTCTACCATCCAACAACAAACAATTCTATTATTGGTTTGAGATAAGTAGTGTTCAACAAATTATGATTTGTGAATAAAACGTTTTCTAGAAACTACTTTCTTTATTTAGGTTTTAACCCTTAAGACATATCAGGACATTCCCATATCATATCTCATTTGATGTCCTTAAAACCATTTTGGATGGTACATTGTTTTAGTGTAAAGCATGTTCCTAAAGGAAGTCAAAAGATTAAATTAAATGATAATCATGTCATGACTCATCATGATGTGATTCCTTCTTTCCCATATATCATCATGTTTTAGGTGGAGTTTATTCTGATACACTATCACATTCTCTCCAGAAGGGGCCAAAACTATTCATGTAAAGTATTTCAACTTTTTGATCATATAAAAGTATCTTAATACCTTTCAGGAAGTTGTGTACTTCATACATGTAATCTTCTTGACCATTTCAAGAGATTTGTATTTTACTGAGTACATGTCACCATATTATCAGTAGATATAATGAAGTGCAAACAACTATATGTAGCATTTATTGCAAAGGTCTTTGTACATCATTATGTACATTTCCTAATAGAATGTTTATTCTCCCACTACACCTAGGGTGCGAGGTGGCTTGTTAAGTTTCTCATATAAAAGACTTGCATGTCTCTTATTGATTCAATAATCAAAAGAGTGTAGGTAAACATCAATATGGATTCTAGAAATGCATTTTTCATATGTTTACTCTAGATGATAACGCTATCGATTGTTTATTGTTTGAGTTATCAATTATAATCCTTTGGTATTTACATTTATTGAACATTTATCTTTAGATCCTATAGATCATACGATATTCATGTATTTACATACAAGATCACATATTTGAAATAGAACATTAAGCATTTTATTCATAATCATCCTTGTCATTATAAGATGCAGAAAATGAAATGTTTCTGTTATTGGCATAAGGAAATAGTAGTTCATCTAATTCTATTACATGTACTGTGAGCTAAGATAAAATCTAAATTTTAGATTGTAGCTTCATCAACTCTTTCTTTAGCAATTCATCATTTCCCTTTCATAAAGTCCTACGTCTTGACAGATCCTGTATATCAAACATATGTCAGATATATATCTGGTATCATATACCAGTGATGAAGAAGTAATTTAGAATTATCTTATAACGTATATATATAAAGTGGATATCTCTATCTCCTCCTCCTTCTTCTTTAGTTCCTCTAGGTAGACGAGGCAATTCCTCTTTAGTGTCCAACCTAGTGGTAGTGGTGACATTTGCCTCCCTTCTTTGCTCCCCTTTTTGCCTTGAGATCTGAAGACTTGGGCTTTTGGTATGGTTTAGAACTCTTCTTAGCTTTGTGTTTGCCCTTGTAATTTCCCTTTTTATTGTTGATTATCATCACAAACTTGGACTTGTCTTTATTCATTTGTTCCTTAGTTATTCTTTACATGCCTAGTAACTCTGTCAATGGATTTTCAAAGTCATTCATGTAGTAGTCCATGACAAACTGACTGTAGGATTCTAGCAGAAACTGTTGAATCACATCAGTGGCCAACTCTTAACCCTAGGGGAATCCTAGTCTTGACATGTTCTCTACATACCCAATAATCTTGAGCACATGAGGACCTATTGGATCTCCTTCTGCCATGTTACATTTAAACAACACCTTAGATACATCATATCTCTCCTATCTTGCCTGATCTTGGAACATGTTCTTAAGATGTGTGACCATATCAATAACATCCATATTCTCATGCTATCTTTGCTACTCATAGTTCATAGAACACAACATCAGACACTTGAAATCAGCCACATCTTTTATATGCTTTTTGTAAGCATCCCTGTCAGCCTTAGGTGCAGTGGAAAGAGGTTCATCTGGCTTTGATGTCTCCAGGACATAGAGCTTGTGCTCCGGTGTGAGAATAATTTTCAGTGTCTTAAACCATTAATGGAAAATTTTCTCATTACTTATCCTTCTCTAGGTTAGATTGTAGAGAAAAGGTGTTGTTGTGTGTTGCCATTTAATTCTACAAAATATTTTGCAATTTTTATTAAAATCTCATTTTGATTTGATTTTATTTAATACGTATAAAATTTGACGATGTTTATAATGTCTTTAATTAACTATCACTCCCACTATTTTATTCCAATCTATATCCCTCAAATATCACTTCGGAATATTGCAACGTACATCTTTCTAGTGAGCAAACATCCAAAATAATGCCAGCGTCCATAATCAATTATCAAGGTAGGAAACTTTTGCTAATTGCATCATATGCAATTCTTGGAAAGACGATATGCACAAATCCTTGCCATAGTCATCTGCATGCCTCTGGTGCTTAATCCCATTAAGTACACTCGATTAAGCATGACCTAAAAGCCAACATGATAGATATGCACCCTACTTGGGTAGAACCTACATATCTATCATCACACTTCTATGAGATGGACAGTGCACCATGCTTAGGCGTAACCTACGCTTATTCAATCAAGCTTTTCATGTGTATTTCTTATGGAAAGTATCTAAGACTTAATATATTATTTAAGGGAGTTTGTATTTATAAATACATATACATTATCCAATCACCACACATATATAGTGTGTATCATATACATGCTATATCTCACAATGAAATATTCAATATAAAACAGAAGCGATGGTTATGTCCATTCTATTGTAATACCTTGTAGCCACAAGAAATTGCCACCACCTAGGTCTACATGACATGCAAGAACCTATTTGGTGTAGATTTGTGCTTGCCAATTCCGGTTGATCAGTTAAAATCCTGAACCGGCCGACTCACCTCTTGGCTGATCGATTGGTCATATGAAGTGATTATCTAGAGTCCTATTCAACTAATGTATGGACACATCTATATAGTCAGTTGGGTCCACCAAGCAGTTAGTTCTCTCTTCTGTGTTCTTCCCTCCTCGATCTTCTAGGCGATTAGCTCGTCATGTGAAATGGTCAGCCTGCCTGATGCTGATCATCATCTTCATCATTGCAAGAAAATAAACTAGCCTATTTCTATTAAACTTATTACATGGTAATGAGAAACCTTGAGTTACATTCAAGGGGAGCAAGGGTAGGAAATAATATACTTTTACATTGGGAAGAAGAAGGTACATGCTCGGTATGCGAACCGAGATAAAGCATGAACAAAAAGAAACCATCCCACCACACATAGATATTTGGGTTATTGTCCATAAACATGCTACACATCCAACATTAAAACTTGCTTTTAAGACGATGTGTGAAAATTGCATATATATCATATCATATATATATTAGTTTGGGATTATAAGTGGTATTTGATCAGATATACACATGAAGAAGTTTAAGTATTCACATTGTATGCAATAAATAAATGATGAAAATAAAAAATCCGATCATATCAATTATCCTAAAACATAGTAAATTGACGTGGCTATGATACCACTTTAGGAAAATATGGTGATCGAGTAGACAAAAAAAATTATCTGTCCATATTTCTCATAAAAGCAAGATCACATCAACAACTATAAAATGGGAACAATGGTTTAACGAGTTCATACTTGGTCTTGGAGCAAGTCCATAAACTATTCATCATTGTAGTAGTGCATCTTAGCTGGTTGCACTGAGATGACCTCTATAGCAGCTCTTGGTCTCCACCATGGACTGCAAGCTAAAGTAGCCCTCCTAGTGGGAAAGGTATCCATGATTCTATGATAGTCTACATGGACTGCCTAGAACTCCTGCCATATTGCTAGAATAGACAAGGAGTTGTCCCTCCCATCAATGTACTAGTCACCAACTTGCTCTCCCATAATCATTCTCCCTTGCTATCCCTCCTTTTATCGGGTAGGACTTGCTCAGACTCTATATTAGTTACCACAACTAGGGAGGACAACAATTGTCAGAGGAAATTGAGTTGTTGTGTCTGAGAAGCCCCAATACCCCTCTATTTATAGGAGGGTCAATGTTAGGGTTCCCAGTCTATGTAGGAGTGGAAGGGATCTGAATCTGCTATATTTTCACCATCTGCGACAATAAAATAATCAGTTCATAAGTGAACCAATCAGTTGGAATGTGAGCTGATCGAGTTCACCCAGTGAACTGATCGTTTCATCATGTTTTCTGATAGCAATTGTATTGGCAATTAATATCTGATTTAATGTGCAACATGATGTCAGCACAGATCCTTGAATCAATTGAATTGATCCACCAGCTGCTCGGTTCACAACCTGAACTGGTCAGTTCATGGACCTGAGCCAATCAGTTCACTTCATGAACCAGTTGGTTCACTGTTCAAAATTGCCAAACTTGGTTCCATTGACCTGACACACTAAAATAATCAGTTAAACACTTGTACCGGTCGGTTCAACTCTCCAATCAGTCAATTTTCAACCGATGTTGTTGAAATTGAATACCTAAACACCATAGCAATCAATTTCATTATCACTCATGATTAAAATCTTCTTCTATGTGTATCCTATGTGTGTGACCCCATAGGTTCCATGTTGTGTTGGCAGTGAATGTCCATAATAGATTTATTACATCACAAGCAAAAAGTGGTGCCTAGTCACACATCATTGCTACCCAAATAATTAGGAAAGTTGGAGAACAACATCACCCTATGATATGTGTCAGGTGTTACAATGATTGTCTAATTCCTTTGTCTTTGATATCCAGAATGAACTCAAGGTATGGAATCATCATCCTCTCAATGTTCAATCCATGTTCCTTGATCTAGAGCAGACTGTCTGAGATATGTGTGACCTCAATATCATATATTGATTTATGTGTGCATGCACATGCTTTTCTCAGTCTCTCTTATCAAGTGGTCTGGATATCAAACTCCAATAGGAGGGACAAATCCCATCTACATCACTCACTGTCATCCCCATGTGTCACAACATATCTGATCATCACCTTTATGGCAACCCATATTCAGGATCACGATGGATGATGTCAAAACATATCAAACAACATGTGATGAGTGTTTTGACTTCATGTATAAGAACCAAAATCACCACCTTCACTATGAGAGATGATTATGACCACCATTTATGGTTTCCATGTTTCAATCTCAAGGTGGGTCTATCCAATACACTATTCCCTAACAAGTATCTATGTGCTTGGTTTGATATCACATATATCATGACTGATGAGATCCCATCATCAACCAACACACACTCTAGTCTTTAGTGTTACTACTGTCTATCTACCTTCCATAGTAACATCTGACCAGGGACATAATCAGAATCTACATGCTCTTAACATCCGTGTGATCTCATTGTTCAAGTTACATACCTGAAGACAAACGTCATTGAGTAGTCTTACTCTTTAGTCATTCATTATGTTTCCTCATTAACTCATCACTGAGTAAAAAGGAATGAATTGGAAGCTTGTATTTATTAATCAAATCTTTTATATGATATGTCATTACAATCATCATATGATTGGCTCTATGGACATACATACCAACACTAACATGTTATTAAGTTCATTAAATATGTCACATATGCTTCCTTTGCTAACTAATGTTTATGTGATGGATAAATAAGAGGTATAATGTACTTATGATATGTATTACGATAACAATTTGAATTTTCATGTGTAATCATCTAAGTAAAATATGAATTAATTGACTAAATATGTTAAAGAAGTAAAATATAGAATTTTGTACATAATAACCCAAGGAAACTCTTTTGGTAGTAGTGTGAAGATATTAGGACTCTAGATAATGAATAATGATGGTAATGATGTAATGTTATAATAATATAATGGCGATGAGCCCAAAAATCTATTTGTGCTAAAACTCGTAGAAGGAATTAAAAAAACCCAAATATAGTTATAAAATGCGTTCCTTGGGTCCCAATTACTTCAGGTGTCAAGTTCCATCTTATTTGAATAATCATAACTCTCCTAACTTCATTAAGAAAAGAAAATGTAAACTAAGGCCAAAAATATTAAATTAGTTACTAATAAAAACATATAATATGTTAAAAAAACTAATAAACAATTTGTATGGCATATAAATATATAATTTAGGTGGAGTTGTAATAAATAAAGTTGTGGTATAACATAAATAAAAACAATATTGTTCAAGCATGATAAATATATGGAAACTTTATCTTGGTCAAAAATCTTAAAATGGAATGTGAGTTATAGAAATATATAAAAAAGTAATTACTATAATGTGCAATACAAAAGATATTTTGATATTTAGAAAAAAATTAAAGAATTAATTATCTCTAATTAATGTTAGAAAGTAATAAACAAATGAAAACAATCATATTAACATATCATCAAGGATACAATTATCTTAACTTGATTATATTTGTTTGGAAACAAATAAACATTTCCAAATTTATATAATAAACTAATTAACCCAAACAAGAAATAGTAACAATCTTGACTAAATGATTTCCTTGGTAAACCTCCATATTACCTCCTAAAATTGTTAACTATAAGGAAAAAAGGGAAATGGTTTGATAGGTAATGTTTTCACTCTTTTGATATGAAATTCTTATGTCTATAATAATTATTTTGGATATATAAATTTGTTAAGACCTATCCCCTCTTGTAGAATACATTAACAATATATATGGTTGCCTAAAATTTGAAAATTTGGATCAAACTTAATATTAATTAAGTATATGTCTTTTATTGGAATATATTTTTATACATATTTTCACTAACTCTAAAGTGAGAAGAGAAACATTTTGAGAAAGTAAATTTGTACTGGGATGAATAAGTACATATAAGAGGTTCATAAATGGAAGGATAGAAAAGAATTCAGTATGTAAATCCTACACAATTGCACATTAAATTATTATACTTGGTTATATTGAGTAAATAATTGCATAATGAGATATATAGACGTTTCTTTGTTGTAAATTTAGTAGTGAATATTTTATGCCTAGTTATTGAAGAAAAGTAACTAAAATATATTATATAATGTACACATAAATAAATGGAAGGGAAATGATGTTTTTTATATTTATTCTTTCCTATTATGTGTTAACAAAAGATTAACTTTTATCCTTTTACAATATACATTATATATTTTTCCTAGTAGACAAAAATCGATAAGTTTCTTGCTACCCAAGCCAATTAGCTATATACATAGACCCCTCCTCATGGACTTCACAATATTGAAATCACTTGATCCATAAGACCTGACTCCTAACCTTCTCCATTCTCCTACTATTTAAATTCCTTGGAAAATCCGTCAAAGTCTTGTAATCTCATAAACCAATTCATATGTCAATCTTTTCTCAAGCACCAATGTTTTAAACTTAGAATCCTTTTTGGATCAAAGGTTTGGACTTTTATAAGTTGACAAACATCTTTGAGGTATGTTGAATCCCTGATCATATTGAGAAATTGATCTATGTTTTAAACTTAGAATCCAGTTTGGATCAAATGTTTGGACTTTAACAAGTTGACAAACATCTTTGAGTTATGTTGAATCCCTGATCATATTGAGAAGTTGATATACTTCTCTCTCTTAATGTATGTGCATCTTTCCTAATTATCTAGGCAATACTATGATGAACACCACTATTCCCTTATGAGCCATACTTGGTTAAATCTTGAGCATCATTAAATATCTTTTCCTATTTTCTGATTTGTTGTTGATTCCATGATCATATGATTGAAGGTCCTCTAACTATGTCAATAAACTTGGGGTGATCTCATCCTCTTACTTGAATCGAAGTAATGATGACTGACTTTATATCTTGCCTTTATTTTTTAGTGCATGTGCAAATATACTAAGTTTATTTATTGTAGTAGTACATCTGTGATTGCATAATATTTGGAAGTGTGCATTCCATCCCGAGTGCAAGTATTCCACTCGTGCATATATAAAGGGTGTGTGTATTCTGCCCAGGGTGTGTGCTTTCCACCCAATATTTAGGCTTGAGATTTAATGTGTCTCATACCTACATAAATAAAAATAGTCTAATTGTTTTACATGCAAAAATTAGAATTTGATAATGCTATTGTATGGCAAGACTATTTTCTAATTGTCATCATCCTTTTAACAAATGTCTCATCTATTGACCTACTTATCATTATTTTGAAATTCATATTCTTTTTTAATATCCACTTGGATAGTGCTTTTCCTCTTCTATGGGAATCCTTGTTATATTTGATATCCTTTTTCTCTTACATTGCTCAATCTATTTTTTATTGCACATACCAACTTTTATACTAACAACATCCATTTTTTCTTATTATGTGGGGTATTCTTTCAAACCCAGGTGTTGAACATGGTGGACATTTCAAGAAGGCATGGACCTAGCTTATGGAGCTTATTCTCGGGGATTTAAAATTGAGATCGTTTAGCTATCCATCTAATTAGATCCTGATGTTGTTTCTTTCATGTAAACCCAAAGTGGGAGAACAATATGTAACATTGATAAATTGAATATATTCATGAAATATTATTTTGTTGCTATAATTTGGTCTTTTGTATAGCATCATTCGGGAGATGAAAAATTTACACCTATTCCATCATGCTTATTAGTATGTTTAGAATAGATGCACTTATTCCTCAAGTTAAATAGAGGAGTGGATCCCTTCTTTGATCCCACTTCTTACAAGATGGTATCAAAACCATGGTAGTCAGATTCTGACTATTTCAAATGGGTTTCTCTTTGGTCTTCGATCTTATCCCATAAGATTCTTTTGGAGCCTTTACCATATATGAAAATCCTAGATGATATTTTTACTCTAGAAGAGTTTATGAATAAAGGATATTGAAAGTGATGAAGTACATGTGAGGATTTAAGTTTCTAACCCTTATGTGATGAGACTTTAGTTTCTCATACCCTATGTCATAGGTTAGTTATGACATGTGTCTTTGATCCTAACATGGAAAATTGTGACTTGGTTTCACGCTTTCATTTTGAGATCATTTTGTTTTATGTTGTATGATTTTTCAAAGAAAAACCTATCTTACATTATACTACTATATGTAAAAAAAATTATCTGGTTTTATCAATGCTTTCTGGAACCAAGTCACAATGAGGAGATATATGAAATGTTGGTATTGAAACCCTAGAATTAGTTGGAAAATATATCCTAAACCCTAATTCTGGTGTATGGAGTAATGATCATGAAGATATATCTTGTGATAAAGGTTTAGTTGACCTACCCTTTATACCGCATGATTTTTTGGATGATGATTTAGACCTTAGGATTGTTGTGTTAGTGACACAAGGATTTAAAATTCAACCCAAGGTGAGTATCACCTGTTAGTTGGATGCATGATCTATGAACAACATAAACCCCTAATATATTCACAACTAAAAGTTACTTAAGTAACCCTAGTACCTTGATGTTGTTTAGCTTGGCTTATTAGGTTAACCTCTATGGGATGGAGAGTTAGTGGTTAGTAGAGAAAGAATTGCTAGATTTTAGGGACGATATCATCTTTATAGGGTGGAGTGTTGTAATATACCTAAACCTAGAATCTTGACTCTAGAAATCATATTCCCCTGATTAGGATATTAGAACGTTTGGTTCTTTAGATTTGACCAAATGAGGATATAGTTATACCTTAATGTAAATTATTAATGCATATAACATGAATAAATCAATGGTAACCCGTAACTTATATAGGCTTGAAAGTAAATATAAGATATTAAGGGGTATATTAACATAACAACATGTATATGAGCTAATATCTGAGTAAGTTCATGAAATATGTCACATATTATTCCTTTGTTAAGTAATATTCAGATAATGGCTAAATAAGAGGTATAATGTACTTACAACATGTATTACAATAACAATTGAATTTTTCATGTGCAATCATCGAAGTAAAAGAGGAATGAAGACTCGATTTTATATTGAACGATTAACTATAGATGTCCATATTATCATCATGTGATTTCATAATTACAAGATTACAAGGAAATAGAAGGGAGGCGGGCAACAAGCTTCAACGCCACCCCTTTTTGAATGGCAAATCCAATCCTCCGAAACACCACATCCATAGATCTGGGAGTCATTACATTACTATGCATAACTTTTTGAACTCTCTTAAGAAGCTCCACAACCTCAGGTGCTAGGAACCCAAAAGGGTCAAAACCAAATGGGATAAAAACATGTTGATTGTTGATACATGCCTTCTCATGTTTGGCCACTTTAGCAGAAATGTCTTTACGGGAAGCATGTCCCACAGTAAAGTCACCACCCTTCAGACCAACCAATGGGGAAACTCCTATTAGATCTACACATGCATGTTTTCCTCCAACCCAGCCAAAAATAAGAATGTCTGTTGGCCTAAGTGTCGACCTGCCCTCCTGAGGATTAGTCAAAAAGTTCACAGGAGATTCCTTCTTAGCTGCAACTCCTGCATGTCTAAGAACATCATAAAGAACGTCTCTTACAAGATCATGCCGATACTTGAAGCCTGGGAGCTCCCTACAATGAACTTCATGCTCCCCAAAAGTGTCTAAGTAAGATTTGCGGCACACTGGGCATACCTCATCAATAGGAAAAAGTGGAATCATAATATGATATATGAGAACAGTACGATACTCCACTAGAGACATATGTAGTCCAAGGCCATCAATTGGTATAGCAAGAAGAACGTCCTGAGCATGTTCAACCTGTAAACACTGGAAGACTGCTTTCTGTCTTATGGTCATATCAAATTCAACATCCATGCCCTTAACGATTTTGCAAAAAAGGGAACTCGCCAAAGCATTTTGGGATTTAGGGGGGACGGTGTCCTTATTAGCAAAACAATTAAGATCGAAATACAGAATTGTAACACGTAGACAATCTAAAGCGTAGTTAAAATTAAAGTCCATACCATGTATCCCGCTATCTCACAAAATATGGTCTTGGAGCACCCAAGATTGGGCTCTAGAGGCCACAAACGCATATAAAGAAGCCTCCATTGCTGAATATAGGCCCAAACCACCGAGCCTAATAGGTAAGGATGCCACACACCATTGAAGATCCCCAAAGAAAGGACCCCCACATACCACAATATCCTCAATAGATCCACACAACCCTTTGTCAAAAAAGGTTGCAGCCTGATGTACATGTGTGGGTTGGCATGTCCGTAAGCCGAACATAAGCTTAGACGTATGGTGCGCTTCCGCTAGTGGTGCTAACACACTACTTGATAGAATAGATGCGCCCCACGAGGTCGGAATGCACGGTGGATGGGGTTGTGCTTTCAAAATTTATAAACCTAACCGGCTACCTACGTCTACTAAAACACTACACCCGCAAGCGCACGGGGTCGTGTCGTAGTATAGGAAGGTGGCAAGTATAGGTTCGATCCACAGGGAAAAGAGGGGGCACTAGAGCTAGGTTAGTTTAACTAGGTTCCTACTGCGGAGACTAGGGTTAAGGGTTTAAAGGTGATTTTGATTGTTAAACTACTGTGAACAAACGAGGAATTAAAGGCAAGAATGAAATCTATGTTAACCCTAGGTTAGATTAAGACTAGGCAAGCAAGGAAAGACTAAGCTAGATATGAAAAGACAAATTATGCTAAAGCAAGCAAGAGAAAAGCAAAAGAGCAATTAAAGAACTAAACTAGCATAAACAAGGCAAGAACAAAGCAAGAAGCTAACTAAGCAAGGAAAGAGCTAATTAAGCTAAGCAAGCACAAAACTAGGGTTTTAAGTAGTAAAGAGATGTGTGGGCTGTTTAGGGGTATGAACTTATCACTTAAGTTGGGGGGTGACATATGAACATTATGATTCCATTTAGATTATCCAAACCAAACAACAAGTTAGAGTCTAATGGATTAACCTAAGCTACTAACTGGCCATGGATATGCTAGGTTGTGTATAGGGGAACTAGTCCCTAACACCCCCTACTACCCTTACGAGGCTCAATTGGGTTAGGGGTTAGGTTTAATCCAATTAGAGTCTAATCAAGTCTAGGTTTCTAGATTAGACATGCCTAGGGCAATTAGGGGCTGAGGGTAGTAATGGGGAGGTGAAATTAGGGTTTTGGACCCCAATTCCCCCACATTCTAGCCTTGAGAAAGCTCCATGCTAATTGCACTAGAATTACCTAATCTAGCTACTTAGATCTCTCACTTAGGTTTAGGGAGATTGATTAGGATGTAGGAAGATGGGAGGCAACCTAGGGATCCAAGAATTGGACCTAGGGGCAAATCCCAAAATTCACACATATAAGCAATTTGCCTAAATTCCTAGGTGATTTCACACACAAACCAACAAGTAATCCATGGAGAAAGAGATGCAAATAGAACATAATCATTAACAAATGGAATTACAAAGTTTACATGTCATTTCCCCCCCAACATGGTATCAAAGTAACATATTTGACCCCAAACAACCCACCTAAGGGGGCCTAGCTACTCATGGAAATAGAAAATACAAAAAGAAAGGAGAAGAAGATGAAGGTGGCCATGGAGCTCGAAGTAGTGGTTGTCAATCCTCTCTCCAGCAGCAGCAGGTCGTCCTCCTCCTTCTTCTTGGATGGAATGGAGTGGGATGATGGTGGGAGGTGGATGGAAGGCTTAGATATGGGGGGTTATGTGGTGGAAAAGGTGAAATGGAGTGGATTTGGAGTGGATATGGAGTGGAATGGAGTGGGTGGCGATTTGGGGAGCTAGGATGGGGTAGAAGGTAGCCAACCTTCGACCCTCAGCCGCCACTAGGGCATATATAGGGATCTAGGGGGTCTAGGGTTAAGTTAGGGGCAAAATAGGTAAAGCAGTGAAAAATTGGTAGATTTTGTGAGTAACACGGCCGTGGTAGGTCACCACGGTCGTGGTGGGTAGGGTAGACCACGGCCATGGTGGATGGGCACGGTCGTGGGTTTATTAGATTGTGGATATCACAGGGATAGGTTCATGGATGGCCACGGCCGTGGGGAAGTCACCACGGTCGTGGTGGGGACCTTTGGCCACGGTCGTGTTGAAAACCACGGTCGTTTTGGCCATTTTCATCAATTTCTGGGGGTTTTAGCCATTTTTTGTGCTTGGGCCATGTCCACCACGACCGTGGGGGTGTACCACGGTCGTGGTGGTATCTCTCCCATGCTTTTGAGCCTTGAACTTGATCATCCATGGAGGGTATTGCTTCAAAACTTTCTTTGACCACTTGGGGTAGGTTGGAAGTGGTTTTGGCTTCATTTTGGGCTCCTCCAAGCCTGCGGAAACCCTAGATTGGACCATCCTCTTTCCATGCCATCAAGTAGTGGACAAAGTACCTATAAAACATGCAAAAAGCCTCCATAAGTGCATTTGATAGAAATAAGCATATTGGGGGAAATAACATGTAATCTAACAAGTATAGATGTGGCTAAAATGCAAAATGACACAAGATGAAGCCCTAAAATAGGGCTGAATCACCACCCCAAACTTGAAACATACTTGTCCTCAAGTATGCTCCAACTCAATCTCTCTAAAAACTTTTCACATTCAAGACATGACAAATGCAATGTAAAAGGTGATTATTGCTGAATGGGCTCAAAGATGACTAAGTACATGCATTCCACCTCTCTCCTCTCCTACTTTCACAAACCAATCATGAAAAGAGCACAAAGCATATGAACTTCAAATATAGTGCTTAGAATACACAAGATATCCATATTTCTTTCATGTAGTTCCGGGTAGACCGTTTCATAATGGTGTTAATCCAAGATGACTAGGAGTGTTGTTTCACCTTCATACTTTTAATCTTATGCTTCAAATCATGCCAAATGACCCACGTGGTTGCGGAAAAGGGCAAAATGAGCTAGGTTTGATGTTTCCTAGCTCGATGGGTATGAAAGTGGAAGAAAGGGTTGTGGTAAGCTTCTTGGAGTGCTTCTACACACTCATCTTTTCTTTATTTGAATGCTCTTAAACAGGAGCATCCTTTTATTTTCTTTTGCTTTTTGCATTTGTTTTTTTCTTTCCCTTGGTGTAGATAGGGCACATGGTAGATAGAGTGAAGCAGGGAGGTAGAGATGTGGCCACCCCAAACTTTTAGAGGTGGCCACGGCTGATATGTGCACTTTGGCATCCTTTAATGAGGCGGAGGGGTAAGAAGATGGTGAGAGAAAAGTCGAGTCAAAGGGGGGTCATAGGTATGATTCTCCACATAAGACGTCTTGCATGAACATTAATCCAATACTTCATCCTAGATATCACACCACATGAATGAACAAGATGAAATCGATATATCAATTCAAGTGATTCCACAAACACTAAGCATTCAAAGCTTGCTCGAATTCATAATTCAACCAAATCATTCACAATCATAAGAGAGGTGATGCACATGTAAAAAGTCAAGAGTTGATACCATTTAGCAATAAACAATGATAAGTCACTTGCATTTGTCAAAGGTCATCATTTTTACTCAAAATAGTAGAGATTGGGTCAAAACATACTTTTAGGCAAGAAATCTCAAATTTGGGCAAAATTGGCCAAAATGGTGCCAAGTTGCCTTCAATCACTTCTAAACTCTATATTATTGAACTTAAAACAGTAAACAAGCAAATACTAGCTATAACATGCAAGAATTACTAAAAATCTACATGATATTCAATGCATGGCAAAAAGAGAAATTTTTTAAAAATTACGCAAAAATGGCAAGAATGTAAACTACATGGCATGCAAGGATGCAGTGAAAAGAACAGGAACAATAAAACTGAACTGAAAGGCAAAGGTGGAACAAAATGACTAAAAGAGAGAGATAGGGTGGTGCATACCGCCCTACCACCCCAAACTTTTGAATCATGCTATCCTCAGCATGAAACTAGAGCTTAGGGATAGTAGGGTGAAGATCATGGCTGGTGCGGAGTGTCAAAATGTAGGTCACCCAATTGTGGCTTGTGGTTGACCCTCGCCACGGTCGTGGTTGATCTTCTAAAAACACTGTAACTTTGGCCAACTTGATGCAATAATTCCCACGGCCATGGATGGGTGCCACGGTCGTGCTTGGCCACATGTGCCACGGTCGTGGTCGAGCTCCATGGACGTGGTGAGGGTGCTTCTTCAGTTTTCTCACTTCAAGAACTTGAACTTCACTTTTATTTGTTATTCGGCCGCATATTTGATTTAAAGACCATGATGTGCTTCTATACCCTCTCTCTCTATTGTCTAGCACCTAGGTGGGTTGCCTCCCACAAGCGCTGAGTTTCTTGCCTTCAGCTAGGCTTCATGGTGATTCTTCAAAATTCAACCATTTGGAATCCTCATGTGTCCATTCTTGCAAAACATGCATCCTTCCTTTGCACTTAACCTCGGTCCCTCATCTCTTTGATCACAATAATCATCATCAATGTCTTCACCCTGTTGTCCTTCTCTCAAATGCCCATTTGGACTTGTGAAGCGATCATGTCCAACATCCCTATCTCAGACTCGCCGGGTTGGGGTCTTGTACATGTTGATGTTAATCTTCATGTCCATGAATGAGACTGTCATGGTGCCACTGCGCACATGAATGTCGGCATCAGCTGTAGATAAGAACGGCCTTCCCAAGATGATGGGAATCTTCCTATCCTCCGGCTCCATGTCAAGTACAATGAAATCTGCCGGGAACACTGCGCCTTTTTCTTTATCAATCATCACCAAGACATCATCCACTCTACCTCTAGGCACTTTTATGGATCTATCCGCCAACTGGAGAGTGCAATGTGCCGGCTTCAACTTGCCTAAGCCCAACTCAACATAGACATGGTATGGCATCAAATTCACACTAGATCCCAAATCAAGTAAGGACCTGTCTATGCGATGTCCCCCTATGTAACTAGGTATGAGTGGGGCTCCTGGGTCCTTTCTTTTCACGGGAAGTGAGTGTTGTATGATGGAGCTCACTTGTTCGGTCAATCTCACTTTCTTTGGAATCCTCCCCGTTGACCTTCTTTTCATGGTGCATAGGTCTTTGAGACACTTGGCATATGATGGAATTTGCTTGATTGCATCCAAGAGTGGAATGTTCACTTTCACTTGGCGAAACACCTCAAGAATATCAACATTGTGCTTTTGCCTCCTTTTCAATTCCGGTGGCTCATCTAGTGCTTCTACGAATGGAGGATCACTAAATTTTTCCATATTTGCATGAACATGAGGCAGAACACTAGGGATAGTAGGACCTGCAAAAGTGATATGTGGTGGATCACATGGAAACCCAAACTCAGCATGCGGCATCGCAATATCATCCTCAGCAATATCAATCACAGTATCACCACTTGGCTGCCTTTGCTTTGCTGTATCAACCTTTCTTCGACTTGCGGGCTGCTCAAGAGTTTTCCCACTCCTTAGAACTATCACGACACTACCTTGCTCATGGTGGAGAGGGGGAGCATGTTGTGGCTGTGGAGGAGGTGGAGGTGACACTTGGGGTTGAAATTGAGGTGGAGAAGAGAATTGAGGAGGAGGAGAGAATTGGGGTTGGAAAGTGAAGTTTTGGGAAAACTGAGGTGGTGAAGGTGGTGGAGGAGTGTAAGGCTGGGAATAGCCTTGGAAGGAGTGAATGGGGTGTACTTGCATGGGGGGTGGACTGTAGAAAACTTGTGAAGAGGGCATGGGTCCACTTGCTTCATTGTAACTTAAGATTGATTTTGAAGCCAATTTTTCTTCTTGAAGAGCAAGTGTGGCAGAGAGCTGCTCTATCCTTTCTTCAAGCCTTGCAACATCTCTTTGAACATCTTCAAACACTTTCAATCTAGAAAGAACCTCTTCCTCAAACCTTGAGCTGTATGTGGGACTTTGTGGTTCTTGGTAGCTATAGGAGTGAGGTGTCTTCTTTTCTTCCCCATAGAACTCAATAGAATTGACCGGGTGGCAAGGAGCATTCGTCACCTGGTTCTTCATGAAGCTCACCATGTCACCAAGAATCTTCATCACTTGTGGGCTTGATTCCTCATGAGTAGGGGATGTCACACCAAAGGCATACCCTCTTTCATTCATCATGGTAGAAGCTCGAATTCTTGATCCTTCAGCCAACTGCTCGAACAAAGGCCATATTTCCTCAGGTGGCCTAGCCATGAAGACTCCCCCACAAGAAGAGTCAACTGTGTCTTGGTCCTTTAGAGACAAACTAGAGTAGAATGATTGAACTAGCTGCCACAAAGGGATCTCATGGTGAGGACACTCTCTCAAAAGCTTCTTGAATCTCTCCCATGCAGTGTGAAACTGTTCATTTCCCATTTGACTAAAACTGGTCACGGCACGCCGCATTTGTGTCAACCTTGCTATAGAGTAGAATTGTCTCAACAAAGCATTCTTCATTGTTTCCCAACTCATGATGTCCTTTCTTGAGTCATACCAATCTTTAGCTCTATCTTTGAGGGAGAAAGAGAACAAGGTCAACCGGATTGTATCATCACTGGCCGTCGGCGTCCTGAAGGTGGAGCATACTTCAAGAAAGGAGTCCAAGTGCTTGTAGGGGTTCTCACTCTCCGAGCCGTAGAAGATGGGAAGGAGCCCAAGAAGACCTGGAGGAATAGAGAATTTCTCCCCTGGCATTTGATCAACCCTGCTAGCAATTGGCGATTTATAGTTGCTAGGCATGAAGTAGTCTTGAAGTGGCTTGTGAGGTGCATTTTGGCCTTCCATCTTGTTTCCTCCCGAATGGCTTGTCACATGCACAAAGCACAACCAAACAAAAGAAAGTAAGTTAGTAAACCAATATACACAAGTAATGCAAAGAAAAATGAATAAAGAATAGCAATGATGAGGGCAGTAGGAAAAGTCAAAGCAAAACTAACTAGCTAGTCTGAGCGCCTCTAATCCCCGGCAACGGTGCCAGAAAGCTTGGTGCGCTTCCGCTAGTGGTGCTAACACACTACTTGATAGAATAGATGCGCCCCACGAGGTCGGAATGCACGGTGGATGGGGTTGTGCTTTCAAAATTTATAAACCTAACCGGCTACCTACGTCTACTAAAACACTACACCCGCAAGCGCACGGGGTCGTGTTGTAGTATAGGAAGGTGGCAAGTATAGGGTCGATCCACAGGGAAAAGAGGGGGCACTAGAGCTAGGTTAGTTTAACTAGGTTCCTACTGCGGAGACTAGGGTTAAGGGTTTAAAGGTGATTTTGATTGTTAAACTACTGTGAACAAACGAGGAATTAAAGGCAAGAATGAAATCTATGTTAACCCTAGGTTAGATTAAGACTAGGCAAGCAAGGAAAGACTAAGCTAGGTATGAAAAGACAAATTATGCTAAAGCAAGCAAGAGAAAAGCAAAAGAGCAATTAAAGAACTAAACTAGCATAAACAAGGCAAGAACAAAGCAAGAAGCTAACTAAGCAAGGAAAGAGCTAATTAAGCTAAGCAAGCACAAAACTAGGGTTTTAAGCAGTAAAGAGATGTGTGGGCTGTTTAGGGGTATGAACTTATCACTTAAGTTGGGGGTGACATATGAACATTATGATTCCATTTAGATTATCCAAACCAAACAACAAGTTAGAGTCTAATGGATTAACCTAAGCTACTAACTGGCCATGGATATGCTAGGTTGTGTATAGGGGAACTAGTCCCTAACACCCCCTACTACCCTTACGAGGCTCAATTGGGTTAGGGGTTAGGTTTAATCCAATTAGAGTCTAATCAAGTCTAGGTTTCTAGATTAGACATGCCTAGGGCAATTAGGGGCTGAGGGTAGTAATGGGGAGGTGAAATTAGGGTTTTGGACCCCAATTCCCCCACATTCTAGCCTTGAGAAAGCTCCATGCTAATTGCACTAGAATTACCTAATCTAGCTACTTAGATCTCTCACTTAGGTTTAGGGAGATTGATTAGGATGTAGGAAGATGGGAGGCAACCTAGGGATCCAAGAATTGGACCTAGGGGCAAATCCCAAAATTCACACATATAAGCAATTTGCCTAAATTCCTAGGTGATTTCACACACAAACCAACAAGTAATCCATGGAGAAAGAGATGCAAATAGAACATAATCATTAACAAATGGAATTACAAAGTTTACATGTCATTTTCCCCCAACATGGTATCAAAGTAACATATTTGACCCCAAACAACCCACCTAAGGGGGCCTAGCTACTCATGGAAATAGAAAATACAAAAAGAAAGGAGAAGAAGATGAAGGTGGCCATGGAGCTCGAAGTAGTGGTTGTCAATCCTCTCTCCAGCAGCAGCAGGTCGTCCTCCTCCTTCTTCTTGGATGGAATGGAGTGGGATGATGGTGGGAGGTGGATGGAAGGCTTAGATATGGGGGGTTATGTGGTGGAAAAGGTGAAATGGAGTGGATTTGGAGTGGATATGGAGTGGAATGGAGTGGGTGGCGATTTGGGGAGCTAGGATGGGGTAGAAGGTATCCAACCTTCGACCCTCAGCCACCACTAGGGCATATATAGGGATCTAGGGGGTCTAGGGTTAAGTTAGGGGCAAAATAGGTAAAGCAGTGAAAAATTGGTAGATTTTGTGAGTAACACGGCCGTGGTAGGTCACCACGGTCGTGGTGGGTAGGGCAGACCACAGCCGTGGTGGATGGGCACGGTCGTGGGTTTATTAGATTGTGGATATCACAGGGATAGGTTCATGGAAGGCCACGGCCGTGGGGAAGTCACCACGGTCGTGGTGGGGACCTTTGGCCACGGTCGTGTTGAAAACCACGGTCGTTTTGGCCATTTTCATCAATTTCTGGGGGTTTTAGCCATTTTTTGTGCTTGGGGCATGTCCACCACGACCGTGGGGGGTGTACCACGGTCGTGGTGGTATCTCTTCCATGCTTTTGAGCCTTGAACTTGATCATCCATGGAGGGTATTGCTTCAAAACTTTCTTTGACCACTTGGGGTAGGTTGGAAGTGGTTTTGGCTTCATTTTGGGCTCCTCCAAGCCTGCGGAAACCCTAGATTGGACCATCCTCTTTCCATGCCATCAAGTAGTGGACAAAGTACCTATAAAACATGCAAAAAGCCTCCATAAGTGCATTTGATAGAAATAAGCATATTGGGGGAAATAACATGTAATCTAACAAGTATAGATGTGGCTAAAATGCAAAATGACACAAGATGAAGCCCTAAAATAGGGCTGAATCAACGTACCCATGCAAGACCGTAACAAAAGAAGCTCACTTTGTGGGTCATGCAACTGAGGAAGTAGATGCATCAAGTCAACAACTTTAGTATCCCTTCTGATGACCAACTCTTCAATAAAACTTTTGTTCTTGCTAACAACTCCTCCAAGTAGTTTTATTCTTAAAACAGGCCTCCCAATATCCATAGGGAACAACCCCTTCTCAACCTTCCTTCCATCACAAGTAGGCCAGAACACCTCCGTTTTATGAATGTTCAAAACAAGCCCTAGCTCTGGACCACTGCGCTGAATAAGGTCCAACACCTTGGCTACCTCCATAGTGTCTCTGATGACGGTCCCATCATCAAGATACCAGACATGAAGAAGAAGCTTAGTATTGTCTCTGATCTCATGAATAAGTGGGTGTAATACATGGGAGAAAAGAAGTGGGCCCAGAGGATCACCTTGTTGCACCCCAGTGGTAGACTAGATATGTTTACCTTCAATGTACAACCTAGCTGCATGAGTGTAGAGAAACTCCACCCATAAAGAGATAGATGGGAACCTCTTCCTCACCTCATGGAGCAACACAGACCTATCCACCAAGTTGAAAGAATTAGAGAAATCTACTGTAAGCATGGAGAGAGACCCGTCTTCATGATATGAACTCCAAAGCCTATTGACACTATGTAAAACTGCTTCAGCTCCACCTGAGATGCCAACTCCGAATTGAAAGTCGTTGAGATATTTAGCCATATCCTTTCCTACTCCTATCATAGCAACTTTAGACACTAGCCGTCTCCAAATAGTTCCTACTACAATAGGATGAATGCCATTGTTAGGCTTAAGTAATGGAGTAAGAGGTTCAGAAGCTACAAACTCTTCCAAACTCAAAGGACATCTCCCTGCCAGCCATAGATTAACCACCGAGGTGATGGCATGTATAAGATCTGTGGCAACAACATAACCCTCTCCACACAAAGTGTCCAAAATGTGTTGGGCTCTCAAGCCATCTCTGCCGCATGAAGTCCCTTTAGGAAAGGATTTGATGCACTTGAGAATAGTATCAACATTAGCAACAAGAGGGGCTTCTGAAATAAGAATATCTGGCTTGGAAGGAGGCAACTTGTAAGGATGCTTAGCCTCTAAGGCTTTCAAGGTATCATCATCATAAGAGGCCACACCTGAAGAGCACACGACTTTCACTACTGCTATAAAGTGACCATCTGTGACTTTGCGAAGACATTGTCTGATGTTAGTGTTCTCCTTTATATCATCCTCCAAAACGTTGTCATCTCCATGACCCATATCCTCTTGTGCACAAACGTCAATCATGTTGTCCACTAATTTAGTGATATTGTCTGCTCTACCCCAAGTAGCGAGCGAGCTCAGAATATGATGTTGTTGTAGAGACTTCCTATTCCCAGATCTCCTATCCCGCCTATTTTTTGGTCTGAAAACATATAACGTGCAGCGGGGAAGAAGTAACAATCTCACCCAGGCAGCTATCAACCCTGGCTCAAAAACCACTTTGTAGAGAGTTGTCTTCAGTGCTTGAGAGAAGGAAAGATGACATGCACCTGGGATTCTCTTCACAATGGTGATGGGTGCTCGAAAAACACAATTAAGAAGCGCAACATCAAGGGCCAACCCATGAGTGGCATTATATATCTCAAGGCCCACTGGGAGGGGCTTTAAAATGCCAACAATCCATCCATGGATTTCTCCGTTATCATCAAAAACCCGAACAATACCATCATCATGATGGAATGCACAACTCAATGCTTGTATCTTCATACATCTCACACACATCCACTGATCAAGGGCTCTCAAAGTCTCCTCAACTGTAAGAAATAAATCAACATCATTCTGAATGGCATCCCGAAAAATTTGTTGTGTTCCTCGCTGTACAGGTGTAACCTCTTGAGATGAGAGATCATACGTGAAAATCCTTTTCTTCCTTCTCTGCCATCCGGACAACAGTGGAAATTTTGGAACGGACAATGTTGGCCTCCTGTGTGGATCGTAAGTTGCTCCCTCTGGCTAGAGATATCAACAACATGTGAACTAGGTATCTTTCCTTCTTTGAGATCTGATACATCACTAAGGTGGTTAGCTGCCTCCTTCTTTCTCCTGTAAAGCATCCTCCACTTAGTGGGCCTCATGCACTGACGCACACCTGACGCAGAGCCAGTGGGGTTGGCTATGGAGTTGTGCCTCCAGGATGCTACCACAAGGAACAACACCAAACAACACCGGACCTGCTAGGTAGACCGATCACCACTGTTAGGCAGTTCGGGCCTGATGGAGCGCTGATGCATACCTGGTGAAACAAATTAGGGCATGCTTATGCAACCCTCTGCCTCCACCACTGCCTGTTCAATTCAAGCACTTTTGGGAAGAAACGATCCCGACTGCTACCCTACCTTTTCCGCCTATAGGTGAATTATCAGGCAACAGAGGGATTTCCTCGTCTTTGCAAGTGTGGAGGTCCTCACCAGATCTACCTTGTTCGGACTGCCTCCGAAGTATCAACCTCTGGATAGCCACCATCTTCGGTAACTTTTGCTGAAAGGATGCACCAGATTCTCAGATCCAGAGATGACACTGCCAGAATTAGTTGGCTAAATATGTTATATAAGTAAAATATGAAATTTCTTGCATAATAACCTAATGTGACTCTTTTGGTAGTAGTGTTAAGATCATAGGAATCTAAATAATATATAATGATGGTAATGATGTAATGTTATAATAATATAATGGTGATGAGCTCAAAACTCTAATTGTTCTAAAACTCATAGAAGAATCTTCAAAACCCAAATATATTGGTAAAAACATGTTCCTTGGGGCCCAATTACATTGGGTGCCAAGCTTTACCTTATTTGAACAATCATAACTATCCTAATTTCATTAAGAAAAGGGAATGTAAGATAAGTCCAACTGTGTTAATTATTAATAAAAAATCTAATATGTTCAATAAAATAGTATAAACAATTTATATGGATTTTACATATATAATTTAGGTGAAGTTGTAATAAATAAAATTATGGTATCATAAAGGGAAATAATGTGGTACAAGCATGAAAAGATATGGAATTTTTTATCATGGACTAATATCTTAAATCTGAATACTAGTTATAGAAATATAAACTAAAGTAATTGCTACAATGTGGAATATAAAAGATATTTTGATAAATAAGAACAAACTTTAAAGAAGGGATTCTCTCTAATTAATGTCTGAAAGAAATTAATAAATGAAAATAATAACATTAAAATATCATCAAGAAAACAAATATTTTAACTCCATTAATTTTTTTATTGGAAATAAATAAACATTCCCAAATTTATATAATAAATAAAGTAACCCATATAAGAAGTTATAAAAATGTTGACTATATGGTTTCCTTAGAAATCTCCCTATTACATCATAAAATGTAAAATAGTTTGTTAGATAACATTTTCACCCTTTTGATATGAAACTGATGTGTTTATAATAATTACTTTAGATATATAAATTTATTAGCATCTATCGATTCTATAAATAATTATTTTTGTAATATATTAGAAATATATATGGTTGCCCCAAATTTAGAATTTTAGATATAACTTAATATTAACTAAATAGATGCCTATTATTGGAATCAAATCATTATACATGTTTTCAATGACTTTAAAGTGAGAAGAGAAACATTTTGAGAAAGTTAATTTGTAATAGGAAGAATAAGTACATATACGAGGTTCATAGATGGAAGGATAGAAAAAAAATTTCAATATGTAAATCCTACACAATTGTACATTAAATTTTTATACACATTTACATTGAGTAAATAGTTACACAATGAGATATATAGAAGTCTCTTTATTATAAATGTAGTAGTCACTATTTTTTTAACCAAGTTATTGAAGAAAAAGGGAAATATATTATAAAAGTAGACATAAAGAAATGATAGGGAAATGATATTTTTATATTTATTATTTCCTATTATGTGTTAGCAAATGCTTAACTTTTCTCCTTTTACAATATACATTATAAATATATATATATATATATGTATATATATATATAGAGAGAGAGAGAAAGAGAGACCCCTCCCCATGGCCTTCACACACATAGACATCACTTGACAAATAGAATATGACTCCTAACCTTCTCCCCTATCCTACTATTAAGGTTCCTTGGAAAATCTGTAAAGTCTTATAGTCTCATAAACCAATTCATATGGTGATATTTTCTCTACCATCTATATTTTAAACCTTGAAACCTTGACTCAGATAAGAGGTTTGGACTTCAATAAGATGACAAACATCTTTGAGGTATGTTGCATCCCTAATCATATTGAGAAATTAATCTACTTCTCTCTATTAATGTATGTGCATCTTTCCTAATTATCTAGGTAATATTATGATGACCAAAAAACTATTCCCTTATGAGGCATTACTTCGTTAAATCTTGAGCATCATTGAACATCTTTTCCTATTTCCTTGTTATTATTATATGATTTGTTGTTGATTCCATGAGATCCTAGGGTAGAAGGTCCTCTGACCTATGTGCATAAAATTCAGGGATAATTTCTTCCTCTTGAATCAAATTGATGATGAATGAAATTATGTATTGCCTTCATTTTTTAGTGTGTGTGCCAGGACACTAAGTTTATTTATTGTAGTAGTACATATGTACTTCCATTAATATATAGACATGCCTATTTCGTCCTGTGTGTGTATTCCACCTAGGGTGTGTGTTTTTACTCAATACTCAGACATGAGATTTTATGGGTCTCATCCATATATAAATAAAAGTAGTCTAATTGTTTTACATGCATTGATTATGATAATGTTATTATATGGAAAGAATACTTTATGATAGTTATTATCCTTTTAGTAAATGCATCATCTAGACTTTCTTATCATCATTTTGAAATTCATATTCTTATTTGATATCCACTTGGATAGTGCTTTTCCTATTCCATGTGAAGCCTTATTATAGTTGATGTCCTTTTTCACCAACATTTCTAAATCTATATTTTATTGCACATACCGACTATTATGATAGCAACATTAAGTTTGTATGCTCTAGTGGGGTATGCTTCCAACCATAGGTGTAGGACATGGTGAACTTGACAAGAAGACATGGAGCTAGCTTATGGGGTTGACTCTCAAGGAGATAAAATTGAGATAGTTTAGATATCCTTCACTTTGATCTTAATTTTTTTGATTTTATCTAAATCCAAGTGGGATAATATTATGTAACCTTGATAAATTAAATATATTCATAAAATATTTCTCCATTGTTGTACTTTTGTCTTTTGTATACCATCATTTAAAAAATGAAAAATTGATACCTATTCCAGCATGCTTGTTAGTATGCTTGGAATATATGGTCTTATTCCTTAAACTAAGTAGGAAGTGGATCACCTCTTGAGTCCCACACCTTACATGACCACTAACTAAAATCCAGGGTAACCAAATGAATCAAAGAGGTTGTCTTGACCTTCAACCTTGAAAGAACGCAAGAAGGATATTAACTGCTAGTTTGCAACCCAAAACCACTGGACGACCATGTTGTTGGCCTAAGAATCTTGATTCTACTATCTGTAAAGGATCCAACAACCAAAATAGAAATGGGGTGAGTCCTAGAGTCCCAAATAAACTTCAACCATGACAGGTTGAGAGAAGGCATTACTAGGCAAACCATGTAGGAACTTGACATATAGTTTAGCCTCAAGATCACCTAACTGAGTAAACATGGAAGAAAAAAAATAAAGAAACTTCATTGAGGGGTCAAAATACCATCACAAATCTATCCTTTTAGAGACTAAGAAGGGAAACATGGAAATGTGTGTTTACCTACGAGAGGGGTAAAACAAAGTGTTAGCTAGCATTGCAAGACCTTTCTACTCATGATTTGGGTCTGCTTGTGCCACAATAAGGTTTGCAAGGACCTGGATAACCTGCTCCAACAACCATCATAAGTTAGAGCTCTGAGAAAGAAGTTGGATGGATTCCTAGGTGTTGATATAATGGAATCATGTTGAGGTAGCAAAAATCTTGTCTGGAGTCATATCCATGATCTATGCGGCAAGATGGTTCTTAGAACCCAGGAGTTTCATGTACTTCTGTGTAGGTCTGTGTCAAGATTCCATACTCAAGAAGACATGCCCTGAACATGACGATGATATGAAGGGGAGAGGGGTTCCTAGGTTGAGGAGAGGTACATGGGTGAAGAAAGGAGAGGCAAGAAGGAAGATAAAGTGGAGGGGATGGGTCTAGTGATTGGGGAGGCTCAGTGGTGAAGGTAACAAATGGTTTTGGTTACAGCAGATGCCTCCTCCGACCATCACACATGTAGGAAGAAGACATTCACTATCAAGTGACAAAGACATGTACTGAGGTGTCTAGGGATTTGTTGTGTGGGGGAGATAAGAGAGATTGATGGCTAGGGGATCAGAGGCTAAGGGAAAGATAAGGAGAAGGAAAGAAGCTAGGTGACAAAGAGATCAAGATAGACATCGGTTATGAAGCATAGGGAAACCAAAGTAGGGAGAGGATGAACAGTAAACGTGACAGTGGGTTGTGCATTATAGAATAATTGATACAAAACATTACCTATAATTGAAAGCTTAAATGCATTCATGTGTATAAAATTATTTATTCATTTAATCAAATGGGAGGGAAAAAATGCATGATTGACCTTAAATTTGACATGGAGACTAAACATGACGCGGGTGATCAAATTTCAACATTGGTTTCATCTTATAAAATGTTTGATATTTTATTTTTTTTACTAATAATTGATTATGTAATCATTTATCCTCCTCTTTTGCACAATTTGATGCATTATTTTGTATCTTTTTATTTGTTTTCTTTCATCACTAGGCTTAGGATGAACCCAACATACCAAATTAGTGTCAAAGATAATTTATTGATGAAATTGTATCATTATATCCTAATTGAAGTCCTAATTACTTAATTAGAAATCAATATTATATAATTTTCTTGGATCTTGTTTACTATTATTCAATCTAATTAAAGGGAAGAAAGATTAATGTTACATTCTTACAACTGATCCCAATGAGGGATATTATTGAACTAGATATCGAGATTTTAGTATGTTCACTATACCTCTTAAAAAGGATTTCATCCCCAAAATCCACATAGTTGTAGCCTGGTATAAAATACTATATCATCTAGCCAATTATGGGTTTCCATATCACTTGAGAGAAATAATGTAGTAAATCATACCATAACACACCCATATCACACTTATAATCTAATCCAAGAAGAAAATATATCACTATGTACATAAACTTCCCATAAGTCTTCTCATATTTGATGTTGAGCTAAACCAATATAGACTAAAACCTAGGTTTCTATTAAACTCATTGTGTTATTTATGGCTACATGAACTTTATGGTTGTTTCACATCTAATGATAATTATCATCAACACACCTTTTTTTACTTATTAACCTACTTTTATGTCCACCATTTTAGGTAAGTGAAGATAAATTTTGAAAAATGTATTAATTATCTAGGTAACATTCATGATATTAATATTAATAAGGCATACTGATTAATCTTGGGTAGGTGATAGCTAAATTAACTACCCAATAATTTCTTATCTCAACTTTTTTTTAGTTTGGTTAGTCCTTACATTGAGTTACTCTCATAGTGATTAAGGCGTACAAGACTCCACCCATCAAAAGGATTAATATATAACGTAACTAATCATTTAGAGATGCAGCGATAGTGAATCAAATAGGTATTATATATCAACAATTTCTTCTTCATACTCTCCATTTATCCCTTAGGCCTAGTGTCTCAAGATTTTACCTAGATAGCCATAAGGTTCTTCACTAAAGGGTTCATCTACTATTTAGAACTTCTTGATGATAGTGACTTGGTTTTGAAAACCTTCGATAAAATCTAAAAAAACTTTTTCTTCTACATATAATACAATAATGAACATATACTTGATGATAAAACCCTTCTGATGTGAAGTTGAAAAATTGGTGCCAAAATCAATCTGAGAACCAATTCAACCATTTTTCACCACACCATACACATAATTTTTTTCCACCATCAAAAGCATTTATTATTCCAATTATTAGAAGGATGCACCATGAATCACCTCTAACTTATAGCATAGGAGGAAAGAAAAAAGTTTTTGAGTGCCATTGTTAGCTTCTACCAGATCCTTATAAACATCACATCCATTATTCCTTACTTCATCCTAATAATGACTTACATCAATTCAAATCAAGACATGGGAGTGTTATATGATCATGAAACATTATAAGAAAGAATTAGGGTTTTCCAATCAATAGTTGGTTTAGAACCATTGTTCCCTTACAAGTTAAGGTAACCTATATAGTCAAACTACTCATCATCTCAATCACTATATAAACTAATTACACTAGGGATATGAGAGAGGTGAACCCTTACGGATATAAACTAAAAAGTTATAAACTCGATCGACTGATTTTTTTGTATGAGTCATATATAGCTCGACGGGAATGGTAACCATCACTTAAATAGAGAGTATTGAGAAATATACATGAATGCAACTCTAAATTGAAGGCAAGGCCTTCAATATCATGACAGATCATCTCAAGTTCTCATTTAATAAAAGGAAACATCATAACTCAAAATTACGTAATTATTCACAGTTTTTGGTCCATGAATGTTCTATACTCAAAGAAGACGTAGCCATAAACTACAAAAAAAGATAACAAGAATAAGGGTTGAAGGTGAGAACTTGGATTAACCTTAGCTAGTGTGTTTAGGTAACACTATACTTATATAAGTAGGGATAATTCTCATAAACAAGTTGATAAAAATCAATCACTCAAAGAGTCAAAATTATGTAAGGAAACATTTACCTTCATATAGATTATAGGGGTAACTAGGGTTCTCAAAAATTGAATTTCAACCACGATAGTGGTTTGGGGAGTAGAAGCTTCTGAATGAGATAAGGATAGAAAGCATGATCGATACTTGACCACTCATGAATAGATATATTAACAACATATATAATGTTATTTAACTACTTAATTAAGTAATAAGAGAGGATATCTTGAAATAGTCAGATTGTGACTACGTTTGGCTCCAGTACCATATTGTAAAGAGTGGGACCCAATAGGGATCCATTCAAATGATACAAAAGCAACAAAATGATCAAAGAACATAACTATTTCATATATGTCAATATCCCAATAGAGTGACCCTCACCTCAAAAGGTGGTATCACAAGATACAAACGTTCAACTATTTACATATGAGACCAACTACAGAGGGTAACCTATACATCCTAAGCTATCCTCATGCCCACATCGTGCATGTTATCTTCCTGATTGGTTGTATTCTAAGTCTCCTATTACTTGGGTGGTTTGGGAGCAACATAATGAAGAGAAAAGACAAAGATAATGTATGTGCCATATGAAACTAGTATATATGCATAATTAAAAATATTTGGGCATTGAAAGAATGCAAGTATAATAGAAGAAAAAAATAAGGATGATGTCTGCCAAAAAGGGCCATAGAAACTAGGTAGTTCAAGAGTAAGTAATCAATAAAATAATTAACCAAATGATAATAATTCAAAAGGTTGAGGCATTACTGATTCTAGAGAAATAACTAATGAATAACAAATTTCTTGTCCTTTTAATCAAGAGTAATAACATATGGAAAATGTATGTAGATAACAACAAGACTAGAATAAACTACAGTATGACTAGGCAACTACAATGGCCATATATAAAACATGGCTAGGGAATAAAACACAGTGTCTAACAGGGGAATAAAACCAAATGCCTAAAATTACATCATTGTAGGAGAATAAAACCCCATGCACGATAGGGGAATAAAAACTAGTTCCTTATATCATATGCGACATGGGAATGAACCCAATGTATCATTGGGGTATAAAACCCAATGCCTAAAATATGGTTAGACTACTAATAGTTATTACCAGTCCATATCTAACATGTAAATAGAGTTGGAAGGATCATAATGTAATCCAATTAACATGATGTACTAGAGGAATGAGAACACCCAAGATATGAAAAATGGAGTTACATGACTCATATAAAAAGAAAATATTATTCCAATAATCATTATGGATAATTTAATGGATAATATTCAAATATTCAAAAAAGGAATTTGTCGATATTCAAAAAGAGGAATCTCAACAGAAATATGCCCCAAAATTGATAAATTAAGATTTAGTATTTGAATACCCAAATAAATTTGAGAGAGGGAGCATACCATATTCATAGTGAAACATATTTGATAACACACCATACATCCAAGACAGATCCCCGAATCACCTAATAGAATTTTACAAAAATATTATAGTTAAAACCTATTAGATGTAAAAACCCTAAATTTGGCTTTTTAACCTAGTCAGAGTAGGTCTAGAAAACCTCATCAAATGATAAATCTTATTATTCTTATTCTAAACATATTTTTATTAAGTTTTCTAACTTACCAACATTATGAATTATATAAGATTGATAATTTTCTAACATATAAAACACAATCTAGTGCAATTGACTATTGTGACGTGCATCAAAATGTTGGGCCAGAAGTTGTGGCAAGGGGAATAAAGTCAACATTATATTAAAAGACATGAACGGTTAAACAAGAAGATACAAAAAAATACCAGCATACCCTTAACTAAAATCCAGGGTAACCAGATGAGCTAAAGAGACAATCTTGACCTTCAACCTCAAAAAAATGTAAGAAGGAGATTAATCCCTAGTTTGTTATCCAAAGCCACTAGATGACAATGTTGTTGGCCAAAGAATCTGGACCCTACTGTGCTCGATGTTTCTAAGAAGAAAAATAGAAGTTGGCAGAGTCCTAGACTCCCAAATCTTCTTTAACCACTACAGGTTGGGAGAAGGCATTACAAAGCAAACCATGTAGGAACCTAAAACTTAGTTTAGCTATAAAATCACCTAAATGAGTAAACATAAAAGATAACAACAAAGAAGTTTCATTGAGGGGTCAAAATACCATCACACATCTATCATTGTCATGACTAAAAGGGAAAGACGGAAATGTGTGTTTACCTATGAGAGGGATAAAACAAAGTGGTAGCTAACATTATAGTGTTTTCCTGCTCATGTTCACGGTCTACTTTTGCCACAAGAAGGTTTGCAAGGACCTGGATGACCTATTCTAGCGACCAAAAAAAGTTAAACATCCAAGAAAGGAGTTGGATGGATTGGGATTGGCAAAACATGTGGGAGACATCTCTAAGATCTATGTGGAGAAATGGATCTCGAAAGCCAGTGAAGTTAAGTACATCTCTACAAGTGGTTGTCAAGATCCCATACTCAGCAAAACATGCCCATACACGACAATGATACAAAGGGGAGAGATGTTCCAGGGTTGAGAATGGTACATGGCTGAACTAATTAGAGACAAGGAGGAAGGGAAAGAGGAGGTAGGGGAGGGTCTAGTTATTGTGGAGGCCCAGTTGGTGAATGTAGCAAATGGTTTTGTCCTCCATATATTGTGGTTTCTAGGGATCTACATTGTAGGATAGAGTAGAAATATCATCGTCTAGGGGATTGGGTACTAAGCATATGAGAAGGAGAAGGAAAGAAGTGAGGCGACAAAGAGATCAAGATGGGCATTGGGTTATGAGGCATAAGGCAACCAAAGTAGAGAGAGGATGAACTATAACTGCAATAGTGCGTCCTATGTTACAAAATAATTGTTACAAAACCTCATCTTTAATTGAAACCTTAGATCATTTACATGTATAAAAGTTTGTATGTTCATTTAATTAAATGGGAGAGCAAACAATACATGATTGACCTGAAATTTGACAAATAGACTAAACAAGATGTGAGTGATAAAATTTTAATATTAATAACATCTTGTAAAATATTTGATATTTTATTTATTTTTGACTAATAATTGACCACTTAATCATTTATTCTCCTCTTTTTTCAATTTGATGCCTTGTTTTGTATTTTTTTATTTTCTTTCATCACAAGGCTTAGTATGAATCTAGAGTGAAAAACTGAGGACAAAGATAATTTATTGATGGATTTATATTATTAACTTCTTATTGAAGTCCTAATTACAAAATTAATAATTAATATTATATAAAAGGTCATTTGTTGAATCATTTTTCTTTTGAATCCTATTTAATAATATTTAATATAATTCAAGGAAAAAATATTATTGTTACATTCTTACAATTAATCCCAATAAGAGAGATGATGGAATTAGATATTGAGACTCGAGTGTGTTATACAGTTCAATGTTAAAGACTCTATAAGCTCTAATAGTAGTGTTATAGACAAGAAAGAAAGACTTGTAAGATTTCACATCAAACTTTTCCATTGAATATTTGATGTTCAGAACAAAGAATGCAAAAAAAAAAGTCGATTGAAGCCTTTCTACCATTCCATAACTCATAAGGGGGTTTTCTTAAGAAATGATGTGTGAAAAAATAGTTTTGCACAAAATAAGATGCACTAGCGACTTCAACACAAAACTTCTTGAAAGTATCTATTGGTATGTATGCCAAAAGAGCCAATCATACGATGATTGTAATGGCATATATATCTTGTAAATAATTTGATTAGTAATAAAGGCAATCTTCCAATTTATTCTCTTTTATTTAGTTATGAGATAATGATGTAACCTATTAAATGTCTATAGAATGTTGTTACTCAATGACACATGTCCTTCAGCTTGAGGACCTGAGAAATGAGATCATACAAATTTTAAGAGTATATACATTCTTGTTATGTCCCTAGTTAGATGTTATTGTTGAAGGCTAATAGACAACAATAACACATAAGACTAAAGTGTGTGTTGGTTGATGACAAAATCTCATTAAGTCATGATATGTGATATCAAACCAAACACATAGGTACATGTTACAGAACAACGTATCAGACATACCCACCTTGAGAGTGATGCATACAAACCATGATTGGAAAGAAAAATCATTTCTTATAATGTTGGAGGTAATTGTTGTTCTTATACATGTAGTTACTACACTAATCACATGTCGTTCAATGTACTTTGACATAATCCATGACCTTATATAATGGTTTCCATAAAGGTGGTTCTCAGGTGCATTGTGACATATGGGGTTGACTGCGAGTGATGTAGATGGGATTTGTCCCCCCTACATGAGTATGATATCATAGCCACTTGATAAGTGAGTCTAATAAATGCATGGCCATACTCATGTAAATCAATTTATGGTATTGAGCTTACATATATCTCAGACAGTCTGCTCTTGGTTCAAAGAACATGGATTGAATGTCGAAGAGGATGACGGTTCCATGCCTCGAGTTCAATTTGGATATCAAAGACAAAGGAACTATACAATCACTATAACACCAATAACATATTGTAGGTAGAAGTTATTATACAACTTTTCAATTACTTGGTTAGAAATGATGTCAAACTAGATACCACTCATTTCTTGTGACATCATAAATTGGTTATGGAAATTCATTTCCAACGTAACTTGGAACCTATAGGGTCACACACATAGGATACACCTAGATCAGGATTTTATCATGAATGATGTTTAACTTGATTACTAAAGTGTTTACATATTCAATATAAAAAATAATGGTGGTTGAATATTGACAGACATGACTATGAACTGACTGGTTCAAGTATTGAACTGATTGTTTCAAGTACCAAGTCAATTTATACCACTATTGGCATTTAGAATTCTACCGGTTGAACAAGTAAATCGATCAGTTCAGATCGATGAACTGACCAGTTTAGGTCATGAACCGATCATTTGGTTGATCAACATGATTGGACAAGGATTGATGCTAACGTCATGTTATGCATTAATCAAATATTAAATACCAATACAATTGTGAATAGAAAGCATAGTGAAATGACCGGTTCAAGCGTTGAATTGACTATCTCATGTGTGAATCGGTTCATGGTTTGCAAATCCTATAAAATTCATGAAATTTATCCTTTCAACTCTAACTCAGACTAGAACTCCTGACCATAACCATCCTATAAATAGAGGGGTATTCGAGGTTTTCTTGAGACACAACAATAAGCTCCAACAATTGTAGTCTTTTCACTGTTGTAGTAATATGAGAACCCGAGCAAGTTCTACCCATCAAAGGGAGGAACAACAAGGGAGAGATAATCAGGAGAGCAAGTCAATGCTAGCACATTGACTAGCTAGGACAACTCCTTCTTGTCCATTAACCTAGAATGGCAAGAGTTCCCATGGTCCACGCAGACTACTATAGAGGTGAGGAGGACAATACCACCCACTCAGAGGACACAGTCAACCACCATCCATGGTGATCAACCAAGAGGCCACTTCTGATAGCCTTCCAAGTGCAACTTGAAGGAAAAAAACACATTGTAGCAAGGGATAGTTTCTGGAATTTCTCTAGGACCAGGTATAAACCTTGCAACCCTCCTTCTTATTACATAGTTTTTGTCACGGTCTATTGTCTAAGCTAAATATGATAGTAAAAGTTTTGTTTCTGCTACCATATCTGATGCCATATTTCCCTATAGTGGTATCAGAACTGCGTCAATTGACTATGTTGTGGGATTTAATCGATATGATCATATTTTAGGTTTATCATTGATTTATTACATGTGATATGAATATTTAATTGATTAATCTACATATTCGATTAAACACCATATACAATTCATGTATATAGTATATATATATATATATGCAATTTATACATGTTGCCCTAAAATTGATTTTGATGGTGGATGTTAGCATGGTTATTGCCAAGAAACCTAGATCTTTGTGCTTGGTAGCATGGTTGTTATTCTTGTTTATATATTAGTTTATATACATAGCCTCTATCTTCTCTTTCATATGTAAAAGTATTAATTCTTTCCTTCCTATGATCCCCTTGAATGTAAGTTGAGGTTTCGTTATTATCATGTAATATGTTAAATATAATTAGGATAGTTTTATTTTTTGTTATGGCAAAGAAGACATTCTACATCAGACAAACTGCCCATTTCAGAATGTGAACTGATCTGTTGGAGGACCGAGGAGGCCTGAGGATAGGAGGAGTTAATCCGATAGGCTGGTGGCCCAACCAATTGAGTGGAGGTGTCTAGAATCCCCTTTGATAGGAGACCATACGACCAATCTGAGAGATCAACTGATCGACCAGAAGGCAAACTGATTAGTTTAAGAGTTGAACCAATCACCCTGAGTTGGTTCGAGCATAGATCTTCATCAACAACGGGTTGCTACATATGATGTAGACCTTAGGAGGTAGTAATTCCTTGTGGCCCAAAGGAATTACAATAGTATGGCCATAACCATTGCATATGTTTTATAATTGCATATTTTATTTGTGGGACATAGTATGTATAGGATACACATAAGTATGTGGTGATTGGATATGTGTATATATTTATGTAAAATCCCTCAATCATATATTAAGTCTTAGATGCTTTCCATAAGAAACACACATGGAAAGCTTGATCGACTAAGCATGGGTACATGAAGATAGTGCATTGTCCATCTCATGGGGTGTGATGGTAGTTATGTGGGACTGCCAAGAAGGGTGCACTACTATCGTGTTAGCTTTTGGGTCATACTTAACTAGGTGGCCCTAATGAGATTAAGTACCTAGAAGCATGCTGCAGACTACAAAAAAGAGTTGTGCATACCATCAATCCAAGAATTGCATAACATGGAGTTGAAAAAGTTGCCTACATATATAATTTGTTATGGTTGCGAGCGTTGGTTGGGTAATAACTCAATTTTTTTGGGTCTTGTTGATAACCTCCAATTTTGTGATGTTATCTTGGTAATTTTCTTCAGTTTTCCACTCTTTCTCAGATAAATTAGATAGAATCCCTAACTATCCTCTCTTATTGCAAATATTCTGTTAGATTAACTTTTCTCCTTTTTACTTACAGAAAAAGACACAAACAAATCACAAAAGACTCAACCGGTCCCAAAACTGCATGGTCTCACACGGTCCTAAGAACGCATGAAGCCAACCGGTCCCAAGACTGCATGGACTCACACGGTCCCAAGACAGCATGAATCCAACCGGTCTCAAGACCGCATGGAGTCACACGGTCCCAAGACCGCATGAAGCCAACCGGTCTCAAGATCGCATGGAGTCACACGGTCCCAAGACCGCATGAAGCCAACCGGTCTCAAGACCGCATGGATTCACATGGTCCCAAGACCGCATCGAGTCACACGGTTCCAAGACCACATGAAGCCAACCGGTCCCAAGACCACATGGAGTCAAACGATCTCAAGACCGCATGAGTCCAAACGGTCTCAGAGTCCAGACGGTCTCGGGGTCCAAACAGTCTCAGGGTCCAAACGATCTCGGGGTCCAAACAGTCTCGGAGTCCAAACGGTCTCGGGGTCCAAACAGTCTCAGAGTCCAAACGGTCTCAAGGTCCAAACGGTCTCACAGTCCAAACGGTCTTCAAGACCGTTTGGACCCAAAACTGACCAAACCGTTTGGACTTCACTTCAGGCCTATAAATAAGACCCAAGGGGTCCTCCCAAGGACATCAAGTTTCAGATGCCCAGAGGCTACCTCTACTACTCCAGAGCTAATCCAACGTCCATCCTCCATCCAAAGGTTGCCGGTCTGAGATTCACGCCCCATCCTAAAGCTGCTTTCTCTCTCTTCGCCAAAGAAGGTGGGAAGAGGAGACCTCATCATCGAGCAACCTGTGAAGTTTGAAGATCATCTCTCTCCCTCTCTTTCCAAGGGGTTGACTTTCCTCTTTCCTTTATGGGGATGACGTTCTCTCTCTCTCTCTTCTCGCCTCCTTCTTTGTCTTAGCTATGAGCGAGTAGTCTCTTACACTAGGGTTCGAGGAGTAGCCCCGCTACCCATGTTTTCATTTCATGCATTGTAATTCTTGAGTTTGCAATAGAAAAACACTATCTTTCCAGTTCAACATCAATCGTTTAATGAATACTAGTTGCTTGATCACCAACTTGTGTTATCTATTGTCTTTTAGTGCAAATTGTCTATGTTTGTACTTCTGGATTCGAATATCGACTGCTTGTTGGTTCCAGATTGTATGAAGTCACCATACGTTTGGTTCGGTATCTAGGAGTGTTTCTCAAGAAGTGGAGTAAACTCACCTCCATCGTTGTACTTTCATACTGTGAAATGGAATCAATTGACGTATGAAACTACAACCTTGATGGGTCGAGGAACACACTTTGTGATGGGGGTGATGCAAAGTAAGTGACCATTCGTCTGGGTATGGCTGGCATTGCAACACTTCCATGTTTCTCGTAGTTAGTTATCTGAAAGGAGGCTAAGCCTACAAAGATACTAACTATTTAGACTCTTTTCTTTGCAAGCCAAGTTATTGTGATGTATGTTTTGATCCATGAGTAGTGGTGGTGAAAGCCGATCACACCCAAGTGGTTTCCTAACATTGTTTACAACCTTTGATTTACTTTCTTTCTTTTACTTTACTTGCATTTAGTTTAAACGATCAAACCAACTCTTTGTTTTAAATACCAACTATTAAGAGATTAAGTGAAATTCTGACGTTTTCCATCTTATTGCTCCCAACAAGACCGTTGTCCCGTGGATTCGACCCTTAACTATACTACGATAAGACTTCCACGTGTCTTAGCATACGTGGGTGGAGTTCTCGATCTAGTATAAGCAAGGCTAAACTTAAAGACTTACCATCTTTAGGATTTTTAGTGGTGCACGCAACTCCACGTGAGTGGAAGCTCCATCAAAAAATTGGCGCCATTGCCGGGGACAACGGAACGTTTTAATTTCAATTAACTATCTTGCTAGTTGGTTAGGGTTTTACATTTTCTTTTAACCATTAGCCCATATCTTCTTGAATTCATCATATCTCCTGCTTCATCTAAAAGGTGTGTTTCTTTCTCTACTCAGGTAGAAGACGTGCATGCAACCATCGCATAACCTCAGATTCTCCTCTGATCCAGAGTACGACTCTGAGGTAGAGAAAAGTTTCCACCGCCGCATCAGAATTAACCACCAAAGAGCCAGGCACATGGCTGAAGATCAATGCCAAGCTACATTAGTTTTAGAAAGGGTCACTGCTGCCATAGCCAGTCAGAGAGCACAACTCATTGCCGACACCCGTGCTCAGATTCAAGCAGAGATTCGAGCTGAAAACGAAGCAGCTAACCAAGCTGCCCAGCTAGAGTTTAGAAATAAGCAATTGAGGGACTATGTCGTACCTAAGAATTATGAAGACAATCATCCCGTTCGGCCACCCATCATCAACATACCCAACTTCAAAATTCGGACACAATGGATTCAAATCATGCAAGGCATCTCATTCTCTGGTGGATGTGGAGATGACTGCATGGATCACTTGAAGAGATTCAAGGCACTCTGTCGACTTGTCCCACAAGCTGGAGTTGCCTTTGATGCAATAATGTTACATCTTTTCCACTTCACTCTGTATGGAAAGGCTCTGAGTTGGTACAATTCGCTTGATAGGGAGCCAATCATCACCACCTTGGCGCCCTTGGAAGAAAAATTCCTAGAGAAGTTTTTTCCCCCTTCGTTAACTTACAAAATTAGGGGGCAGATCAACCACTTCGCCCAACTCCCTGGAGAATCACTCACAGAAGCATGGGAAAGGTTCAAGGAGCTTCTACAAAAGTGTCCTCATCACGGCATCTCCCAAAATCAATTAATAGAAATGTTCTATAGGGGAGTGAGTGATGACATCAAGCAATTTCTGGATTCCTCATCTGGAGGAAATTTTATGAGAAAGAACTATGAGGATGCTTGGAAAATCATCACACTTGGAGCTGAGAATCAATCCAATTGGGGACATTCATCCGGTAAGGGAGTCCTCAAAGTTTATAAAGCTGAGGAATCAATGGAAATGAAGGCTATTGCTGAAGCCTTAAAGACCATAGCTCATAAACAACAGTCTCTTGAAACTTCACTTGGAGAATATGATAAGAAGAAAAACCCTCAAGTCCAACAGGTTAAAGCTGCCACAGGGGCCTGTGAAGCCTGTCACGCATCCGATCACCCAACTCTGTCATGCGGTCTGCTTTACAATGTGATGATGGATATGCACCCACCACAACAGCAGTACGAACCAATCATCGAACACCCTGAAGAGCAGATGCCCGAACAAGTTAATTCCATTCATTCCATACCAGGACAAGTTTACTATAATCCAAATCAACCAATAAACCACCCAGGTTTTCAATACGAGAACCCTTCAGGGACTGCCAACCCGCAACACCAGACATAAGGCGGATCCTCCAATAGGTTGCCACCTGGATTCCAAAGAAACTTTAATCAAAATCAAGGGAACCTCAGAAACAACTTCCCAAGATCCAACTACCCCCGCCACCACCACTCCTCATAGTTATGGTAACTGAAGGTGTCGTCCTCGGACATAGAGTGAGTGACAGAGGGATTGAGGTAGACAAGGCAAAAATTGATGTTATCTTGAAGTTGTCACCACCAAAAGATATAAAAGGAGTACGGGAATTCTTAGGTCATGTTGGGTTTTACAAAAGATTTATTAAAGGTTTCTCAAAAATAGAAAAACCCATGACCCAACTTCTGACCAAAGACACCGAGTTCAATTTTAATCAAGAATGCTTACAAAGTTTCTCAACTCTGAAAAATGCTTTAATCTATGCACCCATACTAAGAGCCCCATATTGGTCACAACCTTTTGAAATCATGTGTGACGCCAGCGATTATGCCATAGGGGCCGTATTAAGAAAGAGAATCAATAAGAAACCTTATGTAATCTACTACGCATCTAAAACGTGCGATGAAGCACAGAAGAACTACACCACTACAGAGAAGGAGTTCTTAGCTGTCATCTATGTGTTCGAGAAATTCTGCTCCTACCTGATTGGAGCCAAGGTCATCATCTGCACTGACCACTCCGCCATACAATATCTAATTCAAAAGCAAGATGCAAAACCCAGACTTATCCGTGGGGTGTTGATGCTTCAGGAATTCGATTTGGAAATCAAAGACAAAAGCGGAGTGGAAAACATCATTGTTGATCATCTCATCCGTATTGAATTCGAGGATGAAGATAAAGTACCTATCCGAGACTCCCTTCCAGATGACCAACTAATGAAAGTTACCAATGGATTCCCCTGGTATGCCGATATTGTTAATTATCTGGCTACAGGAATCATTCACCCTTCCACCTCTCATCACGACAAAAGGAAATTCCTCCATGATGTAAAGCAATACTATTGGGATGAACCTTACCTTTTTCGCCTATGCGCAGACGGACTTTTTCGTCACTGCTTACCTAAAGAAGAGATTACCCTTGTCTTATAGCATTGCCATTCCGGCCCCACTGGGGGACACATGAGTGCGAAGAAAACTGCTATGAAAGTTCTGCAATCAGGTTTCTTTTGGCCAACCATAGCAAAAGATTCTCATGGTTTTGTAAAATCTCGCAACAAATGTCAATTTTCTGGCGACATATCTAAAAGGAATGAAATTCCCCTCGCCATGTGGCAAGAGATCGAACTTTTCAACGTGTGGGGGATAGACTACATGGGCCCCTTTCCTTTTTCATATGGTTTCTCCTACATTCTGTTTGCAGTAGATTATGTCTCGAAAAGGGTCGAAGCTATACCCACAGTGTCCAATGATTCCAAACCAATCATTAAGATGTTTAAAGTTATCATTTTTCCCAGATTTGGAGTTCCCCAAACTGTCATATCTGATGGAGGGACCCATTTTCTAGAACGAAGCTTTGAAGCCCTCTTAAAGAAATATAGAGTTAACCATAAAATTGCCACGCCTTACCATCCACAGACCAGTGGTCAGGTTGAAGTTTCAAATAGACAACTGAAGGCAATCTTAGAAAAAATAGTCAATAGACACCGCACTGACTAGTCCACCAAGCTTCTCAATGCCCTTTGGGATTATCGAACAGCTTATAAAACACCAATTGGGACTACCCCGTTTCGTTTGGTATATGGAAAGTCATGTCATCTTCCAGTGGAACTGGAACATAAAGCTTGGTGGGCCATTAAACAACTAAATTTTGATTTCAAAAGTGCCGGAGAAAACAGACAACTCCAACTACAAGAGCTAGAGGAGCTCTGAATGACCGCTTATCAAAGTGCCAAGATTTATAAAGAACAAACCAAGATGTGGCACGACGGTCATCTAAAAACGAAAGACATCGCCATTGGTGATAAAGTCCTCCTTTTCAACTCTAGGCTCAAATTGTTCCCCAGAAAACTCCGCACAAAGTGGTCTGGGCCTTTCACCATCAAACATATATACCCGACTGGAGCTGTCATAATTGTTGACGACAATGGAGGAGAAAGGACATTCAATGGCCATCGATTGAAAAAATACTATACTCCAGTAGATAAAATGCCAAGACAGACTATTGAGATCAAAGACGCCACAACATCATCATAACAACATCAAAACCTCATCGAGCCAGCGACGTAAAACCCAGGTGCTACTTGGGAGACAACCCAAGATCTGAGCATCTTCTTTTATCTTATGTTCCTTTAGTTACCTTAGCTTTATCTTATGAAAATATAAAAATTCATATAACCAAAACAAATATAAAAATATTAAAATCAAAATAACCTTAGCCCTCCCAAACGGTCTTGAAACCGTTTGGAGCTAAACGGTCCTAAAACCATTTGGAGCCAAACGGTCTTGAAACTGTTTGGATCCAAACGGTCTTGAAACCGTTTGGAGCCAAACGGTCTCGAAACTATTTGGAGCCAAATGGTCTCGAAACCGTTTGGAGTCCAAACGGTCGTTAAACCGTTTGACCTAGGGATTTTTGTAAAGTCAACCCCCGAATCCTATAAATACAACCCTATCCCCTCTTCTTTTTCTTTCTTTCGATCCCCGAACTTCCTTAAACCCTCGCTCGTGCTCCCGGCTCCCGCGCAACCTTTGCCACAAGTCTTCTCCGTCGCCGTCGCTCCAACTTCCGTGCGTCTTCACGACGATCATGACTCGGTCGCTGTTGCATTTCCTTTCGTCGTCGTCTTCCTTACCGGCAACTGCAAGGTAGACGCGCTGCCATCGTCGACGACTGCAACGCCACCGCGGCTCCCTGTTCTATCGCACCATCATCCTTTTCGTCTCCGCCATCATCTTTACCATCGCCGACATCTTCGGCGCCGCCGCGGTACCCTGTTCATAGATGTCGTTGTCTTTATCGCCGCCGCCTTCGCTATCGCCGACTGCTCCCCGACACTTCACCTTCCAAACGGTCTTCAAACCGTTTGTGACCAAACGGTCTCCAAACCGTTTGGAACCAAACGATCTCCAAACCATTTGGCTTTTCAAAACCGTCTGCTTTTCGTTAAAACATGAAAATATATAAATACATACAAAATCAAAAATGTTCCCTTTAATAAACTTGTTATTCTAACACATGCCTTTTCATTTTCAGAAATGGCTTCACCAGCAAAGCAACCCAGGGGAACCGAAGACGCTCCCTTCTAGACAAGGGATCAACTAATAGAAAGTTGTGCCAAGCTCCAAACGATCATCGATAACTACAATGAGACTGGAAAGGCCCCACCAAAGGTCAGCATCATAGTGGTCTTGTGTGAAATCGATCACATCAACAAATGTCTAACTGAGGAGCCTGAAGAATAGGTGGAAAACATTTCTTCCAGTGATGATGAAGGCTCTGAATACAAGCCACTTTCTGAGGATGAATCCTCCGCTGAAAAGTATAAGGGGAAACGAAAGGTCCACGAGGCTGCGACCGAACAACCCCCAAAAAAGCGGGCAAGGAAGCAAGTCTGCCCTATTACTGCTAGGGAACAAACCCTTGCAGAGTCTGTCCCACCACCCGCCACTACCACCCCTAACACCCCCGTCTTCTCAGTGCTCACCACCACCACACCACCACCAGAAAACCTCTACATCCACACCCTCCCCTCCCTCGACAAAATACTAAAACCAACAAAGTACATCTGCTCACGCATACTACTCAAGATGGGGATCTACGACAGAATCCTCACCATGCTAGACAACGCCAATCTCGCCAGACTATGCTTCATCCCCGAAGTTTCATATGTCGACCCGACTACTGAATTCTTCACACACCTCACCAAATAAGTGGTGGACATTACACACCGAGCAAGGGACGGAGGTGACCGCAGGCTGGTCACCAAACGCTTTGGAAATGACGTCATTATAATAGAAAATCTTCTAAACAAAATTTTCATAGACAACCCGGACCAGCTCAAAAAGGCCCAAGTTTTTGGCACGAACAACTCCCAATTCAATAGAGACAGATTCTGGAAAACCCTAACGGGGATCCCTGCTTATGAGGCAAAGACATGCAAAGCCTCCAACATTCAGTCTGGGTTCGTGTGCACGCTTCATCAAATCCTTACCAGTGCACTTTTCCCTAGAACAGAGGGAGGCAATGTTATCACTGCCAACCTTTTTCTCCTATGGTCCATCTTGCAAGGAAATTCGGTCAACATCGGATGACATATGATACAAAAGTTCTCAGCCTACGCCGTAGGAAAAGAAATCTACATGGACGGGCACATAACCTCCATCATCAAATATCTCAAGATGGACAGATTGCTCCCTCAATGCACGAAGATCAAGGGTGACATTCTTACCAATGAGCACACTCTGAAAAATTCCTATATTATCAAGGAAAAGGATGTGAAACTACACTACATTTTCTGCCCAACAGTCCGATCTACCAGGACTCTACTGCCGCTCCCGGAGCTAGCGGATTACGACAAGGACAAACTTCTCTTCACTGACGAAGAGATAACCAAACTCCTAGCTTCCGTCAAAGTATAAGAAAAGACACCCAAAGCGGGACAGACGGAGCTTAGCATAACCGCCCCGACAGCTAGGATAACAAAAATACCAGTAAAAAGACCATCTAAGGTACGTTTACAACCACCACAGCTGTCGGGGACACCAACATCAAAGCTACAACCGGAGACAGAATGCCCCCCTCCGGAGGAACCAATCACTACCTCTTCCATAGACTCATTCATCATGAGCCTACATGATGAGCTCACCACCACCACCCCCGCCACACTCCCATCCACCACCCCCACCACACTCCCATCCACCACCCTCCCACCATTTACCACCACCCCACCTCCCTCCAAAACAATCCCTCCACCCACATCCTCCACTTCCCCATCTTTATCCCCGAGCACCCCCTTTTCCGCTCCAACACCCGGCTTCACATTCTCCACTCCCATCTCCACCCTCTTTTCCTCAACTTTTTCACTCCCTCATATCTCACCCAGCCATTTACCATTCCCTTCATCTGCCACCACCCCGACACCACTGGTGACTCCATCTACAGTCACCACGCAGTTTGTGGGACCATCACCAGTGTCTCCTTCGCAAGGCACTACCACCCTTCCACCCCGACCCTAGCCATACCACCCTTCCGCATCTGGGGTCCCTTTATCAAATGTCGGTGAGGAATTCAGACGTCAATTTGACGCCATTCGAAACCTCCTCACCGACCCCTCTAATATAATGCAATCTATTTTTTCATGTGTGCAGGGAATTTCTCAACAGGTCGCCAACATCAACGAGCAGCACAGCGCCTTGCCAAGCATTCTCCAAAGCATTCAGCAACGACAGGACGTAGTGGCCAAGCAAGTCAATCATATCGATGACCACTACAAACACTTGCCCGAGCTGGTCCTTGGAGTAAAAAGCCAGCATGAAGCATTGGCTAAGCAAGTTGATAGGATCTCTACACAGACTCAACCTCTGCCTGAGACCCTGCGAGAGCTTAAGCAGCAACAAACTATTTTAAGCATGCGCTTGGATGACATCACCAACACCCTCACACAGCTCCATAGCCGCCAAGAGGAGTCAGCAAACACCGAGCTGAACCACCTACACGCTCAAGTAACAGATCTTACAGCGCCTCCTCTCTACTGAGGGACGATACTCATATCTAAAGGAAACACAGGACACACTACTCGAATACCACGAGCATGTGCAAGTGGTGTTTGATGAGCTAAAAGCAACCCATCGGCAGTACAAGAAGCCTCCACAACCGAAGCCAGTAGACAAAGAGGCAGATGACGATGATGATGCAAACGACAACAATGATGAGGACTCTAATTCCTCGGCTAACTCCAATAATAGCACCTCCTCAGACGACCAACCTGATGACCCAGGCAATGCTGGGGAGGGCACAAGCCGAGGAGCTGCATCAAAACAAAAAGATCACCATGACGATGATAAAGATCCCAAATCCCCGACTCACATTGACAATGTTAAGATGTCTTACGGGGATCAATTCCTTGACTACTCCGCAATGGGATCTCTGGGGGAATCTGCTAAAGAAGCAGCCTTTGTTGAGTTCCAACAATGTCTACTTGGAACCAGCACAAGTGAACAACAAGAAACATCAGCGCAACATCTTTCCACACCATACCAATATGTGCTCTTTCCCCCAGAACAAGAAGATCTAGAAAGAGTCATCTTGGATACAGATGAAGATCTCGAATCAGCTTCTGACTCAGACAAAGACAAAGATCTGCAACAATATACTGACAATCTAGAGCATACATCCCCCTCCCTCCGCAACATCTACCCTCGCTGCCACCACTACCGCACAAAATGCATGATCTTGATATGACGACCATCTCTACTCTCGACGCTCAAGACATCTTCATCCTTAACACTATAGTAGATGATGCCAAAGATGGGGGCGACATTATCTACCAAAATATAAAGACTCAGCGAAAGTTGACGCGCGAGGACTTCCGCTCCATCCTTCGACCACAATCAACAGTGAAGATGGCAGTCTTCTGCATCCTCCTCGCCAATTCTATCAAAACCTACAGAAGCTCTCGGCGATAGAAACCCGTTCTAAATGCATCATCGGCTCTAGCAATGAGCCTTATTTACAAAAAATTACAAAGCAAATCAATCGAACGGTTGCAGAGGGGAATTGCAAGGAAGGCACGCTACATTACCGTGCCCTTCCAAGTCTCTAGTCATTGGATGCTGATGATCGTAGACACCGCGACCCGAGACGCTAAGGTGTACAACTTTTGCGCCACTGAACTAAGAACTAGAATAATCAACTTCATTGGAGCAGAGGTCGGGGAGGCCAAATGCATACCATTCCGGCTCCTGAAGTTGATCTGGGCTGCTTTCCCATCCCTCCACAATAATTGGAACCAACCTTGGTTCCAAATCATCAACCCCCAAGCTCAAACTCAAGAAGGTTCTAGGGATTGCGCTTTCTACATAATACGTCATATACAAGTGCTCAATCAGCAAATCCCTTTTACTGATCTGGCCACAGAAGATTTCCATTCTCTGCGAGGTCGTTATGCCATGGAGTTAATCTGTGATAGACGGTTCTTCAAGGATCCAACTATGGAACTTAACGACGTTCCTCGCTATCTCTTTTCGGCCATCCAACGTCCCCCAAAATAGCCATTTAGGCAAACAATAAAGGAGTTGGAGAAACATCAGCCCGCCAAGGCTCCCGAGAAGAAGAAATGGGATCCTTACTCTTTCGATCTGGCAGATGATGAAGGGGTTACTGAGTTGCTAACTGGGGTGCCCATCAACAGATAATCTTCACAAATGGACCCTCTGTCTGCCATTTCACCTACATTCCCCAATTTTGACCTTAGTGGTTGCAAACGTCTCTCCGACAATGAACTTCGTCTCATCATGTCAAGGCTTTACGCCGAGAAAGATGACCTCATTTTCATGTCTGGTGACATTCTGGTCATGGCAGGCGCGCTACGAGAAACTATACAGCTAAAAGGGTCTCTCTCCGTAAGCTTAATGGCCGCTTATCAATTTCTTCTCAGACAGAATCAACCTACAACCTATATGGCATCCCCCTACATGAAGGACGATCTATTAAAGCTAAATAACTTCGGAACAACTGAGGCACTCATCTCCTTCTTACAACATACGACTCTGAAGATCATCATGCTCCCTTTCCTTCATTCAGAACACTGGATGTTTTTGGCAACAAACCTTCATGACGGAACAACAATCATATACAATAGTTCTGATAGCCAATAGAATCTAGAACAACATTACACTATGACACTAAGAACACCTACGGAGGAGGTGGCGAAGGAGTGTGCTGACCAACTTCATGTCCTTCTCAGCACACATACACAGGCATACAGCAAAGAACACTTTCATCGCCCCACCTTCAGCCACAAGTGCCCTCAGCAGATATGCGAGTCGAACGATTGTGGTTTCCACGTCCTTTACTGGATATACACCATCATAGCACTTGGAAGACCAGTAGAAGACATGCTAGAAGTGGATTATCATGCATTACAAGGGAAGTTCACCGCTAATCTCCTCTGCACACATGGCGCCAATAAAGGACTAACAGAAGCCCGATGCCCTTATCCTTGTACTTCTCAAACTATCACTTTGACACTCTGTGGACAGAGTGAGTGATAAGTTGGGGGGGAGTACACTAACAAGGGCAAGGTATCATTTTCAAAACCCTTCCCTCTCTACATTTTCTTTCAATTCTGTATAAATTTTTACAGTTTTCTTTACACATTTAATTTTTGTTTTAAAAGCATTTTCCCTGTTAAAATAAACTTCGCACATAAAAAAGAACATCCCTTTTGGAACAAAGTCACCCTCAGCTAAATTTAGAATCTTGTTAGTCCTCAAAAGTAATAACAAGAATAGCACTTAAACATATAATGGCGACTTAATAATGTCTCTCCACTATTGATTTTCATGCTTTTGTTTCACTTCTACATCTGACTCTCCACAGGTCAATATCAAGGCCGAAATAAGCCAAGCTCTCAAGGATGAGAGGGGTATCGGGCGACATCCAAATCAAGAAGTCTCGCAAATGGACCATTAAAAAGAAACCAAATAAGTGCATGTTGAAAAACTCGAAGAACAACTTTCCTCTCTTCAAATAAAAAAGGCTTGGCCGCCCAAAATAAATTCCCTAAAAACCCCAAATCCTAAGATTGTGAGTCTACAAATAAAAGTGAGAGAGTTGAATAAAACTATGATAGTTGTGCCATAAATAATGATCCATATAAAGAACCAATGAAGGTCTCACCCGACCGGTACATTCAGCTGCCCTCACGAAGGCAAATGTGTCGTGCCCGGTAGTGAGATCCTAAAAGCATAGACAACCCCTCCCCCACTTGAAGGGGGAGTTACACATCAAGCCTTTAGCCAACCCTTATACCCAATCTAGCTTCCAATAGGTTTTTTAGAGAGGTATAAAGCTGATTAGAGTCAACAACATGCACAGAATAAAAAGTGGTCCCAATGCAGGCTACGAGATACAGAAGAAACCTGAGACCCAAGCAACTCTCAATACCTGAAAGAGTTAAGGCAAGCAATAAGACCCGATACGACCTTAGGAGAGATTGGGTTTATAATTGAACCAAGAGTATGGAAATCTTAACTAAATAAAATCGCCTCACAATTACATGCCTCAACTCTATCTAACTTGAGGACAAGCTAGATTCTAAGTTGGGGGGGGTGATAACCTCAAATTTTGTGATGTTATCTTAGTAATTTTCTTCAGTTTTCCACACTCTTTCTCAGATAAATTAGACAGAATCCCTAACTATCCTCTCTTATTGCAAATATACTGTTAGATTAACTTTTCTCCTTTTTACTTACGGAAAAAGACACAAAAAAATCACAAAAGACTCAACTGGTCCCAAGACCGCATAGTCTCACACGGTCTAAAGACTGCATGAAGCCAACTGGTCCCAAGACCACATGGACTCACACGGTCCCAAGACTGCATGAAGCCAACCGGTCTCAAAACCGCATGGAGTCATACGGTCCCAAGACCGCATGAAGCCAACTGGTCTCAAGACCGCATGGAGTCACACCGTCCCAAAACCGCATGAAGCCAACTGGTCTCAAGACCGCATGGAGTCACATAGTCCCAAGACCGCATGAAGCCAACCGGTCTTAAGACTGCATGGAGTCACACGGTCCCAAGACCGCATGAAGCCAACCAGTCTCAAGACCGCATGGAGTCACACGGTCCCAAGACCGCATGGAGTCACATGGTCCCAAGACCGCATGAAGCCAACCGGTCCCAAAACTGCATGGAGTCACACGGTCCCAAGACCACATGAAGCCAACCGGTCCCAAGACCGCATGGAGTCAAACGATCTCAAGACCGCATGAGTCCAAATGGTCTCGGAGTCCAGACGGTCTCAGGGTCCAAACGGTCTCGGGGTCCAAACAGTCTCAGAGTCCAAACGGTCTCCGGGTCCAAACGATCTCAGAGTCCAAACGGTCTTCAAGACCGTTTGGACCCAAAACTGACCAACCTGTTTGGACTTCACTTAAGGCCTATAAATAAGACCCAAGGGGTCCTTCCAAGGACATCAAGTTTCAGACGCCCAGAGGCTGCCTCTACTACTCCACAGCTATTCCAACCTCCATCCTCCGCCCAAAGGTTGCTGGTCTGAGATTCACGCCCCATCCTAAAGCTGCTTTCTCTCTCTTCACCAAAGAAGGTGGGAAGAGGAGACCTCATCATCGAGCAACCTGTGACGTTTGAAGATCGTCTCTCTCTCTTTCCAAGGGGATGACTTTCCTCTTTCCTTTGTGGGGTTGACGTTCTCTCTCTCTCTTCTCACCTCCTTCTTTGTCCTAGCTATGAGCGAGTAGTCTCTTACACTAGGGTGCGGGGAGAAGCCCCGGTACCCATGTTTTCATTTCATGCATTGTAATTCTTGAGTTTGCAATAGAAAAACACTATCTTTCCAGTTCAACATCAATTGTTTAATGAATGCTAGTTGCTTGATCACCAACTTGTGTTATCTATTGTCTTTTAGTGCAAATTGTCTATGTTTGTACTTCTAGATTTGAATATCGACTGCTTGTTGGTTCCAGATTGTATGTAGTCACCATATGTTTGGTTTGGTATCTAAGATCATTTCTCAATAAGAGGAGTAAACTCACCTCCATCATTGTACTTTCATACGATGAAATGGAATCATTTGACGTATGAAAGTACAACCTTGATGGGTCGAGGAACACACTTTGTGAGGAGAGTGATGCAAAGTAAGTGACCATTTTTCTGGGGATGGCTGGCATTGCAACACTTTCACGTTTCTCATAGTTAGTTATCCAAAAGGAGGCTAAGCCTACAAAGATACTAATTGTTTAGACTCTTTTCTTTGCAAGCCAAGTTATTGTGATGTATGTTTTGATCCATGAGTAGTGGTGGTGAAATCCGATCACACCCTAGTGGTTTCCTAACATTGTTTACAACCTTTGATTTACTTTCTTTCTTTTACTTTACTTGCATTTAGTTTAAACGATCAAACCAACTCTTTGTTTTAAATACCAACTATTAAGAGATTAAGTGAAATTCTAATGTTTTCCATCTTGTTGCTCCCAACAAGACCGTTGTCCCGTGGATTCGACCCTTAACTATACTACGATAAGACTTCCACGTGTCTTAGCATATGTGGGTGGAGTTCTCGATCTAGTATAAGCAAGGCTAAACTTAAAGACTTACCATCTTTAGGATTTTTAGTGGTGCACGCAACTCCACGTGAGTGGAAGCTCCATCACTTGTCTCAGTAAGAAGGTTGTAAGATGCAACCTTCCCAATTCATATGTGAGGGCTATCAATTTGAATAAAATAATGGGATCAATGATTAATTAAAGGCCTAAACAAATATCATCAATATTTATTTAAATCAATCAAATCAAAAGTGTTTTGACAAAATGTAATTTTTTCCTGTAGAAACAAATGACAAACAAATCATCATTGCGATCAATCCTTAAGTAGGACAAACTTAATGGTGCAAATTTGCATGATTGATTTTGGACTTTGAGAATGGTTTTCAATGATAAGAATAAGCTCTATGACCTAGATACACCAATGTCAGAACCACCTACTCTTGATGCATCTAGGGCTGAAGTGTATGCTTATTGGAAGCATGCCAATGATTCCTTAAACATCAAGCACCTTATGCTACGTTGTATGGAATGAGTAGTGTGAATACATGGGGATTCTTGAGATGGTAACACATCTTAAGAATGTGAATCATGATCATGCAAAGAAATATAGGTACAATGTCTCAAAGGCTCTCTTTGAGTGCAAGATGACAGAAGAGATCCAATAGAGACCCATGTGCTCAATATGGTTGTGCATATGGAACATCCACAGAAACAAGGATTCTCTTTGAGTCAATAATTGGCCACATATATGATTCTACAATTGTTTCCTGAATCATATAGCCAGTTTATCAAGTGTTATTACTTGAGTAACATGGCCAGACCCCTGTCAGAATTGCTTGGTATGTTGATAAATGTCAAAGAATGAATGAAAAAGGACAAATCCATGATTTTTATTAGTGGAGTGGAGTCCGAGGATGAAAGCAAAGCTAAGAAGAGTTTTGAGGCCAAGCCAAAGTCAAAGTCTTCAGCACTCCTGATAAGGAGAAAGAAAAGTACAAGAGAAATTTTTCCATTATACTTAAAGGAATTCAGGAAGTGAAGTTGGTGATAGATATTTCCAATTCAGGTATATACATTATTGAGATAAATTTCTCTACTTCTTCATCTTGGGTACTATATACTAGATGCGGATCTCACATATTTTCTAATATGCATGATCTAAAAATAAGCAAGCATTTACAAAAGGGTGAGGTTGAATTGCAAGCCATAAATGGAGCAAGAGTTTCTACCACTACAGTTGGAACCTATAATTTATCTCTGCCACAAGGCTTATAATAGAATTAAAGAACTACTTATTTTACTTACCATAAATAGAAATATTATTTCTGTATCTAATATGGACAATGATGGATATGAATTTCATACAAAGAATGGTCAATGTTCTATTTCAAACGATGAGATCTTTTATGGCAGTGCCCTGATTTCTTATGGTCTTTATTTGCTAGATCTAAAGGAAAATGTTTATAATGTAAATACCAAAAGATTAAAACTCAATAACCCAAAGAAAACATATCTTTTCCATTTTCATCTAGGGAACATGAATGAGAAACATGTTTCTAGACTCCATAAAGATGTTTTTCTAGACTCTTTTTATTTTAAATCAAAAGAGACATGTGAGTCTTGTTAGTTGGGTGAGATGACAAAGACTCCCTTCACGAGAAACATTGAACGGCTAGTGATCTATTAAGACTCGTGCATACTGATGTATGTGGCCCTTTTCGAAAAAATTCTAGAGGTGGTTATCTTACTTTGACTTCAATAAGTATGGTTATGTTTGACTTAATGAAACATAAGTCAGAAACTCTTGGTAAGTTCAAGGATTTCATGAATGAAGTACAAAACTAACTTGATAAAAGTATTAAGGCACTACATTCTGATCGAGGCGGAGAATACTTAAGGCAAGAGTTTGAGGACCTTCTATGATACCATGGTATCATATCACAATTGGACTCCAGTTGGAACACCACAACATAAGTGTAATAACCTCAATTTTACTTTTGTTTTATTTGGTCGAAATAAAATTATTTGAAAAGAAAGGACATACTAAAAATACAGTGTGCACTGTTTTAAAAGAATGATTTTTTTTGCAAAATACCCTTTGGTATGATTTTCCTGGGATCTTATTATTTTTTTATTCCAATAATGGATAAAAGGAAAAGGGAAAGAAGAAAAATACCATAATAATAATAATGCAAAAGAAAGTAGATAGTAAATGTATGTGCTTAAGAGAATAATGTGGAATCCTCTAGAACATGGCATGGATGACCATAATTAATAGGTTTTTGGTTTCACATGCTTGATAATAGAAATAATAGTCAAGATAAGGAAAATAGATAAATTAAAAAGAGAATGCTAGAAATTTGGAGTAAAAGACATTCCATAACATCATGGTAATTATTTTGAATAAAAGTTTGAAAGGAACATGTTTTGTGTAAGATATCCCCATAAAGACCCACAAATTGGATCTAGGTGGGAGAAATAATAATGAGCTCTCATAAGTGGTTTAAGAAATATATATAAGAGAAAAAGGGAGAGAATAATCTAGAATGCATAATGAAACATGGTGCCATATATGGATGCAATTTCTTGATTTTGTTTTTCCAAGTTTTAACAAAAGAGGAGTGCTTCATTTGTGACCTTTGGATTTATAGAACATAAGCTAAGGAAAGTAACAAGGAGCCTTATAGTCAGGTATGTGACAATGAACAAAGATGTGGGAAAGTAATTAAGAGAAGAAAAGGGAATTGACCAGTGTGCATGACTAAACATGGGGATGCAACCCGAAGAGGCATACATAAAAGGGAGGGTTCTATGAGTTTAACATGTATATATAGAGAGATGTGGGTAATCTATCTTCTCACAAAATCCCTCATCATCTACAGATGTTGAAGCACTACTCTCCGCGGACGGATGATCGAGAGAACCCCCTCTCGATTGCACTTAACACCTTCAAACAATAGTGGATTGAAGCATTGCCCCCCTTGATACTTTAGCTAGGATTGATGGCTAGATCTCCCGTGTATATTCAGATATACTGCCCTCGCCCTCACACATGCCTTGGGTCGATGTTGCTTCACTGCCAAGGAAGAATCATCACACTGCAAACCCTTCTCGTTCTCGGCTCTGGTTCCCGCCACCCAAGATCTCTCAACCTAACCTGCAACCCTATCGTGTGCGGCAGGGGGTGGCGGAGGGGTAGGCACCCTCGCGTGGTTCTCCCACAACCTGAAGAGGTGCCTGATCACGGTTGGAACTCATCATGGAAGCAGTAACAAAACCTTCTGAGGAGGAAGATGACCTAGGTCAAGTTGGACCCAAAACACCCTTCTAGCACGTAAAGGAACAACCAACAACGTAGGGGTATATTGGACAATTCATTTTAAATTGAACCAACCCATGAGGTACGTGCATAAGGAGTATGTTTCCTACCTGGAACTACTCTATTGGTCCATTCATGTTTATATGCAAATATCATAACTAATTATAGGAAACTCAGACTGGAATGAATTATATATGAAAATTCATCAAGAGAACGAAGGGAATCTAATAAAAATATAATTAGGACCTATATTTGATTCTAATCCAAAAAGTACATAAAGTTGACATCTTTAGTATGAATTAAGACCCTAATTTCTAAGTATTGATGATTCTAATGGACCCAACTGATGTTGATATTCAAAGATGGACCTTTTATGAACAAAAGAACACCTTGGACCCATATGAACTCAATAATCCAAGATTTGATGAGTTAGGGTTTCATTGTGACTAATAGTAAATTTAATGAGGAAGATTAGGGTTTGTCAACCCAAAGAACATAAAAGTGTAAATTACATATTCCTTAATCTTGCTAGCCTTGACATGAATTAAAAAGAATAAAAGTTGGGACTTTTTCATAAGAAGACATCTTTTTGAAAGAAATCATGCACATGACATCAAAACTAGGGTTTTTTTAGACCAAAAGAGCATTAAAGATGATATTTGGGTTTATGAAGATTATAACTTGATGAAACACTAAGATTGTCTTAAAAACCAAACTTGGAACCCAAATTAGTCCTAATAGTAGATTTTGGAATCAAATAGTGACACTTGGGTGTTATACTCTAACTTTCAGGTTGAATGCCTTGGTTGCTTGTGGTTGTCACTGGTTATTCATTTTGGACATCAAGTGCTTGTGACATAGGTATGTGGTTATTCCTATGAGTAATCGATTTAGTTTCACGTGGTTTTCTCAGGTATCTCTGTATGGTTTACAAATATATGACTGTTGGATGAACTTTACTTCCTTGCAAACTATAAAGTGACTATGGTTATAACATTATATATGGACATTACTAGCTCATTTCTAGGACACCTATGGATCTATGAAAAGGCCATCCGACTGAATAGGGGAAGGCACAAATTAGTACCAGCCTGAATAGGGGGTGCATGAGAAGAAACCACCCTCCTGAAAAAGGGGAGACATGATAAAGTCATCTGCCTGAATAGGGGAATATTGTAGTATGATGCCTTGAGGGGTTATGATAGAGGGTGGAGACACCTATATTGGGTAGTCATGATGAAAACATTAATTTTATTTGTTAAAAATAATTGTTGAATTATGTTGTTACCGTTGCTTGTAAAGTTTGGTTTCCCCCACATACCAGTATAACCTGTTATACTGACCAACAATTTGTTTGTCGGTGCTTTAGGTTAATTTATTTCAAGTTGGAAACTGGACAAACAATGAAAAATACGTTGAAAGTGAATCATACAGTCTAAAATTAGGAGAATATAGCAAGTTGGTACAAATTTTGGGTAAAGTCCTAGAATCCTATATTTTGTAAACTTGCATGAAAATAATTTTTATCCTATATCAAACTTAGTTAGTTTAGTAGAATTTATTAATTATTTTTTATTATGTGCAAAACCATTTGATCCTATTTTTGGGATAATGGATCTAGGTTCTAGGCCTTCCTTAATTGTGGGTTGTCAGGGAATGGATCGTTACAATAATAGTGTATCAAGAAAAAGGAACCACACATTGTTAGATATGGTGCGATCAATGATGAGTTTAGTTGATCTTCCAAATTTCTTCTGTTGTTATGCTCTAGAAACGACAATGTTTTCAATAAACCATGTACCATCTAAATTGGTTCAAAAGAAACCATATGAGATTTGGTATGGGAAGTATCCCAATATTTATAAAGATTTAGGGTTGTGAAGCTTATGTGAGAAAGCAATTTCTCAAAAAGCTTGGATCCAAATTGGATAAATGTTATTTTGTTGGATATTCTAGTGAAACCAAAGGATACTACTTTTATACTCCATATGACAACAAAGTGTTTGTTGCCAGGGATGATGTATTCCTAGAAAAGGAATTCATTTCCAAAGGAATCAAGGGGAGAAAAGTAGAACTAGAAGAAGTTCAAGACAAACAAGAAAACATTGATACTACTAGAGGTACCAGAGGAACATAGAGAGTCACAAACCATTGTGGAATCTCTAATTCATCATTTAACACAAGAACCACACAGATCTAGTTGGACACACCTTGATCCAGATACATTTGGTTATCTTCTGGCTCAAGAAGACGATGAGTCGATCATTGATGATGAGGCAAGAACCTACCTAGAAGCTATTTAGGGACCATAATATGATAAATGTCTTGTAACCATGAGATATGAGATGGAATCCATGTACACCAACAAGGAAAGGACCTTGGTGGATCAACCTAAAGGGGTAAATCCCATAGGGTGCAAGTGGGTCTTAAAGAAAAAGATTGACATGGATGATAATGTACAAACTTACAAAGGTTGATTGGTTACAAATGGTTTCAGACAAGTTCAAGGTGTTGACTAAGACAAAGCCTTTCTCTAGTTTCCATGGATAATATCATGATCATCCTTGCCATTGCACCTTATTATTACTAAGAGAATTGGCGGATGGATGTGAAAGCCACATTCCTTAATGGAAATAATCTTGAGGATGCATACATGATACAACCCTAGGGTTTTATAAACCTAGAGTGTTACACCCACATCCCATGATAATCTCTAATTTTGAAATTAGGGAATAAGTTGAGAATTAAACATAATACAAAGATCACCTTAACTTTTTCCCCTTCAATTTCAATATTTCAAACTCTTTGTTTACTAACATTCAATAACATAAACAACTTTACAAGGGAAAATAAACTTGAGTACTCTAATCTCATATCAACAATAAATATACATATCTGGACATTCATTCTATTTCTCATGCTTCCAAGTACATATGACATGATAATCAGATACATTCTCTATTATTAAGGAATCAAAGTGAATCATCATTTACAACTCTCTCACTACTCTACAAGGACCTAGAGTGATAGAGACCTACTAAATTCAACTAATCTAATACTTTACTCTCATGGAAGATCTACTATGGCATTTACATTCTTCAAATCCACATAATTTTCCTAAAAATTTTGATTTGAGGGGTGAGTTTACTCGCTTAGTGAATGAGTACTTCAAAGAAATAGTATAAAGCACTTAAACATTCAAGATACATTATTGAGAAAGTGAATTTAAAGTAAAATCGTAATGAATTATAGAGGAACTAATCATTCACATGCATGTATATATATGATAGGAAACTCTAGACATCCAAAAATAGTAAATCAATATCTCAACATACTTGATTATTCACATAGGGGACTAGTAATTCCAAAACATACAAATGGATAGTTATTGCATATGAACACAAATAATATATGAATAATTACACACACTTGATTAATCTCTAATTCATCTCATTTCCATAAACCCGCATGAGGTGTACCACAACATGCAAAAGCATCACAGTAAGATACGACCTCACTGTACAAGGCTTAAAAGCATGCCTAGGTTCCTGAGCCTATCTCTCGAGTAACATGCCATCTGCAGTAGGTCCCACCACGTCTGGTTCTCAGAAGCTAATTGGACCAGTCAAATATCTCAACTCCTCCTCTCAACCTGGGTACTCAGGCGAGGAGTTAAAGCCCTCTGGCTTGCTATGCAAAAGAGGACCTACTGAAGATGTCCACTGATCACCACAACACATAACTCAGGTACCACTGAAATCCCTGGTTGGTGTTGGATACCAATCATTTAAGGGCTCTTCCCTCATTGGCCTATACTCTCACACCTCATTCGTGCACTTCGGCTTACCTCAACCTACGTGAGACCTCCAGACGAGATGCATGTTTCCTCCCCACAACACATGCCTCTTGTGAGGATTCTATAGTTTTCAAGGCATCGAAATGTCTAATTAACTCTATAAGTTGAAGGTTAAAACATCACATTAACATTTCTTAGTTTAGCTTTGTAAATAGTTCATATCATATATCGTTTGTAATATGTACCACAAACTGAACTACTAGACATCACCACATCTCACATTGAGAAACACTAATATGAAAATACTTGATTGTCTAAATTCTCTATCCTTAGGGTTCACTTTTCCTCATTCACATATCACATTACTCACATAAGTATTTAATACATCATAAACTTTTATTGAATAAAGACTACTTTCAATAGTTCACATAAAGCTAAACATATATATGAAACTATGGAATAAATTGAACTAGGGTTTCCACACCAATTACTAAAACATCATGCATTAAGAACAACCTTGAATAAATGAATTTATAATGATAAAATAATGACATAATTCAAATTTCATGATGTTTATTTTCAAACTTCCAATTTCTATTCATCTGGGGTTTCACTCACTTTACTGAGATATTAAGAAAATATTGATAAAATGAAATAAAATCCAAGATAGTCTTTGACATATCTGTATTACACATTCATAATAAATAGTCATTATAACAAGGAGATTCAAATAAGAAAACTTCTTTATTCAATTATACATCAATTTCATACATACGTGAAACCCTAGATTTTAATATATTCTTATAACCTCTGCAATAACTTTAGGTATTCTCTTTTATATGATTTGTGTCCATTTCTAATATGAATTTATCATACTAAATTCATCAAAATATATAAATAATTCATTTCATATCACAACAGAGAAGTAATCCATTTTAGTAGAATTTTCTCCCATTAAAATATGACTATAAATCATTTACTAAATAGGCCTAAACTCCTCAAAAATTTATGAAACTTTAGTAAGATATATAACACATAATTTTAGATCTCTAGTAAAATTTCCATATCATTTTGATATAGAAATAAATAATTAAAAATAAAACATTACACTTTTGTACTGTAGTCAGAATGCATGGTTGGCTGAGTTTATCCTAAGGAAACTTGACCGACCAGTAGGTCCATCATACATCCAAAAATTCTTATATTTTCAAGAGAACTTATCTTTGAGTTATAAAAACTATGTATAAACTTCAAATAAATTAGAGTTATATAAAAATATGAAAAATCATTTAATTCATTGTTATACTTATCAAATTTCATATTCATGTACTATCAAAACCCTAATTTTGGCCGACTAGGATTTACACTCTTCAAACCCTAATACTTCAAATTAGAAGAATGCTTAGTGTTTCTCATTACATTTAAAACATCATAAATGAGATACCATCATTAATCAGGTTTAAAAAATTATCAACCTAATTAATCATATAATCATCCCGGTAAATCCTAATTTACCAATTAAGCTTAGTCATGCTCATAACAATTCTTTCGTCATTAAAAAGGTTTTCTAACTGAAACATAAATATACAAGAGAAGTGCATTCAAGGTTTCCTTTAAACTTCTGAAATCTTATTCATCACTATATTCTTAGATTTCATATTTGAATATTGTTTTCAACGTTGAGACCTTTATTTCTCTTTTATCACCACAAATTTGATACATGGCTTCTCAATGACAAAAAAAGAATTTTCTATGTCATAATCAATGATACGAAAGAGAAAGAGAAAGAGAAATAAACAATTTTCAATCTTTTTATACTCTTGAGGTGTTACCTCAACATTGATTATCTGATCCAACTATCTCAATTTATTCAATTCAATCCATACTATTTTTTCATACCACATCAAAGTTACTGAAAAGAGTTCACCTTGTTGTTTTGAATTTTACTATTATGCTACTTTAAATAGAAATGCACTCATAATCTACATAACTAGATTTAACAATAATTGTATAAAACTAAGTTGATTTACTAGTAAGAATGATTAAAACCATAACACTCATTTCAACTTAATTATTGCTCACACATGTAAAAATGAAATCATATGTAAAATAATTTTGTATCCCTTGATATATCTTGAACAAATTATACTTTCTAAATACAAATTTAAGTATTAGTGAAAGCCATTTGTTTTCTCTGATTTTTCTTCTTATTCATTACTACTTGCTTCTTCTTACTTATCCTTATCATTTTGATCATATAGAATAAATATCCCTAACACTGAAACATTCAAACTAAGAATAGATTATTTATCATTCTTGCTATCACTACAAGAATTTTATTTAGATTACACTTTGCTCATTTTGCACTTCTACTTTTATTCAATTCACACCTCTTACATTTCAAATCTATTTCTTATCCTTGATTCTTAGGCATATACATGTTGTTCATCTATCTTTGTCATCTACTACCTTTAAACTCTTGATTACTATTACTTCTAGTTTCTTCTCATATTATTGATCTCAGGGTTTTATTTTGTAAAGATGTCAGTACTTTAATTCAAAGAACTAGTGCCATTCCTTGAACTACTACATATCTAGACATTCTAAGATGTGATCCTTGTCAATAACATGATCTTGTTGTGGCATGATTTTACTCCCTTATTTCAATATGAAAACTTCAGCTCTCTTGAGGTTTAGTAAAGTCTCCCTTATATTTACCACTTGAATTTCCTTTCTCATACTTGGCCATTCAAATAGATTGCATTCTTAATTTACCCTGCTAGGATTTCATCATCATATTATGTGTTTTTAATACATTCCATAGATGTCTCTAGCATGGTGATTATGTACCATATAGAACTCATTTTGTTATCACTTCATTCCCACATTGATCTCATTAAGGAAGATGTAAAAGAGAAGATGATTTTGAGATTTAGAATTCTTGTCTTCCAACATTCACTTAACACATTTGTTGTATATTGGTTTAATTCAATTATCAACAAGGATACTTGACTAATTAGCACTTTCTTGAATCTCACAACCTCTCTATTTCATAACCTATATTACTCCATTATGTTTCAAACCCTTCTTTTATTTCCATCATCCTCTTACTGTATGATACTCTTCCACACGTCATATTCTACTTATCTCTTCTGATCATGTTGCTCATTGTATATAATTATGTATTCCATGTTGCATATATTTCTTTTTATACTTTTACTAATGTGAACTTCAAATTTTATAACAATATTCTCTCTACTAGTTTCATCTTATGTTTAATACATTACATGTCCTTTCCTTCAAATCAAATAGCTCACACAGGGGTCAACCAGAGTTTCTCTTTCAATCAAACTTTTCTATTCTGAATATAATCTACCTTTGTATGACTTGTTCATTGTTTAGATACACTTTTATTCTTCATTTGAAAACTAGTTCCATTTCATCACTAGGAACTTATTGAGTATATCTTAGGTAAACTAGGTTGTTACTTATAGAGACTTTGAATGAAAAGATAGTAAGGATGAATGCATGAGAGTTCATAATATAATAACACAATCTATGATTTCTATTGTATCATGTAACCCTCTTCCCTTTATCAAACTCATAATGTCCAACATTTCTATTTGTTTCACATGAGTTTCTTATCCTAGTCCTATTGTTTATATGTTCATCTACTTTTCACTTTAATTCTTCTAAAGACTCTTCACTTCTATGTACTTATTGTATACTTAACTCTTTCTCCTATTTTCCCTTTGTTTTGGAGTACATAAATGCATTTTACTCGATTATATGATCCATTCCTCATAATTGATTATTTCTATCATGGATTCTATGTAATATTGATCACTAAGCTTTATTCCCCACACTATGTTATTTTCCTTTGATTCATTTCTATTATATATATTTAGTTGACATACTTTACTATCATGAGGCCTTTCACACCTGATCTGTAACATCCCTGACCTGGGTTATGAGTCAACCCTAGGTGTTTTGCCTAAATATGTAATTAAATCCTTGAGATTAACTCTGAGCATGTAATTAAGTTTCTCAAAAACGTATATTTCAAGTATTTGCTCCTTTTATTTAAAGTTGTAGCATTGTTTTGATATACAGGGACCTATGTGCAATTCACCCAGTTAAAAGGGTTAGCTTGCAATTTGCACATGTTGAGATGTTCCTATGATGTTGAGACATCATGAGAATCTTTTTGGTAAAGTTTGAGGGATTTCCCAAGCTAGGGCACCAAGGTGCAGCTGTGGAAGCAGTCCCGGTGCTTGAAACCCTAGTTTGGGGTTAAATGCAATTTACCCAAATTAAGGGATACAAATTGTGAAATATGTCATCTAATGTATCTTTTTAGACTCTTGCCATCATTAAGAGAAGAAATGATGAGGAAGTCACCTCAATTGAATTATCAAGTTATGAGATATGCCTTGTGATTGAATAATTAGGGTATATGTGTAATATCTCTTTATGTATGTACCTCATTTTTAGCTTGCTCTCCTTTACCTTCTTTTCATAATACCTTAAGAGAAGTTTGTCCTTAGAATAAAGAGGAAGGGACGATCAAGTAAAGAAGGAAGGACCTAGTTGGAATTATGGACAACTTATGAATTAATGTTGAAAATCCTACCCCATGTATATAAGCCCTCCTTCCCTTAGTTGCAAGGGAACTTACCCTTCGTTCCCTTATTGTTTCATTTCACCAAAGACGACCAAGGACTGCCTTGGAGCTAAGGAGGACGACCAAGGGGTGCAAGGTAGGTTTAAACCCCTCTTCTTGCCTAATTCCATGGTTAAAACTCGAATTCAAGGTCATCTTCATGGCTAACTCTTGAAACCCTACCTTTCTAGCCGTCTCTTTTCATCCTTCCTTGGAGTTTTCACCTTGGCCAACCTGTAAGAACTCAAGGAAGCCATTAGAGCTTGGATCTTGAAAGCTTGGAGCTCAAGAAGCAAGCTTTAGGCGGGTTTTATAACTCTAAACCCATGCTTTACTATGTGCATCTTTATATGCGTTTTGATGATAGCTCTTAGTGTTTCCCTACTTTTCCCTGCTATTTTGCAAGCAAATCCATGGGATATTCGTACTGTTCTTGAGCTAGGAGATGAAGTCGTGATTTCCAAGAAAAACCCACCGCTTTTCACTTCCTTAAACGGTCCCACCAGTTTGCTCTCTCGGTCTCAAGACCGCGAGGTGAGCAAACGGTCTTGAGACCGTGACAGGGCAAACGGTCTCCAAGACCGTTTGTCCCCGTTGACCGAGCATGGACCGTATAAGATTACTGTTCAAAATAATGTTAATTAACAACTCACCAAGTTTGATGGTCTAATTCCAAACGGGCTAAGAGTTGAAGGGTGAATACTAGGGCTAACCCTAGATAAAATCAGTACTGAAATTATGGTGACCTAATTAGGGTTTTTAGGGTTGATTGACCTAAATGGTCTCAAGACCGTTTAGGGGTCACCCAAATGGTCTCAAGACCGCGAGGGCAATCAACCATGACCGTTTGGAGGTCTGGGGTCAAGATTAGTTGACCAATTGAAGGTACAATTACACCAAATTACATTGCAATAAAATATTGACATGATCATCAACTCAATGGGTCAGACCTTGACGAATTTGCACTAGAATCCAAAATTGGATGGGCAAACGGTCTTAAGACCGTTTGGAACTCATCCAAACGGTTTCAAGACCGAGAGGACAATCACCCAAGACCGTTTGAAGGTCTAGGGTTAAGTATTTTGACCAATTGAGGACCCAATTGCAAATAAGTTATTAATTGATTAAAATACTGATTTAGTGACCCAATCATGGTTCAATCTCTATCAAATCACCTTAGATTTTAATGAAATCTTGGGAAAACGGTCTCAAGACCATGTGGGGTCCACCCACATGACCTCACGACCGTTTGGGCCAAGTTTGGGCCCAATTGGAGCTCAATTGAAGGGTTCAACCTTGTGTTGACGCACATTGTTGAGTGTTGATGGGTGAACATTGATAGACCCTAATTGAATCGACTTCAACCCTAATTGGTCAACCATTAAGGGTCAATTGAATGACCAAGTGGTCAAGCATAATCTAAGTTAACCCAATCCATAAGTGGTCAACATGGCTCTGACCTTTTGAGGGCTTCAACATGAGTTGACATTATTGGTTGTATCTTTGAATCTTGTTGATGGTCCAAGAGGTTGAGACCATGTGAGCTCGCGGTCTCAAGGTCGTGAGGAGGCTCGTGGTATCAAGGTCGTGAGGAGGCTCGCGGTCTCAAGGTCGTGAGAGGGCTCACCGTCTCAAGACCGTGAGGGGGCTCACGGTCTCAAGACCGCGAAGGGCCTTGCGGTCCTGAGGTCAAGATGGGCAAACGGTCAACATCTCTTCGCGGTCTCAACTTCAATTTGATCTCTGCGGTCTTGAACCACTTGAAGAGGCTCGCGGTCTTGAAGCCTAAGGAGGCTCGCGGTCTTGAAGATAGAAGAGGGCTCGCGGTCTTGGAAAGTCAAAGTGGGCAAATGGTCAACACTTTCAAACGATCTCAATTCGATTGAAGGTTGATAATTGAAATCAATCAATGTGATTCAAGGTTGACTTCATTCAATCAATTGATGATATAAATGGTCCAATGTTGCCCTAATCGAACCCTAATGACAACCTAGGATATTAGGGGGTTAATTGACTAAGGTTTGGATCATGATGATGATCAATGGGGTGAATTACCAAAATACCCCTGAAGGGCCAATTGAGTTATATCTTGCTCAATTCAAACCCTAATCACATGATAATGATGTTTTAGCCATGTTAGCCTATGATGACTTAATCCGACCTGATATAGGGTGATGTTGACATCACCTAACCTTATGATGAGAGAGAAAGTACTTCTAGAGAGATAAAGTACTTCTAGAGAGAGAAAGTACCCTTTTTAAGTGGAAACTCAATTGAAGCATCCCCAATACACATAAATGAGCATAATTAGGGTATGATCCACCTGTGTGAGATCATAGAAACCCTAATTATGATAAATGATGAACTTTTAACTAAACTAAGATCATCAATGAAGATGTTACTCATACATGATGATGTTATGAGTTGAATTCACCTTAATGTGAATAGTAAACCCTAATTCAAGGGTGATGACATGTAATGAGAATAGTAAACCCTAATTCAAGGGTAATGGCAGGCTTTTGAATATTAAACTCTATTTGATAAGAATTAGAGATTTAAACTCTTATGACAAGAGTAGGAAGGATATTCCTCATTTTTGTATTACCTTTATCAGTTGTATTAACCATGCAGGTTCTGATATGAAGGTAATCATATCCAAGTATGGATGATGATGTTATATTCATTGAAGGCATGTTGTTAGCCTTATGAATAAGTAAAGTAATCTGATGTCTTGTCAGTGGCATCCTATACTGATAATGGGTTGTGAGAGCCATGAATACCATCAAAGTCATGCCTTAGAAATGACTTGAGATGAGGATAATGAGAAATGATGACTGATATGAGTTAGGCCTGTTACATTTAGTATTCTTCTTTTATAACTGCTATGCTACTGTTATTGTTTGAAGAACAATGTATGCTGTTAAAGAATACTAAATGTACCTAACTAATCAAGTATAATGTAGAGCCCTGATCATAGATCCATCATTGTCAGAGATTAAGTGATGTTGAAACAGGTATTCCTCAGGGAACTCCTGGAGCACATACTTTTGAGTATGTGGGGTACATGGATGTGTAGAACCTTACATCCTAGTGTAGGAAAGTGATGTAGATGTGGAATCCATCCATCCTTCACTATATTTTCATACCGTATCAGTGGTAGGTAAACATGAAACCTCCTGATGACGAAGAAAGCACAGATATCCGTATCAGTGGTAGGTAAATATGAAACCTCCTGATGACGAAGAGAGTACAGAACGCCACTGTGACTCTAGAATAGCGAAGGACCAGTTTACCCTGGTGAGCTATATTAAGTAGAGACACGAGATTTCCTACAAGTGATCCTCTTACTGACTGAGGAAGGTGAAGGTCATGAGAATCCGGCTCTCTTAATGACCTATGTATGATACTGATGCGGCTTCTCAGCGATCAGTTGGAGTATGAGTGGTAAGCCTCATCTCCACAGGGCATAATGTTGTTTGTAAAACATAATCAACCATGTAGTATAACTTGTTAGAAATGACCCCAAGTTAGTTGATTGATGTTACCTTACAATAATGTTTATATTCTCCACATCTCCTAAATTATAGAGATCTTGTTATACCTGCAACTGTTTTAGAATGCTTTGAAGGCTTTACTGTTTAAGATATTCTTTGATGTTATAATAAAGCTTCTGGCGAAGAGTTATAACTCTCGCTGGGACAATTATGTATAATTGTCTCACCCCGTAGGCTTCAACTTTTTAGGTGGATGTCGGAGACGAAGGAACCAGCCTACAGGTGATCAGTCTCAGCTGCAGCATCAGGGGCAACAGTAATCTCAGGTGGAGATTGTCCTGCCATATGGTGTAGTTAGAGTCAGTCCTATGTGTCCTCTGTACTCTCAGGTCTTGGAGTCTTTTGTATAGTGATCTTGAGATTTTGTATCTTGATGTATATAATTACTCAAGAAGTAATTATCCTGAGATGTAAATAGTTTACCTCACTTTATGAAAGAAGCTTTTATGGATTCAAGCTCTTGTCATGAAAAGTTTTAATTTCCCATGATTTTTTCCTTCCGCTAATTACCGATTCGCTTCCGCTAAGTTTTAATCGTGTTTATATCATGGTTTGGAGATCAAAGCCCACATGATCCATCACTTGTATGTTATTTAATATTCATAACACATTATTTTTTATTCTTTACTTTCATCTATTTCAAATCGAATGCAATGTTTCAATTAGTTATTTGATTTAGTTCTCATTATCCATTCTTTATTCATGCATATGAATAATTACATACATTTGATTAATCTCTTATTCATCTTATTATGCCCTGAACACACATGAGGTGTACCACAACATGTGAAAGCATCAAAACAAGATATGATCTCACTTTACAAGGCTTAGAAGCATGCTTGGGTTACTAAGTCTATCTCTAGAGTAAAACCTCATTTGTAGTGAGCCCTGCCACATCTAGCTCTCATTTGCTAATGGGAGCAGCCAGATATCTTGACTCCTCCTCTCAACTTGGGTACTCAGGCGGGAAGTAAAAGCCCTCAGGATTATTGTGAGCCTATGGACCTACTGAAGATGTCCACTAATCGCCACAACTCGTATCTCAGGTACCACCAACATTCCCAGTTGGTGTTAGATACCAATCATTTAAGGATTCTGCCCTCACTGGCCTAGACCCCCGCACTCCACTGGTGCGCTTCAACTTACCTCAACTTACGCGAGACCTCTAGTCTGGAAGCACATTTCCTCCCCACAGTGTGTGCCTCATGTGAGGATTCTACAGTGTTCATGGAATCTAAATGTCTAATTCACTCTTTAATTACATAGTTCAAACATCACATCAACATTTCTTAGTTTTTCTTTAAACACAGAGTATATCATATATCATCTGTAATATGTACCAATTACTAAACTATTAAGCATCACCACATCTCATGTTGAGAAACATGGATATGAAAATACTTGATTCATTGAATACCTTATCCTTGGGGTTTCCTTTTCCTCATTCACATATCACATTATGGACATAAGGATTTAATACGTAATAAACGTTCATTGAATAAAGACTCCCTTCAATAGTTCACATATAACCAAACATCAATATGAAATAATGACATGAATTGAACTAGGGTTTCCAAACCAATTACTAAAATATCATGCATAAGGAATAACCATGAGTAAATGAATTTATAATGATGAAAGAATCACATCCGTTAAATTTCATGATTTTTATTCTCAAACTTCCAATTTTCCATTCATCTAGGATTTCACCCGCATTACTAAGATATCAAAAAAATATCGATAACATGAAATGAAATTCAAGATAATATCTGACATTTATGTACTACAAATTCATAATAAACAATCATTATAACAAAGATATTTAAATAGGTAAACTTTTTTATTCAATTATACATCAATTTTAGACATAACCGAAAACCCTAAATTTGATAATATTCTTATAATTTATGCAATAACTTTATGAATTCTCTTTTGTATTATTTGCATTTATTTCTAATATGATTTTATCATCTGAAATTCATCATAATAGAGAAATAATCTATTTGATATCATCTCCCAAAAGCAAGAAGTGAAAGGCAATTTAGGGTTTGTAGTCACATACAAAGGAATTGAAGATTTTTTTTCTGAGGATTTAATATAATTTCATGCAATCTACTATTTTAAGGAAGTAAACACTAACCCTAATCTATGTAAACACCTTAAAAACATAGCCCACATCTAAAAATCTCAAACTCATATCAAAACCCTATTACATCACTGTTTTCTTCTTCCTTTCAACTCAGAAACCCTAGGAATGGAGATTTATGGAGAAAGAGTGAAAATAGGGAGAGATTTAATATTATTTTGAATCAAATCAGAGGAGCAAGAATCTTAATATGTTATATAAGATACAAAATGAAAGACTATGAAAAGAAGCTAAACTTACTTGATTTCATCATTTCTCAGATGGTGAAACCCTAGATCAACAATTCCACCACTTTCTCCTCTCAAACACTAACTCTCCCTCTTTGTTTTTCTGTAATTAATCACAAATTATGAGACATTCTAGTGTATTACGTTGATTATATAGATCAATAAAGATGCTTGGGTTAACTATAAATTGACCCTACTTATACTTTCTTTTATTTTAGCACAATGTTTGTTCATGAAAATATTACTGTAAATTGTCTTATACGTAGGTCTATACTACTCCAAAATTTATGAAAATTTAGCAATATGTCTGACATGTAATTTTAGAGCTCTAGTAAAACTTTTATTTCATTATAAACTATCTATAAATAAGTAAAAATCAAACACTCAATTGTTGTACTGAAGTCAGAATGCATGGTCGGTTGAGTTTATCCTGAGGAAAAGTCAACCGACCAACTTGTCCATAATACATCCAAAAAAATTATATTTTTCAAGATAACTTATCTTTGAGTTATAGAAAATATGTCCACATTTCAAATAAATCAGATTTATATAGAAAATGTGAAAAATCATATACTTTAGTGATATAATTATCAAATTCCATATTCATGTACTATCAAAACCCTAACTTCGGTCGACTAGGGTTTACACTCTTCAAACCCTAATTCTTAAAATTGAAGCATGCTTAGAGTTTCTCATTACATTTACAATATCATAAATACGATACCATAAATAATTAGTTTTAAGTGATGATCAACCTAATTAAGAATATAATCACCCATGTAAGCCCTAATTTACCAATTAAGCTCAGTTGTCGTCATAACACAAAGAATGCAAATAAAGTTTGTAAGGTACAAAAGTCAATCTATGGATTGAAGAAAGCATCTTGGAACTGGAATCTTCATTTTTAGGAAACAATCAAAGAGTTTACCTTTAGTCAAAATGAATATAAACCATGTGTTTACAAGAAGGTTAGTGGGAGCATGATTGTATTCCTCATATTGTATGTAGATGACATACTATTGATGGGGAATGACATTCCTTCTTTACGGATAGTAAAGACTTGGGTAGGAAATACATTCTCTATGAAGGACTTAGGCAAATCATCCTATATATTAGGAATCAAGATCTATAGAGATAGATATAGAAGGCTTCTCGGGCTAAGTCTGAGCACATACAATGAGAAAGTGTTGAAGAGGTTCAACATGGAGAAATCAAAGAGAGGAAACTTATTCATGCCGTACGATGTTAGTATCTTTAAATCTTAATGTCCTAATTCTTAATTGGAGCACATGAGTAAGATTTTGTATGTGTCTGCAATTGGTTTTATCATGTATGTAATGTTATGTACTCATCCTATTCTCTCATATTCCTTGAGCATGATGAGTTGATACCATTAGTATCATGGTGAAGCTTGTTGGACTTTCATAAAGAACATACTTATGTACTTGAGAAGAACTAAGGATCAGTTCCTTGTCTACGGTGGTGAGGAAGAGTTGGTGGTAAAGGATTACACTGATGCAAGCTTCCAAAATGAAAAGGTTGACTACCGGTCGCAGTCTAGATTTGTGTTTAGCCTAAACCACAGAGATGTATGATGGAAGAGTTCCAAGAAAGAGACAATTGATAATTCTACAATGGAGGCCGAGTATATTGTTGCATCCAATGCAACAAAGGAGGTTGTTTGGATCAAGAAGTTCATTTCTAAACTTGGGGTGGTTCCAAGCATCAATGCTACAATTGAGCTATATTGTGACAACAATGGAGCTATCGCACAAGTTAAGGAACCTAGATCACTTCAATGCTCTGAGAACATACTAAGGCAGTTCCATATCATATGAGAGATTATAAAGTAAGGAGATGTGATGGTTTGCTGAGTACCAACTCAAAAGCAATGTGGCTGACCCCTTGGCAAAAGCATTTCTGTGGAAGAAGCATGAAGATTGTGTTAGATTTCTTGGAATTAAGTTCATGGGTGATTGGCTATAAGTGCAAGTGTGAGTATGTTGATATATATGACTAGACAACCAATCTTATGATTATTGTAATGACATATCTTGTAAGAAGTTTGATTAATAATAAAGGAAATCTACCAATTTATTCTATTTATTCAGTTATGAGATAATGATGTAATATAATAAATGTCTAAAGAATGATGTTACTCAATGACATATGTCTTCAGATTGAGGAAATAATGAGATCATATGAATCTTAAGATATATATTTGGATGTTATTGTAGAAGGATAATAGACAACAATAACCCATACGGCTAGAGTGTGTTGATTGAGTACATAATCTCATTTAGTCATGATATGTGATATCAAGCTGAACACATATGTGCATGTTAGAGAATAATGTATCAAATAGACCCATCTTGAGACTGTTGCATGGAAACCATGATTGGTATTCAGAATCATTTCTCACAGTGATGGTGGTGATTGTGGTCTTTGACCTAAAGTCACTACACTCATCACATGTCATTCAATGTACTTTGACATAATCCATCATGACCTTGAATAAGGGTTGCCATAAAGGTGGTTCTCGGGTGCATTTTGACACACGGAGATGATTGTGAGTGATGTAGATGGAATGTGTTCCTCCAATAAGAGTATGATATTCTAGCCTCTTGATAATTGAGATTGAGAAATGTATGCCCATGCTTATGTGAGTCAATATGTGATATTATGCTTATATATATCTCATACAGCCTACTCTAACATGGATTGAATGTTGAAGAGGATGATGATTACATGCCTCAAGTTCAATCTAGATACCAAAGACAAAGGAAATGTACAATCACTATAACATAAATTATAGATTGTAGGCTGAATTTTTCTCCAAGTTTTTGATTACTTGGGTAGCAATGATGTCTTGCTAGATGCCACTCATTACTCGTGATGCCATGAATTGGTTTTGGACATTCACTTCCAATGTAACTTGGAACCTATAGGGTAACACACATAGGATACACCTAGAATAGAAGTTTATTGATGAATAATGTTTAAATTGATTACTAAAGTGTTGTGGTATTCAATTTAAACAACAGTGACTAAATATTGACTGATAGGTTGTGAAGTGACTGGTTTCAAGTGTTGAACCAATCGATTCAAGTGTTAGGTCAATTTGAACCAACATTGGCCTTCGTAACTCTGAAATGAGTGATTCAACAAGTGAACCGATCAGCTCAGATCTGTGAACTTACCATTTTGTTGATTAATATGATTGGATCAAGGATTGATGTTGAGGTGATGTTGTGCATTAACCAAATATTAAACAAAAATATAATTGCGAATAGGAAACATAGTGAAATGACTAGTTCAAGCTTTGAATTAATCTTCTCATGTGTGAACCGACGGCTTCACCAGTGATCTGAATGGTTCACCAGTGACCCGACTGGTTCATGGTTTGTAGGTTCAATAAATTTATGAAGTTCCATCCTTTTGACTCTCGTTCAGACTAGAACTTCTGATCCTGACCCTCCTATAAATATAGGAGTAGTAGAGGCTTTCTAGAGCAATAATAAGTTCTAAAAATTGTTGTCTTATCAAGGTTGTGGTAACATGTAAACCCAAGCAAGTTATACATGTAAAGGGGGGAACAACAAGGGAGAGATAATTGGGAGAGAAAGTCAATGCTAGCATGTTTATTACAAAGGACAACTCCTTCTTTTCCGTTCATCTATAACGACAAGAGTTCCCAGTGGTCCTCGTAGACTTCTTCAGAGGTAAGGAGTCTGTTGCCACCCTCTAGGAGGACTTAGTCAACAACCATCCATGGTGATCAACCAGGAGGCCATTGTTGACAATTGTCTAGGTGCAACTTGAAGAAAGGAGCACACTACAATAAGGGATAATTGTTGGACTTTCTCCTGGACCAGGTATAAACCTTACAACCCTCCTTCTCATTACATAGTAGTTGATACGGTCTACTACCAATGGGGAATATGGCAGTGAATTTTTATTTCTTCTACTGTCATATCTGATGCCATATTTTCCTACAATATCATACTCTAAGAGCATTGTCCTTTCCATCTCTTACAAGGAACTATTCTTCCTCTCTACAATCCCATTTTTTTAGGTTTATGGAGGGAGAAAAGTGGTACATGTATCCAGATTCTTCACAAATTTTTTCAAAAAAATCATTTTCAAACTATCCCCCATGGTCAATTTGAATAGAGATGATTTAAAAACAAGATTCATTTTCAATTTGTTTGAAAAAAGTAGAGAAAACATCAAGGGTATCACTGCGTGCAACCAAAAAGAAAGTCACAAGTAAAACAAGAAACAATATTGACATTCACCAAGCAATACTTTCTACCACAAAGTGTTTGAATTCTCATAGGTCCAAATAGATCAATATGAAGAAGCTCAAGAGCTCTATTGGTGCTCTGATCTCCTTTGTATTTTAAGGAGTACTTGGATTTCCTCACTTGTGTACAAGTTTGGTTTCCCTCATCCTTCTCAAAATCCAATTTAGGTAGTCCTTTGACCAATTCAATTTTTTTAACTTCTTCAATTTATGTGTATTAAATGACCTAGACTATGATGCCATAAAGATATATCATGCTTATCCACAACAAGACATTTACTACTGACAAGGAGTGGCTCAAGTGGTCTAGAATTGTGTTCCCTAACAAAAGGATCTCAGTTTAAATCCATGTTATTGCCTTGATCTACCACCCTCATGGGCATTAAACCTTTGCCACAAGCATGGAACAGGGGGAGAGAATGCCTCTTTCAATATCAACAAGGCATATACTAAGTGTAGGATTAAGATTAATAAGAACAAGTATTAAAATTACCATTTCTAGTTCCCTTATATATGACATTGCAAGTGAAGGAATCTAGAAGCAAGCATTCTACTATAAAAAGAACAAGATAACCATTATCAAAAAGTTGGCTAATAATAATTAAATCATAATGTAGGATATCCACAAGAAGTACATTCTTCATCCAAAGTGAATCACCTACATCACCTCCACCTACTACTTTACCTTTATCACTTCCCCCAAATGTCACTGATCCTCCTTTCCTCCTTATCAAAGTGTTGAAGTGTCCTTATCTCTAATCATGTGTCTGGAGAATCCACTATCAACAACCCTATCTTCTATTTCCTATAAGGAAAGGAAATTCCATTGACCAATTCAAACTTTGGGATGTAGAGTTAGCTTTGGGACCCATTACATGTTTAGGTTGATCTCCTTCCTCTAGTAAGAACAAAAAGTAGTATAATGGTCATCACACTTACAAGGAGCACAAACCATATCTGTCTTGGAGAAAGAAGACTCCCCATGGTGTATTGGCGACTCCTTACCCTATTTATTGCTCTTGATGTTTCCCTTTTGGCCTCCCTCATATCCCAAACCACGACTACCCACTTGTTGAGTAGACTATTCTAAGACTTCATCAAGAGATCTGTTCCCTTTGAGGAACTTTCGCAAGGAACATCTAAGCATGTGATTGTCATCACTAAGAGTAAAATGAAAGTCGAGCCTTTAAAGCCAATACAAAGGCAACTTCACTCCCGAAACTCAAAAAATTGGTGGGAGATATGATGCTTTTTTTGAATTATTGTATTGCTCAAGATTTTCAAATGGTGGTTCAGGACATGAGCTATGTTTTCTCATAGTTGTACCACATTTTTTTCCTTCCTAATGTCTAACCTTCCCTTTAATAGCATATTATTTTATTTTATATTATTTTATTTTCTTATATATGTATAACAAGATATCAAAAATAACTTTTCTTTACATCTGGTGAATCCAATTTCCTTGGTCTTATGATCAACAAGAAATAATAAACATATCACGATTTTAGGCAGGTATGAGCTTTGTTTGAAGGACAGATAGTTTTACGTGTAATATTGCACCCTTGCACGCTTTGCATATAGGTTGCTCATGCTTGCTAAAATCCCTTATTTTGACCATCAAATTTGTAAATTTTGACATCATATTGTAATTTATCAATCATGATTAGGTTGATATTAGGTTCTCACATTTCAAGACCCTATTTTCTATATATTGTAGAATAATAGACTATAGCACGGTACCGATCAAAGGTATTCCATACCCTCACGGTCATTCTGTAAGGAGTGGGATCCCATATGGATCCACTCCCTACTAAAAATAAAAGAGGGAAACATCCACCAACAAAAACTTTTTTCTCAAAAGGGGATGAAATCAAATTTATTTAATATGATCGCATCATAACACAAAGTAGAACTGGAATTGAAAGAAATATCTAACCATTACAAAGCTTCTAAACATACTAAACTTTCACCATATAGGGTGACATAAAGGAAACTAACTACATATGTAGAACTAGCTGAGGATCACCTAACAACTTCAAGCAAAGTCTCCCACAAAGACAGCTACACTTGTTGTGGTCCAAGTCCTCCTAGATATCCTTCTCCTTGTCCAACACTGGGGTTGGAAGCGTACCCCACAAAAGGAAAATAAAAGAGGATATCAGCAAAAAGCTGGTATGAGCACATGCTAAAAAGGAATTGAGCATTATATATTTTAAGAAAAAGGTACATCAAGTATAGAAGGCTTCACATACAAAGAGGTAAGAACTACCCAAACGGGCATAAAAGGAAATAATCATAAACAAATGATAAAAGGAATACTTTCCATAAAAAACAATAATAAAAGTGGTGCCACAAAAGCACTCATAAAGATTTTAGGCACAAAACCCATAACAACTTGCATGTAGGTGAGATAAACATAGCACTAGAACAACATAAGTAACAAAGGCAATGAAGCTACATAAACTTGAACCTGATAGAGATTGGCACATAACCAAACTCCCAAATATACATATAAAGTTGGGCCAAAACTCATAAATTTGAACCCCGGGTATGGGGCACATAACCACCATCCCAAAATAAACAATAAGGGCACATAACCCAAAACCAATGCAAATTATATTACTCTAGGGCTATTGAGTCACACAACATGGTTAATAGGAGGTAAGTAAAAGTATAGTTGGATTTACAAATTAATCACCACATAAGTGATCATCATTATCAACCACCTCAAAGTGGAAATATAACAACAAATTCAGTTCCATAATGAACAAGGCATAATAAAGATTCCAAAAGAAAGTCATGAAGATATTTTTTGTCACAAGATCAGTAACAAGTGGGGTACTTCACATGAATCATCATTTTCAAAAGGAAAAGATATGGTTTTTAGGTTGTTGTCCATAGGACAAAGAGAAATTCAATTTAGGTTATTGCTCAATAAAGAAAAATAGGAGATGCAAACATACCTCTCACGGAGTCTTAAAAAATCACTTTCCAAATCCTAAGCAAGATTAGAGTCCACTTGTCCTATTATAATAACCATATACATGTATTAGCATTATATGCATTCATTAAGAACTCAAAACCCTAAGTTTACTAACTTCTTCCACAAACCTTCAAATTAGACTCTGAAACTATTACCATTATTTTATTTAGAGTTTTTTTATTAAAATGACATATAATATTAAGTATTTTGAAGATATGGAGTTTTAGGGTTATTTTTAGTGATTTTTAGTTAATTAAATCATCATCAAAAACACATACTCGAAAAACTCAAAACTAGGTATTGAAATTATTTTTATTAGATAGACAATCTTTTTCTGAGTCTAGAACATATTTTAGATCTATTTTTGGATGTACAGTTTAAGAGTTATGAATTTTTGAATAACGACCAATCATATGGTGCCGTGTGTGCACCTCGTCCAATCAGAGAAAATGAGAGACAAAAGAGTGGGGTCGGGTCTGCTACTTGGCCCAATGGGGGACCAAGTATGTGGCCCACCCTTGCTGGCTACTCGCGTGATGCCCAGTCAAAGCTGGGTCAAGGAAAACAAAACAAATCAAATAGACTATTTTACCCACGCGCGAAAATGAAGCGAAGAAGAAACGAACGGATGGCAAAATGGTAAAATGAGGACGACTCGTCCCCTTTCCCTCACTCGCGTGCCATGGCTGCTAAAGCAAGCAACTAGTTGGGGGGGGAATTGGGCAAAATTGATATACAAGACCAAATTTGTCGTTTAGATATGCAAAAGATAGACAAGAAGATTCCTAACCTGATGGCATTGTCGATTTGCATGAAGACAGAGAGAAGAGGGAGGGAGAGGCACCGCAATGCTCTGGTCCTTCATCCACTGTTGGGGGGTCAAGACACTATGAAACTCAAAATCAATGGTTGCGTTGAGTGGTGAAGGCTATGGCGAAGTTTGGGTGCTAGTATTTATAGAGGAGGAGGTGTGGTTTTAGGTTTCGTGTATGTGGGGTGAGAAAAGGAGTTGCAGACGATTTGGAAAAGCCTGGATAATTGATGAAAATATGAAAAACTTGGGATAATGTTGTGCGAAATCTCGCAAGGAATCCAACGAGCCTAAGAACTCGTGATTTGATCAAGAAATGAGGGAGATAATGACAAATAAAAATCGAGCAAATGCATTTTTGTTTCCTTGTCTGAACCAAGGTAGAAGATGACCAGCAACCATTGGATCTAAGATCCATGGTCAGTGATCAGTGCAAATAAAGCCAAATCTCGCACATTAAATCCTTATCCAATTTGATTTCGACTATAATGACATATGCATTATTAAATGAATTTCTCTCTTCTTTTGAGGGATCAAAGAATTTCCAAAATTAACCAAAATTTATACCCTACTCGATTTTGATGTGTAGAATCCAAATATGGAATTAGTTTTTCCTTTTGGGGATTTTTAATATGTTAAATAATTCAAATACTAGTTTCACTTTCCTCCTTCATTAGTTGTGATAGGATTATCCAAATTTGATGAAACTTCACCCATAAGTCTTACTTAATATGTTGGATACAAATTTGCCATCAATTTCACATGGTGGAGTTATTTGTGTACTTATTCAATATTTTGAAGGTTCTACATACTTTTTCTTTCCTGATTTCATCTTTTAATCAAACTTTCTACAAATTGGATGAAAATTCACCCAAAAGAATATTTTATTATGAAGATTACAAATCTAAAATTATTTTCAACTTTTGGAGTCATTAAATATTTTATTTAATATTTTTAAGGAAAACATCCTTTTCTTTTCTAAATAAAATATATATGGTTATTATTATTCTAAATTGGTGAAACTTGGCCTCCAAGCCAAATCATATCCCAATAAAATGAATATGAGGTTATTATTATCCAAGAAGTTTTCCTTTTAACACATTATCCATTATTTCTATTATTTCTCTCATTAATAACACAATATCTCATTATTCATGTTTTATGCATTATCTTTGATTCCCTTTTTCTCTTCCTTGCACCCTAAGGCATAGGAATAAACTAGAACGAATCTACACCACCATTATCCCACATAAGATTATTTATTTCATATTTTGTGGAATCATAACTCATTATTCTCAATTATGGACACTTTGTCTTTTATGCACATATCCTATGTACCTTTTATTGATTTTATGATTAATTTATATTCTACATTTTAATGTGATTTATTCATGCATTAATACATTTAAGGTCACTAAAGAGCGTAATTTAAACCTTGTTTGGCTACTCCTTAAAGACTAAGGGTTTTATCCTCATAACCTTGTATTATGATTAAGTGATAGGTTTTAGTATGTTACAACATACCACCCCTTAAAGAGATTTTGTCCTCGAAATCTAAGCAACTATCTACCACCCCTTAAAAGATTCATCCCTATAAGCAAAAAAATACTATTGGTACAAAGGTAACTTCTTATGTATATATCATGCAAAAGGAAACATAACTTGAAAGTCTACTGTAGGACTAAGTGTTACCTTCAACTTGAGCATCATCATGGACTTCTTCACCATCCAAAGAAAAAACTCTTCCAGCTTTCCTTTCCATAGGTCTCTTACCATTGTTGTTACCATTGTTCTGATAGGGAACTTGAGGTTGTTGTTGTTGAGCTAGTACATGTCCATTATGAAGTTGAGGGCACCTAAGGAGAATATGTTTAGGTTCATTGCAATGATGGCACACAACCCGATAGTCAGGTGGATACTTTGCTTGGTTCTTATCTTGAGAGCACTTCCCTGGAGGATAGTAACCATTGCACTTAGCACACTTGTCTCTTCTCTATTCATCTCCTGAAGGTTTCCTCTTCTTATCAAACTCCCTAGGTTGAAACCCTGGGTATGACTCCATAGCTAACGCTTTATCAACCATCTGTTGAAAGGTTAAGGGTAGTTGCGTCCTTAAAGGAATAGGCCATCCCTACGTTCCTCACTCAAACCAACTGCATAACACTCCAACAGCAGAAACCTTTGCACATAAGTAAATTGGATAAAGAACCTTGCTTCAAGTTGTAGAACTATTCTTATTTCTTCTTTAAGGTAGCAGTGCAGATGTACTTCCCATAGAAGAGAGCCAAAACCTCCACCCAAGACATGGTTGATATGTCTCTAGTCCTTGCAATCCCATTCCACCAAACTTTTGCAGGTCCATCTAAAACATATGAAACAAACCTAACCTTCTGGTGGGGAGGACATGCCATACCATCAAAAGTCCTCTCTATGGCTAACACCCAATCATTAGCTTTGTCAACCATCTCTATCTCACCTTCACCGTTGAAGGAATGTGGTTGCATCTTCATGAACTCCATGATTGAGAACTCCTTAGGCTTCTCAGGTACAGATGGGTCTTTCATCTTTCCCACCATGGAAGAAGCAAAGAGTTGTCAAAATATGGCCAACTCTTGCTCTGGAACCATAACTACTCCCGAACTAGAGGAAGCTGAGTTCCCCTGACCAAACCTAAGGTTTTGGTGTGTCTTGTAACCGTACTGGTTGTCAACACTCAAGTTATCTCCCACCATTAGGGTTTTTCCTGCATAAGGCAAGGTACTAGGCATAAGCAACCTAAGATAAAGGTAAACATCCTAAGGGAGACATGTTTGAAATATTAGATAACCGACATCTACAGGCTCTGTTACCATGTTGTAAGGAGTGGGATCCCATAGGAATCCACTCCCTACTAAAAATAAAGAGGGCAACATCCACCAATAAAAACTTTTTCTCAAAAGGGAATGAAGCCAAATTTATTTAACATGATCGTATCATAACACAAAGTCGCAGCAAAATTGAAAGATATATCTAACCATTACAAAGCACCTAAACATACTAAACTTTCACTATGAAGGGTGACATAAAGGAAAACTAACTACATACGTAGAACTAGCTAAGGATCACCTAACAACTTCAAGCAAAGTCTCCCACAAAGACAGCTACACTTGTTGTGGTCCAAGTCCTCCTAGATCTCCTTCTCCTTGTCCAATACCTGGGGTTGGAAGCGTACCCCACAAAAGAAAAAGAAAAGAGGATATCAACAAAAAGCTGGTATGAGCATGCTAAAAAGGAATTGAGCATTATATATTTTAATAAAAAGGTACATCAAGTATAGAAGGCTTCCCATGCAAAGAGGTAAGAACTACCCAAATGGGCATAAAAGGAAAGAATCAAAAACAAATGATAAAAGGAATACTTGCCATTAAAAAAAAGTGGTGCCACAAAAGCACTCATAAAGATTTTAGGGCACAAAACCCATGTCAACCTGCATGTAGGTGAGATAAACATAGCCCTAGAATAACATAAGTAACAAAGGTGGCCAAGACATATAAACTTGAACATGATAGAGATTGGCACATAACCAAAATCCCAAATATACATATAAAGTTGGGCCAAACCTCATAAATTTGAACCCGGGAATGGGGCACATAACCACCATCCCAAAATAAACAATAAGGGCACATAACCCAAAATCAATGCAAATTATATTACTCTAGGGCTACTAAGTCACACAACAAGCTTAATAGGGAGGCAAGTAAAATTATAGTCAGATTTACAAATTAATCACCACATAAGTGATCATCATTATCAACCACCTCAAAGTGGGCATACAATAACAAATTGAGTTTCATAATGAACAAGGCATAACAAAGATTTTGAAAGAAAGTCATGAAGATATTTTTTATCACAAGATCAGTAACAAGTAGGGTACTTCACATGAAGCATCGTTTTCAAAAGGAAAAGATATGGTTTTTATGTTATTGTCCATAGGACCAAGGGAAAGTCAATTTAGGTTATTGCTGAATAAAGAAAAATAGGAGATGCAAGCATACCTCTCACAGAGTCTTAAAAAAACACTTTCCAAAATCCTAAGCAAGATTAGAGTCCACTTGTCCTATTATAATAACCATATACATGTATTAGCATTATATGCATTCATTAAGAACTTTAAATCCTAAGTTTACTAACGTTTTCCACAAACATTCGAATTATACTCTGAAACTATCACCATTGTCTTAGTTAGAGTTTTTTTATCAAAATGGCATATAATATTATGTCTTTTGAAGATATGGAGTTTTAGGGTTATTTTTATTTATTTTTAGTTAATTAAATCATCCTCAAAAACACATACTCAAAAAACTCAAAACTAGGTATTGAATTTATTTTTATTAGATAGACAATCATTTTTTGAGTCTGGAACATATTTTAGATTTATTTTTTGATGTACTATTTAAGAGTTATGAATTTTCAAATAACGACCAATCATATGGTGCCACGTGTGTACCTCGTCCAATTAGAGAAAATGAGAGATAAAAGAGTGGGGTTGGGTCTGCTACTTGGCCCAATGGGGGACCAAGTATGCGGCCCTCCCTCACTAGCTGTCTGCGTGACACCCAGTCAAAGTCGGGTCAAGGAAAACAAAACAAATCAAAAAGACTATTTTACCCATGCACATTATGTCAATGGCTGACACTCAACCTACTTGCATCTTGTAGAATATCAAGGTGGTCCAAAATCTTAGCTTCTTTTGGCAACAAAAAATCTCATATACTTATATCATTTAAAACATTAATAATGATTTTAATATTTGTAAAATAAAATTCAACATCTTACTCTTCTTTAGATCTCACACTTTAGACAACTCCTTGGGTACTCTCCAGCTCTTACTCAATGAGTTGGGTCAACTTTGTTGTTTATGATGATGTTGAGATGGCCTTGTCTGGTCGTCCTTTAAAGGAAAATTGGTCCTCCATGTGGTTCATGGTTTAGTGGGTTGCCTAAAGGAACACCACCCTCAATTTGATATTTTTTTCTAACCATACTGTCGATGGTCTTGTTCTTAGGGATATTTAAGGTAGATGTTCCTCTACGTACTTCTTTAGGGCACTCCTAGTGCTTCTTCTGCTTCTCTTGTTCTACCAAAATTATGCATAGGCATTATCTGATTTTCTGATTGTATGCATGACATGTTTATCAAGATATTAGTACACCTCAACGGTAGGGCATAACCCAAACTTTAGATATAGCTTTAGTGCATTAATCATACAAACCAATCATTGTTCCCATATTTGATGCATTTTCCAGTTTATCGATTAGAGAGAAGATACATAGTTAAAAAAACTAAAGTTCTAGACGGGACCAAATTTTGTGATTTTGTATACTTGACATGTTTATCAAGATAATATTAGGCCTTAATGGTAGGGCATAACCGAAATTTTAGCTATAGTTTTTAGTTCATTAATCACAAAAATCAACAAATTTATTTTCCAATTTATCAATTGGAGAGAATATAAATAATTAAAAAAATCAACGTTATAAACTAGTGCCAATTTTGATGTTTCATATACTATATGTATATACGCTAAGGAGATATAACCCATTCTCTACTAAATGAAAATCATAGGATTCAATAAATAAATATAGTTTCAGAATGATACTACAACAGATTGTTGTGATAAGTAGAAAACCAAAACTACATGGAAATGTTGAGGATGAATAAACAAACAAGTGAGTGTTTATAGTCGCAAGCCTTAAATTTTCATGTATACTTAGCAGCAAAAAGAATAATTTGTTTGGTTGGATTAGATGGTCATTTGATGATGACAAAAAATTGATTGTTTATTGGGATATTTGGTGATTTCATATCCACCTTTATGATAATAATATTATTAGGCCACAATGGTAGGGCATAACTCAAACTTCCCTATTCATGTATAATGCATTTCATTTAATGAAGAAATTTTATGGGTTATAGGTAAAGCTCATCATACACATAAGGGTCAATATTAGGAGGAGTTTTTCTAATCTAAAATATTTCAAAAAGTATTTGGCAACAGATAAGGTTGATTAATGACGTGAATAATTAACAAACCTATATCAAGTGGTAAATTTGTCTATCACTAATTTGTTTTTTAACCCAAATGCTCGTATATAACTAAAGAAAGCAATATATATCATCTTGGGGTCACGCCAATAGAAAAATGGGCATGGGGCTTAGAGTTGAGAATATTGAACTTCCTTAAAAAGGTAAATTAATTCAACATAATTATCCCTGCCACATGTTTTAGTTTTAATTTTACCGTACTCCACTACTATTTTAATATAACAAGATCAAAATCACTTTCAATTTTAATAATATTAGGGTTTAAAGGTTGGGTTAAGAAAATATTGGAAGAATTTGATAGGAAATAAGTGACCCATTGTAAAGTAGGCAATGATATGGGGGATTTTGACCATCAAAACTATCTTGAATTATTAGCATAGAAATTATTGCAACTAAAAGGATGCCAAAATGAAGGATTTTTTTTTGTTAAAGATACAATTTGTGTGTGGATGGAAACCAGTTTAGGACCATAAGGGGAACATATTTTATCTTTTAGTAGGATCAAATGGGCATGCCTTCTAGGTTTTCCTTTTTGAAATATGTTCAATATTTTCTCAATGTGTTCGCTTAAGATCTAACAATCAAACAACAACTCTATAAGTAATAAAATGGCATATATGATAATCAAAACTCCAACACCACAAGTAATAAAATGGTGTATGATGTAGTGACGAATAACTTGATTTTCATGTGCCAAACTCGACTTTATTCCAGAAATAGTAAAGCCACCTATGAAAGAACACTCTAAAAAGTTGAGAGAACTTTCAATGATTGGTCTGCTCTTTGTTTATCTCTAGTATTAAGAGTCTATCTAACTAAGTTAGTTCCAAGCACAATCCTAATGTATGTGATGTAGTTAGAAGCTCTACCTTAAGGCTTATGTGGTTAGATTGATGTTGTGATTAGGAAGTGCATATTGGAAGGAAGGTACAAGAAGAGACCTCTTTCACTACTCTCTTAGATGTTATCACTGAAAATATGAAATTTGGTTGGCTTTTGATTAGAATATGTGGTATTGAAAACATACTATTGTATACAAGATTGTTCAGGAAACAAATGTAGAAAGGAAAATCTTATAGCATGAAGGAGTTCTACATAAGTAATCAACTTAAAACAACAACAAGGGGTGATATGTCACTGAATGATGGAGTCTAGTTTGTGAGATATATTAGTAATTGACACAAATTATGTTATAATACCCAGTACTAGAAACAATACCTCTGTGTGGCATGATTTGTTACTGGTAGTCAAAGGAAAACTAGTAGCAGAAAATACAGATATCCTTCAGGTGAGTATGTTAATATGAAAGTAGAATGAGACATGATTTTTCTCTAGGAGTACCTATCTCGAATAGAAGTGCAAATCATATTTTCATTACAAAACTAACATATAGTATATTAAGAGAATGTTAATAAGAAAGGAAGCTAGGTGCATGGAGGAAACTATAGAAATATTATGTGTTAAGAGAACAAATATGTCTATGTCACTAGATTGTCAATATGAGACAACGATGGAGACATATATAAAGGTAAGGCATACATGTAATGAAAGATGTTTTTTATTATGTGTAGCTTAGGAAGGAGCATTGCACGCATGAGGTGATTGTTCAATGATTGGGGGGGGGTTGTTCAACACTTGACACTCTCATAAACAACTATGACATATATACCAGAGGTCCACATAGATGGTTCACAATGAAACTAAAAAGTGAAAAAGGAAACAATAACCTTTTTCCTCACATGAAGCTGTGTAATTTCAAAGAACGAAAACACATTTGGAGCATCAAGTTAAGATGATTCCAAAAGACACTATACATGTATGTTGCATGTAAAATTAGGGTGAAGGAATAGACCATGCTATCTGGTGGAACATGATCGGAAACTGTAACATACTGAAACCTAGGACTTAATCATAATCTAAGGTTATGAGGTGAAAATCCTTAGTCTTTGAGGAGTATCCAAACAAGGTTTAGAGTATGCTCTTTAGTGACCTTAAATGTATTAATGCATGAATAAATCACATTAAAATGTAGAATATAAATTAATCATAAAATCAATAAAAGGTACATAGGATATGTGCATAAAAGACAAAGTGTCCATAATTGAGAATAATGAGTTATAATTTCATAAAATACAAAATAAATAATCTTATGTGGGATAATGGTGGTGTAGATTCGTTCTAGTTTATTCCTATGCCTTAGGATGCAAGGAAGAGAAAAAGAGAATCAAAGATAATGCTTAAAACATGAATAATGAGGATTGGGTTATTAATGAGAGAAATAATAGAAATAATGGATAATGTGTTGAAAGGAAAACTTCTTGGATAATAATAACCTCATACTCATTTTCTTGGGATATGCTTTGGCTTGGAGGCCAAGTTTCACCAATTTAGAATAATAATAACTGTATCTATTTTATTTAGAAAAGAAAAGGGTGTTCTTCCTTAAAAATATTAAATAAAATATTTAATGACTCCAAAAGTTGAAAATAATTTTAGATTTGTAATCTACATAATAAAATATGCCTTTGGGTGAATTTTCATCCAATTTGTAGAAAGTTTGATTAAAAGATGAAATCACGAGAGAGAGAGTGTGTAGAACCTTCAAAATATTAAATAAATACACAAATAACTCCAACATGTGAAATTGATGGCAAATTTGTATCCAACATATTAAATAAGACTTATGGGTGAAGTTTCATCAAATTTGGATAATTTTATCACCACTAATGAAGGAGGAAAAAGAAAATAAGATTTGAATTATTTAGCCTATTAAAAGTCCCCAAAAAGCAAAACTAATTCCATATTTAGATTCTACGCATCAAAGTCAGTCAGGGTGTAAATTCTGGTTAAATTTGGAAATCGTTTGAGCCCTCAAAAGAAGAGAGAGAAATTCATTTAATAATGCATATGTCATCGAAATCAAATTGGATGAGGATTTAATGTGTGAGATTTGGCTTTATTTACGCTCATCGTTGACCATGGATCTTAGATCCAATGGCTGCTTGTCATCTTCTACCTTGGTTTGGACAAGGAAACAAAAATGATTTTGCTCGATTTTTGTTTTTCATTATCTCCTTCGTTTCTCAACCAAATCACGAGTTCTTAGGCTCGTTGGATTCCTTACAAGATTTTGCACAACATTATCCCAAGTTTTTCATATTTTCATCGATTATCCAAACTTTCCCAAACTGGAAACAACTCCTTTTCCCACCCCACATACACGAACCCTAAAACCACACCTCTTTCTCTATAAATACTAGCACCCCAAACTTCTCCATCGCCTTCACCACTCAACACAACCATTGATTTTGAGTTCCATCGTGTCCTGGCCCCCCAACGATGGCTGAAGGACCATAGAATTTTGGTTCCTTTCCCTCCCTCTTCTCTCTGTCTTCGTGCAAATTGACAATGCCATCAGGTTAGGAATCTTCTTGGCTTTCTTTTGCATATCTAAATGATGAATTTGGACTTGTAAGAATGATCAATGCAATACTTCTTATTGTGTATGTAGTTAATGAGCTTATAAAATGAGAGTTTGTTATTAGTATGTTAGATGGGAATGGGGAAGTGATGGGAGTGAGGGGGGACAGAAGGCGGCGACAGAGATCTGGGAAAAAGACCTAATGGCAGCGCGGAGCATGAGCGGGGACAGGAGGAAAACACGAGATCTGATGCGCAGGGTGGAACACAGAAGGGCACGAAGCATCACAAATCCCAAAACAAACAAGGAGTGTTTGTAGAGGTCCCATTACTCAGCCTATCGATGAACTATGTAGGAATGAGAGGAAGCATGGAAGGCTTAGAAAATGGGAATGAGTCAGGAGCCCACTCTATGGTCATATAGAAGGAAATCCCAGGGAGCAACAACTACGCCTAGATCAGAGGTGAAACGGGGCAACTGGAGACATCGAAAGGACTTCTTTCAGCAATGTGGTTATGGGAAACAATAAACAAACTAAATCGAAAGTCTTCATCTAAAAACTCTTTGAAGACAGGCTCTCTGAGGAAGATGTAACCCTAGCAGAAATGGAAGGCAAGCCCGCTTTAAAAATTGTCCAAGACGCTGAAGAATCTCTAATCAGACCATGGGGATATGCGGTAGTGGTGAGGATGGTAGGAGCCGAAGTAGGGTACATGACATTAAGGGATAGACTAAAACTTCTGTGGAGGACTACTAGGAGATTCAATATGTACGAACTGAACCTTGGCCACTTTTTCGTTCAACTTTCATGCTTAATAGACTACGAAACAAAGCTAACTGGGGGGGCATGGAAAATGTTTGGGTGAATTTTGGCGGTGTGGGTATGGAGTCCAACCTTTAAGTCGACAGAGGAATATCCAGAACTATTGGTATCATGGGTAAGAGTAGTCAATATTCCACTTCACTTGTATGTGCATACTATATTCGAGTATATTGGCCTTGTATTAGGCCAACTTATAAAGGTGGACACCCATACTGAAAGTCATACTAGAAGCAAATTTACTAGATTTGCTCTAGAGCTAGACATGACAAAACCTCTGGCATCATCCATCTGGATAAATGATGTAGAGTATGAGGTGGAGTATGAAGGATTACCATGGACATGTGCCTTATGTGGGGGAGGAAGGACACACGTCAAAGAATTGTCCTATGGAGGAGGAAGGAATGAGCAAAGAATAATTACATGCTGACCTAAACAACGGGGAAGGATATGAAAAGGATACTACTCTTTAGGCTATGTGGCAAACCCAGAGAAGGAAGGGAGCACAAAGGAGGAGATGAGGAACTAAAGTAAGGGCAAATGCAGGTATAGTGGATAAAAATACGAATAATAGATATGAGAGCCTTCTAAACAAAGTGAATGAAGATATTGAGAAGATGCAAGAAAAATAAGGAGAAGACAACTAGAGGCAGGTAGTTGATAGCACCGTGAAAAGAGAAGCTAAGGTATGGAAGAAGAAAGGAAGTAGTACAAGTAACCAGAAAGAGAAGGAGGTGTTGAAGGACACCACAAACACAGTAGGAGAGGAGGCGAACAGGAGCATGAGTACACAAACTAGGAAGGAAGATGATATGGAGGTGCACACTACAATGAATCCAGGGGTAGATGAAGTGATTATGGGCGAGCAGCTGGCGAAGGTTGTAGAAGAACAAATGAAGACATTGGAAAATGGGAACGGAGGACGCCTTGAAAAAGAAAATGTGATTGTTGAAGTTGAAGAATCAGAGCATCTACGAGCATCAATTGCAACAACATTAGGAAGGAGAAATAAGAACTCTAAGACAAAGATGAAGCGGGCAGGGAAAGCAAAACATCCACCACCCCCACCAGAAGCAAGGCAGCGAAGTCCACAAAAAGAACTCAAAAAGGAGGCAGCAACTATCAGAAGTTGTATACCTGTAGAATCTATAGAAACTGCATAGATGAAAGACATCAAATTTAGAGGAGAGGAGGAAGCAGCATTCGACAAGGCTGAGGTGTCGAGGGAAGTAGTACAGAAGTGCTAATCCAAGTCATCTCTTTCTTAATGGTAGACATCCTATGTTGGACTACCAGAGGGATAGGTAACGCGGACACCTTCAACACCCTTAGAGAGTTTATGCAGATTAGAAAACCCAAGATTATTTCCATTCTTGAGCCTAAATAAGTGGGAAGCACGATGTCAATATGATCAAGAAACTCAGTTGAGTCAAAACCCACAGAGTGGAGGCTCGTGGTTTTGTAGGAGGCATCTGGATAGGATGCAATCCAGCAAATTGCAAGCTTGACATCATCAGCATCCATAGACAGTTTGTTCACTGCTGCATAAATAACCAATTCTTGGCCACGTTCATTTATGCTAGTCCTAACCCCTCAGTTCGTATCTTGTTGTGGAAGTACCTGATAAATATGGGAAGTGATATCAAAGAGCCTTGGATTACTCTTGGGGACTTCAACGCCATGCTATATCCTAGTGAGAAATTTGGGAGTAACCATTTTTATAGTGCGGAAGCTAAAGATTTTAGTAACGCCTTGGTGGAATCGGGGTTAACAGACCTTCGATTCACTGGCATGAAGTACACTTATAAGAATGGGCCCCTCTAAGAATGCCTTGACAGAGTGGTAGCAAATGATGAATTCATCCAAATGTTCCCCAATATGTTTCTTGAACATCTACCTCATATACACTCTGATCACTGTCCAATCCTCCTAAAAGCTAGGAAGCCTATTATAGGTAAAAGGAACTTCTGCACCAAAGCTTCGTGGCATAAAGAACAAGATTTCAAGCCGATGATCAATGATGTGTGGGATAAAGAACTTCCTTTCGAGGAGGCACTCAAGAAAGCACAGAAGCAGGTGTTCGATTGGGACATATGGAATCAAAAGGAACAGAGAAAACATAAAGATAGATTGCTATGGAACATCAATGCTCTTCAGACTAACCTCACTACATATTATGATCCCATCACTGATAATATGTGTAACCAGATGTAGATTGAACTGGATGATATTCTAAGGAGGAAGAGGACTGGAAACAAAGGGCGCACATGGAATGGATCTGAGATGGAGAAAATAACTCAAAGTTTTACCACGCTTGGGTAAATCAGAGAAGGCTCAGAAACTTTATAGCTATTCTGAAGGACAACCAGGGAAAATGGATATGTAATGAAAAAGAGCTGATGAATATGGTCGTGGCCCATTTTCAACATATCTTAACTGAAAATGGCGATGACAAAGGACCTTATATCACCCATATCCCAGGTCAATTTACTAAACTTAGTACCACTCAGAAGAATAGGCTTGTGGCTACACCTTCCAAAGATGAAGTACATAATATCCTAAAGAAGCTAAATCCACATAAGGTGGTTGGGTCTGATAGTATCAATACTTTGTTTATTTAGAAAGAATGGGAGTGTGGGGGGGACTCTGTGTAAAAGACTATTAAAAGAGCTATGGAGAGTCACAAGATCAGTCAGGATCTATGTAGTGCTAAGGTAGTTCTCATCCCTAAGGTCGGGAAACCTAAAAATGTGAGCAGTTACGACCAATCTCCCTTAACAACATTGTCTTGAAGCTTGCTTCCAATGTAGTAGTGGAGAGGCTTAAGAATTTCATGCCAAATTGGATATCAAAAGAACAAAGCAGTTTTGTGTCGGGTCGTAGGATCACGGATAATTCTCTCTGGTCTAAGAAATTATACATAACATGAGGAAGAAGAGCGGTGCAAAAGTCATGGCGATTAAGGTGGACTTAACTAAGGCATATGACATGATGTCCTGACAATTTGTCGAGGATACTATTAACAAAATTGATATTCCTGATAACATGCGCCAATATATCATGAATTCAATCACAGGAGGCTCTATATTTATAATCTAGAATGGCAATCACTCACCAGAATTCAAGGCTACTAGGGGTATGCGGCAAGGAGATCTGTTATCTCTGTACCTATTTGTCTTGTGTATGGAACAGCTCACTCAGTTAATCAACCAGTATGTATAGGAGAAGAAGTGGAAACCTACTAAGTTAGGAATAAGAGGCCCTGCTATCTCTCATGGTTGCTTCACAGATGACCTGATCCTTTTCACGGAAGCCAGAGTTGGGAAGATGAAAATCATTCAGAAGTGCTTTGAAAAATTTGACAAGAATCCAGGTAACAGAATGTTATTTGCACACAGAGTGGATAAAGGTATGAGAAGAAAAAATAGTAGGATAAGAAGATTCCAGGTAACAGAAGACCTGGGTAGATACCTGGGAGTGCCTATAATTCATTCAAGAGTGAACAAGAACACCTATTCTGACATTCTTGTAATGCTAGAGGCTCGAGTAAATGCTTGTACAGCCAAAACCTTATCCCTGGTGGGTAGAATTTGCTTGGCAAAGAGCACCTTAGCTGCGATACCTACATATGTTATGCAAACCACAGTAATCCCAGCTTTTGTTTGTGATAGGATCGACGGGATTATTAGGAGGTTCATCTGGGGAGGAGGACACAAGTCACATCTTATGTCCCTAGTCGCTTGGAATAAGATGCCATACTCAAAAAAGGAGGGTGGGCTAGGAATTAAAGCAATGAGGGAATGGAACGAAGCTCTATTAATGAAAAAATCCTGAAACATTCTGAGTGGTTTGATGATAATTTGGAATAGCAGTATCTACAAAAGGTTTATGCAGTTCACAGGGCAGCTCAGCTCGCAGGGGTCCCACCTTAAATAAGATGCTTTCAAGGGCAGGGAATTCATATTGAACCATGCCAGAATTCAACCTCTAAGTGGGAATGACACGAACTTCTAGACAGATTGCTTGGTGAAACCTATGATGAAACTAGAAGAAGAGACTATGACACATGTACCTAAGGAATTAAAAGACCTTCTCGTAGCCAGTGTGGTCAAGGAGAATGGAAATTCGGATATGGTTCTCACCTAATGTGATCGTACTTATTATGGCAATACAACCACCATTCAACACAAATGAGAAAGATATGTGGATATGGGATCCTACTGCTAGCGGACAGTACACTACCAGTTCATCTTATAAAATTTTACACGAGCACAAGAATGTAGAAGTGAGGGGGGACTGGGAACAGATTTGGAAGTTGAAAATCTCGAGTAGGATCAGGACATTTATGTGGCTCATGGCACCATCCTGACTAACACTAGACAAAAATCAAGGAATCTAACTGAGGATGACACCTGCAGTAGATGCGAGGGTCATGCAGAGACCATCCTCCATGCATTGAGAGACTGCAGCAAAGCCAAAGCAATTTGGGAAAGGGTGATGCACCGGTCTGAATTAGCTGAACTGAACAGACCGATTGATGTGGGTAGGTGGATAAAATGTTAACTTGGGGAACCTTTAGAGAAGAAGACCCAGTTTCTAGTCACCTGCATGGAGATTTGGAAACAGAAAAATCGCAAGGTGATTGGGGAGGAGAAGTGGACTGAAGACAGGGTGATCAATATGATTAAAAAGGAAACTCTTTTATAGTTGAAAGCCCGGAATTTGGTTGAGGAAGAGAACAAAATAGTCGAGAGGAGACAGTGGGTCAAGCCTATGTCAGAGGTTACCAAATTCAATACCATTGCGGCTATAGGAAGAAGTATGGCAGCAGCAACATATATAGCGCATGACAATGAAGGACAATGGTTATGCGGTGGGGGAATAACCTTGAGGATGCATAATGTGATAGAGGCAAAGCTCGCAGGAATTTATGAGGTGATGAAGTACGTAGATGAGCATTACATTGACAAGGACACAAGAATGTAGAAGTGAGGGGGGACTGGGAACAAATTTGGAAGTTGAAAATCTCGAGTAGGATTAGGACTTTTATGTGGCTCATGGCGCCATCCTGAATAACACTAGAAAAAAAGTAAGGAATCTAACTGAGGATGACACCTGTAGTAGATGTGAGGGTCATGCAGAGACCATCCTCCATGCACTAAGAGACTGCAGCAAAGCCAAAGCAATTTGGGAAAGGGTGATGCACCGATCTGAATTAGTTGAACTGAACAGATCGATTGATATTGGTAGGTGGATAAAATGTTAACTTGGGGAACCTTTAGAGAAGAAGACCCGGTTTCTAGTCACCTGTTGGGAGATTTGGAAGCAGAGAAACTGCAAGGTGATTGGGGAGGAGAAGTGGACTGAAGACAGGGTGATCAATATGATTAAAAAGGAAACTCTTTTATAGCTAAAAGCCTGGAATTTGGTTGAGGAAGAGAACAAAATAGTCGAGAGGAGACAGGCGGTCAAGCCTATGTCGAAGGTTACCAAATTCAATACCGATGCAGCTACAGGAAGAAGTATGGCAGCAACAACATATATAGCGCAGGATAGTGAAGGACAGTGGCTATGCGGTGGGGGAATAACCTTGAGGATGCATAATGTGGTAGAGGCAAAGCTTGCAGGCATTTATGAGGCGATGAAGTATGTAGATGAGCATTACATTGACAAGGCTTGCTTCAAAACTGATAGCACCACAACGGCAGCTAGTATTCTGGAGGAGTCAGACAGATACCCAAGATATGCCACTTGGACTAGGAGAATTAGAAAGATTTTTGAAGCCAAGATGGGTGGTCCAATATGGTCATAGAGAGATCAATGGAGCTGTGAATGCTCTAACTAAATATCACCTCAAAAATAAAAGTCAGAAATTCCACTATGTTGAGCCACCACCTATGGTGGCTAGGATCATTCAAATAGAGTTTTGTTATGGTAGTAGTACTACCAGATTTATTTCTGCTTTAAATGATAGGAATTGTAATAGTTGTTTGATTCGGCTTGCAGGAGGAAGGCAAGATTAATAAAAGAGCTTCCTGACTTATCCAAAAAAAAATGGTCCCGATTGTTTCTAGAGAAATAAAAAACAACAAGATGGCATCAAAAAATTTTCATGGTTAAAACAAAGGACATATATGTGGGTCAGTTGAATCCCTTTCATTGTAAATGGACCCTATAAAATTTTTATTATAACTGGTCAACAACAATAAAATATGAAGTTTAGTTGGACATTTAATAATGCAAATTTATTTTTCATAATGTGTGTTATGACTAGAGTGTACAAAACATTATAGCACTTCGACACTATAGTGTATAAAAAATTTCAGGCACTTTGATACTATATTGTTTTCCCAATAGACAAAGTACCTTAGGTTTTTTATTAGGTCTAGAAAGGCTGTTTGTGTGATCTTGTATCTGATCAACCAATCCAAAATTAACCACTATTTTTTTAAGTTTATTTCTTATAGAGGAACAAAGAAGACGATGGACGTTGTTAGTGAGCTATTTTTATAGATCTAGGTTTGTTTCCACCAGTCATCTAGTTGTGATAAACATCCAAAGGGTGACAATGGATGAGATAAGATTTTCATGTTTTTTGAAATATGGGGAGAAATAAGAATGACATTTTTTATGAGTACTTGAAACTTGAGTGCATAATTACACAAGGGCAAGAATGATTTGGAGTCTTCTATTAATAACCACTGAGGTTTATTACTATAGTATTTCTACTTGACGTCCTCTAAGATATTGCAAATATTATTTTCAGTGAAGTTCACAATAATTTTATTAAACATACACTTCGAGTACGATTTTATGTTAAGTAACACCCAAACTACCTACATTTTATCTTACAAATAGTCTTCTATTTGATGAGATAAGCTTTTTTATCATCAGTTGAGCAACCCGAAAGAAAGAATTTTCTAAACTCTTATATACAATTGTTAGTTTTATTTGGTTACCCCCAGCTTGATCATCAAAGCTAGTATAGAAGAAGCAATCACAAAAAGGTAAGGCGATAAGGAATCATGTTGTCTTAGAGTGTTTGTACTTTTGACATTATAACCAAAAGGAGAGCCATTGGTAATAACTGACCATCAAGTACTAATACAACAATAGATTCAAGAGTTCCAAATATTTAAAAATGTGTAAACCATAAAAAAGCCCAACTAACTTTATCAAAAGCTTTTTTTGAAGTCGAGCTTAAGAACACATAAATTCTTGTTACTAAGGTGAGATGAGTAAATGGCTTCGTTAGGCACAATGTATGCATCTTGAATGCACCTACCCTTAAAAAGACAGTTTGTTGTATACTAATGATGTTATTCATATACTTTCTAAATTGAGCACTAAGAACTTTGATAATGTTTTACATGAATTGAACAAAAAAACTAATAGGTTTGAATTACCTGACTAATAGGCCTGAAGTACCTGATCTCCATAGAACTGTCCACAGTTATACTAAAGTGACATTAGCTTGGCTTATGAGGAATATGTTCAAGGTGTTGTTGGTGTTCTCTTGAAATTTGTGGAACAAATTATAAATGAGGTTTTTGGCAGTATCCTAGTTAGTTTGATAGAAAGACATGTCATATACATCTGGACCATGCGATTAATCTAAAGCAAAGCTAAAAATCAATTTTGTAATCTCACCGAAAGGGAAGGGAGATGTGAAGCCATTGTTTTTACTGATTTTATACTCACAAGGCGGTCCCAGCATAAGGTAACTGTGTTGTGAGTAAATATGGTTATGATTGCCCCATAAGACCTACATTAGAGAGCCAATGGACACTCAAATAATTGTTCAATCATCCTCGACATGCCCGTTACTGCCAAGAATAGCAATCTTACGTTATAATTATAGTTTTCACTTATTGTTATCATCAGCTTTACAGTATGATGTGTTTCCTGTTATTGCGGACAGGACAACGATGCTTTCTTTTAATTATTACGTTTCCTCTTAAATTAGGTTGATAGCGTTGACATTTTCTTCTTTTGAGTTTCATTTTTCCCCCTTTGAATAGTTTTTCCTTTGGTTTATCAACTAAGCTTGGCTAATGTTACGTTATTTGTAAATGCGGTTATGCAACATTTCCCCGTAGTCATGGTTTTCAGCGTTTTCGTCTGAAAATATCACAACCCACATCTTCGGTATTCATCAATTGTATAGATATTTCTATTCTTTAAGGCTACTGTTTTCTTTTAGCGGGAGGAAGATCTTTCATCGGCATATATTATTTGATGTTATTGTACATATAATATAGTCAGCGTCTAACAAGCTTGGACCAGTCTACAGTTTCTAGGTGCTAATCTTATAATGTTTATTTTATTTCTTCTTTATTTATATTCTCTCCAATCGATAACTCGGACATTGCATGAACTGATTATTGTATATAACTGTTTATTTTATGAACGAACTGGGAACTATAGTTAAAGATGGCATCCCCAATATTCCCATCTAGCGATTCGGCTACTTGCACACTTGCACCCTCGGAACCCATCAACCGTGTCGCCATCAACAACCTCATCGACATCCACGCCCACCACGATGCACTCGACAGCCGTCGGATGAGGAATCTCCCCGTCTACTTCGCACGGCAAGCAACCCAAACCTCACAGGGACCTGGGCCCCTACCTCCCAAATGATTTTGGCTGCGAAGCAACGTGAAATTTTGTGCCCATGCAGACGTGGCAGGCTGGCAGCGGTTCCAGTGGAGGCATCTGTCGGGCAGGTGTCCCGCGCTTCTGCAGCACGGTGCACCAGTGATGTGGCCGGTGGCGGTGACGGCTACCTACTCCACAAAACTGAGGGCACGGGAAAACGATGGGCATGCACAGCTTTGGACCGGTGTGGGGAAAGGTTTTGGACTGGCCTTTTGCTCGCAAAGGGTTTAGCAGATGGACACATACCCGTTTTCTGAATCTATATATATATAATATAAAAAACGCGTTCGAAGTGTCGGTTGTAATATTTATTGACGTTTTTCTAAATACAAAATAATTCTTTTTTTTAGAAATACAAAATAATTCGTGATTGTGCGTAGAGAGCCTGTTTGGACTATTTGATGACAAAATTTTCGATTCTTTTTCAATTGTGAAGCACTCCTTAGCAGTATATAAAAACCACATTCCAAGGTCATTGGACTATTTGATGACAAAATTTTCGATTTTTTTTTCAATTGTGAAGCACTCCTTAGCAAGTATATAGAAACCACATTCCAAGGTCATAGCATGCAATATCCGCCTGCACAACAGAGGAGTCGATCTGCCTCTCGATTATTCACAGTGACAGTGACGTCTTTACGAGCGAGGAATGACCGTTCAATCAGGCGATTGGAGCGGCGTGGGAGGATTTGGCGGTAGCATCATCAATTATTCCTCTTCTATTCCGGTTTCCTATGTCTCTTCCTCCTCACAGTCAGTTCTCCATTTGCGATTGGAGTACCATGAAAGAGTATGCTAATTCAAAGGAAAATTGTGAATCCGCCATCTTCTTTTACTACGTGTCCTATCCGTTTTCTTCTGCCATAGGCTTCTGTCAATGCTCTATTTCCCAAACATGTACTCTTGTCAGCTCTGAACTCACTTATTTTACGAGAAATTGGAATTATAACATGAGGATTTATTTAGATTCTTGGTGTTAAGATAGTATAGCCACAACAACTACTGATCAATTAATAGTTTCCTTCCAGATATATTCGTGTCCTTTAATTCTGTTAATTATCATAGATACTTCAATCCATAACCCTACAACCTTAGATTGCCCTGACGACTACATGTTGGAGCTGAAGCTGAAGCAAACTTGTAAGGAAGCTTCAATCTCAAGAAAATCCGTTACTTAAAATATAGTCTAGCATGGACAACCAAAACTATAATGGTAACAACCCCCCCCCCCCCCCCTAAAAAAAATAATGGTCGATAGAGCCAAACTCCAGGCACATAACTAATGAAAGAACAAATTAGCAAAGAAGATCGCAAATTCTATCAAGAAAATACCTTCACAATATTATAAGGATTGTCACTCTTTCACAATCCCATGACCATAATAATATTCTTTAACTCACTCTCATTCTCTCCTCTTTTGACTCTCTTTTTGGTTTTTCCTTTTAGACCCACACGCTCTTTGGCACACAACATTGCCTCACGTTGGCACACAATGTTGTCTCATATTAACACCCACATTGGCACACCATTGAAACTTCTAATGTTTCTATCCATTGACACACCATATCATACGACACTATGTTGTATTTATAGTACTCGCGTAGCAATCTCAAAACATAAGCAAAACAAAGATCGGCATTAGAAAGTATAAGAGGACAAGGCTAATCTACTAAAAAGAATAATAAAAAGATAATGTCTAACGCAATACGCATGAGGAGAGGATGTGCTAAACTTATTTTGGACTCCAAGTTTATCAAATTTTGGACTTTTCAAATATTATTAGAAGATATTTAATATCCTAAAGATATGATAAGAGATATTTTCTCGATAAGAGACACCTTTGATCTTATCTGCTAAAGTTCAATTGCTTCTCTCACAAAATTTTATAACATATTAAAACTTATAATTTTGACTCTAGATACATAGTCCGTTATATGTGTTTTTTATATTCTTAGAGCTTTTGTTTTGAACAAATAAGGATACATGTAAACCCTAATGTACTAGTTTGTACGTTAATAAACATTACATACACATACTAGCTAAACATATGTCATTTGAGTTTAATATATGAAACAAAATAATTATTGGAATTTTTTTTTAGAACGGTCAGGAAAAATGTGCCATTATACAAGTTAATGTTGATATTAATGGACTTAATACGTAATTGATTAACATAACCTAATTCATGCATAATAATATAAAATATTCCTTTTGATACCAATTTGAAGTTATGAGGACTCAATTTAAAGATTTTGACAACAATTGGGTAATATAATAATAATTAAGATAATGGAGTTAAATCCTAATTGTATTAGAACTCATAAAAGGAATTTAAAAATGAACAGTAACACCAAAATTATATTCTTTGGGTCCCAATTAGCTCTTATGCCAAATTTGAGATTAATAAAGTAATCCTAAATGTCTTAATTTCATTTAGAAAGAATATATTACCTAACAACCTAAATATTAAATGAATAAAAATAAAATATCTAAAAGTATAAATACATGTCAATTTTGGACTCCTTATATATTAATTATTCTAGTTTCTAAATTTCACTTCAATGAATAGTACTCGTTGCCATAAATAAATTATAATGAAAATTTAAAAGATAATGTTATAAGGACTCAAATTAATTAAATGACTCACTAAACATTTTTTGTAAATTGAAAAATAAGTTCATATTTGGATTCTACATGAATTAATGAACCTAGGTGTCAAAATTGACTTTTTGAGCCATCAAATAAAAAAGATAAGAAAATAGATTCTAAATGCTTAATAATCAATGTATTTAATCGGTACAATTTCCTTTCCTATTGTTTTAGATAATACTATTGTTGGTTTACTTGATAGAAAACCCAATTTATCTCTTGGCATTAATGTGGATCTAAGGGGAGTGAGGTCGTCTCCTTCCATTTCTAGACGAGTTCCTTGTAAACTCGTGTTATAGTATCTCTGGTTTTCTCTCCTAATTTTCTCACTCCTCACTCAATGTTTTCACATGATTCTTTCTCCCACACTTTCCTTCCCTCCTTATACACCCAATGACTATATGTACCCTAGGATTTGATCTCTTTCATGCACCAGTCACACCCTGACTACTTGTCTCCTCTGTTTCACCCCTATTTCTGCCCCTTTTGCTCCTCTACATCTCCCGGCGTCTTCGGACATCAAGTAAACTCTTCCAAACCTTCACAAAAACCCCCGATATCATCTCACACCTCTAGTTAGACCTTGTCCATTCCCGAGTGTGATTCCTAAAACCCAGTCTGACACTAATAGAATCCTAGAGTCAGGATGAGGTCACTGGGCTTTAAGGAGCAGTTGGTGCCTTGGATACTTTCCCTAAGATCCCATAGAGGTTTGTGGCTATCCAATTTGGTGCCTTGGGTTTTATCTCTTTTATGCACCAGTCACACCCTGACTCCTTGTCTCCTCTGTTTCACCCCTATTTCTGCCCCTTTTGCTCCTCTACATCTCCCCACATCTTCAAACATCAAGTAAACTCTTCCAAACCTTAAAAAAAACCATGATATCATCTCACACCTCTATTTAAACCTTGTCCATTCCTGAGTGTGATTCCTAAAACCCATCCTGACACTAACAGAATCTTGGAGTCGGGATGAGGTCACTGGGCTTCACGGAGTAGTTGGTGCCTTAGATACTTTCCCTAAGATCCCATAGAAGTTTGTGGCTATCCAATTTGGTGCCTTGGGTTTTATCTCTTTCATGCACCAGTCGCACCCTAACTCCTTGTCTCCTCTATTTCACCCCTATTTCTGCCCCTTTTGCCCCTCTACATCTACCTGCATCTTTGAACATCAAGTAAACTCTTCCAAACCTTCACAAAAACCCTCGATATCATCTCACACCTCTAGTTAAACCTTGTCCATTCTCGAATGTAATTCCTAAAACCTAGCTTGACACTGACAGAATCCTAGAGTCGAGATGAGGTCACTGGGTTTTACGGAGCAGTTGGTACCTTGGATACTTTCTATGGCGTACGAATCGTAATTAACCAAATCAACTAAGCGGAAGTGTATCATTCACAGTGGATTCTTGAAAATCACTAAAAATTTAAAACTTTTACAAAGAGATCCAATCAAGGGAAAACTCTTTCATTAAAGATCAAAATACTTCAGTTGTATATTGGTTCACAAGTACATGTCTTGTACCATGTCATCTCAAATTACATTAACATTTGCTTTTTTGAACTATACATAAGCAACATAAAAACCTTAAGACATTACGCCAAAATCTCAGATCATTTCTTTAAAACCAACTACCGACTCCGAGGACCTGCGAGTATAGAGATGACACATAGGACTATATCTACATATATAAAAGACTTCACAGCCAGTGTCTCCACCTGAGATGTCATTGTCATTCTCTTCTACTGCTGTTGTTTCTTTCCTTCACCTACTGAAGGATTCCTGCCTCCTCGTCTGCGTCCACCTAAAACGTTGGATCCCACGGGGGTGAGACAATTGTAAATTGTCCCAACAAGAGATATAACTCTCCGCCAAGAACATTATTATGGTGAAATAAACAACAGTATAAGACTGAGAAGAGGAATTATATGTTGAATAGCAGCCAGATTAAATACTAATCAAATTAGGTTAATAGAGCCTTTCAGCTATATCATGACTAAACAACACAATACTTATTCCATAAGGAATATGAAGAACATGTGTAAAAACTATCCATCTAGGATCTGTTTAAGCAATGTACATCAATTAATGATTCTTGTATATCAACCTTAAGCAAATATGCTACACGGCTGATTACATTTTACAATCAATCTTAAGCCCTGAGGAGATGAACGTATACCCTACTCCAACCGACCATTGTGAAGTCGAAATCGGTACCATATAAGATCAATGGAAGAGTCAGACTCCATGACCTCATCTCCTCCCAGTCAGTGTGGGCTCAATATGCAGGACATCTCGTGTCTCTGCTACATATAGCTTTCCAGGGTATACTGGCACTTCGCTATAGAGCTACATTTCCGGCTGCACTCTCTTCGCAAATAGGGAGATTTCATGTTTATCTCACCTCGATTCCGACATTAACATTATCAAGATATTCATGATACATCCATCCCGACACATATGATGAAAGATTGAGAGATTTAATATTCATCTACCATCAATCCCACATTAGGGCGTAAGGTATTCGCGCCCATTACCCCTACATACTCAACAGTATGCACTCCAGGAGATCCCTTGGGAAAACCTATTTCACCATCACCAAACTTCTGACGATGATGGATCTATGGTCAGGGCTCTACATGATAAGATTTCACTTGATTAATTAAGTACATTACCATATTCTTTTTAGCATCAATCAGGTTTCCAAACATTATTTAATATAACCATTGCTATAAAGAATGTGGAATGCTTTCATCAAATACTGTTCATATCTTTAATAAAGTATTGGGATCTCAATCCCTCATCTTATCGGATGCAGTCTCATTTTTCAACCACTTATCATCATAATTATGGAATATGTCATTCAACCCTTAGTTCATCGTAGAACACTTATTACCACTTATTAGGTAACTAATACCTTCAGGTCATCTAACCAAGGTGATCATGATACTTGTTACACAAACATCTCATATGACTTACCAAGCCTATTTCAACTCTTATTATTTTTTTTAATGACCAATAAAACATATCATGGCTCACAAAACCCAATAACATTCTCAATAATAAAACATCATAGATCATACCTGGCTATGCTCATCATCTCATGATACCTGCATGGTTAGTACTTATGATAACTGTGGGCTCTGATCTCCAAAACACAAGATAAACATAGCGGAAGCGATTCGATTAACAGCGGAATACGAAAAATCACGAGAAATTAAAACTTTTCGAAAACGAGATCTCAAAAACTTGAAACTCCTTTTATAAAAGTAACATGAACTGTTTACATCTCTGATAAATCACTTCTCGAGTGATTATATACATCATGAACAAGATATTAAATGCAAGCGATGTAATAACAATCAATGTTCTTCGTAGTTCAACCTAAGCAGTTATGCTATGCGGTTGATTATGTTTTACAAACATCATTATGCCCTGTGGAGATGAGGTATACCACTCATGCTCCAACCGATCACTAGTAAGTCGCGTCGGTATCATACTAGGTCATCGAAAGAGCTGGATTCTCATGACCTTCAACTACCTCAGTCAGAATGAGGATAAACATGCAGGACATCTAGTGTCTCTGCTATTATAGCTCACCAGGGTATTCTGGTACTTCACTATTAGAGTCACAGTGGCATTCTGCACTCTCTTCGCTATCGAAAGATTTCATGTTTATCTCTCATCGATGTGGTATAAAAGATTTCCTCAGGAGAATAGTATTACATCACCCCGACATAAACACATAGTGATGGGTTGATGGATTAAGATATATCCACATCAACTTCTACACTAGGATGTAAGGGTATTCACATCTATATTCCCCACATACTCAAAAGTATGTGATCCAGGAGTTCCCTTAAGAAAACCTATTTCACCATCATTTAACTCCTAACAATGATGGATCTATGATCAGGGCTCTACATGATATGATTATACTTGGTTATTAGGTACATTTCATTATTCTTTTAGCATCATACATGTTTCCAAACATTCAAGTACTAAACATGGCTATAACAGAAGAATACTAAATGTAACAGGTATTACTCATATCAGTTATCAGATGGATATCAATTCTTAATCATCTTATCACTATGATTCAGGAACATGGTTACTTACACCCTTATATCATTATAACACTTGCTATCAAGTGACATGTCAGCATCAAGTCATCTATTAGCATTACATTGATGTCATTCATGGCCCTCAAGGCATATCAGTTTCATATGATGCCACTTGCATCTAGGCAACATAGTTATTTTGGTTCATAAGCTATTGACATACTTTCAATGGATATGATGTCATGATCCTTACCTGGATATGATTATTCTCTTATAAGAATCTACATGATTAAATCAATTGATAATAATCAACAATTCATAGTCAGATTAGTAGTCAATAAGACAGAATTAACCTTTCAATTCAAGGTTATACTTTTATGTCCTTACTAAGGGTAAGATTCCCCTGTTTATATCATTTAGGGTTATTCAACCCTTTCATTATGATTAGGAATAATGGTTCCTCATCTCATATTTTGATTATACAATTCATGCTTAAAGGAAAATCATGAGTTTAGAGTTTATTGTTCATTTCAACATATTACCATGAACTAGGGTTTACTATTCACATTACTCATGATTACCCTAAAACTAGGGTTTACTATTCACATTACTCAAGATTACCCTAAAACTAGGGTTTACTATTCACATTACTCATGATTACCCTAAAACTAGGGTTTACTATTCACATCATAGTGAAATGAGCTCATAGTATCATCATGAATGAGAAACATCATCATTGATGCTTTCAAATTAGGTAAGACTCATCAATTATCTTAATTAGGGTTTTCATGATCTCTCATAAGTGGATCATGCCCTAATCCTGCATATTCATATACATTGAAGGTACTTTATTTGAGTTTTAACCATAAATGGTACTTTCTCTCTCTCCTTACTAATAGATGGTGATTATATCACTCTAGAAAGGGTTGGTTTAAGTCCTCATTGATTAACATAAACCAAATCATCACTATCAAGTGATTAGGGTTTGATTAGAACAAGGTATCACTCAAATTAACCCCTCAAGGGCATTTTGGTAATTTACCCATTGATCATCATGGGTCAATTCATTATTCATTTAGTCCCTTAATGTCTTAAGTTACCATTAGAGTTTAGATTAGATCATCATTGAATCATTTACACCTTCAAGTGATTAAGTATAAACAACCTTGAAAGTCTCCAATTGGTTTAGGGTTTAACCTTCAACCTTCAACCCATTTAGGTTTTAAATGACCTTGAACTCATTTAATCTCAAACGACCTTGAACCCATTTGAGCCTTAAACGAGTGTGGACCCACTTGACCTTAAACGAGTGTGAACCCATTTGACCTTCAACGGTGTGAACCCATTTGACCTTAAACGGGTGTGAACCCGTTTGAGCTTAAACGGGTGTTAACCCGTTTGAGCCTAAACGAGTGTGAACCCATTTGACCTTAAACGAGTGTGGACTCATTTAAGCCTAAATGAGTGTGAACCTGTTTGGGCTTAAACGAGTGTGAACCCACTTGATTTCAAACGATTGTGAACCCACTTGAGCTTAAACGAGTGTGAACCGTTTAGACCTATTGGTCCAAGATCGTTTAATAAAGTTGGATAAGGACCAACATAGGTATTAACGCCCTTCATCTTCAACCTTGAAACCAAGGTTTGTTCTTTACGAAAAATCTTGCAAGAGTGCAAAGAAAGATGGGGAAGAAGAAGAACTAACTATTATTTGCAAGAATCAAAGTATGCATAATAAAGCAAGGTTTAGAGTTATAAAACCCGCCTCAAACATTGTTCCTAGAGCTCCAAGCTTCCAAGATTCAAGCCTTTAATGGCATCTTGAGCTCCACAGGTTGGCCAAAGGTGATTCTCCAAGGAAAAGATGGAGATGATCGGCTAGAACAAGAAACCTAAGTGAATTAACCATGAAACCAACCTTATACAAGGATTTCCTCCATGAATCCAAGCTAGAAGATGGTGCTCTCTTACCTTAGAACAGGTTGGTCGTTTCCCTGAGCTCCAGAGCTTTGCCTTGGTCGGTTGAGAAAGATGAGAAGTGAGGAAGTGAAGGGAATACGTTTGGTTGTTTTACAAGGAACTAGGCTTATATACCTTAGGTTGTTTTCTACCATAAGGACCTCTAAAACATAGATTTCTCATCTAAGTCCCTTCTTCTTTCTAAGGCACGTCCAAGCATGATAATCTTATGCAAAGTTCATCAAAACTCAAGATCTAAGGGTAGAGAAAACCAGCATGCATACTAAGGTACATATATGAAGGGTCTCCGTACTCATACTAGGTGTTTTCACTACAAAGGTCATCCTTCTTATCCAATTATTTAATTGAAGCGCCCCTCTCATCATTTCTTCTCTAAATGATGTCAAGAGTCATAAAAGACATACTAGAAGGTATATTTTACAGGTTGCACTCCATATTTTGGGTAAATTGCACTTTTACACCAAACTCAGAGTTTTTAAGAACAAGGACTACTCCACAAGCTGCTTCTTGGTGCCCAAGCTTGGAGAATCCATCATACCTCATCATATTCATTCATATGATGTCTCATCATCAAAGGAACATCATATCATGTTAATATTGCAAGTTAACCCTTCTAATTGGGTAATTTGCACATAGGTCCCTGCATAACAAAACAATACCACAATCATTGTTTTAAAAGGACAGAAATGAAAATGTATGTTCCTTAGGAACTTAATTACATGCCAGAAGTTAATCACAAGTATCTTAATTACATGATTTAAGTAAAACACCTAGGGTTAACTTATAACCAGGTCAGGGATGTTACAAATTATCCACCCCTCAAAAGGATTCTGTCCCCGAAATCGATTTAGCATATTAGGAGAAAAGAGCAGGGTATTTCCTCCTCATCTCTTCCTCCAGCTCCCAAGTGGCTTCTTCAACACCACGATGATTCCAGAGGACTTTTACAAGACTTATATCTTTCTTCTTTAACTTTTTAATTCTGTTATCAAGGATTGACACTGGTCCCTCCTCGTAAGTTATATCTTCATTCAATTCTACTTCCATAGGTTGTAGAACTGACTCGGTATCAGGGTGACATTTCCTCAACACAAAAATGTGAAACACAGGGTGTAACTTCTGCAATTCTGGTGGCAACTCTAGTTTATAGGCTACCTTTCCAACTCGTTCAATGATTGGATAAGGCCCCATAAATCTAGGAACTAACTTTCCTTTCCTTCCCAAACGAAGGACTCCTTTCCAAGGTGAGACCTTGAGGTACACTTTGTCTCCAACCTGGAACTCTAAAGGTCTACGACGTCTGTCAGCGTAAGACTTCTGTCTATCCCGTGCAGTCTTAAGCTGCTGTTGGATTACCTTAATCTTTTCTGTGGTCTGCTGCACAAGATCAGGACCTAACAACTGATGCTCACCAGTCTCATACCAGCATAAGGGTGATCTACAACGTCTACCATACAAGGCTTCATAAGGTGCCATATCAATACTATGTTGATAGCTATTGTTATAGGCAAACTCTATCAAGCTTAGGTGCAGATCCCAACTTCCTGTGAATTGGAGAATACATGCTCTCAACAAGTCTTCCAAGGTCTGTATAGTCCTTTCTAACTGTCCATCAGTCTGTGGATGAAAGGTTGTACTAAACCTTAACTGGGTGCCTAGTGCCCTATGTAGTTGTTCCCAAAAATGACTTGTGAACTGAGGACCTCTGTCAGAAACTATGGTGACAGGGACTCCGTGCAAACACACTATCTCTTGAACATATAACTGGGATAACCTTTCAGCAGAATAGGTTGTTTTGACAGGTAAGAAATGCGATGTATTAGTCAACCTATCAACAATTACCCAAATGGAATCATGTCCTTTGTTTGTCCTAGGTAGGCCAACAACAAAGTCCATGGTTACATGATCCCACTTCCACTGTGGTATGGGTAAAGGTTGTATTGTTCTTGCAGGCTTCTGGTGTTCAGCCTTAACCTGCTGACACACTGGATACCTCAGAACAAATTCAGCTACATCCTTCTTCATCCCAGGCCACTAATACATATCTTTCAAGTTTTGATACATCTTTGTGCTCCCTGGATGCATAGCATACATAGAAGAATGAGCTTCCTCCAGGACTAACTTCCTCAGGTTATCCATATCTGGCACTATCATTCTCCCATGATAGCATGCCACTTGATCATCTGATTCATGAAAACCTTCTCGCTTCTCATCACCATACTCAGATCTGATCTGCTGAACTGCAACATCAACTTGATGTGCCTCCTTAATCTGCTCTCTTAGGGTGGGTTTGATATGCATCTCAGCCAACAACCCGGCAATCCATGACACCTTCATCTGTACATTGTCTTGCCTTAAAGAGATAAGCATATCTCTCTTAGAGCATACTAAAGAGTTTAATTGTGCCCTATCAGAGGATGATGTTGTCGATTTCCTACTCAAGGCATCTGCAACCACATTGGCCTTCCCTGGATGGTAATCTATCCTACAATCATAATCCTTGATTAACTCCATCCAACGACGTTGCCTCATGTTAAGGTCATGCTGAGAGAAGATATACTTAAGACTCTTATGATCAGTGAAAACCTGGAATGTTTCTCCATATCGATAGTGTCTCCAGATTTTTAAGGCATGAACCACAACAGCTAACTCTAAATTGTGTGTCGGATAATTCTCCTCGCATTTCTTAAGTTGTCGGGAAGCAAAAGAAATCACATGCTTATCCTACATCAGCACACATCCGAGTCCATTCTTGGAGGCATCACAGAAAACTATGTATCCTTTGCCTTGCTCCGGTAACACAAGTACAGGTGCACTTGTCAACCTCTCCTTCAGCAACTGAAAGGACTGTTGACACTTGTCACTCCAAGTAAAAGAAACATCTTTCCGGGTCAACTTCGTCAAGGGTAGGGCTATAGAACTAAAGTTCTTAATGAACCTTCGATAATAGCCAGCCAACCCTAAGAAACTACGAATCTCCGTCGGTGTCTTCGGTTGTTCCCATTGTAGAACAGACTCTACCTTTTTAGGGTCAACATGAATTCCCGAGGCAGATACCACATGTCCAAGAAAAGATACCTCTGGCAACCAGAACTCACACTTGCTAAACTTAGCGTATAACTCATGTTGTCTTAGCAAAGTTAGAGCCTGACGAAGATGTTGTTCATGTTGTTGAGAATCTCTACTATAGATCAGAATGTCATCTATAAAGACAACAACACACTGATCGAGGAAAGGTTGGAAGATTCTATTCATGAGTTCCATAAATGCAGCCGGTGCATTAGTTAGTCCAAATGACATAACTGTGAACTCATAGTGACCATACCTTGTTCTGAAAGCAGACTTGGGTATGTCACTGTCCTTAATACGAAGTTGATGATATCCAGACCTCAAATCTATCTTTGAGAAGATGGTTGCACCACACAACTGGTCAAAGAGGTCATCAATCCTCGACAGAGGGTACTTATTCTTTATTGTTACTTTATTTAATTGCCTGTAATCAATGCACAACCGCATTGATCCGTCTTTCTTTTTAACAAAAAGGACCGGAGCACCCCAAGGTGAAGTGCTTGGTCAGATGAAACCCTTCTCAAGCAACTCTTGAAGCTGCTTATTGAGTTCTGCCATCTCAACAGGCACCATCCTATACGGTGTTCGGGCTATAGGTTGGGTATCTGGGATCAAATTGATCTCAAAATCAATTTCCCGAGGCGGTGGCATACCTGGAAGTTCTTCAGGAAATACATCTTCAAATTCCCTGACTATAGGAACTTCAACAAGGTTAGGACTTTTCATGGTGGTATCTATCACATGGGCCAAGAATGCATAACATCATTGCCTCATCAGCTTATCAGCAACCATAGCAGACACAAGACAGGTGGGTAGAATCTTTCTCTCTCCTTGAAATATCCATGTGTTGCTCTCATCAGCAAACACAACCTGCTTGGATTCACAATCCAGGACAACTCTATACCTTTCTAAGGTATCCATTCCAAGGATTATGTCAAATCCTTGCATATCAAGTGGTATAAGATCCACTTGAATGCGATGATCAGAAAAGAAGAGGATGCAGGGAGAGCATACCTCTTGCAAAATAGCAGAACCTCTCAACGGAGTCTCGAGCAACAAGCTATCTTCCCTATGACTAACTGTCATATTGCAGTTACGAATCACTCTTCGAGTGATAAAAGAGTGTGTAGCACCCGGGTCAATCAAAATAGATACAACACCGGATTTAGACATATCAGAATATAAAAGTTCCATCTGACCTGCCACAACCCGTGGATTGACCACTACTTCTGGTGGATTCATAGCATAGACCCTCGCTATCGCCTGGTGTTGAGTTGGTGCTGACGATCCAGCTTGAGACGCTTGCCCACGTCCTCTAGCTGTTCCTTGAGACTACCTTCTATGTGATCCCTGTTGATTCTGCCTCTGAGGCTGTGTCACACTGACAGGCCTAGACCTACAGTCCTTCATCAGATGTCCCACCTTCCCACAGTTATAACAACTTCTTTCCAGTTGTTGTGGTCTTGGTGGTCCTGTGACTGACATTGATGTTGAACTGCGAGTCTCTTGTAGTGGTAGGCTTCGTCCCCTATCTCTACTTGGTATCCATTGTGTCTGAGCACTAGATCTGGGTGGTGGAGGTGTAGGTACAGAGAATCTAGGCTTCTTAAAGTCTCTAGATGAAGATCCCTGGAATTGTGGATATCTCTTTTGGGTTTGCCTTTTCTCGACTACGGATCTCTCTATCCTTCGGACTGACTCAATGAAGGTGGAGAATCTCTCCCAGTTTTCTAGGGCAGACACGGGAGTAGTCATGTCGGCATTCAAACCCTTCTCAAACCTCCTAATCCTTTCTTCCTCTGTGGTAGCCATATGCGGACAGAATTGCAACAACTCCATGACCTTAGCCTCGTACTCGCTAATGTTCACCATGCCTTGTCTTAATCTCTCAAACTGAGAGATCTTCTCGTCTAGGAATGTCTTTGGAAAGTATCTGTTGACAAATCCCCGACGAAAATCTTCCCACGAGATCTCCACTCCAGGCCTCTTCTTCTCTTCCATGGTCCACCAGTGACCAGCACTTCCTTTGAGAAGATAGATAGCATGTCTAAACTTCTCAGCTTCTGGGATGTTCAAGATTCTAAAAGCTTTCTCTAACTCGGTTAACCACAGATCGGCATCTGCAGGATCAGCTGTTCCAAAGTATTCGGTTGCTCCGACCCGACGAAGTCGCTCGAACGTCTTACTGATACCTTGACCCTCAGACTGGACAGGTGCCCTAGGTGCAGGTATGGGCATCCTGTCAGTGATGTGTGTCATGGCAGTCATAAACTGCCCGACCATAGTTTGAACAGCTGGGTTTCCCATGTCAGCTGGGTCAAACTGAGGTGGCTCCATAGGTGGCTCAGATACAGGTTGCTCTATTTCTAGGTTCCTTGCACCTTCTCGAGGTGCAACAACACTACTTTCTGCCTCGTACTCCTCCTGTGGTCCAGACATCCTTAATTATCTTCTTCTCCTGAGGAGCAGAAGACTCTATTAGATAAGAAAGAAGTACTAAGGATAGAATCAACATTCTAAGTCCTATGTCTCTGTAGACTCAGTGAACCTAGAGCTCTGATACCACTAATGGTAGGCTCTGATCTCCAAAACACAAGATAAACATAGAGGAAGCGATTCGATTAATAGCGGAATACGAAAAATCACGAGAAATTAAAACTTTTCGAAAACGAGATCTCAAAAACCTGAAACTCCTTTTATAAAAGTAAGATGAACTATTTACATCTCTGATAAATCACTTCTCGAGTGATTATATACATCATGATACAAAATCTCAAGACTTCAAAATTCTCAGATCAACAAACTCCTAGGACCTGAGTGTACAGAGACGACATAAGACTATTATGACTACAAGACTAGACATCACAGTGTTTCCACCTGAAATCACTGCTGCTCCTGGTTTTGCTACTGCTGCTACTGTCCACCTTGCAGATCGATTCCTTCAACCTTGACGTCCACCTAAAGGTAGAAATATACGGGGTGAGACAATTTCAAATAATTGTCCCAGCGAGAGTTATAAATCTCCGCCAGAAACTTTGTTAAAAGCTATCAAAGGAATATCATGAGCAGGTAACTTAGATTACTCACAGCAGGCTTGATAAAAATTACTCACCTTTATTAAGGAATATGAAGAACATGTATACTAATACTTGAACAGGATATTAAATGCAAGCGATGTAATAATAATCAATGTTCTTCATAGTTCAACCTAAGCAGTTATGGTACGTGGTTGATTATGTTTTACAAACATCATTATGCCCTGCGGAGATGAGGTATACCGCTCATGCTCCAACCGATCACTAGTAAGTCGCATCGGTATCATACTAGGTCATCGAAAGAGCCGAATTCTCATGACCTTCAACTATCTCAGTCAGAATGAGGATAAACATGCATGACATCTAGTGTCTCTGCTATTATAGCTCACCAGGGTATTCTGGTACTTCACTATTAGAGTCACAGTGGCATTCTGCACTCTCTTCACTATCGAAAGATTTCATGTTTATCTCTCATCGATGCGGTATAAAAGATTTCCTCGGGAGAATAGTGTTACATCACCCCGGCATAAACACATAGTGATGGGTTGATGGATTAAGATATATCCACATCAACTTCTACACTAGGATGTAAGGGTATTCACATCTATATTCCCCACATACTCAAAAGTATGTGATCCAGGAGTTCCCTTAAGAAAACCTGTTTCACCATCATTTAACTCCTGACAATGATGGATCTATGATCAGGGCTCTACATGATATGATTATACTTGGTTATTAGGTACATTTCATTATTCTTTTAGCATCATACATGTTTCCAAACATTCAAGTACTAAACATGTCTATAACCGAAGAATACTAAATGTAACAGGTATTACTCATATCACTTATCAGATGGATATCAATTCTTAATCATCTTATCACTATGATTCAGGAACATGGTTACTTACACCCTTATATCATCATAACACTTGCTATCAAGTGACATGTCAGCATCAAGTCATCTATTAGCATGACCTTGATGTCATTCATGGCCCTCAAGGCATATCAGTTTCATATGATGCCACTTGCATCTAGGCAACATAGTTATTTCGGTTCATAAGCTATTGACATACTTTCAATTGATATGATGTCATGATCCTTACCTGTATATGATTATTCTCTTATAAGAATATGCATGATTAAATCAATTGATAATAATCAACAATTCATAGTCACATTAGTAGTCAATAAGACATAATTAACCTTTCAATTCAAGGTTATACTTTTATGTCCTTACAAAGGGTAAGATTCCATTGTTTATATCATTTAGGGTTATTCAACCCTTTCATTATGATTAGGAATAATGGTTCCTCATCTCATATTTTGATTATACAATTCATGCTTAAAGGAAAATCATGAGTTTAGAGTTTATTGTTCATTTCAACATATTACCATGAACTAGGGTTTACTATTCACATTACTCATGATTACCCTAAAACTAGGGTTTACTATTCACATTACTCATGATTACCCTAAAACTAGGGTTTACTATTCACATTACTCATGATTACCCTAAAACTAGGGTTTACTATTCACATCATAGTGAAATGAGCTCATAGTATCATCATGAATGAGAAACATCATCATTGATGCTTTCAAATTAGGTAAGACTCATCAATTATCTTAATTAGGGTTTTCATGATCTCTCATAAGTGGATCATGCCCTAATCCTGCATATTCATATACATTGAAGGTACTTTATTTGAGTTTTAACCATAAATGGTACTTTCTCTCTCTCCTTACTAATAGATGGTGATTATATCACTCTAGATAGGGTTGGTTTAACTCCTCATTGATTAACATAAACCAAATCATCACTATCAAGTGATTAGGGTTTGATTAGAACAAGGTATCACTCAAATTAACCCCTCAAGGGCATTTTGGTAATTTAACCATTGATCATCATGGGTCAATTCATTAGTCATTTAGTCCCTTAATGTCTTAAGTTACCATTAGAGTTTAGATTATATCATTATTGAATCATTTACACCTTCAAGTGATTTAGTATAAACAACCTTGAAAATCTCCAATTGGTTTAGGGTTTAACCTTCAACCTTCAACCCATTTAGGTTTTAAACGACCTTGAACTCGTTTAATCTCAAACGACCTTGAACCCATTTGAGCCTTAAACGAGTGTGGACCCACTTGACCTTAAACGAGTGTGAACCCATTTGACCTTAAATGGGTGTGAACCCATTTGACCTTAAACGGGTGTGAACCCGTTTGAGCTTAAACGGGTGTGAACCCGTTTGAGCCTAAACGAGTGTGAACCCATTTGACCTTAAACGAGTGTGGACCCATTTAAGCCTAAATGAGTGTGAACCTGTTTGGGCTTAAACGAGTGTGAACCCACTTGATTTCAAACGATTGTGAACCCACTTGAGCTTAAACGAGTGTGAACCGTTTAGACCTATTGGTCCAAGATCGTTTAATAAAGTTGGATAAGGACCAACATAGGTATTAACGACCTTCATCTTCAACCTTGAAACCAAGGTCTGTTCTTTATGAAAAAGCTTGCAAGAGTGCAAAGAAAGATGGGGAAGAAGAAGAACTAACTATTATTTGCAAGAATCAAAGTATGCATAACAAAGCAAGGTTTAGAGTTATAAAACACGCCTCAAACGGTGTTCCTAGAGCTCCAAGCTTCCAAGCTTCAAGCCTTTAATGGCGTCTTGAGCTCCACAGGTTGGCCAAAGGTGATTCTCCAAGGAAAAGATGGAGATGATCGGCTAGAACAAGAAACCTAAGTGGATTAACCATGAAACCAACCTTATACAAGGATTTCCTCCATGAATCCAAGCTAGAAGATGGTGCTCTCTTACCTTAGAATAGGTTGGTCGTTTCCCTGAGCTCCAGAGCTTTGCCTTGGTTGGTTGAGAAAGATGAGAAGTGAGGAAGTGAAGGGAATACGTTTGGTTGTTTTACAAGGAACTAGGCTTATATACCTTAGGTTGTTTTCTACCATAAGGACCTCTAAAACATAGATTTCTCATCTAAGTCCCTTCTTCTTTCTAAGGCACGTCCAAGCATGATAATCTTATGCAAAGCTCATCAAAACTCAAGATCTAAGGGTAGAGAAAACCAGAATGCATACTAAGGTACATATCTGAAAGGTCTCCTTACTCATACTAGGTGTTTTCACTACAAAGGTCATCCTTCTTATCCAATTATTTAATTGAAGCGCCCCTCTCATCATTTCTTCTCTAAATGATTTCAAGAGTCATAAAAGACATACTAGAAGGTATATTTTACAGGTTGCACTCCATATTTTGGGTAAATTGCACTTTTACACCAAACTCAGAGTTTTTAAGCACAAGGACTACTCCGCAAGCTGCTTCTTGGTGCCCAAGCTTGGAGAATCCATCATACCTCATCATATTCATTCATATGATGTCTCATCATCAAAGGAACATCATATCATGTTAATATTGCAAGTTAACCCTTCTAATTAGGTAATTTGCACATAGGTCCCTGCATAACAAAACAATACCACAATCATTGTTTTAAAAGGACAGAAATGAAAATGTATGTTCCTTAGGAACTTAATTACATGCTAGAAGTTAATCACAAGTATCTTAATTACATGATTTAAGTAAAACACCTAGGGTTAACTTATAACCCAGGTCAGGGATGTTACAATAACATTTATATCAATTACATATCAGCACCATGCAATATAACACCATTAATCCCTTATTAGGGTTAGGGTTTCCCTTTTCATGTCATTTAGGGATATTCATCCCATTGCCCGGAATTAAGGTCATGATTAATCATCATACTGCCCAAAATTAGGGTTTCATATAATATGACCCAAAATTTGGGTTTCACATGCCTTCACCCTATATTAGGGTTAGGGTTTACTATTCACATCAAATTAGGGTTTATCATATCCTTTTTACCCAAATTAGGGTAAGGATGTACTATTCACCTCAATTTAGGGTTTATCATCAAATTACCCTAAATTAGGTTTACTCCATTACCCTGGATTGAGGATTCACTTAGCATTAGCCTTAGTTAGATTTACATCTAAAATTGTCCCAAAATTTGGGTTACACCCTATATTGCCATGATTTAGGTTTAAGACTCACTAATCTTATTAATTAGGGTTTCATGATCTCATCATCATGGATCAATCCCTAATTACATATTTTACTCATAATAAAGGAATTGAAGCTTGTATTTGCATATAAACACTACTTTCTCTGTCATCCTCTCTGGGATGTTGAGTACCTCAAAGTTGACTTAATTAGGTCAATTCAATTTCTTTATTTCAATACACTCAGTTAGGGTTAGAGTAGTGTGTTAAGATCTCTCTTTCATAATCTCCAAAGATTAACCCTTTCGAGGGTACTAATTACCCTAACTCATTAAGGTTACAACTAATGTAATCACCCTTGATTTACATCATTAAGAGTCACATAATTACTTCACCTTTAATCCACTTGGGTGTTCAAATGGTTTAAGTTAATTATTCTCCAAACGGTTTTGGTCACCTAGACCCCAAACGGTCTTTACCATCTAGACCCCAAATGGTCTTGATAGATTGACCCTCAAACGGTCTAAGACCGTTTAGACCTTCAAACGGTCTTAGTTAATTAAGTTCAAACGGTTTGAAACCGTTTAGAAAAGTTGGTGCTTGAAACTGTTTAGTGCAAAGATAGAAATCGTTTGATCCTCAATTGGTTTGGGGTCATTTGGTACCAAACGGTCTTGAGACCATTTGGTACAAACCTCCTCAAAACCGATTGGACCAAAAAGGTCTTTCAACACTTAACCAATTCAAGGTTTCAATCAATGAACCGACTATCAATTGAATCCTTGATTCGTTCATCAATTAAATTATTGAATCGTCCCTCAATTGGACCATAAATTAGGGTTTTGAACCCAATTGAATTAGGATTATAATCAAGAAACCTCAATTAGGGTTTTGGAATCGAGGAACTTTCAATTATTAACATTTGTGGAATTGATTCAATTGAAATCAATGAATCATCATCAAATTATGATATGAACTGACCTCAAATGGTCTTGAGGTCATTTGGATGACCTAAAAATGGTCTTGAGACCGTTTGCCCCATCCATCATTGAAATTTGTGAAATTCAATTAGGGTTTAGATCATTGGATTGATCATCAATTGAGCTAATAATTGCATTTCAATTTGATATCTCTGGATCTTCAACCACACCATCATACTCAACCCTAGACCTCCAAACAGTCTTGGTTGAACTCGAAATGGTCTTGAGACCATTTGGGTGATCTCCAAATGGTCTTAAGGCCGTTTGGGTTAATCAACCCAAAGTTTTAAATCAACCAATTGAAATTTCAGCACTTAACCCGATTAGGGTTTGTTACTTGATGAACCTTCAACTGATGAACCCTTTGAAACCAATCAATTAAATTTAATGGGTAATCAACCATCAACACTAGCATATAATATCCAAATGGTCAATTGTGGTCAACCCTTCCAAACGGTTTGAAACCGTTTGGCTTCTAACGGTTTAATGAAACCGTTTGATTTCAAATGATTTTGTTGAAACCGATTGAACAATTTGTTGAAACCGATTGGAATAGAATTTCTTTGGGAAAAGTGCCCAAGTTGATGTCATCATCATCTACCTTCGTTCATGTAGTTCATATTTCTACTGATTTCATAAAATTATCAATTACAACAAGCAATTGATCAAGAAGAAGAAGGAATCAACGTAATTTCAAAATTAATGGTTGAATAATAATGTAAATGGGTTCAAGTTATATAACCCACCTCAAATGAAGCTTTCAAAGCTCCAAATTCACTTGCATAATGGTGGAAGAAGCTTTCTCACTTTACAAGGTTCGTTCTTTAAGCTTTTGAGTGAAATGGATTGGCTAGAAAGGAAGATTGATGGAAGAAAAGAAGAAATCCATCATTTATTTTCGATTTCCACCATGAAATAATGGTTGAAGGTGATCTAGAAGCTTACCTACAGGTTGGAACTCATCCTCCTACTGCTCCTTAGTCCTCTTGATCTCGTCCAAGGAAAGAAAGAAAGAAAATCCGAAAGAAGATCCTTAGTGGAGTGGAAAAGAGAGTATATATAAAGGAATTCCTAGGAGAGAGAAAGTTGAAAGAAAACCCTTCAACTCTCCGAACCGTGCCACATACTCCCCTCTTTTACTTGTGCACGAAGGCACCTTCCCTTTCCTTTAATTCCCTTTCATTATCCTCAACTTAAAAAAAAGCAAATTAAGCACCTTAATCATATTATACTAATATCCCATTTTTAGTGGACATTACTTTTCATTAACTTAATGTGAGTGGGCTCTCCACTCACTTAAGATATTTTTGTGCCTTTGCAAGGCACAAGCTCGTACAACCTTTTGCAAAATCATCCCTTACATTTTGGTTAAAGGGCTCTTCAATTAATATATTTATTTTTGCATTAAATTGAAGTAAAGTTCCATTTATGCTTAAATCTTGATTATTTTAATATCAAGATTCTCTCTCCTCCAAAGTGATTCAAATGAGGTGCCCCTCTAATTTTATTGCCTCTACATGATGCCAAGAATAATTAGGGACCCTCCAGAAGTGACATTTTGCATATTGAACCCTAGGTTTTGGGTAAATTGCCCATTACACCAAAACTAGGTTTTAATGCACAAACATTGCTCAACAAGCTCTTTCTTGTTATTCAGGCTTGTAGGACCCATACCACTGCATCATACTCATTCCTATGATGCTTCAACATATGAGGGACATTTTATCATGTAAAATTTGCAAGTTAACCCCTCAACTTGGATAATTTGCACTTTAGTCCAAAACTAACAAAACATTGTTTCAACATTATTCAAAAAGGACAAAAATTGAAATATAAGTTCCTCTTGAGCCTTAATTACTTTTCAAAAGATAAGAGAAAGCATATAATCAACCTCATTAAGAAAAACATCTAGGGTTAACACATAACCCAGGTCAGGGATGCTACAAATTATCCACCCCTAACAAGGATTTCGTCCCCGAAATCATCAATGAAAAAATTGAGAGAAAAGAGTAGGGTATTTCCTCCTCATCTCTTCCTCTAGTTCCCACGTAGATTCTTCTATGCCACGGTGATGCCAGAGAACTTTCACAAGACAAATGTCTTTCTTTTTCAGCTTTTTAATTCTTTTATCAAGGATCATCACAGGTCCTTCAACATATGATATATCATCATTTAATTCTACCTCCACTGGTTGTAGAACTAACTCAGTGTCAGGATGAAACTTTCTCAACATAGAGATATGGAACACTGGATGCAACTTATGTAGTTCAGATGGCAATTCTAGCTTATAGGCTACCTTTCCAATCCATTCAATGATTGGATAAGGCCCCATAAATCTAGGAGGTAACTTTCCCTTCTTTCCAAATCTAAGGACTCCTTTCCAAGGTGAAACCTTGAGGTATACTCTATCTCCAACTTAGAATTCTAAAGGTCTTCGACGTTTGTCGGCATATGACTTCTGCCTATCCTGTGTAGTCTTTAACTGTTGTTGGATTATTTTAATCTTCTCAGTCGTCTGTTGCACTAGCTCCGGACCCAAAAGTTGATTTTCTCCTATTTCATACCAACATAACAAAGATCTACAACGTCTTCCATATAATGCTTCATATGGTGCCATGTCAATATTGTGCTGATAGCTATTATTGTAAGCAAATTCTATCAAGCTTAGGTGTAGATCCCAACTTCCTACAAATTGAAGAACACATGCTCTAAGAAAGTCATCCAAGGTTTGTATGGTCCTCTCAGATTGTCCATCTGTCTGTGGGTGTAAGTTTGTACTAAACCTTAAATGTGTACCCAAAGCTTTATGTAGTCATTCCCAAAAATGACTCGTAAAATGGGGACCTCTATCAGATACAATAGTAGCTGGAACCCCGTGCAACCGCACTATCTCATCTATGTATATCTGTGTAAGCTTCTCAGCAGTGTAGGTTGTTTTGACAGGAAGGAAATGTGTTGTCTTAGTCAACCTGTCAATTATCACCCATACGGAATCATGACCTTTGGTTATTCTAGGAAAACCAACCACAAAGTCCATGGTCACATGATCCCATTTCCACTACGGTATAGGCAAAGGTTGCATTATTCCTACAGGCTTTTGATGTTCAACTTTAACCTGCTGACACACCAGACACCGCATAACAAACTCAACAACATCTTTCTTCAATCCTGGCCACCAATACATATCCTTCAAGTTATGATACATTTTGGTGCTCCCTGGATGCATTGCACACATCGAACCATGGTACTACCATCCTTCAAGAATGAGCTTCTTCCAAGAATGAGCTTCAAGACTACCAATACATATCCTTCAACTTATGATACATATCCTTCAAGAATGAGCTTCTTCCAAGACTAACTTCCTCAAGTCATTGGCATCAGGTACCACCATCCTACCATGGTAACAGACTACCTGATCCTCTGACTCATGAAAGCCATCCCGTTTCTCACTACCATACTCTGACCTGATCTGTTGAACTACAATATCAACTTGTTGTGCTTCTTTAATATGTTGTCTCAGAGTAGGTTTTATGTGCATCTCAGCTAACAACCCAGCTAACAAAGATACTTTAAGTTGTATATTGTTTTTCCTCATAGAGATAAGCATATCTCTCTTAGAGCACATTAAAAAGTTTAACTGTGCTTTATCTACGGCTAATGATGAAGACTTCCTACTTAGAGCATCAACCACTACATTGGCTTTCCCTAGATGATAATCAATTGTACAATCGTAGTCCTTGATTAACTCCATCCAGCGACATTGTCTCATATTCAACTATGTTGTGAGAAGATATATTTTAGGTTCTTATGGTCTGTGAAAATCTGGAATGTTTCTCCATAAAGATAATGCCTCTAGATCTTCAAAGCATGAACCACAACAGCTAGCTCTATATCATGTGTCGGATAATTTTCCTCGTGTTTCTTAAGCTGTCGAGAGGAAAAGAAATCACATGATTATCCTGCATCAACACACAACCTAAACCATTCTTAGATGCATCACAGAAAACTATGTACCCCTTTCCTTGCTCAGGTAACACCAGCACATGTGCACTTGTTAACCTTTCTTTCAGCAGCTGGAAAGAATGTTGACACTTGTCATTCCAGACAAAAGGAACCTCCTTCTTGGTCAACTTGGTTAGGGGTAAAGCTATAGAGCTGAAGTTCTTAATGAACCTCCTGTAATAGCCTGCCAATCCTAGGAAACTGTGTATCTCCATTAGTGTCTTTGGTTGTCCCCATTGTAGGACAGATTCTACCTTCTTAGGATCAACATGAATACCTGAGGCAGATATTACGTGTCCTAGAAAAGAAACTTTTGGTAGCCAAAATTCTCATTTGCTAAACTTTGCATACAACTTATGCTCTCTTTAGCAAAGCTAAAGCCTAACGAAGGTGGTGCTCATGTTGTTGAGCATCTCTACTGTAGATCAAGATGTCATCTATGAAGACTACTATGAACTGATCAAGAAAAGGTCGAAATATTCTATTCATGAGTTCCATGAATGCAGCTGGTGCATTAGTTAGTCCAAACGACATAACTATGAACTCATAGTGACCATACCTTGTCCTAAAGGCAGACTTAGGTATGTCACCCTCCTTGATACGTAACTGATGGTATCCTGATCTCAAATCTATCTTAGAAAAGATAGTTGCACCACACAACTGATCAAACAGGTCATCTATCCTTGGCAGAGGATACTTGTTCTTTATAGTTACTTTATTTAACTGTCTGTAGTCAATGCATAACCACATCGACCCATCCTTCTTTTTAACAAAGAGAATCGGAGCACCCCATGGTGAAGTACTCAGTTGGATAAAACCCTTCTCAAGCAACTCTTGTAGTTGTTTCTTGAGCTATGCCATCTCAGTAGGTGCCATTCTATACGGTGTTTGTGCTATTGGTTGCATGATTGGGATTAGATTAATCTCAATATCAATCTCTCGGGGTGGCAAAACACCCAGAAGTTCCTCGGGAAACACATCTTCAAACTCCCTAACTATCGGAACTTAAGAAGGATTCAGGCTCTCCATTGTGGTGTCCACTACATGTGCCAAGAATGCAAAGCATCCTTGCCTCATCAGCTTCTTAGCTACCATAGATGACACATGACATGTTGGAAGAATCTTTCTATCTCCCTAAAAGATTCATGTGTCATCATCCTCTGTGAACACAGCTTGTTTGGAATTGTAATCCAAGACCACCTTATACTTCTCTAAGGTGTCCATCCCAAGGATTATATCAAAACCTTGCATCTCAAGTGGTATAAGATCCACTTGAATGTGATGTTCAGAAAAATAAAGAGTGTAGGGAGAACACACCTCCCACAATACAACAGATCCCATCAAAGGAGTTTCTAACTTCAAACTCTCTGCCCTATGACGAACTGTCATATTGCAGTCAAGAATCACTTCTTGAGTGATAAAGGAATGTGTAGCACCCGAATCAATTAAAACATATACAAAGCAGAAAGAAGACATATTAGAATGAAATAGTTCCATCTGACCTGTCACAACTCTGGGAATGACAACTGCTTTAGGCTGGTTCATTGCATAGAACCTCATCATTGCCTACGATTGACTCTATGCTCGGTTATTGGGTGTCGATGATCCATCTTGTGACGCTTGTCCTCGTTCTCGAGAGCCACTAGAAAACTATCTCCTCTAAGAGCCTTGCTGACTCTGCTTCAGAGGTTGAGTCACCACTATATTCCCAACTAGACAATCCTTCATCAAATGCCCCATCTTCCCGCATTTGAAACAACTTTTATTCTCCCACTGTGGCCTGGATGGTCTTGTTATTGACATTGAAGCTGAACTTTGGGCTCTAGTTGGAGAAAAACTACGGCCCCTACCCCTACTTGATGTCCATTGAGTCTGGGGATTAAATCTTGGTGGTGGTGATGTAGAAAACCTTGCCTTTTTGAAACCCTCAGACCTCTATCCCTGGTATTGGGTAAACACCTTCTTGTTGTCGGTCTGTCGCTTTTCAATCACAGACCTTTCTATCCTCCTCACAGACTCTAAAAAAGTGGCAAACCTTTCCCTGTTCTCCAGAGCAGATGCGGGAGTAGTCAAATCAGTTTTCAACCCTTTCTCAAAATGCCTGATTCTCTCCTCATCATTGGCAGCCATATGCGGACAAAACCACAAAAGCTCCATGAACTTAGCCTCATACTCACTAATGTTCCTCTGACCCTGCCCGATCCTCTCAAATTGAGAGATCTTCTCATCTAGAAACATCTTAGGGAAGTATCTAATGACGAATTCTCGTCGAAATTCTTCCCATCCGATTACTACACCTGGCCTCTTGCCTTCTTCAATAGTCCACCAGTGGCCAGCACTCCCCTTGAGGAGGTATACAGCATGTCTCACCTTCTCAGCTTCAGGAACGTCAAGGATCCTGAAAGCCTTCTCCAGCTCTGTTAGCCATAAGTCTACATCTTATGGGTCAGCTGTACCAACATAATCTATGGCTCCAACCCGACAAAGTCTCTCAAAGGTCTTGTTGGCTCCATGTCCATCATGATGGGTTGGTGCCCTCGATGCAGGTGGTGGCATTCTATTTTCCATGTACGTCATGGTCGTCAGGAATTGCCCAAATCGAGCATGAAGAGCTGGGTTTTCTATTATAGCTGGGTCAATTTGGGGATGTTAAGGTATCAGCTCCTCTCTGGGTTGGTCCCTTACACCCCTCCTGGTGCAGCAATGCTGCTCTCAGCAGCGTGTTCATCATGTGATCCAAACATCTTCAAGTTCTTCTTCTCCTATATGAGCAGAAGACACTATTAGATAAACTAGAAGACACTAGAATATACTCAACAACCTTAATCCTATGTCTCTGTAGACTCAGCGAACCTAGAGCTCTGATACTACTAAATTATGGCGTACGAATCATAATTAACCAAAGCAACTAAGAAGAAGCGTATCATTCGTAGCGGATTACTAAAAAATTAAAACTTTTACAAAGAGATCCAATCAAGGGAAAACTCTTTCATAAAAGACCAAAATACTTCAAATGTATATTGATTCATAAGTACATGTATTGTACCATGTCATCTCAAATTACATTAACAGTTGCTTTGTTGAACTATACATAAGTAACATAAAAACCTTAAGGCATTATGCCAAAATATCATATCATTTTTTTAAACCAACTACCGACTCCGAGGACCTGAGAGTATAGAGACGACACATAGGACTATATCTACATATATACAAGACTTCACAGCCAGTGTCTCCACCTGAGATGTCACTACCGTTCTCTTCTACTACAACTGATGTTGTCCTTCACCTACTAAAGGATTCCTACCTCCTCGTCTGTGTCCACCTAAAAAGTTGGATCCCACGGGGGTGAGACAATTGTAAATTGTCCCAGCGAGAGATATAACTCTCTGTCAAGAACATTATTATGGTGAAATAAACAACAGTATAAGACTGAGCAGAGGAATTATATGTTGAATAGCAGCCAAATTAAATACTAATCAAATTAGGTTAATAGAGCTTTTCAGCTATATCTTGACTAAACAACATAATACTTATTCAATAAGGAATATGAAGAACATGTGTAAAAACTATCCATCTAGGATCTGTTTAAGCAATGTACATCAATCAATGATTCTCGTATATCAACCTTAAGCAAATATACTACACGAATGATTATATTTTACAATCAATATACTACTACAGAATAGGCCTTTGGCGTCGGTTGTTTATGCCCTTTTAGAGACGGTTCTAAAGCGACGCCTATGTGGGCGCCGCTAAAGGTCAAAATCTTCGGCTTCGGTTTTATAACCGACGCCAAAAGGCTTCGCGCCACCGAAAATGCGCCAGCAGGGCATCGATAGGCATCGGTTATTTATAGTAAGCCGACACTATCTGCGTCGATTTGCTACTAAAAAACCGACACCATATTCCCAGACGCCACGACCGTGTTTAGTACTATAGGCATCGATTTTATACTAATAACCGACACTTTTTCTTCCACGATCATGCTTTCCTGCATGGTCGAGTTGTTTGTCACATTAGGCGGTGGTTTTTATCCAATAACCAACGTTGTAAGCCTTTGATGATGGTTTTTTATAAATAATCGACGCCTATGTTTTTATTTTATTTTTCTTATCAATTTGCAGGCCTGCTATGGCTGGTCAACAGGATGAGAATCTGTAGTTCAATTTTGAACTGCATGTTTACGACATTCATTGATATCAGCCAACAAACAGGCCCCAAACCTGCAAAATCAACAAATATACTTTTCACACAAGTAGATACATTCAGACATCAATTCAATTCTCACATTCACACGTGTAGAAACATTCAAATACATGTATAAATATTCAAACATGTATAAACATTCAGAAATATTCATTTACAAAGTATCATTCAACATCGCTATCAGCATCCCAATTATATCTTACAGTCCCCACTATTTGTATGGCTCTTTCCCATTCTTCTCTTACTTCATTTAATACTTCCATCGTATATGGAGCATGTACATCTTTTAAGCGTTTACCTATAGTGTGGTCAGTTTTAAACACCTGCAAAGAGAATGATGTATATATATAAGTAATAATATAAAAATAAGATTGATATATTTCATACTAACTAATGAGACTATATATAATACCTCATGTATGGTATCGATGTCCAATGCGGCATATTGGATAATCATCTGCATAAATCGCATCACATAGTATGTGCATGCCCAGTCGTTGTCTTGTGTAGCGCACTATATATTGAAACATACAAAATATTAAAAAATACAACTAAGCACAGTTCACATAAATAATATATACATTGGAGTCGGGAACTTACTTTTACATTCTCCCAAATTATTGGTTGGTTCTTTTTCCTAAGGACCTTTCCTCCAGCCTTTTTGAATGCATCTAAACCCCTACATGTTAATTTAACACAGTAAATTACATAATTAAATAGTAATGTAATAACAGATGTTAACGGATATAAAAATGAAATATTTCTCACCAGAATAATGACAATCTCATTACGTGTCCAATTTTAGTATTCAATGTACTCCCTGTAGGATCTAGATAATAAACAGTGTATGTCCCAGGGAGAATAACTAGTAACTCCCAATGCCTACCGCTAGAGGTAAAAAAGTTAAAAAATTAATAACTCAAAATCCACAATAAAAATATAATTTTCTTAAGTCCAAATTATAAGTAAAGTAAACTTACTTGACATTGAATGGAGCTATTATTATCGTCTTCTTTTGCTGACCGAAAATTGTAAAAGCATCTATACAGTATTGTTGAACACTATCAGGGTCTTTAGCTACCATACTAATCAATGATGGAATCAAAAATCCCACATAGTCAAATGCAAATTGTTTACATTGATTTTCGACTAAGTAGCTGCAAAACATGTATTACGTATGCATTAATATATAAGAAACCAGATCACCGGATCTTACACACGGTATATGGATGTATAAACAAGATCTCACCTTATCCATGTCTCTATCATTGATGTATTCAGCCAATCATATATTAACAACTCAATAATATCTTTTATAAATAAAGAGCTTTCGTATGATTGACCTACATAATTCGCTTCTAAAGAAACAATTATAGGGCAATGTATATTATGTGCCCGTAGCCAACATGACATTCCCCTACAAGAAGGACCTAATGGGTATTTTAGGTCAGTTGGAACCCAACTTGATAATGCAGGAAGTGGAGGTGGAGGCCTAGATGCTCCAAGTGTCTTCTTTTTAACCTGTATATATAATTCCAGATCAATTGACCTCATATATACACATTAATAATCTAAAGTAATGTAAATTTATCTTACAATTTCAGTAGTGTAGACGACATCTACTTTGGGCCACAATATCACCCCGCCTTCTGCCTCAGCAAGTGTATCAATATCCAGGTGGGCATATGGCAATGTAGCTTCCCTCCAATCGGGGAATACATGTATCGGGCTCACACGAATGTAGCCTTGTGGCATTGGAGTCCCGCGAAATGTTACCCCAGGAAGGGACGGGTAAGCTTGCGCCTCTGCAACAACATAGTCTTGTATTCTTAAGCGGCATGGCTTCAACGCCTACAAATTTATGTAAAGAATGTTATACATATATACATATCATCTTGAAAACATATCATCTTGAAAAGACTAGCTACAATGTCATAAATAATACTTACAACAGACGTGTTAGGCGGTGGGTCTACAGGATTACTCTCAGTATGTGCATCAGGAGAAGAGTGGGTCGCCATAGGCTGATTGGAAGCCTGAGATGCCTGTCACCGCAGTAATTCTTCCTTGACCTTATTAGCAACTATATCCTCGACTCTTTTATTCTCCTATACATAGATAAAAGAAATATTAGCTTCTTATTATTGAATTCCCTTTTGCAGTAACATTCTAAAAAAAGAATAGGTTACCTCTTCTTGTGAAAGTCCTGCTCTGGGTTTGCGCTGGGATAGCCCAAAGAATGCTTTGATGCCCACACCAGCGCCTACACCCCTAACACGTCCAGGATGCTCTAGGTTACCCAGAGCAACTGTCAATTCATCCCTTGTGCCCTGAGGGATGAACATGCCTTGTTTCCTCTGCTCGTGCAGCTCCCGCTAATCACCATCAACAGAAATTGATAAGTTAACACAACAAATAATCAATATTCAAACGATTGCTCTAAGAGTTGTATTTTACCATTTTCACAGTTGCCTCAGCAGTTATGGGCTTCTTTATTTTACCCTTCTTATTTTGCCTCCCAGCTATCCAGACATCATGGTGAGGCATGGGTGTGGCACATGTAGTAGAGGACTCCTGAGTAGCAGCAAACTCCTCATGTAGTCTTTGGCGAATGCTTGCATATCCCTTTGGACCCATAGTGTGGTCATGCACATTCAGTACACACCTTGCTTTTTGCGCCTCACTTGATACCTTGAATTCTTCATATTTTCTTGAAGCAACAAACGTGTCCCAATCTTCTTTGTCCAAGAAGTTCCACTGTTCAAGGGTTGACTTCTTCTTCTTATCACCATATTTTATGTATTTTCTATTGATATTTGTCCTATAATTCTTTAGCATCTTTCCAGCACGTTGCATCACACTTTTACGATGCAACTTCTCATCCAATGCAAACAGATTCTGTAAAATAGAATTGCTATTAACTTGTAAGGCCCTTGAATTTACTTAATGAGTTGAATGAGATTAATTAACAAAATTTAATGCTTAGAACCCTAATATAACCTTTTTATATGTTTTGAAATAATAAGACAAGCTTAAGTTTCAAATTTGGTCCAATTTGGACACTGTTTGAGCAAGTTATGCAATTTTCTGTACATTTTGGACTTTTATGCAATTTACCCAATTGAGGGGTTTTCTTTGCAATTTGTCACATAAATTATGTTCCTGAGTTGTTATATTATCATTCTTGATATTTTTGATCCATGGGGCTCCTAGTTGATCCATGGTTTGAAGGTGTTTTTATCAAGGGTATTTTCGGGTTTTTCCCTTCATGGATGAGCTACCTTTAGTAGCTATCAACTAAGGAATTATGTGATTGGCTGGGAATTTCACCAAAGGAAAGCTAAGAAGGTCTAGAGGGACGGTGGGAGAGCTTCTTGTGTGTGTGCTTATGTATTTTTAATAATTTAAATCTATGGACACTTGGATATATACTAGAATTGCAACCTTTTCTTTTTCTTAATATTAAAGTGTCATATACTTATCCAAAAGCCCCCAAACGAGCCATTTCCTCTCCATTATCTCTCTCCTTCTCCCAGCTTCGTACGCCCTCTGTTCATCTGCGATTTTTTCTGCCCAAGGAAGAAGAAAGTGGGGATTCTCTTGGAAAAAAATTCTAGGGTTGAAATTGATTCTCTTTTTGGGTCTATAAAGCTTCCCCCTAGTGATATTGACCTAAAAGTGTAAGTTTTTCCTTATTTACTCCATTTAATTATTTTTACTCTTCCTCCTACATCTCTCCAGGTTGGAACCATGGTTTTCCATGGTGAAAGTTCCCCTAGAACTCAAAACTCCTTCCTTCTTGTTTCTTTTCTAGGGTTTTGCTTGTTTGTGGAGAGAATTGCATAGTTGGCCAAGTTCAGATCTGAATCCAAGGTTTCCTTGCCCTATTTGCTCGAGATTCTTTATGTTTGGGATCTGACCTACTCTATATAGGCAAGTTTTATAACTTTCTCCACGTTTATTGCTTACCATAAGCATTCTAGATCATGTTCTTGCTTGAAAATGATGATCCATGCACTAAAAAGCTATGTTTGACTTGGATTTCGATTTTTATAATGTTCCCTATTATGATTTCAGTTATATATGAACCTGTGATCATGTGTATGTTATTCCTAAGGTATGACATGACTTGGATCAGATTTTTTTGATAACCTATGGTGCTAAGCACCTATCAAACTATGGTCAATTTTAGGGTTTAAAGCTGATTTCTTCGATAAATCATGACCCGATTATGGTGCCATTGCAATAACCCTATGTTGTTGTCTTCATAACAAATGATGTTCATGATCAAGGGTGTAAAATGATGGTGATAACCTATTGTAACCCCCTTAGGTCAGGTTTGGGATCAATTAGAAGTTTAATGATCAACCATTAATTACCTTACTGATGTTATCAATCAACGTTGACATTAGCTTAATATTTGATGTTGATTAATGAGTTAGTGTTGATCTAACAACCTATGGTGACTTAATGGTCACTAATGATGGTGGATTAGGTCTCTACAACCTATGGTGAGTTAATCATTGTAGTTGTAGCATCAATTAAGCCTTAGACCAATGGTTTCTTGGGTAACTTGATGCAATGGTCAGACATATACCGTAATTCATGGTTTTAATATATGAACTTGACCCAATGGTCAAGATATAACGTTTATTCCTCCAATAAAGTGGAATGATGGATAAAGTAATATTTTAGTCCTAATAATGTGATTTATATGGTTTCCTTTATATGATCAACTTAAGGAACTTACTTGTTGACAATGGATGACTTGTTTTAAATGAACAGTCGATTGTGGGTTTTACCCTACTCTTAATGGAACTTTTTGTGTTGTTAATCAGGGGATGTCTAGGGTTAGATAGTGACTATTTCTAAGCACAAATCAAGGATTTCATAGGTGGTTTATCTAAGGTGTTTACTTATGTAAACAACCAAAGGTCTTACCTTTTAAACATCCAATGGTTCTAGGTGACATTGTGGTAAGGTGATACAGGTTGAATGATGATGGAACAAATGGAGGGTTACCCTTAATATGTTAGTCTTACCTATTCACTCATATGAATAGAAGGGATGATAACCATATTGTGTTTATATGTAACCCTAATGAGGTATAGCTTGTTATACATAGCTTTAATATAACTAAATGATGGTAATTGGGTATGAATAGTCCTTGAACGACTAATACAATCATGGAGACTTTGTTATTGTTGTTGAAACCTTAGTATGCTATAACCTGATGGTTACACCTTGATTTATGTGTGGGTTCATACTTGAGAATAGTATGGAATATGATGGTGATGCTTCACCTTACGCATCCATGATCCAATGGGGATGTCGTGAGTTAGGGTTTGGGTATAAGTGTTGATCAGTAACATTGATATAAATTATCATGTTGAACCTAACTCTAATGTAAATAGATAAAGATGAGTATTCATGTTTAACATTCTTATATGATGGAATGATGGTGGAATAACCTCCTTAACATGATCATAATCTTAATGTGTTAATTGGTGGTTATCATAGCCACATGGTTGATACTTTCTTATGTTGAACATGTGCATTGTAAATATGATGAGTGTTAATCATATCTAGATTCCTTGCATGTTGATGTAATAAAGGAATGTTCTTAATGTTAATATAACCCTGCTATGATTGTTTATAAATATCTCCTAGCTCATTAATGCAAGATTGTGTTGATTTGGTGTATTATATATAAGTGATGTTGTTGAGCCTTGTTATAAGGCATGGAAAGATAATGATGATCTTGCATGGAATATTATGATGGTATTAATGACCTTTGGGCATGGTTGAGCCCTGAATGAGGTGTAATCCTCTTATGTTGATAAGGGTTGATACCCTATGATATTGTGAAAATGATTTATATCTTGTGATAGCATGATGATTGGTATGGTCTCATGAATGGCAAGTGAATAGTACCATGTGATAATGAGATGAGAAATTATGTTTCACACGTTTTATATGTTTTCAAGTTTTGATATTTATATGCTTGCTAGAAGTGAATTAGGGTTTGTATGTCCACTTGTTTGATGCAGCCTTAATTCACCCAATTGGTATAACTAATCAAGTGCAACTCTAATCATGTAGTGCCCTGTGCCGTAGAACCATCTTCAGTGTTAGAACTTATTGGATGGTGAAACGAGTATTCCTAAGGGAAACTCGGAGCGCATACTATTGAGTATGTGGGGGTGGCAGGTTGAGGATATATCCTTGTCATCCACAATGCAGATTTTGGAGGTTGGCTATGGTCATGCCTCATACATATGATGTGATTGAGAACGACTGCAGTCGTGTCTCGATGATTATAACATGATGTGATTAGAGGACAACTATGGTTGTACCTCAGTGATTGGGTTTGAATATCCTAGTTTCTAGTTCCATGACCTATACCAAGGTCGGACTAGTGGTTTTCAGCTTGACTATATGTCGTTGTGGTGGGAACTTTGATTGATATGTCACTGCCTTTTTAATCATACTGACTGAGGGGAAGAGATCTTAGGATACCGGCACTCCTAGATGTTGTACTGAACTGAATATCCCTTCGCAGGGGTCGGTTGGACTTTGAGTGGTATGATTCAAATTCCCCAGGGTGTAATAAAAGATGTAATACATCTATGTAACATATTTCTTTAGGGTTATACACGACGCTTCACATTGGATGATAACCCTTGTTTGTTCTCTTTACATAAAAATGATGCTTAGTGCAATTAAGAGATAATAATTATTCTTATGTTGTGGATCATAAGATTGTAAATGTGTACATATAGTAGTCATGCTTATGTTAATATCTATAATGCTACTGCTGATTATAATCATGATGGTAGATATCTCATCTTGTTAGTTATGTTTAGCATCCTAGCCATGCCTTTATAACTAGAGATGCATATACTGCTAATTATGCAAATATTCGTGCTTATGATGATAGCTTTGCTTATGATATTGATATGTTCAAACTATTAGACATGCTCATGTTGTTAGCTATGCTATGTTACTAGACTTACTCATGATGCTAGAACAACATATGCTACCGACCTGCTTATATTGTCAACAAGATAAAGGATGATAGTCTAGTTAATAATGATAGTTATTATCTACTCCTTTATGTATTTAGTTAATCATCAGTACGATTGATCTTATTTGTTATATCTGATTAAACTTCTTAATTTTTTAATTACATAAAAATGTTGTAATCAATAAACGTTGTTGATGGTTATATCACTTGTTGGGACTGGGTCTCACTCTTGTGGTTCGCCACATTTTTTAGGTAATCGGAAGTGATGAAAACAAACATGTTGCAGCAAAGAGGATCTATAGTAATGAATATTTGATAAAGTTTATTAGATGTCTAGTTTGTTCTAGAGTCGTCCATGTACTCTCAGGTCTGGGCAGGAAAAGTTTGTATATGGTGTTTCAAACAAATTGAACTTTTGTTAGCATGTTAATGCTTGTTTGTGTGGCATATATGAATATTGTTCTCCTATGTATATATATTGTGGCTAAGTCAATAGAACATTTGTATCAAATTCTTGGCCTAGTATGGACAAAAGAAAGATTTTGAGGTCTTATGCAAATGTTTCTGAGCAGGTGCTGACATTGAATTTGGTTTTAATTTACCCATATTTTGGGTATGTCATTAATTAGTGGTTTACTGTGTTTTATGTTTTGAGTAATCTCATTTAGTGTAACGGGTCCCAACATAACTAGTATCCAAAAATAGAATTGCAAATAATAGTATTTGTAATCTACAAAATAGAATTGCAAATAATAATAACTCACGCATAAATCCTTCCATATCATGTCTTTCTTTGCCTGAGGAACTTTATACCAATTATCATACTTAACACCACAATGGCTTCGAGTGATAACCCCAAGATAGTTTACAAAATTATTGCAGTTCACTCCAATTGCATTTCCTCCATTATCAAACTCCACAGCCAATCTGGATCCACTACCACTTAGCGCTATTAACTTCTTCAATAGAGTGATGCCCCTTTTCTTATTAAGTGTTTGGTGATGCGTATCAAGTTCCTCCAGTGCTTCAGTGGGTACATGTGCATCATCAACCTAAAATTTGACAAAAATAAACACACTGAATTAGCCCAATATAGAAATATAGGATATATGACATAACTAGAAGATAATGATTTTTATAGAAATACATGATATGTTTTTAGAACTTACATTGGTATCCTCGCCATGCTCATCATGGTCAGCCATCTGAAAATGTCATTAAAAAGGCAAGCATTTGGCATTTGTATTAACTAGAAGATAATGAAACATCAAATCTGAAAATGATATTGATATTAAAAAAGCAAAAATTTAGCTTCAATAAAAAAATATAAACATGCATGCCTCTAAAATTGTGATCTTTTATCAATTAACAATCCTTCATTGTGATCTCCGCGCACATATAAGTCATCATTAGCTTCAATATTTTGTGGAGTTGGCAACCCAAGTGAGAATGGACTGAAGTCATCATACTTATCATGGTACTCTTCTTCATCTATAGGATCTTCAACGAACTGTCTTTTACCATGAAGAACAACCGACCATTTATCATTTACAGGATCATCGATATAGAATATTTGTTTTGCATGTGATGCCAATATGAATGGTTCACCCTTCTCGCCAATCTTTTCAAAGTTCACTAAAGTGAAATCCAATTCATCCACTATAACTCCTTTGGTGTTATCAACCCAATTACATTTAAAGAGCGGAATTTTGAAATCTATGTAGTCAAACTCCCATATGTCTTCAATGACACCGTAATATGACATTTTAGCTTCACGTGGACTCTTATCCTTTGCACTTGCAAAATACATAGTCAATGCTTGAAGAGTGACCCCACTATTTTGGATGACACTCTTATCATCTTGGCACTTTGTGTAATATGTGAACCCATTAATTTCAAACCCTTCATAATACATAACATTTGGTTTTGGTTTAAAGGTGAGGCATTTGATAGTTTCCGTAATATCATTTGGTGTTTGAGATAGTTGATGTAAGACTTTATCTTCAAACCACTTAGTAAAAGTCTTGTTATGCTCTCTAGCAAGCCACATTGAATTTGCTCGAGGATGTTGTCTCTTGATGAAATTGGTATGTTCCTCGATATAAACACTCACTTCGTCCATGTTGTGTAAAATATACAAGTGACCTTGTTCCAACTGCTCACGACTGAATACTTTCACCCGTGACCCAAAATTTCTTTTCCCTCCTCAATATTCTTGTCATTAACAGGAGTGTTATTACCACTCAGAAAGTCATTGCAAAAATCCATAACCTCTCTCGCCACATAACCTTCAATAATACTCCCTTCAGGCTGATAACGGTTTCGAACATCACCTTTAAAAATGCTCATGTATCGTTCAAAGGGATACATCCAATGCAAGAAAACCGGTCCCAACATTTTCACTTCCCTAGTCAAGTGGACAACAAGATGTACCATGATATCAAAGAACGAAGGAGGGAAATACATCTCAAGATGACATAGGGTAACAACCACTTCTCTTTGGATATTATTGAGAGTATCAGGGTCAATAACTTTGTTGCATAGACTGTTGAAAAAGAAACAAAGTCTGGTGATTGCAAACCTTACATGCTTCGGTAATATAGATCGAATTTCCACGGGAAATATTTGTTGCATTAGAGTGTGACAATCATGATATTTAAGACCTATCGACTTCAGATCCTTCATTGATACCAATCTACGGATGTTGGATGAGTAACCCTGTGGCACCTTAACATTTAGCAAGCATTCACAAAAAGCTTTCTTGTCCTTTCTAGACAACGTGTTACAAGAGGGAGTTAAGTATGTTCTTTTATTACCCATTTCACGTAATTCTATTAATTCTGACCTTATTCCCATTTCACGTATGTCCAGTCTAGATTTTATCCCATCTTTAGTCTTACCTGGTATATTTAACATAGTACCAATGATGCTATCATAGACATTTTTCTCAACGTGCATTACATCGATACAATGCCTGACTGTCAAAGAACTCCAATAAGGAAGATCCCAAAATATTGACTTCTTCTTGAATGAAGAATTGTCACTCCGTGTGGCCATACTACATTGTGATTTATTACCAAATTCATTGACAATGTCTTTTACTCTTTCATAAACAACATCCCCTGGTATAGGTTTAGGTGCACTCTGTTCATCATTCCATCCATTGAATGCTTTACACTTCCTACGATGCGGATAGAATTTTGAAAGAAACCTTTGATGACCAAGATATACAGTCTTGCCGCCATGTTTTAGTCTTATTGAATCAGTGTTTTCTTCACATATAGACACACTTTAGCTCCTTTGACACTATATCTAGACAAATTCCTATATGATGGAAAGTCATTAATAGTGCAAAAAAACATAGCGTGCAAACAAAAATGTCTCTCTTCCTGAAGCATCATAGGTCATCACACCTATAGCCCAATGTTTCTTTAAGTCATCAATCAGAGGTTCAAGATAAACATCGATATCATTTCCGAGTTGTTAGGGCCCGATATCAACAACGACAGCATAACGTACTTATTTTTCATACACATCTAGGGAGGAAGATTGTATATAACAAGCATGACTGTCCAACTGCTATGTTGGCTGCTCAATGTCCCGTACAGATTCATCCCATCTGTACAAAGCTCAAGTCTTAGATTCCAATCTTCTTCACCAAATTTGGGGTACAATAGATCAATCTTCTTCCACTGTGGGGAATCAGATGCATGTCGTAGGATCCCATCATTATTTTTCTTAACATCTGCATGCCACCTCAAATTCTTTGCATCTTTTGGATTTGCAAACAAGCGTTGAAACTATGATATTATAGGTAGATACCACATCACCTTGGCAGGAAAACTAGTTTTAGACTCCCCCAAAGTCGTCAATTTATACCATGACGCACCACATTTTGGACAATCTTTCAAATCAACATAGTCCTTTTGAAATAATACACAATCATTCGGGCATGCGTGTATCTTCTTGGCCTCCATTCCCATTGGGCACAACAATTTCTTTACCTGGTATGTTGAGATTGGCAGCTCGTTTCCTTCAGGAAGCATTTCTTTCAACAAAGTCAACAATGAAGTGAAGCTTTTGTCACTCCATCTATTGTTAGCTTTCAACTTATACAATCTCAACACAGCGCTAAGCTTCATAAACTTAGCACAGCATGTGTATAATGGTATCTCAGCATCATGCACAATGTTTCTAAAGATAGGAGGTGGATCGGTGTGATCTACCCTACAACTATCCAGCATCGCATCAACGATGTCTACTGGAACTGGTTCGTTCACATCTACGTCATCGGAGGCAATTTCTTCTTCCACCCAAGCACTGCTATCGACATCCACTGGTTTCGAGTTTGAAATCTCTCCATGCCAGTGCCATTCTGTATAGCCTTGTACAATCCCATTGCACATGACATGACTTTTGATTTCATCACCAGTGCTAACTTTCAAGTTGTTACCGCAATGCCTACATGGATAGTAGAACCTATCTCCAGGTTCTTTCCTATGTTCCTCGGAAAATCTAATAAACTGATCAAGACCAGATATAAACTTTGGGGTGCAGCGATTGTGAATGGACATCCATGATCTATCCATTCTATGATCAAAGAGAAAAAAAGTATATATTAGGACAAGAATAGGGTCTACATTTAACAAATTAGAGTTTGTGGTTAAAACTTTAGGGTTTAAGGTCTTATATATAATTAATGGTTAAAACATCCTAAATGAGATTAGGTGTTCAAGAACAGTCCAAAACCGGGGACTATCCAAGATTTACTCCTAATGAGTAAATTTTGGATGGATTTCTAGGCCAACAAATACATGTGATGTCATTCTTATATATGATAAATGTGTACCACCTATCCCATCCTTAAACACCTAATCTCATTAGTAAGTGTATAATGTGTATTGGGTTTTTGAGAAAATTTCGGCAGCATTTCCCCGTTGCTCTCTAAGTACATATGTACTTAGAGAACAAACGGGGAAATGCTGCCGATATTTTCTCGAAAACCCAATACACATTGTACACTTACATCCTAAGTGAGATTAGGTGTTCAAGAACAGTCCCAAACCGGGGACTATCCAAGATTTACTCCTAATGAGTAAATCTTAGACGGGTTTCTAAGCCAACAAATACATGTATGTTATCATCTTATACCTACAAACCTAATTTCATCATTCTTAGCCTAAGTTTTGTGTAACATCATTAATCATGCTTGTTAGTAAATACTAAACAGTAAATAATTAAACCTTGATTCCATATATCAAAGATTTGAATCAGGGTCAATCTTGAAGTTTTAACTAGAGCTTCATATATCAACATACATACCAGGTCATATTTCAAGTCAAGATTTAGGCATTTAATCACCTTATGGCGCATTCATGATTCACAAGGTATTGGGGTGCACAAAGAATAATATATGTTACTGATTTAGGAGTTCACATAATCATTTAGAAGACCCACGTGTGAGTTAATTTTGACATTCAACATCAATGTATCTTTAACACGCATGTTTCAATGGTTCAAAGCACATAATCAAATCAAATTAAGATGATAGAATGGATAGGTTTGAATCTTATTTCAACATGCATAAAAATTTATTGAATTAGGTCAAGCATGAGAATTAGACAAGTTAAAATAGTATATTATTACTAATCAGTAGATAAATGAATAAAAACCAGTAGATAATAAATACAAATCAGTATAAATACTAATTAGTTGATGGAAATCAGTAAAATCAAGGCGGCGGCTTGATCAGGCAGTGATGGCTTGACCACGGCCATGCAACAGGCGGGAGGAGGGTAGGATGAAAAGGTGGCGGCTAGTGGAAGCAGGAGGCAGTGGCGATGTAGCTAGTGGAAGCAGATGAAATATCAAGTTTACCTGAGCCGCAACTAGTGGAAGCAGACAAAAAGGTGGCGGCGACCAACAGGAGGCAGCGGCGGCGACCAGCACGCGACGTAGAGTAGCAGGCAGTGTCGGCGGCGAGCGAGCGAGCAGCAGCGGCGTCGACGGTGAGCAAGCAGCAGGAAGTGTCGGTGGCGAGCGAGAAGCAGCGGCATCGACGGCCAGCAGCAGGCGGTGAGCAGCAGCGAGCGAGCGGGTGGCGACGCAGCAAGATCACAGAAAGGCTTCACGATGAAATAGAAGAAAGGGGAACAATTGCTGTTTGTGGGTCTATTAAGTTTGGAAACGGCGTCGGTTATCAAAAACACTGACACCTAAACTCTTAAATGTCGGTTGTTCCTTAAAAATCGACATCCAATTAGACAATCTTTGCCCTAAATTATTTGGCGGGAACCATTATCAGCGTCGGTTATCAAAGGAAAATAGACACCAAAATTGGAACTTTTTGTGCAAATTTTCATCTTATATAGGAGTCGGTTAGAAGTTAAAAAACTGACGTTGTATGTGACACTTTGGGGCCAATTTTTTTCGCTCAAAAATTGGATTTCGCGGGCAATTTTAGGCGTCAGTTTTGTTTTACCCAGCCGACGCTGAATACAAAGTGATACTCGTGTCTAGATGGTCTTCGAATATAGACCTCGGGTTTCCTAAATCGCCGATGTTGAATGTTATAGGCGTCGGATTTCCTAAATAACTGACGCCCAAGAAAGCGACATTGAATGTTGTTTTGTTAGTGAATCTTAAACCCTGAGGAGATGAAGGTATACCGTTCATACTCCAACCGACAATTGTGAAGTCAAAATCGGTACCATATAAGATCAATGGAAGATCTGGACTCCATGACCTCATCTCCTCCCAGTCAGTGTGGGATCAATATGCAGGACATCTCGTGTCTCTGCTACATATAGCTTTCCAGGGTATACTAGCACTTCGCTATAGAGTTACAGCGGTGGCTGCACTCTCTTTGCAAATCAGGAGATTTCATGTTTATCTCACCTCAATTTCGACATTAACATTATCGGGAGATTCGTGATACATCCATCTCGACACATATAATGAAAGATTGAGAGATTTAATATTCATCTATCATCAATCCCACATTAGGGTGTAAGGTATTCACACCCATTACCCCTACATACTCAACAGTATGCACTCCAGGAGATCCCTTGGGAAAACCTATTTCACCATCACCAAACTTCTGACGATGATGGATCTATGGTCAGGGCTCTACATGATAAGATTTCACTTGATTAATTAAGTACATTACCATATTGTTTTTAGCATCAATCAGGTTTCCAAACATAATTTAATATAACCATTTCTATAAAGAATGTGGAATGCTTTCATCAAATATTGTTTAGATCTTTAATAAAGTATTGGGATCTCAATCCCTCATCTTATCGGATGCAGTCTCATTTTTGAACCACTTATCATCATAATTATGGAATATGGCATTCAACCCTTAGTTCATCATAGAACACTTGTTACCACTTATTAGGTAACTAATACCTTCAGGTCATCTAACCAAGGTGATCATGATACTTGTTACACAAACATCTCATATGGCTTACCAAGCTTATTTCAACTCTTATTATTTTTTTACTGAGGAATAAAGCATATCATGGCTCACAAAGCCCATTAACATTCTCAATAATAAAACATCATAGTTCATACATGGCTATGCTCATCATCTCATGATACATGCATGGTTAGTACTTATGATAATAGTTATATCAATTACATATCAGCACCATGCAATATAACACCATTAATCCCTTATTAGGGTTAGGGTTTCCCTTTTCATGTCATTTAGGGATATTCATCCCATTGCCCAGAATTAAGGTTATGATTAATCATCATACTGCCCAAAATTAGGGTTTCATATAATATGACCCAAAATTTGGGTTTCACATGCCTTCACCCTATATTAGGGTTACAGTTTACTATTCACATCAAATTAGGGTCTTTCATATCCTTTTTACCCAAATTAGGGTTAGGATGTACTATTCACCTCAATTTAGGGTTTATCATCAAATTACCCTAAATTAGGTTTACTCCATTACCCAGGATTGAGGATTCACTTAGCATTAGCCTTAGTTAGATTTACATCTACAATTGTCCCAAAATTTGGGTTACACCCTATATTGCCCTGATTTAGGTTTAAGACTCACTAATCTTCTTAATTAGGGTTTCATGATCTCATCACCAGGGATCAATCCCTAGTTACATATTTTACTCATAATAAAGGAATTGAAGCTTGTATTTGCAAATAAACACTACGCTCTCTCTCATCCTCTCTGGGATGTTGAGTACCTCAAAGTTGACTTAATTGGGTCAATTCAATTTCTTTATTTTAATACACTCAGTTAGGGTTAGAGTAGTGGGTTAAGATCTCTCTTTCATAATCTCTAAAGATTAACCCTTTTGAGGGTACTGATTACCCTAACTCATTAAGGTTACAACTAATGTAATCACCCTTGATTTACATCATTAAGAGTCACATAATTACTTGACCTTTAATCCACTTGGGTGTTCAAACGGTTTAAGTTAATTATTCTCCAAACGGTTTTGGTCACCTAGACCCCAAACGGTCTTGACCATATAAACCCCAAACGGTCTTGATAGATTGACCCTCAAATGGTCTAAGACCATTTATACCTTCAAACGGTCTTAATTAATTAAGTTCAAACGGTTTGAAACTGTTTAGAAAAGTTGGTGCTTGAAACCGTTTATTGTAAAGATACTTGAAATCGTTTGAGCCTCAATTGGTTTGGGATCGTTTGGTCCCAAACGGTCTTGAGACTATTTGGTCCCAAACAGTCTTGAGACCGTTTGGACTCTAACGGTCTTGAGACAGTTGGGTCCAAACCTCCTCAAAACTGATTGGACAAAAAAGGTCTTTCAACACTTAACCAATTCAAGGTTCCAATCAATGAACCGACTATCAATTGAATCCTTGATTCATTCATCAATTAAATTATTGAATCATCCCTCAATTGGACCATCAATTAGGGTTTTGAACCCAATTTAATTAGGATTATAATCAAGAAACCTTCAATTAGGGTTTTGGAATCGAGGAACTTTCAATTATTAACATTTGTGGAACTGATTCAATTGAAATCAATGAATCATCATCAAATTATGATATGACCTGACCTCAAATGGTCTTGAGGTCATTTGGATGACCTCAAAATGGTCTTGAGACAATTTTACCCATCCATCATTGAAATTTGTGAAATTCAATTAGGGTTTAGATCATTGGATTGATCATCAATTGAGCTAATAATTGCATTTCAATTTGATATCTCTGGATCTTCAACCACCCCATCATACTCAACCCTAGACCTCAAAACGGTATTGGTTGACCTCCAAAAGATCTTGAGACCGTTTGGGTGATCTCCAAACAGTCTTAAGACCGTTTGGGTTAATCAACCCAAAGTTTTAAATCAACCAATTGAAATTTCAGCACTTAACCCGATTAGGGTTTGTTACTTGATGAACCTTCAACTGATGAACCCTTTGAAACCAATCAATTAAATTTAATGGGTCATCAACCATCAACACTAGCATATAACCTCCAAATGGTCAATTGTGGTCAACCCTTCCAAATGGTTTGAAACTGTTTGGCTTCTAACGGTTTAATGAAACTGTTTGATTTCAAACGGTTTTGTTGAAACCAATTGAACAATTTGTTGAAACCGATTGGAATAGAATTTCTTTGGGAAAAGTGCCCAAGATGATGTCATAATCATCTACCTTCGTTCATGTAGTTCATATTGCTACTGATTTCATAAAATTATCAATTACAACAAGCAATTGATCAAGAAGAAGAAGGAATCAACGTAATTGCAAAATTAATGGTTGAATAATAATGTAAATGGGTTCAAGTTATATGACCCGCCTCCAATGAAGCTTTAAAATCTCCAACTTCACGTCCCTAATGGTGGAAGAAGCTTTCTCACTTTACAAGGTTCATTCTTCAAGCTTTTGAGTGAAATGGATTGGCTAGAAAGGAAGATTGATGGAAGAAAAGAAGAAATCCATCATTTATTTTCGATTTCCACCATGAAATCATGGTTGAAGGTGATCAAGAAGCTTACCTACAGGTTGGAACTCGTCCTCCTTCTGCTCCTTAGTCCTCTTGAGATCGTCCAAAGCAAGCAAGAAAGAAAATCCGAAAAATGATCCTTGGTGGAGTGGAAAAGAGAGTATATATACAGGAATTCCTAGGAGAGAGAAAGTTGAAAGAAAATCCTTCAACTCTCCAAACCGTGCCACACACTCCCCTCTTTTCCTTGTGCATGAAGGAACATTCCCTTGCCTTTAATTCCCTTTCATTATCCTCAACTTAAAAGAAAAGCAAATTAAGCACCTTAATCATATTATACTAATATCCCATTTTTAGTGGACATTACTTTTCATTAACTTAATGTGAGTGGGCTCTCCACTCACTTAAGATATTTTCATGCTTTTGCAAGGCACAAGCTCGTACAACCTTTTGCAAAATCATCCCTTACCTTTTGGTTAAAGGGCTCTTCAATTAATATATTTATTTTTGCATTAAATTGAAGTAAAGTTCCATTTATGCTTAAATCTTGATTATTTTAATATCAAGATTCTCTCTCCTCCAAAGTGATTCAAATGAGGTGCCCCTATAATTTTATTGACGCTACATGATGCCAAGAATAATTAGGGACCCTCCAGTAGTGAAATTTTTCATATTGAACCCTAGGTTTTGGGCAAATTGCACATTACACCACAACTAGGTTTTAATGCACAAACATTGCTCAGCAAGCTCTTTCTTGTTATTCAGGCTTGTAGGAGCCATACCACTGCATCATACTCATTCCTATGATGCTTCAACATATGAGGGACATTTTGTTATGTACAATTTGCAAGTTAACCCCTCAACTTGGGTAATTTGCACTTTAGTCCAAAACTAACAAAACATTGTTTCAACATTATTCAAAAAGGACTAAAATCGAAATATAAGTTCCTCTTGAGACTTACTTACTTTTCAAAAGATAAGAGCAAGTATATAATCAACCTCATTCAGAAAAACATCTAGGGTTAACACATAACCCAGGTCAGGGATGTTACACTTTCCCTAAGATCCCATAGAGGTTTGCGGCTATCTAATTTGTCACTAAGGCAAGTGCACATATTTTCCCTCTTTTCCTGGTAAACCGGCTCTGGGACTCAAATTCTATATGTTCTTGCTATTTGTTGTTGATTATTTTCACGTGATCCCTTCTGACTTGTCCTGCTATTTTCTCCTTGACCCTCACCTTGTTGGGTTTTTGTAAGATCCCTGGACCAGCTTAATGTTTAAGTGTGTTTACTTTATATAATGAGATGTTAAACCAAAATTTACACTCTTGAGATGTTCGAATATCATATGACAGGCTTACATTTTCATCTGGGTCCAATTTGATTAATGTTTGAGTTATCCTTATTATTTATGTTTTATTTTGGACTAGTTTGCAATTTAACCATAAGTGAGGGTTATCTTGCAAAATGACACATCAAGAGAGTACATCTTTAGTTATTCACATAATTAGAGAGAAAATGGAGTCAAGGGGTGCCTTGTTTGAATCATGGATGTGGTATGACATCATCATGTGAAATTAGGGTTTCTAAGGTTATAGGGTTCACATGGTTGATATGGTGTTTAAGTTAGGGTTTGATTTTATCACCCTACACCACTTTTGGTGAAGGTATCGACCACAACACATCTTGTGTAGTGTTGTCTGGACCGAGACAATCTTGTGAGGATGGGTCGAGACATCTTGTCTTCTAGTGTCTCGACCTATGTACATGAGACCTAGGGTTCAACCCTTGAAGTGTCTCGATTGAGATAAAGAGATGCTTGAGAGTGTCTCAACCGAGACATGAGGGAACACAACCTTAGAGATTGTGACATGTTGTAGGATAATCATGAATATTTTTATTTTTGTATATAAATGGATATAATGATAATCCTTTGATGGGAAAGTGTCCCTTGATAATCTAATATGTTGCCACCTCAAGATCTTCTACTTCCCTCCTTCTTTGAGGTATATAAACCATCCCCTTCACAAGAAATTAATCCTTTCAGCCCACAACCCTCTCTTCTACCTTGAGATCATTTTTGGGAGCTTGAGGAGAAAGGAAGGTTGAAACTTGGATCTTGGGTGGTTGATTCATCTTCTTCTAATGAAGATCTTGTGATAGATCAACACCTTGGTGGTGGTTTTGTTGAGGTTTTGTATCTCAATAAATGATCTTACTCTTAATCACATTTCCTCTCTCTTGAAACCTTCATCTTCTTCCTTCTTATCGGCCATGAGATGTGGACCATCCACGGTGGCCATTTGAAAAGATGATCCCATCTCTTTCTTCTCGTTCCTTTGGACCGGTTAGGTCTGTTTTCATCCTTCTTGAGCTCTATTGTAATCATGATCTTTTTCTTTTCTTGGAAGTGATCCTTAGGCCGTGTTTTGAACTTGGGTGAAGCTTTTGGAGCTTGGAGTCTTACAAAATAATTTCTCTTCAAGAACATGTGTGTTTTATAACTTTTCACAATCCTATAATGTGCATCTTTAAACTTGTTCTTATGCTAACTTCTTACATGATCCATTATAATTGAACAAATAGGAAGTTATGGTTTGTTATATATGCACAAGAATCTTAGTTTCACTTTCTCTAAGTTTATATCTTTGAATAATCTTCCAACATCATGTTTTAGGTTGTTAAACACCATGATCTAGAGAGTTATTCACTCTGTTGACGCTTGGTTATTCCTTTTTGTTATCCTTCTGTTTCGACCTTGGGTTGGAATGGTGATTGAGTGGAGCAAATGGTTGAGATGTATCTTAGACTTTTGTCACAGTCGACACCTTGTATGGGGTAGCTTTGGTCGTGACTGTAATGCCCAGGCCCACTTCCCTAGGCTCTAGTAGAGTTTCAGGAATGACGATTGGCCCCACGGACCACCACTAGCCTTAACTACGCACTTTGTCCTCACTCACACGCAAGTCAGGGTCAACTTCCTGACTGGTCACCCATCCCAGTACTACTCCAAGCTGAGCACGCTTAACTATGGAGTTCTTTAGTGATGGGCTCCCGGAAAAGGAGGTACACCTTGGTGATATGGGTAGTCCAATCATTCCTTTTAAGATCATGTTATCTGATGCCTCAAATCCTGGGATGTTACAATCTCCCCCACTTAGACTCTTTACGTCCTCGTCAATGCTCAACTATATGGCCTCATAATCTGACCCCATTTCAGTGCAGACCCACAATGGCCCATGGACACCCAGCTCCTGATCACGGAATACTAGTGCAAGGGTGGCTACGTCAACCATTGACAACCCTTTCTTACATGCCTGGATCGCACGGCTCAAGACTGGCATGCCACATGTCCATGTGGGCTCCACCTACTGGAGGGGTTATGGATCTGATACCATTTGTAATGCCCAGGCCCACTGCCCTAGGCTCTAGTAGAGTTTCAGGAATGACGCCTGGCCCCACAGACCACCACTAGCCTTAACTGCGCGCTTTGTCCTCACTCATGCCCAAGTCGGGGTCAACTTCCCGACTGGTCACCCATCCCAGTACTACTCCAAGCTGAGCACGCTTAACTATGGAGTTCTTTAGTGATGGGCTCCCAGAAAAGGAGGTACACCTTAGTAATATGGGTAGTCCAATCATTCCTTTTAAGATCATGTTATCTGAGGCCTCAAATCCTGGGATGTTACAGTGACACTCCCATGATCCTATCCTGGTTGCTACCTATTATCTAGGTCACGATGCAGCATTATTGCAGAAGACAGACTCAGTTTCTAAACGATCTTACGGCTAAGATGGCCAAGCAGACGGTCGCAACATTGAAAAGAGAGTTGAGGTCACAATGTTGCTGAGATAAGAGGGAATAGTGTTGCTTGTTGGATGGGGTCGAGACAAATCCATGTTGCAGTCGCGATGTAGCATTAGCTGACTCTGGTGTCCCAGGCGCGACATCGTTCCTGTTAAGGGATCAAGGTACTCTCAGTTAGTGTTAAGTGTGACTCTATGTTAGGTTTTGTTATGGTCAATCATCTAGCTGGTTGAGGCTGGGATGAGGTGTTTTAATCACAATGCCTATGGGAGTGGTCGAGACACATGGGTTTTGTCACAGTCGCGACATCCCATTGTGGGTCAGACGACATTCATGTGTTGGGAGGTCGAGATAATGGTGTTATAAAAGGTTGAATCATAGGTGTGATGATTAGTTGAGACACTTATATATGCGAGTGAACATGACTCATATGTTGCATAATAATCTACTTAAGATGATGCAACTATGAATGGCTAACAATCAATGATAATACTTAAACTCTCCAACAATATGGGAAGTGATAGAATTAGGATTTAGAAGTGGTATTATGCTATGAAACCCTAATGGGGTATATATATAACCCTAATCCTAATTAATTAATAACATGGTAACTGAGTTCACTTTATTTGAAGGTTGTTACTCTCTAATGATGTTTCTCTCCCCTACATGTGTAACACTAAATAGAAGGTGAGATGAATGGCATAGCTAAGTGAATGCAATGGTAAGCCTATGCAATATAGAGTGGTGATTATGAATAATGTTGAGACATATTATAATATTGAATGAAATTGAGTATATCAATTGGTCTAATGACCTAACAAGTGCCTTGTGCATAAATTGAGGGATTGATATGCCATAGTGATGTGATATTGATGATAACATTGAGAATGGTAGTATTACTAAAGCCATGTGATGATGGGACAAGTTCACACTTAATACATTTTATATCTTCTGAAGTTGCATTATGCCTTGATTTTGTAGAAATTGCTTAGGATTAATGTGTTGTAACTTGATTGATGCATTAAAAGATACCCAACAGGCATGTCTAATCAAGTGAAACCCTAATGATGTAGTTGCCATGTACCATAGATCCATCTCCAACGTTAGTATCTAGTAGGGTGGTGAAATGAATAACTCCTATGGGAAAACTTAGAGCGCATATTGTTGAATATGTGGGGTGCAAGTGATATATTTCCTTGTATCCTAAAATAGTGATATATTGTTTATTATTGAACGACTATGTAGATCCAGTTCTCTAGTGTTGTTCCATGCACCAAGGAAGACTAGTTGTTTACAAGACCATAGCTTGACTATGATTTGTTGTCTCTATAGTGTTGACTTAGAGGTTATACATTGTCCATATTTTGATAATGACTTAACCATTCCATTCATATGTATCTAATATGTGTATTCATGATTGATTTCAGGTGTTAGGTACATGAAAAGGATCAAATTACACAAGCCCTAGCTTGTCAAAGTACAAGTCAAATGCATGCAAGTGTGCTAATTAGTAAATCCATATAAATGATCTTAGAAGAATTTTGTAATCACTTGTATTGATGATATTACTTGTAACTAAGATGAAAAATTTATATGGTACACTTTAGACCAAGTTTTAATCACTTTTTAAGCACTTTATAAAATCAATCATAGGTTGTTGATCGGTCAAGTTACAATCTCGACCGATCCACTAGATCCATTTTCTGAAGAGTGCATCGGTCGAGTTCTGCATACACAGAACTCGACTGATCGAGTTGCTGACCAAATGCTATTTTCTTTGGTAATTTGAGTTTCCTCAGGACAAACTCGACCAATGGTTTGAAAATTGGGTTTGTCTTTTACCTGATCGGATGAGTTACCTTTATTGAAACTCGACCAAATGTACTGTATGGAAAATGCAAAAAAAATGATTCTAACCGTTGGTGACTTATTTGGACGAAAATAGATATGTTGCCTTGTGCAAAAATGGCTATAATTCGACCCTAAGTATTCCCTAACTCAAAGGAGAACCCCCAGCTATAAATAGGACCACTTGGAGTTCATTCCAAGGTTGCTCATTCACTATATGCTTGGTCCTAGGCTAGTTGAGAGTGCTACATCCCTTTGAGCCCCTTTCTCTCTCTATGTTCAAGTCAAAATTGTGAATATGAGTGAGTTAGGATCCCTTGTAAGAGAGTTATACCTTGTATCTATGTAAAGCTCTCCACCTCCATCTTCCTACCCCCTTTCCTATTTGAAGAAAAGGCTTGAAGATCTTCTCCAAGTGAAGGAGAAGGAGTTGTTGTTCTTCAAGGTTGAAGAAGGCATGGTGATCCATATCTCCGAGTGAAGGAGATAGGCAAGGAAGATGTTCAAGAAGGATGGGTAATCCCTAGAAGGCCAAAGACTTGAAGGTGGAGTGGGTAAATCCTTGTTGAAGGCTGAAGACTCCTTGCTCAAGTGGGTAAGTTCCTTTGGTAGGTTGAAGATCCTTGCTTGAGGTATTAAGTCCTTGGATGAATGTAGTTTTTGTCTTGTAATCTTATGAATGAATATAAGAGCATCAAGATTGCAAAGTCCTAAAGATTAACCACCTCTAGGTAGTGGACTGACTCACTTCTAGTTTGAAGTGTGGAACCACTCTAAACCACTTTGTCCAAGTGTATACTATCCTTGTCTCTCATCCTTGCTATGCGTGTTAGTTAGGACTTCAAATTGGTTGTATGCTTAAGCTTTTGCACTTAATATAATTTGAAGGTCTAATCTATTTTGTGAGATTTGTGAAGCTCTATTCACCCCCTCCCTCTAGAGCCCTTGATCCAACAAGTGTTATCAGAGTAGGTCTTCTCCAAGCTACTTCCACAAGTAGGAGAAGATGAGTGATTTAGCACTTGGATCTCTCAACTTGGAGGGAAACTTCTCCATGCGACCTCTAGTCTTTGACGGCACCAACTTCCTCTATTGGAAGAGAAGAATGCAGTTCTACCTCCAAGGTGTAAGATATGAGATGTGGAAGGTGGTGCACCTAAAGTATGAAGATCCAAAGGGGGAAATCTCTACATGGACGGAAGCCCAAATAAAGCAAGCTCAGCTTAATGCCAAAGCCAGGAGCATCATCTATGCAGCCCTCACCCCATCCGAGTTCAACCAGATATCCTCATGGGATACCACATATGAAATTTGGAACAAGCTATGTGTCACCTATGAGGGAACGGAGTAAGTGAAGGAAGCAAAGATCTACATGCTTGGTGGTCTCTTTGAGAACTTCAAGATGGGAAAGAATGAAAGAGTGGCAGACATGTACACAAGGATTAATGTCAACATTAATGGATTGGAAGCTCTTGGTAGTGTGATGGATAGAGGCACAATCAACTCAAAGAACTTGAGATCTCTTCCAAAGAGATTGGAGCCCAAAGTGACCTCCATTGAAGAAGTGTACAAGCTTAGTGACTTGGCAACCGAGGAGCTAGTTGGCAACCTCCAAGATCATGAGCCAAGGCTTGATAAGAAAGAAGGAGAAGAAAAGAGAGAAGAGAAGGAGTCCAGGAAGATCAAGGACACAACCTTCAAAGCTCAAATTGAAGAGATGATTCGGCAGCAACAACTTGCACTCTGGTCCCCTACTCCTTCCTCAAGTGAAGATGAAGGCCCAAATGAGCATGAAGCTAACTACTCTAAGGGCAAGCACTTCAAAGGGAAGTCTTCTTCATCTACTCCTAGGTGCTATGAATGTGGTCAAAAAGGTCATTACAAGAGTGACTGCCCCAAGGCCAAGAAGATCCACCACAAGAGCAGCCACAAGAAGGACAACGAGTATAATAAAGAAGGAAAATACAAGAGAAATGATAAGAAAGAAAGAAGAAGCAAAGATGCAGTTCATGTAGCCTGGGAGGAGTCTTCCTCAAGTTCTACTAGCTCTAAAGATGGAGAATGTCACCTTGATCTCATGGCCTCTACAAGTGATGATGTAGGTGAGTTAAGTGAGTTAAGTGAGGTAAGTGAAGTTAATTTGCATGAGTTGTCTAAAGAAACTCTTATTGATATGCTTAATGCTAGTCGGTCATCTTTTACTAAATGCATAGCTAAAAAGAAAAGGTTAAGAAAGATTATAGATGATCTTTATGCTAAGATTGAGATTCTAGATCAAAATGAAAAGTTACATCTTGATAGTATTGATACTTTGAAAGGGCAATTTCTTGATCTTGAGCTCCAATGTAATGGAGTTGAAGTTGAGAATGGTGTCTACCTTAAGAACATTTCTACTCTTAAGGAAGAGAACCAAAAATGCCAAGATGAGATTGATGTTCTTAAAATTGAAAATGTAGAACTTAACCTCATTGATGAATCTAGGACGCAAGAAACTTATGCTTATGAAAGAGAAATTCAATTGCTTAAATTTGAAAATGCTAAGTTTCTTGCTCAAGTAAATGATCTATCCTCTAGACCTATCTTGCAAAGTAATGAGGTAGCTAGTATTACTCTAGAACGTGATTCTTTTCATACTAAAGCCTTCTGCATAGAGGCTGACTTGTAGCATGCTAGAGATGATCTTGCTAGCTTATCTTCTACTGTTATAAATCTTGGTAATGATAATGAAAAATTAAGAGCTTCTTTGCAAAAGTTTCTTATGGGAAAGAAATCCCTTAATGATGTCCTAGAACACTCTACCAAAAAAATTGGTACTAGTGGTTTAGGATGTGATGGGACTGCTCCTAAGGGTAAGAATAAGAACAAGAGTAAGGGTAAGAAGAAGAGTGTAGAACCTCCTTTCTTCCATGGAGAGACTTCTAGCTCTAAGAACCCAATGGTATGTGCTCATTGTAAATGTCATGATCATTACTCTACTTATTGTCCTTACAAGCCAAAGGGGACCAACCCAAAGATGAAATGGGTCCCCAAGCTAACCCCAGATCCCAAAGTTTGAGTTGGGAACTGACATCCTTATTTCATGCAGGTCAAAAGAAGGTGGATTGTTGATAATGACTGCTCAAAGCATATGACAGGTGAAATCAGCCATTTCAACAAATTCATAAAGAAGAAAGGAGGATCGGTGACCTTCAGGGGCAACAAAAAGGGTAAGGTAATAGGTGAGGGTGATGTAGGCAATGAGCTTTGTATTAAAAATGTTTTGCTTATTGATGGATTACATCACAATTTGATAAGTGTAAGCCAACTTTGTGAAAATGGTTATCTTGTTCTATTTACCTCTTTAGAATGTTTGCTTCTAGATTCCCTCACTTACAATGTTATATATAAGGGATCTAGAAATGGTAATCTTTATGTTATTGTTCTTGATGCTCTAAAGCCCGTACTTGATAGATGTTTAGTTGTGGATAAAAATGATATATCTCTTTGGCATCACTGGTTGGGTCATGTGAATATGCATCAAATGAAGAAATTGAGAAAAATGATTTGGTTAGGGGACTTCCCAAATTGGATTTTGAAAAGGATGAGGAATGCCAAACTTGTACACAAGGAAAGCAAACCAAGTCCTCCTTCAAATCCAAAGGAGTCCTTCATACCAAAAGGGCTCTTGATCTTCTTCATATTGATCTATTCGGACCTATGAGAACTCAAACGCTTTGTAGTTCCAAGTATTATCTTGTGATTATCGATGATTTCTCTCGCTATACTTGGACATTCTTTCTCATCTCTAAAAGTGATACTCTAGATGTTTTCTCGAGTTTTTATAAACGAGTTGAAAATGAAGCTTCTTACCGGATTGTTTCTATCCGTAGTGACCATGGGGGGAGAGTTTGAAAATGATCTTTTTGAACGCTTTTGCGAAAAATTTGGTTACTCGCACAATTTCTCTTCTTCTTGTACACCTCAACAAAATGGGGTAGTAGAGAGAAAGAATAGGTTGCTACATGAGATGGCTAGGACCATGCTTCTAGAATATGACATTCCAAAGAAGTTTTGGGCTGAAGCTATTAGCACCTCATGCTTTGTGCAGAACTGAGTCTTTATGCATCCATCTTTGAAGAAAACCCCCTATGAGTTATGACATGGTAGAAAGCCATCCATTGATCTCTTTCACGTTTTCAGATGTCCTTGTTTTGTTTTGAACACAAAGGATTCTCTAGACAAGTTTGATCTAAAATCATACAAGGCTTTCTTCCTAGGCTATAGCACTACAAGCAGGGCTTATAGAGTTTTCAATATTGAGCTATCTAAAATTGAAGAATCCATTAATGTCAAATTTATTGAATCTAACCCTACTATTGGAAAGAATGTTGTTGATAATGATGGTGTAGATGACTTAATTCCAATCTTAAAAGACCTCAAAATCGACAACAAAGGTAAGTAGGTGGTTGAAGAAGAATATGAAGAGAAGAAGAATCCAACTCCTCGCTTCGTAAAGAATCTTCCCAAAGAGCTAATCATTGGTGTTGCATTTGAGAGAGTGAAGACACGAGCTGCCTACAACAAAGAACAAGCAGACAGTGTCTTCATCTCATAGTTGGAGCCAAAGAACATCAAGGAAGCTCTTAGAGATGATGAGTGGATCCTAGCCATGCAAGAGGAACTAGAGCAGTTCGAGAAGAACCGAGTGTGGAATCTAGTGCCAAGACCAAATGACAGAAAAATCATTGGCACCAAGTGGGTCTATCGCAACAAGCTTGACAAAAATGGCAAGGTGGTAAGGAACAAAGTAAGGTTAGTGGCTCAAGGCTACAATCATCATGAAGGTATTGATTTTGATGAAACACATGCTCCTGTTGCTAGACTTAAATCTATTAGAATGCTACTTGCTTTTTCTAGTTATAAGAATTTCTTGCTATATCAAATGGATGTTAAAAGTACATTTTTTAATGATACAATCGAGGAGGAAGTATTTTTTGCTCAATCTCCAGGCTTTGAAAATGACAAGCTAACTAACCATGTTTATTTGCTACAAAAAGCTCTCTATGGACTCAAACAAGCACCTCGAGCTTGGTATGACAAATTAAAGAACTTTTTATTAGACAATGGCTATGTCATGGGAAAAGTTGATTCTACTTTATTATTAAAACACATTTCTAGCAATTTTCTTATCATTCAAATTTATGTTGATGATATCATTTTTGGCAGAACTAATCTTGATTTTTGCAAGGAGTTTAGTTCGCTTATGCAAAGTGAGTTCGAGATAAGCATGATGGGTGATCTTACTTTCTTCCTCAGTTTCCAAATCAAGCAAACAAAAGATGGAAACTACATCAACAAAGGCAAGTACACCAGTGAGCTACTCAAACACTTTGGAATGGAGAACATGAAGTTGATGGACACACCCATGTCTAACACTACCAAACTTGATAGAGATGAAGAAGGTGAGAAGGTATATGAAAAGCTCTATAGAGGTATGATTGGAAGTTTACTTTACTTAACTGCCTCTAGACCTGACATAATGTTTAGTGTCGGCTTGTGTGCTCGCTTTCAATCAAGTCCTAGGAAATCACATCTTATTGTTGTTAAGAGGATTTTGAGGTACTTAGCTAAAACCCAAAACTTTGGACTATGGTACCCTAAGTCAAGGGAATTTACTCTTATAGCATATAGTAATGCTGATTATGCAGGTTGTTTGATTGATAGAAAGTGCACAAGTGGCACTTACTTTCTTCTAGGATTATGCTTGGTGTCTTGGTTTTCCAAGAAATAGAGCACTGTGGCATTATCAACTACCGAGACTGAGTACATTGCAGCCAAAATTTGTTGTGCCCAGGTCCTATGGATGAAGCAAATGCTCCAAGACTTTAACATCCATTCTGATGCTTCTCCTATCCATTGTGATAATACTAGTGCAATAAATCTTTCTTATAATCCTATATTTCATAGTAGAGTTAAACATATAGAGGTTCATCATTTTCTTCATGTTCACATTACCAAAAAGTATATCTATATCACGCATGTGGACACAGAAAATCAGTTGACAGACATTTTCACTAAACCTCTAGCTAGAGAGCAATTTAACTTCATTATATCTAAACTGCTCATACTTGCTTTATATGATATTAACATGTTATCTAGCTAGTTTCTTTCATCCTATATGTCTTGCTCATGCTTATATCACCTTGCTTACCTAAAATTGCTAAAATTTTGCTTGTTGACATGCTTAGTTTTGCTTATTTTTGGGCATTTCTCAAATTTTGGGTTTTTATTGCTAAATAGTGCCCAATGATGAGTGATATGTGCCTAAGTATGTTCAACATACATAATAGACTTGAAAACTAAATTAAATTAGCATTCAAATGGATAGAAATTAAGTTTGATGGTTTTAGGTCAGGTTGACCATTGGTCGAGTTTCCCCCAGGAAAAACTCGACCGATCCGTGGCTGAGAGTTATTCTAAAATGGACCAAACGGTTAAGTTTCTGACTCTTAGAACTCGAGCGATCAGCGGGCTAAAGCCAACTTAAGTTGGGTTCGGCCAACTATTCTCCCTCTCAACTAGAGAATAGCTGACTGATTCCCCTTCTTCTAGCCCTAAGCTCTCAACCCCAACCCTTACCTTCTGTATCCGAGCCCTTTTCTGACCTAGATAGGATGCCCTAGACCATCCCTCTTTCTCTTACTTGGTGTGTGGATGGTTTTGGCGGCTTGCTTTGTACGTTTGCTCTCTTCTTCTCCTTCTTTTCACCTCCATGGCTTCTCATAGAAGAAAGAGACCCACCCTTAGCAATGCTCCATCATCTTCTTCGTCTTCTCGCTTGGTTTCTTTTTTATGATACCTCTTTTGTCTCAATAGAGGCTATAAATAGGTATAAGGGCCTTCTTCCTAGGAATCCTTTTCCGTTTAGAGATTTGTTTGAGCCTAGCTCTAGGCATCAAGCGGTCATCGACCAAGTGGTGAAGTTGTTATCCGTTCATCACCTATCAGCCCTAGCTATCGAGTGTGACTGCTTTCATAATTTTATGACAAGCACAAAAGTAGTTCATGGATTCTATGCTAAGTTGTGTTGGAATTACGACACCCTTGTACCCCCACTGAATACTCAAGTGATCCTTACATCCATGATTGACGGGAAGAGATTTCAAATCTCTGAAGATATCCTGAATGTGTTCTTCTCAGGAGATGAGGAGAATGACACCTGGCGTAAGGATTATGGGGAGTATTTTGATCTTTTGGATCTTGATGGTTTCTACAAGAAGAATGAGATCACTCTTCCTAATATCCATTACTACCTAAAGAAACCCGATGTTACTTACAAGAAGAAGAGAACCCTACCCTCCTCCTCCCTTGATCTCAGAAAGTGTATATTAGCCCTAGTGGTCAACTGCAACATCCATCCAAAAAAAAGTCAAACAAATATTGCAGAGAACATTGCGGTCATAATGTATTGCATTCTAGAGAATATCAGAGTCAAATGGTCAAGATACATTCTCCACCACATGACCTATTTTGACTATGGTAAGAACACCCAAGGCACCCATCCACCTTATCCAGCCCTTATATGTGGTCTTTTTCAATTTGCCACTGAGAAATCACTCTTTTCTGACTTCCACTATAAGCTTGCCAGGAAAGGTGTGTGTATCAGTGAGACCACAATTCAGAAGTTTGTGCCTATCTTTGCCTCCACCACACCCGGTGCTTCACCCTCAGCCTCAGCCTCTGCTGCCCCTACCTCTACCTCTACCCAAGCTCCTCCTCCCCAGCCACCCCGACCTAGCCGTGCCTCATTTCGTGTGTCCAATGAAACCCTCATGGGCTACATGATGCACCAACAGGCATACAACCTCCAGGTTCAGGAGCACCTACACCAGGATTTATGTTCAATCATGTCAAACATGAACATATCATGTGCACACCCATACCCCCACCTACCAGCCTTTCCACGGTAGTAATTATGTTTCCTATGCATATCATCATTACTACCCTACCCCTGAACCTTCTGTTGTTGCTCCCACACACCCTCTGCTATTGGTGGTCCTGCTCCCGTTTACCTACCATTAATTGTTGGCCCCTTGGCCACCCTGCTTGTCAGTCTTAGCAATTATACTCCTTCCTTCCCTCAGGCCAATGAGCTCTATTCTCTTGGTATGACTTGAGCAGAATGTTTGTTGGCCCGATCGTGGTTTTGGTCTTTCTATGGATGAGGAGATGCCTGGCCAGGCAGATGCTGAGACTGCTGTTGTTGCTGATGATGATGGTGATGGTGAGGATGCTTCTGATGATGGTGATGGTGAGGATGCATCTGATGATGGTGATGGCTCTGGTGCTGATTTTGGTAATGAAGGCAGTACTGCTGCACCTTCAGATGGAGACGAGGACTATGAGCATGGAGTTGATGATGATGATGATGTGGACATAGATAGTCTAGATGTCTAGTGGTTTCTTAGTTTTTAGTCTAGTTTGTTGATCATATATATCTTTCTAGGCTATTTTGTATTAGAAACATATGGACACATTATCTGAGATGTACTATTTTGTCAGTTTTCATCGCTTCTCACTTGTAGATGCTTTTATGAGAACATGCTTCTGAGTTGTAATCTATGTTATGTGAACTCTTGCTCTTTGATCAGTAATATCCTATGAGTTGGTGCCATAGTTCACCATATTTTGATTATGACTTAGCTTGTGTGTTTCTTTCATCTCTGGTTGATATATGATATGTGATTGCATGCTTGAATATCTGCTTGATTGTGTTTGGAGAAGACCTGATTATATTCTCTTCAACCCCCTCACTTTTTGGTAATGTCAAAAGGGGGAGAGAACTTCAATGTCTTAAAACTAAATCATATTGCTATTCTTTGTCATACTACTATTTATTGCTTATGAGATCATTTTCTTATTCATTATATGTTTTATCATGTGACTTGTAAAGGACCATATAGTACATGTATGCTATAATTTATTTGTGTAGATAGACTAACTATGCAGGATAAAATAATCATAGATTGAGGGGGAGCAATTCACATTGTTCAAATCGTGAATCCCAAAATTCACAAGGCAAAGGTATAATTTCTATATCCTTTTCAATATGTTTGAGGAATGGTTTGCCATTGTCAAAAAGGGGGAGAATGTTTACCTAGAGGTTATACATTGTCCATATTTTGATAATGACTTAACCATTCCATTCATATGTATCTAATATGTGTATTCAAGATTGATTTCAGGTGTTAGGTACATGAAAAGGATCAAATTACACAAGCCCTAGCTTTTCAAAATACAAGTGAAATGCATGCAAGTGTGTTGATTAGGAAATCCATATAAATGACCTTCGAAGAATTTTATAATCACTTGTATTGATGATATGACTTGTAACTAAGATGAGAAAATTATATGGGACACTTTAGACCAAGTTTTAATCACTTTTTAAGCACTTTAGAAAATTGATCACGGGTTGTTGATCGGTCGAGTTACAATCTCGATCGATCCATTGGATCCATTTTCTAAAGAGTGCATCGGTCGAGTTGTGCATACATAGAACTTGACCGATCAGGTTACTGACCAAATGCTATTTTCATTGGTCGTTCGAGTTTCCTCAGGACAAACTCGACCGATGGTTTGAAAATTGGTTTTGTCTTTTACCTGATCGGTTGAGTTACCTTTATTGAAACTTGATCAAATGTATTGTACGGAAAATACAAAAAAAGTGATTCTAACCATTAGTAACTTGTTTGGACAAAAATAGATTTGTTGCCCAGTGCAAAATGTCTATAATTCGACTCTAAGTGTTCCCCAACTCAAAGGAGCACCCCCAGCTATAAATAGGGCCACTTGGAGTTCATTCCAAGGTTGCTCATTCACTATATGCTTGGTCCTAGGCTAGTTGAGAGTGTTGCATCCCTTTGAGCCCCTTTCTCTCTCTACTTTCAAGTAAAATTCGTGAATATGAGTGAGTTAGGATCCCTTGTAAGAGAGTTATCCCTTGTATCCATGTAAAGCTCTCCACCTCCATCTTCCTACCCCCTTTCCTATTTGAAGAAAAGGCTTGAAAATCTTCTCCAAGTGAAGGAGAAGGAGTTGTTGTTCTTCAAGGTTGAAGAAGGCATGGTGATCCAGATATCCGAGTGAAGGAGATAGGCAAGGTGGATGTTCAAGAAGGATAGGTAATCCCTGAAAGGCCAAAGACTTGAAGGTGGAGTGGGTAAGTCCTTGTTGAAGTCTGAAGACTCCTTGCTCAAGTGGGTAAGTTCCTTCAATAGGTTGAAGATCCTTGCTTGAGATATTAAGTCCTTGGATGAATGTGGTTTTTATCTTGTAATCTTATGAATGAATATAAGAGCATCAAGATTGCAAAGTCCTAGAGATTAACCACCTCTAGGTAGTGGACTAACTCACTTCTAGTTTAAAGTGTGGAACCACTCTAAACCACTTTGTCCAAGTGTATGCTATCCTTATCTCTCATCCTTGCTATGCTTGTTAGTTAGGACTTCAAATTGGTTGTATGAATAAGCTTTTCCACTTAATATAATTTGAAGGTCTAATCTATTTTGTGAGATTTATGAAGCTCTATTCACCCCCCCCCTCCTCTAGAGCCCTTGATCCAACATACAAGACTATAGCCTTGACTACAAGTTGTTGTCTTTTGGTAGTATGACTATATGTCGCTGCATTGCAGACTTGAACTGACCAAGTAGTGTTGGTGATGATCATGGAGTATGGCTCTTCAATTGATCTTGTATGGTAATGATTTTGACTTAGTAGTGGTCAGTTAGATTTGAATGGTATGCCTCAAATCATCGGGGCATAAAAATAAATAAATAGTTGTGTAGTATATTATTTAGGGTCAAATACAAATTACATTGGATGACCACATGCCTTATTTCTTATATTGTTTAGTTTATAACAGTTATACATGTTCTTCATATTCCTTTTAATAGTATAAAATGTTCTACTGCTCAATTGTAACTACTTAAACTACTTAAGAAGAACTACCTATTTTATTTACTTCTCTTTATAGTGTTATGCTTGTAATAGACGTTGGCAAAGAGTTATAACTCTCGTTGGGAGTTTTGGTCTCACCCTATGGGTTCTACAACATTTTAGGTGGTCATAGATGAGGAGGTCGAGGTCGTGGTGTAGGAGTTGAGCATCAAGGAGAGCAGTAGATGTCTAACAGTTGGACATGCTACTAGTGTAGTGTCTTAGCAGAGTCCTGTGTGTCGTCCATGTACTCTCAGGTTTTGGGGAGAGCTTTTTTTGTATTAATTATCGACATGAAGATTTTGGTTTTATGCCACGATTGTATAAAAAGGGATTTTACATATGAATAGGTTGTAATATGTATCAGATATAGCTTGATAGCCTTTGAACTTAATATGTAACATCTTTTAGTATATGTGAAATACAGATGGCCTATGTTGAAGGCTTGTTTACAAATTACTTATGTTTAGGATATTAAATTACAATTGGTTTTAATTTACCTTATTTTGTGGTCATTTTGTGGTTAGTGATAATTCCATGATTTGTTTTGAGTAATCTAGTTTATTGTGGTGATGGTCATCACAGTTTTTCTCTCTCTCGATCGAGTTTTGTTCTTCCACTTGGAATTCCATGGAGGAGAACGTGGGATCATTTTATGGTGATCTCTATAATATCATCTTGGCTTCATGTGTTAGTTTGAGCTCAAACAAGTTGATTGAATCCTTGTTTTGGTACCAAAATCAAGTTCTACATCGTTCTTGTATATCTGGATTGTGACTTTGTCTAGTGTTCTCTCCTTAGTTGTGAAAAATAGAGAAGAGGAAGATTGTTGCTAGTTCTTTTTCCATTGTTGCCCATCTATTGATTTGATTATTGTCATGTTCCCAAGGAAATTTTGTGTTTTCACCTCTTCATTTTGTATCTTTGGTTGAGCTATTGGTCTAGCCGGCTGGAGGCCTGGGTTAGATGGCCAACCCTAATAGGGCCATCTCAACAAGGTTTTATAAGAAATGGACAATGTTACTACGTGGATTTTTATAATTTTCTGATTGGTTGATATTTCTTAAATTCATAGTAAATTATATACATCTCATAAAAATAAAACTAGATATGTGGGAATTTTCTATACACTATAGTATACTTTTCATCATCTAAATCATATATGATAAATATGTGCTTTCATAATTTTTTCTAGTTAAGTAGAATTTTAAAAATTTATATCTATTAATGTACAGCTCATAAGAATAAATTAAAATATGCTATGGACTCAGTGAAACATAATATATAAGATGGTGTAGTTTTGATAAACTAATTCAATGATAATAAAAGGTCAAAATTTAGGATTCATGTAATTAAGAGTATATTATCCCTAACTCAACATATATGCCTGTTAGGTTGTATGAAGCCCTGATGAAAATCTTGGTTTGAATTTAGACACATGTAGACTTGATATGAGGTATGTTGCATTCCCATTAGTATTAAGTAGTTACTATCTTATTTCTCTTTCCTAAACCACTATGAGGTGTTAGTAAATTGAGATTCCTATTTCATATTTGATTGGCCTATTTGCATCTAGTTTTCTAAAAATAGATCTTGTTATCTTATTATTTCTCTAGATATTCCTAATGTATCCTAATTTGTGTCTTATTTATCCTAGTCAATGTGGTAACCTAAATTGAGGAATTGAAATAAATGAAATCCTAACTATCAAGTGGTAAAATTTTTATGATCTTATGATGTAACTTATGTTTGAATATGATTGAATACTTATTTATGGGTTCTCTGACCCCATCATTATCAGTTATATATTTTCACCCCTTATTTGAGCATGACTATACTTTATCTTTCATATCCTATTTGTATGTGTGATTGACTAGTCATAAATATAAGTAGTGACACCATATAGGCAATGGGTTTTATTCAGCTATAATGTTTGATATTAGACATTGGGTATTATCCCCCTTCAAGGCACTAGGTTTTATTCCTCTACCACATATGATATTAGGCACTAGTTTTTATTCCCCTTCCATGCACTAGGTTTTAGTCCTCCTGCAAAACTTTGTATATATTTGGCACTTCGGTTTTACTACTCTTTCCCCTTGGTATTAAGTACATGGGCTCCTACCCTAAGTTTTAGATGCTACTGTGTTTATTACTCACTGTGAAACTATTTATGTTTGTGATATTTTATTTTAGGATTGTTTTAAGGTAAAGAGAACTTCATTATTGATTAACTTCACTAAGTGTTCTCATTGATATCCATTTTAATGTTCTTTATCCCTCCTGATTTGGGAATCCTTTGATATTTTGTTGACGTCCTTATCCCCTGATATTGATCAATTCATATTAACATGCACACACAACTCTTATGTTGCTAACATGTATCTCATCTTCTCTTATAGGATATGCTTTGAATCCCTTAGGTGAAGAAAATGGAGGATTTGATATGATGACCTAGACTTCGATTAGTGAAGATGATTTTTTAGGCATAGATTTGAGATAGCTTGGACATCCCTATGCCTAGATAAGAAGTTGTTTCTTTCATATACATCCCAAGTGGGAGATTTTTATGCAATAATATAAAATAAAAACAATCATCACATTTATTTCTACTGCTATACTTTGGTCTTGTATGCCATTCATTTAATAAATAAAAATACACCTATTCCAACGTACTTATTAGTGTTCTTGGATTATATGAGTTTATTCCTCAAATTCAATGAGGAATGGATCCCCTCTCGAATCCCACTCCTAAAAAAATTTCTCTAGTTCTTGTATGCTTTTGCTCTCAGAAGCTAATTCTATCTTCGGAAGTGGTCTACCATGCATAATTGTATAGATTGTGTGTTTGGACTTATATGAATCCTTCATGTGAGATCTCCTCATGTTGTACAATTCAAAAACCTATAGGACCTCCACATGCAGTTGTATGAACCACATCTTTCGCATTGTTTGCCCCATGACATTGGGTTGTGCCTTCTCCAAGCCACACTCATTTGATGGAACTGCGTGGTTGGTCCTATCATGCCTTCGTCCTTCCAGCAAAACACAATTTCACCTCTACACTTGCTAAAATTTGTAGCCAAATTTCTAGTCTCGCACCAGACCTTCCTTGAGAGTTGAATACATGCAACCCTATTTGGGTTCGTGATGCCTACCTCCCGTGTCGATGCTTCATCTTTGCCTCCCATGTTAGTAGATCTCTCATCAGTCACTCCTCTTTTGGTTAGAATAGGTTGATGTGCTCTATCTGACCAAGTATTCTTCACGATCACTTTATCCTTGGAGGTGAATTGTATGACTCCATCTTAATTGTTGTTTCACAACTAGTGGATTCAATCACCCTCTTTGATATCAGATCATTCTTGATACTAGGGACATATCAGACACCCAACAATGTGAGACATACTACATAATGAATATCACAATATGTATAATAAAATGAGAAGTCAAATCCAATATTCCTCCATGATAAGTACATGATTTTCATAATAAAATTGCCATTATAAGTTCCTACAGGATGGCCCTTGACGATAGTTGTCAATGTCTTTATATTTTTATGTGTAATTATTACTTTTTGTTCGTCTTCCATGATCCCTTCTTTAGTACCATTTGAAATAATTTTTTCAGAATCTTCTACCCTGAGAAACTCACTTATGTGAGATACAATCTAAGCATGCACAATCAAACAATAACCTTACCGCAAACGCCAAGCACATAGCTGATGAGAGAACACCTTGATCGAGAAGACTATAAATTCTATTAAGCTAAAATCTTCACAAGATTACAAGGATAATATATCTTCACAATCATATGCCCAAAGTAGAATTTATTAACCCACTCTCATTCTCTCCCCTTTTGGTTATATTTTTAGCTTATCATTTTTTGCCACAATGTTAGCGCTATTTGACACGCAATGTTGTTCCACTTTGGGACACAATATTGCCTCACATTAGCACTTACGCTAGCATGCCATTGACACACCCAATTTTTCCACCTATTAATGCACCATATAACATGAAACTATATCTTATTTGTAATACTTTCATATTACTTGAGAAGACAATCCCAAAAGAAAAGACCAAACCTAATGATATAGAAGAGGATAAGGCTCTAATCTGCTAAAAAGAATGATAGAGAAATAGTTCTAAACTTAACAGGAAGTAGGAGGGGGTGATGTTAAACTTATCTTGGACTCCAAGTCTATCAAATTTTGAACTTTAATATTGCTTGACAATATTTCATATCCTAAAAATAAGATACGAGACATTATCTCAACATGAGTCACTTTGATATAATGGATAAGATCAAAGATATTTATAGAATTCTATCATCTCAGATACTCTCCTATTGAATATATTTTTATGAATATACCCGCACTGATGGAGCGGAAGATGTTAACTAACAAAGGCATAAATAAATGATCCCAAGTTTACTTTCCAGCTAGCAGAAATAATGAAATGAACTGAAAATGTAATAGCATTTCACATATACCTATCACTATGAATACAAAATGTAAAATGTTTCTGGACATACGATCAGTTAATGTTATGGACAGGTGCAAACATAATTAAACTTGTAGGTGCAAGAATATCTATGAAAGCACTACGTCAAAGTTTTCAGAACAAATCCTCTATAAATTTATACATGATAGGCTTGCCATACAACCACTAGATACTCTCATCCATGATCTTAGATTCTCGGCGTAGCCAGAAGATGGGCATGTGCTGGATTTTCATCCGAAAGTAAGAGATGATTACATACAACCATGCCATCTTTAGAAATATACACTCAACTTCACCAATGATATTATTAAGGACTAATAACTTATCTTTTTGGTCTTGTGGTCGCATTGAAATCCCTTTGGCCCTTCGGTATGCAACCTGCCATTCGCTACCTGTGGTTATTGTACTTTGTTTGATATATATATATATATATATATATATATATATATATATATATATATATATATATATATATATATATATATATATATATATATATATATATATATATATATATATATATATATGGCTTATCTTTAATATCTGCGCGGGTAGCCTGATTTTTCGCTACCCATACATCTAAGAGAGTAACTATATGGTATACAAAAGTAACTCTAAAGATCAACACAGTAACTATATGGTACACAAGAGTAACTCTGAGATCAAAAAAGTAATTGTGCTGAAAATATACAGTCAGTAAATATATAGACGGATTTTTTTATTTTGGGAGACAAATGATATTATTTTTGGATGAAATTTTTTGGGGAGCTAGATAAAATACTCCTCTAAAATTACGAAATTTTTTTATAAAAATGACGGAAAGGATACGTGGGTAGCTACCCGCGCGGGTATTAAATATATATATATATATATATATATATATATATATATATATATATATATATTCAAATAGTACATATAGTACAGATGACAAATATGCTCAAAGCTCTAAGATACTAGCTTGCCATTTTTCATCCTCTTTTAATCATTTTCTTTTCAAAAGAGAGCCGTGCATGTGACTACACCCAAACAAACTACATACTATCATAATTTTTTATATGAACCATCGAGCATCGTGTTCTAATCACACACAGCTAAGTCTTTCATTGTATAACAATGATAAATACACAACTGTTGTCCTTCTTGTTGTGGATTTCACCTTATTTGATGTGTGAAATATCAAGTTAGTTATTATGTATGAGTGCAAGCCACCTATAGCCGAAAATTATTGTTTAGCAACTTGACATGAAATTAGCATACTCATCTATCATGTAGTTCGTGAGAAATCCACACTTATCTAATATACAATGCATGATATGACCAATGCATACAGAGAAAACCAACCCATCTCTTTCTAATTAAACAAAAAGATGTATCCTAGAGAGAGGGGAAGATTATGTCTACTAGGCAGCTGATGGAAATGAGATGATGTGTCCAAGCTAGCACAGGGGTTCGACAACTATACATGTTTCTAGATCATGTGAAAATGTGCACCGTTTCACAAACCTCTGTAGTTACTCCATGTTATAAAATTGTTCCCATGCAATGAAATATCGTAGTAGCATTTACTTGAAACCTTAAACCTTGGGTGTTGGATGAAGTATGCAAATAGGAGGCAATCATTGTAACGATGAATCAACCAAACTAGCTATGCAATGTATCCAGATGTTAATGCAACAAAATGTGTCCACAAGCATTTAAGAATTGGTTCAAACGTAAGAAAATCACGCATGATAGTCATGGGTGATATCACAGTTCAAGCGCACCATTTCATTCTGATTAGCTTGAAATTTTCTAATATTTTTATTTGTAATTTATCTAATTGGTCGACCTTTTTTCTATATTAGGATGGGAGTAAAATTTACCGTTCAAATTTTTAAAGAACCAATCGAAAAAACATATAATTTTAGTCGTGTCTGAGCATAGACAATCAACATTATACAATGAATGGTGGCTTTACCGTCGCTTCTTCTTCCCAATGTGCATCCAAATGAAATTATGTTTTAAGGTACAACCTACTAATATTTTCTCTTAATTATATGATCATACCCATATTTTCAGTACACTTTGCAAAAGTGAAAAATATATTTTTATATCCTTGTAGTTTTTTCTACATGAATACATTTTTTTGATGCAGCATCCCACCATAATGTATATATATAATATTCAAGAAGCTCCTTGACAACAAAAAGGGCCATATATCGTCATGTAATGGAGCTGGTATCATAAAATATTACCTTCATGATTGCCATCAAATTTTGAATATTGATTCCAATCTATTCATTTAAAAGGACCTTTTTCAAAATGATAAACAAAGTTAGTCCATGTTAATTATCTTTTCTTTGTAAGTCAAATTTCAAAAGTTGTGAATTTCTTGGCTCTCAGTATTCCATATTTTGAAAAGAACAACTTTTCTATGGTATAGAACATGCTCATTTTTGTAGTTTAGATTAACTTTGCAGTAACAAAATTTATTTCCATATTCCTTGAATGTGATTCATATTTGAGAACATTGTTATAAAGCAATATAAACTATCCTAAATTACACTTTACTCATCTTATGGTTGACATAATGTAACTTTTTCAATTTACTTTGATCTAAATTCATCAACATTAAACTTTGTATAATTTGATTAAATTTTATCTAAGCTATACCATAAATCACACAAAAGTTGAGCTAAATTAACTTCTACATGGTCTAACCAAATCTTTATACACCTATATTAGATAAAAATCCTACATATATGAATTTCTATACTCCAAAATTCTAGTGTTTATGTCGCTTAAGCTAGCACCTTCACATTTATTATCTAAACGTGGTCCTGAAGTAAATAACTCGATATTCTAACTAAAATGTTAATACTTGTCATCTAATGTGATATTCATTATACTTAAGGTAGACTTTAAAGATCTCATAGTTGACCTAAATCACAACATCTAATCTACATCAAACTTAACATGACCTATATTAAAAATGTAGTTTTATCAAATCTAGTACAATTTACCCTAAATTTGACTTAACTTAACCTAAACTTACCCGCTTTGTGACCCAAAATATCACAAATCAATTCAGATATAAAATACCTAACATCTAATTTAGTATTATTAGGATTAAATGTACCTAAACAAATCAAAGTTGTACCAAGACGGAACTAACCTAAGAGGACCCATCCGGATGATCAAACCTTAATTTACCATTAGGATAATTCCTTAGCCAAAACCCAACTTAAATCTAATATCCATAAAAGGATGAGGTGAAAATGTTCCACATAAAGATCTGACTACAAACAACCATCATGAAACTTCACATGACATATTATGTAAATGTATTTTATCACATTAGATCAATTCCAAGATAGGACATGATAAGTTTACAAATTGAAATCCATTTGCCAATGTAAGATTATAACATGAGATATGTCCATGCAACTAAAACAGCATAAAAGTGCTAGATAAACTTACAACTCGTATTTAAGATAATTTCACGTAAAGTAACCTATCATGTAACTCACTAGCTACCCACCCATCACTTAGGAAAGTGAGAGTATAGGAAAACTATAGACATAACTATATTCTTTCTTGTTACATCCTGACAAACACTTTCTTTCCACTGCTCCATCACACCTAAAAAGATATGGAAAACAATGGGTGAGACCCCTAGTCCCAGCGATATGATATAACAAACCTAACATCTTATTTCTTACAAGCATATTATAATCAACTTATTTAGAGGTACATTAATCAACCCTTAAATATCTCTACACAAGATGTAAACACAGAGCACTTATTCTCTTCACATGGAGGTATACTTAAAAAGTATAAAAGGGGGCTAAACTCATAACCATACATGATCCATGCACTTACCTATAAAGAGTAGGAAACATATAAAATACTTGCAATAATTTTAAAAATACAACTGTGTATCCATGTAATTCGTCAATTAAACCTAAATATATATACTAAATAGTTGAGTTACATATTTTGTTATTTTCCTTGGTAGTATGAGGTGTGCCACTTAAACTACTAGATGACCAGTGTGAAGTCGCAGTAAGACCCACATAAGATCATAGGATTTCCAGACTCCTAAAAACCTCCCACAACTCTGTCATAATGAGGCTCAACAAAGTAGTGGCACAAACCAAACTACTAGTGGAGAGTTCAAAGGCAAGTCCATAACAAATCAGGTTTGTCCTGGGTACAAGGCCACACTATCTATCACTAGTGTGTGAAACCCTTATCAATCATATATCATATATTACTTTTCATGTATCGCATGTCACATATCGCATATCCCATATTACCAGAGCTAAAACCTCAACCAAACTCATATAACATTAGAATTAGGATGACAGATATGTATAGTCCCTGCACCCAGATATACTCAACAGTGTAAAAATCTGAGCACCTTCTTACAACCCTCAAATTGTTATATTGATACTAATTTTACTATTTCCCCACTAACCCAGGGAAATAGTTCTATAGACTTACAACACTACATTATTATGGCTACACTTGATGAATTAGTCCACCCAAATCATTTTTAGACTACATCAATCGATTTATACATATGGCATATAAGTGGGATTACAAATTAAATCAAGCATGGAAACTTCCCAATGATATACAACCTATTCAAAAATATCTTATACCACCAAATACGGATACATGTATCATCCTTGACCATATCGAGGTCCAAGATACCATTCTTAGCCATAAGAAATCCCATAACATCAGGTCAAACATATCACCCTTAACAAGACATCAAATTCATTTCCAATATTAATTAGAATCAATAAGCATAGACCATTATACCATATCTAAAATGGTCATGCATTCATTGTTTATAACAAGCATAATCATATAATGAAATTAATCATCACCATTCTAGTTCATGGGTTATCATGGGTTACTATCACATTACAAGAACTTCTAGACAAATATAAATCTTCATTTCATACATTGATCAATACTTGGTTATAATAATGTATTCATCATTATTTGGAGGTTAGTTTACCAATTCATAAGATGGCATAACTCACCCACTTTTAACAATGCCACCATTTTATTCTACATCTTATACTTTAATCATATTCAAACATAATTGGTATTTAACCATTGGGTCCAGGCATGATTCCAATGATGACACTCATGCCATTGCATTCAAGGGATCAACCTCAAGTTACTAATTCTAATGTATATACATTAAACTCATATCCAAGATATACTTTTATTGCCATATTTTATAACTCTTGTAGTCAAACCTTATCTTTATTAAAAGAGAAGGCATATAGCACATCATAATTGTGTGAGATAGAGAATCACCTTATCAAAATTATTTATGGTAAAAGACGTCCATCCTTTTTTATTAACTCACAAACAATAGAGAAACCCCTAAGTTATTTTGTTGTTATTTGATAATTGATTTTATGATGCATATCCTCCTCATTAATATAATTATATTTCTTGATTATGAAATTGATTTAACCATCATAATGAACATAAATGAGGAATATCATATTCATGTAGTATTCTATATTTCATAATTTAATCTCACGTACTCACTAGGGCATTCCATCCCAATCCTTGACACAAAAAGAGTAATTTCACCATATAAGTCCACAATAGGTTAAATACCATGTAAGAACATTAAAACATTTTTAAATTCTACATTATATTTCACATTATAGTTACACATTACCGCATAAAATTTTAGTTGCAAATTCAAAAGCATGTGGGAGTTACATTAAAAACCTTCTTGTACATAAAAGTGCCACTTCCATGCATAGATGGCCTACTTTGGGATTTTAAATCAAATTCAAAGGAACTTCTAGAAACATAATAGTTACATTAAGGCCTTATAAACATTTCATATCATCTTGTAATCACTAATACTATCATTCATATACATTTTCCTTTCAAATGATACTAATACACCAAAAGGATGGCATATTTAGTAACAATTTCACTTGTATTTTGAAATTCAACATGTACATGATTATTTGGTATAGGAAATGACATTAGGGAGTAACTACAGAAGTTTAAGAAGACTATGGAATTTTTTAAATATAATCAACTTGACCAAAAGAGTTCTGAAGGCATCATCTTATAGCACATTAGGAGGGCATAGAAAAATATTTAGAACAAATTAAACTATCGCAGCACAAATTTTAGATTTCAGACCTTAAAACCAAAGCGAATAGGTCCACTTCATCAGGGATTCATGAGTAATATATAGTAGAAGACATACCAGTTTGAAATAATATCACATGGCATCTAAAAAATCAACAATGATTCAATCTTTAGGTATGTTAATCAAGTCTAGAACAAGTTTTAGAGATTTGCATGATCTTGTAGAAAAAAATGCTAATAATATTATAACACTCACATCTTATGGTGATAATCACAAGGTACATTCAAAAAAACCATGAACAGGCATCTGGATCCTAGATCATCCCTCCAAAAGCCTCAAAATCCATGCTCTAAGCAAGATTTAGCTCCCCTTAGATTAAAAAGTGAAAAAAGGAGGTTTCTTTAGATAGATGGAGTAGATTCCACCATGGAAGTCTATGGGACACTACCAAAGGAGGAATATGAGGTAAGGAACTGTCACGACCTCCTTTTTAATAATAATAATACAACCATAGCGGAAGCATTTAAACATAATGGAGATCATGACAAATTGTGGACTGATATCATTAATCAAGCAAAATCCATAGAATAGAAGGAAAATCCACCAGAGTGCCTTATTACAAGCCATAAACAAAAGTCTCTAAGTCCAACATAAAGAGTTCAAAGAATGAAACTCCAACATAACATAACAAAAAGGAAAGACATCTATCTAGAATGGCACCCCACCAAGTAGGATTCACGAACTATCCTTGAGCTTGAGCTGACGTCCCTGAAGTCTACTTCTTCTCCTCCTCGTCTGCAGACATCTCATCCCCAGCCCATGCAAGGCAACGTAAAACTATGTGAGTGGCACTGAGCAGTTATACAAGAAAATAGTTTATAATTGAAATAACATGAGGAAATAACTTGGGATATAATTACGTAACATAATTAACATGATTGCATGAGAACATGATTAACTTAACATGATTTCATAATAAGATGGTTTTTACTTGAGTTGATGTAGTCCCTCTCCTGATTTGCACCCAAAGTACTCATAAGGCCATTTAAAGCTCACATAAGGCCAATCAAGGCTCACATAATGCCAATTAAGTCTCACATAATGCTCCCACAAAGCTCATAAGGCCAATTAAGGCTCACATAAGGCCAATTAAGGCTCACATAACATGATTGAGGGGACTATATCAACATACATGGTTTAATACACTTGGACATAGTTATCATGATTTCTTGATCAATTAGCATGACAGTAATTCATAATGTTCAAAATGAAAGCATATTCATTAAAATAGTAGGAAACGTAAATTCATATCATTTGCATGGTTTTCATAAGCATAAATTGAATAATAGCATAGTTGCACTTTATTGAGTAATCATAACCAATAAACAAATAAAATAAACCCATAACCCTAGAATTATGCTCAGTGTGCATGATCCACTCACCTGATCCTGAAGGGGTGTACTAACAGTAGATGTAGTCCTAATCAATCCTAATATCCTGTGAATAATATAATTATGAATTAATTACATAGGTGTATCATTCTCTAATTAAATTTGGAAATTAGGTTGGAAATCTAGGTCTGAAACTAGGACCATTGGATAGATCTTGAAAAGCTGATCAAAAACCATACATGGATTGTCCCCATCTGAGCTCTAGATTATTTTCTATGATTTATTAAAGTTTAGGCTAAAACTGACCAATCAGAAGGCTCGATAAATCCACATGTACAAACCTGGCTGGAAAAAAAAAATACAATGGGTAGCACCCTGCTGGTGGCCCTATCCTCACTAGCCACATGGCTTGGGCTTGCCACAAAACACAAAGAGGCCTACAGGCATACTTTCTGTCGAAAAGACCAAAAAGGACATGTACCAGCGTGACACATCATTGTACAATCAAGGGCAGACATGGAAATCCACCGCCTACAATGTTCGTTCGTTAAAACATCAAAGAATAGGAGAACGGCTTGGCGATCCTGGATCCAAACTTGCGATCTACTCTGAATCCTGGAAGGAGATGATGACCAACAGCTTCCTTAAGATTCGCCGAGCTTAGTGACCCCTGACTTGGGTTCAGTGGTGGTTGGAACTGCCAAGAGCCCTTTCTCTGCCATGACTGATAAATCTGAAGAAGCAGGTGGATCTAGGAAGCACTGATTTCAAGGAGAACAACGTCAAGCTGAAAAACTAACAGTTGAACACCATTTGTAATCACCAGGCAGTGACGAAGGAAAAACCAGAGTGTGAACATATGCCTATAACCCGAAACTGGCAAAGAGTTCCCCTAGAAAACAGAGCATAGATCTTGAGATACGAATTGATGATTCCATGGAAGATCGAGTAAAATGACCATTTCAACATCTTCGAAGGTGTCCATGGAAGCTAGGTCACTGGTTTTCATGGCCTGAAAGTGACCGTCTGACCTAGTCAGAGGCTAAGTTCCGATGGTCTAAAATTGGGTTCGTGGTCGTAGCATATGGGGAACATGCGGTGTCCTCTGAGATGTGGGAAATATATAAGAGTATGTGGGGATGCTTACCAGAGATTTGATTGAACTGAGAAGCTTAGAGCTCCGTGCTCGAGCTCGTCATCGCTGGAAGGGTAGATCGACTTCGCAGTGGTTCCTCGACTGGTCTCGATCCAAATTGGTTACGTAGGAGTGTCTACCACAGTCGAAGGATGCTTTATGGATCGCTAGACCTCAGCGCGATGGATTACTGTGGTGAAAGGGGGTGGCGGCGTCGAACGAGGAGGAGACCTGGTTTGGGCATTTTCACAATAGGCGCTTATAGGGGTCGAGCTAGGGATCGTTAGGTTCACGGGGATCTCCCGAACCCATTGGCAGTGTGATAATGAGAAATGGTTGAGGAGAGAGGGAGATACTGTCGGGCAGGGATCGGGTCCCTGATTCCCTCTCTCCACGCGGAGTCTGCGGGAGGTAGGGGATGAAGCCCCTCCCGTCAGATCCTCATCTGATGGCCCAGAAAGGAGCCGGGTGCGCTTAGCTCCGCGTGACAGGATGCAAGCCCAAAACTTAGGAAAAAAATCAAACGATGCTTGCGATTATCAAACTAATTAATCAAGGATTAGTCATTATCTTCTATTTTCTTCCTAATATCATTTGGGGCAGCTAGGATTATTAAAATATAACCAAATTTTATATACAAGCTAATACGACCATGAGGAATCTAATTATCCAATTAGATTTTGGATATGAGTTAGGGAAACATGTATTTTACATTATTAGTTACTTAGGGTAATTAACACATTAATAATCATTGCAGGGTAATTTTATTACCAAAATCCGAGGGAAGCTCTATAATTATAATATCTACTCATATACCAACATGTGGGACACGTTATACATGTATACAGATCCAAACTATCATTAAATCCCAACTAGTCACCATTGCATAATTAGGGTTAAGTTTTCATGCATTATACATGACATTAATATGACTAATTATTGATGTAAATGATTCCATTCGAGGTCCACTTGGCACATTTAGCTCATTTTGAAATACGAATTAAGCATGGTTTGTACTTAAGTCATCATATGAAAAATTGATTCTTTCAATTTAGGATTTCACCTTTATTAAATAACAAAAAAATTTGGGACTAAATTTTGAGGGTCGTTACAGGAACATCATGAAAAGAGATTCTAGAAGATAAATCTTACATGATTACGGCTAGAAATAAACTTGTCAATCTAGGAAGCATCTTAAAGAATCAAGATCTACAACAGGAATCCACTTGCCTAAACATGCAAGACTCCATCCATGTTCATCCCTTACATAGGGCTTTCTTTTGCCTCCATGGCTCACTTAATGATTTCAGAAGCTCGTGTGGTGCTAAAAGAGACTCTAGTCTGGATGATGGGTTTTATAAATTGGGGATAAGTGTAAAAGTCCAAACTACCACTAACTAGTGTTTATATATATCCTTGGTTAAAGAATGCCATCCATTGGTCAAATAATAACTCTCATGACCCTCTTTAGTATTCTTATGTGTTTGGAAATGATTCTTATCATCCTAAATTAAAAGTTTATTGGTCTATCACTCCCACAAGCTAAAAAGTCTATTGGTAAAGCACAAGAAGCTCCACTATCCATTAACAACCACCACCACCGTACTAGCTAGGGTTGAAGCCTTAATCCAAATAAAGTCAAAAGAATCAAACAAATTAATATATCAATATACCAAATAATATTATTCATTTGGATATTATATTTCTCATTTAGGCTCTCAATTAAAGTGATGTTGCACATTAGTCCACAATTGTATAGGAAAATGCATTTCAAGGAAAATAAAGTCAATGAAATATACATTTGAGTCAGCTCTTAACTAATTGAGTTTAAGTTTAAAATAAGTATGACTGTGAATAAAAGTACAAGATTAGATATATTTCACATAATTTACAATTTGGTCCTCATGCTATGTTGAATTTACACTTAATTCCACAACTTATACAAAAAAATTGAAAGCAAGGCATTGAAAGTGCAAATTGACTTCAAATAGGGTTTGAACCTTTTCAATTGAACACCACTTATTTTCCAATCACCTAGTTAATATAATAAATAAAGACTAGAGAGAAAATAAAGTTTTATCTAAGATCATGGTCTCACATCCATAAACCTCCCAAAAGGATTTCACCCCCGAAATCTCAAGGTTTAGGGCAGAGAACAATAACGAAGCAACCCATAATGCATGGCTTATGCTACATCATCATAATTATTAATGCATTGTTATCATGAATTATTATAGATCATCAGGTACATTCTTTTTAGTTGATTTTTATTTTCAATTATCTATGCATTATTCATTATCTTAACTAAATTCATTATCATCTTCTTAGGAATTAACATTATTATCATACAACATTTCTATATCTAGATGACTATTTATAATGTTTGTGTGTCTTCTCATATTATCTTGTTTTCCATTCACCCATTAGGGTAAGTTCATAACATTTCACAAACATCCTCATCTAGTTTCTACTTTCCTTACAAACTTTTCATATTTTAGGTTTTCTTAATAATAGGGACATTAGTCGTGTGTTCTTGAAACTCATCCAATTAGTGGGTACTTCCATTAAAATATCCATTCTCTTTATCTAGGTAACAAATATTGGATTGATATAGATTCATAACCAACTGATAATCACATGGATACATATTACATCCTACTAAATTTGTCTTAATGATCACTTTCTCTATGAATGAAACATGTTCTTTCTGAAAAAGCCTTCCTCCCATAACATATACAATTTTCGTCCTCTAATCATATAAAAGGATAATAAAACATCATACTTAATCACCAAATAATCACTCATCCTTATTTTATCATGGTATCAATCTATTGATTTTACAACTATCACAAAAATATTATAGTTGTGCCTTTTATGTCAATCAACATCAATATTTATCTTGATTATCACCACACATCCTTGACAATAATAAAACTCTATACCAAGTTAAAGGCTATTGGATTCTCATCTTTATTTAGGTTCACTTCAATTCCTCATGACTATTTGCATTCTTTCATCCACTAAGGATCATTTTGTAAGTAATTCATTTAATCTTATCATTATATCATGATTAAGTTACCTCAACTCTTACATATTACATATGAGTTGGTCTAAGGTTAACTTAGGTTCTATTTTGTTAATAATCATTCTTATTTATTATCTCATATCATGCATATCATTTGAGTTCTCATCTACTTATATGAACTTTACTCATTAAATCCTTCTCATAACACATATTCTTCATGAAATTCCTCACACTCAACTGTACATTCTACAAACTACTTTATGATTCCCTTGGCTTCTAATCCAAGCTTTATACATAGGTTTGTCTCTTCTTTACCTCAATATTTTGAAGAATATCAGCTTCCAACATTGGATTCTCACTGACACATAGTGTCCTTTCAAGTTCTAGGAACTCCTTTTTACATTATTCATATTCAATTTAAGCTTTAGAATGTTAACCTTTTTGCTTTAATCATTGAATTATCAGGTTTTGATGAGTTAAGATATGATTTTATATTTCTCAAATGTTTATATTACTACCTTCCATCATTCATTTAATAATTTTATGCATGGTCCTTTCTCAAATATTTATGCTTAATCCAAGTTTTGCGTATGTAAGACCCCATACCTATGTTTTAGGCTAAACCTATTTGTTTTGCTTGATTAAGTGCTTAGAACCTTGCTTTAATCCTTTGAGATAGTTTTAGTGCTTAAGGAAATCTTAAGTTTACAATTTGAGTTTGTTTGGATGATGTTTGTAATTTACGTGCTTGTTTTGGGTCAAATTGCAATTTACCCAATTGTGAGGGTTATCTTGCAATTCGCCACACCTAGTGTGTACCTTCCCTTCCTTGGAATAATGAGAGAGAGTTATGCTTTGGGGTGCCTTAGTTGAGACTTGGATGAGTGGTGACATCTCTAGAGGTGATTAGGGTTTCTAGGGTTTGCTTGGTGTCAACCATGTGAGCTTGGTTGAAGTGTAGCGACCCTTGTCTCGACCTTGATGGATGTTTTGGGTGTGTCTTGATCGAGAAACCTTCCTTGGCTTGGTTTTGTCTTGACCATGATGGTCTTGGAGTGGTTGGGTCGAGATGGTTTGTCCTTTGGTGGTTTGTGTCGACCTTGAGTGTTTTCGTGACCTTTTATCTCGACCTAGACAAGTTTCTTTGGTGTTTCCTCAACCTCTTGATGTGTCTTGACCAAGACTAATGTGTTGGGGACCTAAGTGGTTGATACTCAACATTGGTTGTATCACCATCTTGTGCATTCATGCATATAGTGGTTGCATGTGTGTTTCTTGGGTGGACAAATGTCCCTTTGGTGCCTTTAGATGTTGACACCTCATCCCCACCTTCCTTCCCTCCTCCTCAAGCATATAAACCCTCTTTTCTCCATGGAAGTGACCCCTTTTTATCCTCTTTCTTCTCCTTCCTTTCTTGCTCATCCTTGGAGCCTTGAGGAGATAGAAGGAGTTATCCTTGGAGCTTTGGTGACCGAGATCACTTGCATGTGGTGACTTTTGGTCATCTTCAACCTTGGTAAGTGTTTGCCTTTACCTGGTGACATTTTCCTTTGATCTTATACCCCATCTTCTCCTATTTTCTCAGCCATAGACCATGGATCATCCATGTTGGTCGCTTTGGAGAGAAACTCCTCATCATAAGGGTCATAGACCATGCTTTGGCAAGGTGGTACCCAAGTGTGAGGAAGTTTTTCTTCTCTCCTTCTCCCTTCTTCTTTTCATTTGACCTAGGGTTTCTTTCTCTCTTTTCTTGAGATATCTTTGACCTTGGTGTCTTCTTCTTCTTCTTGAGGTGATCTTGTGGCTGAAAGTGGAGCTTTTGGTGGAGCTTCATCACCCTTGGTGTTTGTGTGCTTGGATCTTGTGATCCTTAGAGTTGATCTTCCATAAGGCGGGTTATATAAGACTCTACCCTCTCTATTATTGCACTTGTAAAGACCCAATCTTTACGATCAAATGTTTATAAAATAATATCACAATCATAAACAATCTTTATTACAATCATGCTTGCACATCAGAGTAGCATAAGGTTACACAAATAATTACAAAGTTTTAAGAATAAAATTCATTATTATCTAGTCTTGAATGGAGGACTACCCAATGCATATCTCTTCAAGCTTTCCATCTACCACCTGCCCATGAGTTCCCAGAGGGAACAAAACCACACATGGACCCCATTGAAGGGAAATAAAAGGGTTAACAAAGTTGGTACTGAATCCAATCATTGAACTATGTACGAAATAGGTTTAGATATGTAATAAAAGTTAGGAAAGGACTATTTGGTGGACTAAAGGCTAACAAAAAGAAATTCCAATATCAACTTCAAGATAGAAAATATTTCACAAGAATATCATTAAGCAAGATTCAATAATTCAAGTATGCAAATGTATCCAAGCTATTCCCAAAGTATATCAATTTCAAGACATTCTATTTGATAAGTTTTGGCACTTTCCTATCATATCTTTTCTAGGGCTAAGTGCCTTGTGTTCTCACACTCTAGGAGAGAACGACACTAGTGCCTTATTAGCTATTCCAGTTAACTTGGGGACAACTAATCCCTATCCACTGCGTAGGGTTGTGGGGTACTTGGCCCACTCAAGTGAGCCAAATCTCTATAGGGCCAAAGCCCAAGGGACCAAAGTCCACAGGGATTCAAAACTCCAATAGATCAAGTCCAGTGCCAAAATATTTTATCAAGAATATTTCATCAATTATAAAATAAGAGTGGTGAACTTTCAAGAACAAGTAGAGGTTTCAAAACTATATAGAATTCACCACAAATCAAGATATATGTGTATGTCTATCAAAAAAGAAAATAATTCAACAATTGAAATAGCAGATCTAGTACCTTAATTTGATTCAAAACTCCAAAGCTTGATCAATCATAACAAGGCTCCAAAAGTGAGTAATCTACAAATTAGTATAATAGTATTATCACTTGGCTTGGAATCAACAACATGTTGAATATTTTCTATTACGGTTTTCTTTTCCATCGAGGATTATTTTTATTTCATGTTTCTTCCATTATATTCTCACTCTAGGATTTCTATGTTGTTAAATAAACATATGAACTATTATATCTCTATTATTGTCCTTGTTATCAGTGAATTCAAGTCTACATTTAGAGTATGACATTTTTCATGTATGTTCTTCCATGATTAGAAAAATAATAATTTAGAAAGGACTACTACATAGGTTGACTAAGTGTTATTAGTAGTTCTCAATTAAGATATGACATAGGTTTTATTATTAATCCTTTCACCATTGGGGTTCTACATTCTTTCTCTAATGTCCATCCTCATAGTTCAACATTTCTACAAATTGTATTCATTAGTTTAAGATTAAGAAATTCAAAATAAATTCATATCTACAAGTTAACAACATACAGCTAATATTATATGAAAATTTTCATTTAATTCTAAATGATTTCCCATTTAATTTTGTACTTCACTAAAGTTGTCTGAATAATATTTCTAAATGTAAGATCTTATTTTCAATATCTATCTTAATAAAGATATCTCCATTTAGATCTAAGTGACTTATTAGTAGGTGTGACTGTTCAAGATATCTTTAATGCACATTTCAAGTAACCTATTTATATTCAAGAAGTACACACTATATCATAATAAATGTACATCATATGTAAATTCTTAGATGAAGGTGTTCATGGATTTCTATTATATTTCGAAATAATTCTAATGTATCTATCCCTAATCCCTAGCATGTCAAATATTCTTATAATCCGAATACCATAATTATTACTCCAGCGGTACACTACCAAATTTCCAAAATTTTAATATTTTATCATATGAATGTATTAGTATGCATACTAATAAGACAATACTAGGAAAACTCATTCATTGTTTAGACATAACCTTATTTTATATATCACATACTAATCAATTTTCATGTGTGTTGTTGATGTCTAATATGTACAAGGCAATATAACTTCATATTGATTAATATACGTGTAGTAAAGCACTATGATTTATGTACTACAAATCTTCACGATCCAGTTGTTTAACTGGTTAAGGTAATTTCCTATTGCTGACGTTTCATTATAATACATAATAGTTTGTTAAACTATACATTTTGGTGATAACGTAGACCAAATCTAATTAAGTTTCAAATATTGTATATACATGTAAAATATTTAGAACATGCAAAATAGTTTAATCAATTTAGCATGTGTTCACACTCTTGAATAGTTTACATATGGAATGAATTCTTCAGTAGCCAGTATTCATGTTTGTTATATATACATATAACATATTCTAGCATCACCTAACTGCTCGAAGGTATGTGAATGTCACTAACATACTTCTTATATACATATTACTACGATACTGCCAGATGTGCGAGATTAAGTGGTCTAATTTCTACAACGTGACTAAGTTTTATAATGACTGTAGGAGGAGAACACAAACTTACAGCTCGATCGATTAGCAGTGAACTAGTTCCCCGTTGCTCATTATCAATTATACACAGCAATAGTTGGAACCTCATCGCAAAACTCATCAGGTTTTTCCGGTGATCAGCCTAGCGTGATGGATCAACATTGGTCAGGCCACAGAGATGGAAGATGTTTAGACTGCAAGATTTGTGCATCTTGCTGCTGGTTGGGAATAACAATGGTCAATGTCCTAGTGTGCATGTGCTCAGGGTCGAGTGAAGTGGTGGAGAAAAGGCCAGACGTATTGGCGGTCAGAGAAGATGGTGCCAAAGGAGGTATAGATGGCAGAAGAAGCAGGTAGCACCAGAGGCATTGTTGATGTATGCGGGTGGTTGTTGGGTCAGACTTTTAGGTGGTAGCTTGGTGCTTGCAGGCTGTCGGTGGTCGAGGTCAAGTTGCATGTGTAGATGGCATCAAGTTTACTGTCTCAATTAAATTATATATGGGAGGATGTGAGGATTAATAGGGATGAAGAAGAGATGAATGTAAAGGTTCCAGAAGTTAGATCGTCGTATCTTAAAGGAGTCTAATGTTCCTTGAATACTAGTCGACGAATGGCTAGGAAACGTGAGAAGACGAGAAAGATATTTAATGCATGCTTGCGTTTTTCATTATTGCGCAAGAAAATTAAGTATAGTGTCCATTAAGCAGATAAACGTATGTTTTCAGTTATTGGGCTTATTCTACTACAGCCGGCCTACGAGGAAGGAGGACAATTCCTTTTTATCGTGGCATAGGTTTTCCTTGTCCAATTACTACCAAGTTTGGTTTGGAATGTTTATCGTCAATTTAACTTGATTAAATACTCATGTCATGTACCACTAGAAATCCAATAAATCTATTGAATGCTTGATCTCATTCATCACATGTTTATATAAGATAAAAAAATAATGGATTTACGAATGTTTGAAATAATAGGATATCCATTCATGTGTTGACGAAAATGGCCTTTCAACCTCAAGTACATGTTTAGTTTCAATTGCTTTTAAAGCCCATAATGCTAGAGACATGTTTAGTTTCAACGACTAAATACTAAAAAAATGAATTATAGATATTGTCGTATTTAACAAAATCATCCTTACTTTATTTTCAAAAATTGATATATATTAATACTATTCATGGTTCCAAAATCCATTGGTCCTTGAATTGAGAGAATTTGGTCCACACAAGATCTACTCAATAAATATAGACTCATATTTGAATTCTACCATCCAAGGTGGTTCAAGAATATAAGTTCAGGGATTAGATTGCAAATATTATTCTATAGAAAACCTATAACTTATTTAAGCACAATAAATTTACTATGGGGACTAAATCATATCAAACTACATGATCTTTGTACAAAATAACCAAATGAGACTCTGAATGAAGGACCAATTCCCAAATGAACTCATTTATAAAAAGAAAACTCATGTGAAGCCTAATTAGGACATGATAATTGATCCAAACAACCAAATGGACTTTGAATTAAGGGCAACTTGCATATGAATCAAGAGTTTATATAAATTCAAGAATTATAGCTCAAAATGGATATAGTAAACAAATTTGAGTATGTTACAGCACTTCTCATTACATGCATGCGGTTGCATGCCCTTAACATGCTAGTAGATAATACCATGCTCTAGAACTTGAATGATGGTGGTTATCATTCTCGGTTTGCTTAGAATCTAAAACCCTAATGTAAGGTACCCGATTAGAGATGGGTGTGAAATGGTGGTTTTCTTCATACCTTTTGACCTTAGCTTTGATCACATGCATGAGGTTCATGTGCCTCTATGTATCATGGAGTTTAGGTTCTGTTTTGGAGGTGTTCAATGTGGGTTTTTATCTCTTGCATGAGGTTCTTCCATGGTGATTTTATGACAGACATTCTTAGGGTTTTTTATGATTGTTTTGTATGAGGTTTTTCCTCCTTGAAGATGAAGGATTTTCCTTGATGTAATCTTCTATTTTGGCCATGGAATACTTCTATTTTGATCTTGGTTAATGTCTATTTTGATGAAGGTCTTTTACTTTGGTGGTATCTTGACCTTGGTGGCCGATACACCTTGATTTTCCTTTGGTTCAGACACTTTGACATATGTGGTTTTGCTCGAGACATGTGCTTTAGTTTTGGTCAAGACACCATGTCTTGTGGTGGTCAAGACACATGTCCTTGTGAAGGTTGAGACACCTACTTCTATTTTAGTTGAGATGCTTTCCTTTGGAGGTGTTCGAGACATGTTTTTGGTAGAAATTGAGACGTATTTTGAGCTTGGTTGAAACCCTAATCTATATGGTGGTCGAGACACATGATGTGTCACGATCGAGACACCTAATCTTGTTGCAGTCAAGACACCTTGCATAAAGGTGGTCGAGACACTTTGCATGAGGGTGGTTGAGACACTTGTTTCATGAGCGGTCGAGAAACCTATGTGATGGATGGTCGAGACACATACATGGACATATAGTCAATACATGTGTAGGATAAGCAAGTAATGATTCATGTATAGTGTTGTTTGAATGATTGTTTGGCCCTAATCATGTTTCATAACTCTAATATGTTCCAAGAAAGTGGGAGGTGGTGTACCTAGGGTTTGGTGATTGAATGTAACTATAAAACCCTAATTAACTATGTATGGAACCATAACCCTAATTTGTTGATTACTGATGTGTTTGTTTATCTCTCTCCTAAGGTGGTCATCATATAATAATGATCTCTCTCTGTTTCTTATGAAACCCTAACCTTTCACATGAAATGAATGCCATGGCTTGTGTATGTTGTGGTGATACTTATATGATACATGATGACTAAGAAGTGTTGGGGAGGTTGTGGATTCCGGCTCTTCCATTGATCTTGTATGGCACCAATTTTGACTTAGCTGTGGTCACTTGGATTTGAGTGGTACGAATCGAATCCTCAGGATAATAATAAAAATATGTAATGCAGTCGTGTAGTATATTTGCTTAGGGTGAAGTGTGAATAACATTGAATGATCCCTTTGCCTTATCTTCGTATTGATTTCTTGAATTATAAGGTTGTAAGAGAAATCAACTGTCATACATGCTCTTCATATTGATTATTAGAATATTAATTGTTCCACTATTCAGTGATAACTGCCTAGTTCTACTTAATATGCTTTATCTTTTGGATACATATTGTTTAGGTGAATCTGTTCAACCTATAAGTATGTTATCTACATGTTTAGTTATTTGTGCTTTAATAGATGTTGGAGGAGAATTATATCTCTCACTGGCATGTTTGGCCTCACCCTATGTGTTTCCACATCTTATATGTGGTTGTGTATGAAGAGGTAGAGATCATGCAGCTGAGGAAGAGCAGTGGCAAGAGCAGCGGAAGAGGTTGGATGTGTTGCTAGTATTTTGGTGATAGCATCCTAGATGTCATCCATGTACACTCAGGTTCTTGAGGTTGTTCCCGGTGTGTTTTGGGATATGTTATTGATGTGAGGTCTTTGGTCTTGTGAGTCATGTATGTAAGATATGGCATGTGTATATGTATGTATGTATGTATGTATGTATATATATATATATATATATATATATATATATATATATATATATATATGGAATAGGTACCTCATGTAACAGATGGACCATAGTAATGAAAGTGTATGATAATGTAGGCACCTTGTGATATGATATGTAATGTATGTGGAAGTATTGTGGACATATATGTGATAAGTTTTTGGATTATGGTGCTTTTGTGAAATTGGTTTTAATTTCCTATGTTTTCTGGTAATCCAGTTGCTTAGTTATAATTTTGTGCTTGGGTTTTGAGTAATCTCGTTTTTGGCACATCGGGGTGTCACTGTTTTTTTGGTATCAGAGATTTAGGTTTGTCAAGTCTATAGGGACCTAGGAGTATGTTTTTGTCTATTCTAGTGTCCTCCAGTATGACTTATAGTGACTTCTACTTATGCAGAAGAAGAAGAAGAGTAGAAAAGATGTTTGGAGAACATGCTATAGAGAGTAGTGTTGCTACACCTGGAGGTGGTGCAAGGGATTAGGCGAGAGAATATTGGGCACCTGAGGTACCCCACCATGACCCAGCCATGGTGGAAAACCCTGCCTTTTAGTCTTTGTTTGGGCAGTTCATGGTGACGATGACGTACATGGCAGACAAAATGTTTGCACCACAGCCAAGGGAAGCTATTCCTGGTACTGAATCTTCTGGCTTTGGGAAGACCTTTGAAAGGATAAGACGTGTTGGGTCTGTGGAGTATGCTGGTACAGAGGATCCATAGGATGTTGATCTTTGGTTGATAGAGTTGGAAAAGGCCTTTAAGATCCACAACATCCTTGAGGCAGACAAGGTGAAGCATGTTGTATATCTTTTGAGGGGGAGTGTTGGACATTGGTGGGCCATTGAGGAGGAGAAGAGGTCTTGTGCTGCTATCAATTGGGAGGAGTTTTGATGTGAGTTTTTCATTTGGTACTTTCCTTAGACTTACCTAGATGAAAAGATAGTCCACTTTATTAGAATCTGACGGGGATCCATGTCGATCAACGAGTACAAAGAGAAGTTTATGGGGTTGTTTAGCTTCTATCCTCACATGGTTGTTACTGATCAGGAAAGGATCCAACGCTTTGAGAAGGGGTTGAGTTCGAAGATGTCTACTCTAGTGGCTGCTTTGAAGAATTGTAAGCAGTTTACCACATTTTTTGAGTCAATTCATAGGATAGGGAGATCAGTGGTTGAGAAGCATGAGAAAAGTGCCAAGAAGAGGCAGACACAGTATCAGGGACAATCGTTTGGAGGCTTTAAGAAGCCTAGGTTCTCAACACCATCAGCACTGCATAGGTCAAGTGCGCAGATGCAGTGGTCACCAAGTAGAGGCAAAGGCCACAATATTCCTCCAGCACGAGCCCATAGTACAATGACAGTGTCTATGACAGGGTTGTCTAGGTTATGGTATGAGAGAAAGACTTGCTACAAGTGTGGATAGACTGAGCATACAAGAATGTATTATCCTGTGAAGGATGATGAGGTGACCCAACAACCAAGGAAGAGTCAGCAGGGCTCATAGAGGTAGCAACTTAGTAGTGGTTGAGGCCAAGGATGTAGACAAGTGTCACAAGCTGGTTCTTCTAGACATGCCAACAGAGGACGTGGATGGCAATAGGAAACGACTCGATTCTACACTATGAGTCATCCACAAGGAGTGGTCAACCCGCGAGTAGTGACAGGTCAGATGGAGTTATTTCATTTGGATTTGTCTTCTTCTTGCTAAATATATGTTTTGGTTGACCCGTGTGTGACACACTCTTTTATCACTCGAGAAGTGATTGATAGTTGTTCTTTTCCTATTAGTCGTAGGAGGGATGTATTCATTTAGAAACCATGTTAGTTGGTTCTGCCAAGTTGCAGGAGGTGTGTCCTTTCTTTTTCAATACACAACATTCAATTGGAACTCATACCACTTGATATGCATGGATTCAATGTGATCCTTAAAATGGACAACTTGGAGAAGTATCAGGTGGTCTTGAATTGCAATTCTAAGGTGGCAACTTTCATAGATCCTCCTAACATGTCTAGTGTTGATAATGGTGGTTGAGAAGATGATGAGGCAAGGTTGTAAGATATTTTTGGCACATGTGGTGGATATTAAGGTGAGGACTCCTCGAATCCATGAGATGTCAGTGATCCGTGAGTTCAAGGACGTGTCTCTAGATGAGTTCCTAGGTGTTCCCCCACCCCGAGAGATTGACTTTGAGATAAATCTAGTCTTAGGTACGTAGTCGATAGCTCAGACACCATACAGGATGGCTCTAGATGAGATGGCAGAGTTGAAGAAATAGTTGCAAGAGTTTCTTGAGAAAGGTTTCATCAGACCAAGCACGTCTCCATGGGGTGTTCTCGTGTTGTTTGTAAAGAAGAAAGATGGATCTATGAGGTTTTTTATAGATTACAGATAGATGAATAAAGTGATCATAAAGAACAAGTATCCCTTGCCATGGATTGATGATTTGTTTGATGAGTTATGAGGCGCTACAATGTTTTCAAAGATAAACCTGAGATTGGGTTATCACCAGTTGCAGATCAAGGTGGATGACATACCTAAATCAGCTTTTAGGACTCTGTATGGTCATTACGAGTTTGTGGTTATGTCGTTTGGGATAACTAATGCACCGACAACATTCATTAGACTTTATGAACTAGGTGTTCTGGCCATTTCTTTATCAGTTCATGGTGGTCCTTATAGATGATATCCTGATATAATCTAGAGACAGTGAGCTAGATGAACAACATCTTCATCAGGCATTGACTTTGTTGAAGCAGCATTAGTTGTACACCAAGTTTAGCAAGTGTGAGTTTTTGTCTGAAGGAAGGGTCCTTCTTAGGACATGTAATATTTGTTGCGGGTGTTCATGTGGACCCCAAGATGGTTGATACGTGTTGGAATGGGAACAACTGAAGACATTGATAGAAGTGTGCAATTTTTTGGGTTTGGTAGGATCCTACATGAGGTTCATAAAGAACTTCGGCTCAATGGTGTTACCCCTAATGATACTAATGAGGAAGGATGTGTCATTTATCTGGGATGACAAGTGTCAGTGTGCCTTTTAGTTGTTGAAACAGAAGTTGACTAGTGCACAAGTGATAGTTTTTCCTGACCAAGGGAGAGGATACACAGTGTTCTATAATGCGTCAAGGAATGGATTGGGTTGTATGCTAATGCAGGATAAGAATGTGATTTCTTTTTCATCCCGATAGTTGAAGAAGAGTGAGGAGAACTACCTAACCCATGATCTCGAGTTAGTTGTTGTGGTTCATGCCTTGAAGATCTAGAGACACTACCTTTATGGTGAGAAGTGTCTGATCTTCACAGATCACAAGAACTTGAAGTACATCTTTTCACAATAGGATTTGAACATGAGGAAGTGGTGGTGGATGGAGCTTATCAAGGACTATGACTGTACCTATTGATTTACCATCTAGGAAAGGAGAATGGCATGGTAGATAAGTAGAGCAGGAAGTCTTCTTCATTAACATCTATGGAGAAGGCACAGTTATGTTCCTTAGTGTGCCATAAGAGAGACATGTTTGTCTCCTTACATCAGATGAATGTAAAGCTAGAGGTATCTTTATTAGTTGGGTTGTTGGCACAGTTGCAGGTGAAGCTGACGTTGTGGTAGCAAATCAGAGAGGCATAGAAGAGTGATTCTATGATACAGTAGATATAATCAGCATTGGGAAGTGAGAAGTGTGATGGATTCTGTGAGACAGAGGATGGGATGGTATGTTACCACCACAAAGTCATGGTTCTTGATGTTGATAATCTAATGAAGATGGTTTTGAAGAGGCCCACTCTTTGAAGTATGCTATGCACCCAGGTAGCACCAAGATGTAGCACAATCTGAAGGACTTGTATTGGTGGCCTGGCTTGAAGCATGATGTGGCTGAGTTCATGGCTAAGTGTGCAGTGTGTCAGCAAGTTAAAGCGGAGCATCAAAAGCCTAGAGGGATGTTGCAACCATTGCCTATACTATAGTGGAAATGGGATCATGTTACGATGGACTTTGTGTTTGGTACCCCTAGGATGACCAAAGGACATCATTCCATTTGGGTGATCGTTAATAGATTGACCAAGTTAGTGCATTTCCTCCCTGTGAAGACAACGTATATAGTAGAGAAGCTCGCTTAGATATATGTTGATGAGATAGTGCATTTGCATGGTGTTACAGCTACTATCATGTTAGATAGAGGTCCTCGGTTTACAAGACACTTTTGGCAGTGTTTGCACATAGCTTTGGGTATGCAGTTAAGGTTTAGTACTTCCTTCCACCCATATACATATGGTCAGTCTGAGTGGACCATACAGACTTTGGAAGATCTATTGAGAGTGTGTCTTGTAGTTTTTGGATAGTTGGGATGAGCACCTCATCTTGATAGAGTTTTCTTATAATAACAGTTATTAGAGGAGCATCGATATGACACTATATGAGGTGTTGTATGGGATACGTGGCAGGTCTTCGTTGTGTTGGTATGAGATAGGTGGATACTAGCTTCTAGGTCCTAAGCTTGTAAAGTAGGCAACAAAGAAGATCAAAGTGATTCAACAATAGTTGAAAGAAACCTAGGATAGGCAGAAGTCATTTGTTACTAACTGTCATAGACCCTTGGAATTCTAAGTGGGAGACATGGTGTATCTTAAAGTCACTCCTTAGAGCGGTGCTTTGAGGTTTGGGAAGAAGGGTAAGTTGGCTCCCAGGTTTATGGGACCATACCCTGTGGTGGCACATGTTAGGAAGGTGGCCTATAAGTTGGAGTTGCCACCTGAGTTTCATAGGTTGCATCCTGTGTTTCATGTGTCCATGTTGAGGAAGTGCCAACCTGATACTGAGTTAGTGCTTCAGCTAGTGTATGTTGAGCTTGATGAGGATATATCCTATGTAGAAGGCCCTATGTTGATCTTAGATAGGAGGATCAAGAAGTTGAAGAAGGACATAGTGTTGGTGAAAGTTTTGTAGCATCATCATGGAATTGAGTAAGCCACAGGAGAGGTTGAGGAAGATATACGTAGAAAGTATTCGTCTCTTTTTGCTTAGGATTTCAGGGGCAAAATCCCTATTAGGGGTTTATGGCTTGAAAGACCCCTGACCTATGTTTTGGGCTAAGCCTATTTGTTTTTCTTGATTTAGTTCTTATAACCTCACTTTAATCCTTTGAGATGCTTTTAGAGCTTGAGGAAAGCTTAAGTTTCTAGTTTGATTTTATTTGGATGATGTTTGTGCTTTATGTGCTTATTTTGGGTCAAATTGCAATTTACCCAATTTTGAGGGTTATCTTACAATTCTCCATACCTAGTGCGTACCTTCCCTTCCTTGGCATCATGAGAGAGAGAGATTCTTTGTGGTTCCTTTCTTGAGCCTTGGATGAGTGGTGACATCTCTAGAGGTGATTAGGGTTTCTAAGGTTTTCTCGGTGTCAACCATGTGAGCTTGGTTGAAGTGTAGCGACCCTTGTCTCGACCTTGATGGGTGTCTTGGGTTTGTCTTGACTGAGAAACCTACCTTGTCTTGGTTTTGTCTCGACCAAGATGGTCTTAGAGTGGTTGGGTAGTGAGGTTTGTCCTTTCGTGGTTTATCTCAACCTTGAGTGTTTTGGTGACCTTTTGTCCCGACCTAGACAAATTGCTTTGGTGTAGTCTCGACATCTTGATATGTCTCGATCGAGACCAATATGTTGGGGACCTAAGTGGTCAATATCCAACATTGGTTGTATCACCATCTCATGCATGCATGCATATAGTGGTTGCATATGTGTTTCTTGGGTGGACAAGTGTCCCTTTGGTGCCTTTAGGTGTTGACACTTCATCCCCACCTTCCTTCTCTCCTCCTCTAGCATATAACCCTCTTCTCACCATGAAAATGACCCCTTTTCGATCCTCTTCCTTCTCCTTCCTAACTTTCTCTTCCTTGCAGCCTTTAGGAGCTAGAGGGACTGATCCTTGGAGCTTTAGTGACTGAGATCCCTTGCATGTGGTGACTTTTGGTCATCTTCAACCTTGGTAAGTGTTTGCCTTTCCCTGGTGACATTTTCCTTTGATCTTCTACGCCATCTTCTTCTCTTTTCTCAGCAGTATACCATGAATCATCCATGGTGGTCATTTTGAAGAGAAACCCCTCATCATAAGGGTTATAGACCATGTTTTGGCAAGGTGGTACCCAAGTGTGAGGAAGTATTTCTTCTCTCTTTCTCTCTTCTTTGCTTGGTTCTGCCTAGGGTTGTTTCTCTCTTTTCTTGAGCTATATTTGACCTTGATGTCATATTATTCTTGAGGTGATCCTGTGGCTAATAGTGGAGCTTCATCACCCTTGGTGATCGTGTGCTTGGAGCTTGTGATCCTTGGAGTTGATCTTCATTAAGGTGGGTTATATAACACTCTACCCTCTCTATTATTGCACTTCTCGTTACATGCATGTTGTTGTTTCTCTCTCTAAAATGTGCCCTTAGCATGCTAGTAGATAATATCAACCTCTAGAACTTGAATGATGGTGGTTATCATGCTTGGTTTTCGTAGAATCTGAAACCCTAATGTTAGGTACCCGATTTTAGAGATGGTTGTGAAATGGTGGTTTTCTTCGTATCTTTTGACCTTGGTTTTGATCACATGCATGAGGTTCATGTACCTTGATGTATCATGGAGTTTAGGTTCTGTTTTGAAGGTGTTTAACGTGGGTCTTTCTCTCTTGCATGAGGTTATTAAATAAATGGAATCGTGTTTTTGTTTGTTTCACCAATATCAATTTCTTCTTGATTTATTTTTACCCTTTAAAATACATGTTGCATATGCATATTACATAAGCATATAGTATGATAAAATGCAAAATTATGTCTAATTTTATATGCTAATGGCTAAAATATCTTCTACTTTATATGATTATCAATTAAATAAAAAGTTATTCTATGTTCCCATCCTTACTTCTCCTACAATCGGTGGTGATTTCATGACACACGTTTTTAGGGTTTTAGTGACCATTTTGTATGAGGTTTTTCATCCTTGAATATGAAGGATTTTCCTTGATGTAATCTTATGTTTTTTCCATGGAATACTTCTGTTTTGATCTTGGTTAATCCCTATTTTGATGAAGGTCTCTTGCCTTGGTGGTAGTTTGGCCTTGGTGGTTGCTACACCTTGATTTTCCTTCGGTCGAGACACTTTGACATATGTGGTTTTGTTCAAGATAGGTGCTTAAGTTTTAGTGTAGACACCATGTCTTGTGGTGCTCGAGACACATATCCTTCTATAGGTTGAGACACCTACTTCTATTTTGGTCGAGATGCTTTCCTTTGGAGGTGGTCGAGACATGTTTTTGGTTGAAATTGAGACATGTGTTTTGAGCTTGGTTGAAACCCTAATCTATGTTGTGGTCGAGACACATGATATCTCATGATTGAGACACCTACTCTTGTTGCATTCAAGAGACCTTGCATAAAGGTGGCCAAGTCACTTTGCTTGAGGGTGGTTGAGACACTTATTTCATGAGTGGTCAAGACACCTATGTGATTGATGGTCGAGACACATACATGGACATATAGCCAATACATGTGTATGAGTAAGCAAGTAATGGTTTAGGTATAGTGTTGTTTGAATGATTTTTTGGTTAACCCTAATCATGTTTCCCAACTCTAATATGTTCCAATAAAGTGGGAGATGGTGTACCTAGAGTTTGGTGATTGAATGTAACTATAAAACCCTAATTGTCTATGTATGAAACCCTAACCCTAATTTGTGGATTAATGATGTGTTTGTTTCTCTCTATCCTAAGGTAATTATCATATAATAATGTTCTCTCTCTCTTGTTTATGAAACCCTAACTGTAATACCCCTGACCTGGGTTATGAGGTAACCCTATTTGTTTTGTCTAAGTAAGTTGCTTAGAAATTTAATATAATCCTCTAAGGAGTTTTGTTATCATGTGACACACTTATGTTTCAAATTTGATCCTGATTGAATGTTATTTGAGCAATGTTCCTTTATTTTTGGACCAAAGCACAATTTGCCCAAGATGATGGGTTACATTGCAATATGTCACATGTTGAATGTGTTCTAAGTGTTTTAGTATCATAAGAAAGAGAATGATTCTAAGTGGTGGCTTTTGGAAAGCCAAAATCCCAATTTATTACTTGTTAGAACAATGCTAGTACTGTGTGCACCAATTTTGGTACAATTTGTAATTTATCTAATATATGGGGTTGAAATGCAAAATTATCACCTCTACAGTGTCCCTACTTCCTCTATGTATCATTTAGAGGAGCGATAAAGAATGGAGCATCATGTTTGAAATAACCTTTGAGTGATGATACTCTTGGTGATGAAAAGACCAACAAAGGATTGAAGGTAAAGCTTTTTATGTGTTGTATCCAATTGAGGACTTGTTATAGGAGTCCTATCAGACAAGGAGCCATAGTAGAAGTCTCCTATTGGTTTGTTGATCCTTTGAAAAGTCCATGACAGGCAAAGCACCTCAAGGAGGTGGTTCATGATGAGTTGCAAGCTCCCTTGTAAAAAGTGTATCAGTTTGCTTATTTGATGAGATAAAGATGAGATAATTTATCCAACAAGATAGAGGATGACCAAAATATCACCTATATATTATCCTCAAGACTCTTGCATGGTAAAATATATATGTGTGCATACAGGTACATGTGTCAACCATGCATGTCCATGTGTCATCTACTAGCATGAGGTGAAGACACCTCTTATACACTTTATCTCATGAACCCAAGTATATATATACTTCACCTTCCACCTACTTATGGAAGTTTACGAACCCCACAACCCTATTCCTTGTAGATATCGTGCATAGCCCCTTAGATATCATGAAAATTAGCTCAAGTATCAAGGGGAGCTCGAGCAACAAGCTTAAGGTAAGGTTTTGGTCATCTTCAACCTTGGTTGAAGTAGGATATCGGGTTATGGATATTCCTCCCTTTTCTTCTTCACCAAGTTCTTAACTATGGTGATTTCTTGTCTATGGAGGAGTTATAAACGAGCCTTGGACCTTGTAGAAGTTCATATTCAACCTTAGAAACTTAAATCTTTGGAGCTTGGAGCCTGGAAGTTGTTCATAAGGCAGGTTATATAACTTGAACTCAATCATGTTATTATTCATCACCTAACTTGCTATACTTAATGATCTACTTTCAATTCCAAAATCTTCTTGAATAGTTGATGAAATTATGAGTTCTAGTAGTTGTTGGATCTGTTGTCCATGTACCATAATAGTTAGAACGAAGGTTTATATCTTGAAGAAGATGGTATCACTTTATAAAGTGATATCGGGTTCAAGTACACACACAAGTACCTCTAACCCGATATGGTTATGTACATGCATTACTTGCACGATATGGTTAGAAGATTATATCTCCTTCCACAATATGGAGATGAAGTTCACACCTTAAACACGATATGGTGTTAACCCTACACATTTTACACCATAGGGAGTCAAGCAAAGACTCTATGCACGGTATAGGGTCAAGTGTATACTTGTAAGTCAATATGCTAAAACCCTAGTTTAGGTAACCCGATATGAGTAGGATAAGCAAGTACCTCTTGCACGATATGATCATGTAGTACACAATTGGTACACGATATCTTGAAGCACACATCTGGTGCATGATATGATTGATTGAGTATACACTTAGGTACGATATAAGGCATAGATTCAAATACATGGTATAACCCGATATGGTTGAAATACCTTAACCCGATATGAAACCCAAGATGGGGGTTAACCCGATATGGGGATAGATGATAGTTCATACACGATATGAGTCATGCCTTTTGCATGATATGGGAGATACCCACTTACCCCTCATACACGATACAAGACTAAGATTACACCTCTTACACGATATAGAGATAGTGAATACTCTAAACAATATAGAGTTGGAAACCCAAGGTGATGGGTAAGCCGATACAAGTGGTGAGTGATACCACATGGATGATATGAATGATACACCTTGGATGCTAGTGATGGAACCTACTTCTACCTTGTGAATGATATGAGGTCCAATTCATACCTCATGTACGATATGGCTCATTTTACCCAATATGGTGGCAAACCCTGGTTGAGGGATTGAAATCAGATATACCCTATCCTTTGTGTAATGAATTGGGATAAGAGAATTCAATTAGACACCTAGCTTGTCATATTACTGTGTGATAGGTATAATCCTTGAAGGTATGAAGGGGTTATGAGCCTAAGGGTCTACCTAACATGGTAACCTGATATGTTACCAACATGGAGACCCAATATGATAATTTTAGATGGGAAACTAATATGGTATCTTGTATATACCACTTAAACGATACATGATGAGGCATAAACTCTATGTCTGATATGGTGCACACCTTGTGCACGATGTGGCTCCAAGTACATAGCTTATACCCGATATGGGGTCAAGCACCTAGCTCATACCCGATATGAAGTTATCTTGGGTTGATAAGAACTAAGTGATAGTCAATTTGATATGGGTACACGATATGATGATTAGGGGATACACCCTAAAACATGACATGGTGGTGTGGTTCTACCACATGCCCAATATGGATACACTACATGAAATAAGAATGTATCTTAAAGCATAATATGTTAACATACACACATCTTGATACCCGATATGGAATGGACACTTCAATCATATGTGATTATTGAGTGACATATGTTGCAGGTTGTGTTGATTGCAATATAAAAGATGATGTGAATTGTTAATGATGAACTAATATTCCTCAAGAGGAGGATTGAACCAAAAGTATGATGTAATCAATATCCTAGTGAGGATGAGAGAGAAACTCATACTTTGGGTTAATAATCATTTAATGATAAATGATGAGAATAAATAAGTATGATTGAATACTTATGCTAGCAATGTATGCTCCTAGATGTGTGGAGCAATGAATTAGGGTTTGAATTAATAATATGAACTTGAAACCCTATTCGGCTAATAAGGGAAACCCTAACCCTAATAATGGGAAGGTTGTATTACTCTTATTGAATAAACCTTGTAAAGCATGTTAAATACTTATATAATAAGTATAATGTTATGTGGTCTGATGACCTAAAATATAGTTGTTGCCTAGTGAGAGGTGACAAGATGTTTAAATGGGCCTTGTGAGCCATGTGAATAATTGTTGCCTAGTGAGAGGTGACAAGATGTTTAAATGGGCCTTGTGAGCCATGTGAAAAATTGTTGCCTAGTGAGAGGTGACAAGATGTTTAAATGGGCTTTGTGAGCCATGTGAAATACTTGTGCAACAAATATGATGAATACCTTGGTCTGAGGACCTAGAGGTAATAGTTACCTGCTACAGAGGTAAAAATGCTATGTGGTGATCTAAGGGTTTGAATACCCAGATCCAGTAATGATGATGATGGTGATGTGAAGGGATGAGAATTCCCAGTAATGTGACAAGGGATTGAGATCACAAGTGTTATGCAACTAAATGTGTGCTAAAGATTAGAAAAGTACTTGATAGATGTATTACAACTTTCTTTATAGCATTTGTTTATGATTGATGCTTATAACTTGTTTGAATCTAAAACAATATTGTAATGCACTTAATATATCATTAGAAACCATAAAATGTTGCCCTGACCATAGATCCATCAGCATCAAGATTTACTGAATGGTGACATGAGTTTTCCTGCGGTATAACCCAGAGTACATATTTTTGAATATGTGGGGGTGTAAGTATGGATGGCCATGTGTGAGACGATCCCCCTTATGAACTCAAAATAAATGGGGATTTGGCTACATGCCATATCCAGGCTCGTGTATGACTATGGTCGTAGACTCTATGTTGAGCACAGTGAACTGGCCTGTGGCTCAGAGTGTGGCTATATTCCATGATTCAATAATTTCATAACTGGGGACGGTTGTTAGTAGATGTTCCCCTAAGAGAGTGCATGATGATGTTGTAGCTCTAAGCGAAGATGCCTTGTACCTTAGCATGCACTTTTTGTAGATTGACATGAGATGTCACTCCCAGTAGTCTCGTACTGACCAGGACAGCAGAGGTCTTGGCAGTCGGCTCTTCCATTGACCTTGTATGGTACCAACTTGTGAGAAGTTTGTGGTTGGTTGGAGATGAATGGGGTATACTTCATCTCCTCAGGGCATAAGTGTGATTGTAAAATATGATCATCCGAGTAGCATATTTACTTAAGGATCAAATATGGAAAACATTGTTTGATGTGCAATTCAGTTATACATCTTAGCTTGATAGATGTTATTTATGTTTCTTTACATTCCTTGTAAAGTAGATAGATAGTTTATTACTCTACCATGGGTAGATGCATCATTTTCCTTAAGTAAAGAGATTACTTTGTTCTATTCATACAATGATTAATCCTGCATGTTAATATAAAAGAACCTATGCTCAATTTTATAATGTTTATCTGTGATAATAATATGGTCAGCGGAGAGTTATATCTCTTGCTGGGACAATTGTCTCACCCTGTGGGATCCACAATTTTTAGGTAGACGTGCACGAGGCAGTGGAGACCTTTCTGTAGAAGAGGAACATCAGTTGGGATAATAGTAATAGCTCAGGTTGAGTGTACTGTCTGTCATGTCTTGTAGATAAAAGTCCTATGTGTTGTCTTTGTACTCTCATGTCCTTAGAGTCAGTTCGTAATTGTTTCATGAACAATCTGAGGATTTTGGCTTGTATGCCTCGAGGTTTTATGTTGCTTCAGTATATGTGTTTATAGAGCAACTGTTAAATGTTTTCCTCGAGATGAGAAGAAATAGTGTTTGTACAATGTGAATCAAGATATGTATATGTTTTGGATCTTTCAATAAGAATTTCCTGGAAGAGGGTCTCCTTACAAATGGTTTTAAATTTTAGTGATTTTTTTTAATTTGTTGTTTATCTTTATTCCTCATACTTAGTAACAATTTGGCTATTGGTTTGGTGGCGGTCATTTCACTAACCTTATAGGTGAAATGAATGGCATGGATTATGTATGTTATGGTGATAATTATATGATACAGGGTGATGGCTATAAACCTTGATGAGATATGACAAAATCATATTGATGTGATGGGTCCTATGACCTAGTGAAGGCTTGATGCCTATTGTGAGGTGATATCCTCTAGTGATATGATTAAGGGATTGATATTCCCAGTGATGTGACATTGGTGATGGCCTTGTGAATGGAAGTGCTACAAGTATCATGTGGTGATGATGCGACTAGTTCACACCTTATACGTTTTATATCTTCTAGAGTTGCAACATTCCCTTATCTTTGTACAATTTGTTTTGGATTTGTACATTATATCATGATTGATGTTGAAAGATACTCAATTGGCATAACTAATAAAGTGAAACTCAAATCATGTAGGTGCCTTGTGACATAGATCCATTTCAATGTTAGTCTTAGTGCTAGATGGTGAAATGAGTCATTCTTATGGGAAACTCAGATCGCATATTTTTGAATATGCAGGGGTGCAAGTCGAGTATCTCCTTGCATCCACAATTACAGGTTCTGTGAGACGGCCATGTGTGAGTTGCTCTCCTTGTGATATGGATGGCCATGTGTGAGCCAATCCTTCTTTTTAAAATGGCCATGTATGAGCCTATTGTTCTAGCATCCTTACTTGTACCAAGGTGGGCTAGGTGTTGTTATATATGGATGGACATGCATGAGCCAATCCTTCAGCTTGACTATATGTGTTTGTTGCAGTTGACTGATATGTCTCTATGGTGTTTTTCTCTTGTGCTGACCAAGAGGTATTGGGGAGGTCATGGATTCCGGCTCTTCCATTGACCTTGTGTGGCACCGATTTTGACTTAGCATTGGTCAGTTGGATTTGAGTGGTATGACTCAAATCCTCAGGGCAATAATAAAAGACATAATATAGTCGTGTAGTATGTTTTCTTAGGGTCAAATGTGAATAACACTGGATGATCCCTTTGCCTTATCTTTGTACTAATTTCTTGAATTATAAGGCAGTAAGAGAAATCAACTATATCATACATGTTCTTCATATTCCTTCTTAGAATATTGATTGTTCTACTGCTCTGTGATAACTGTCTAGTTCAACTTAATATGCTTTGTCTATAGGATACATATCATTTAGTTGAATCTGCTCAACCTGTTAAGTATGGTATACACCTGCTTAGTTATGTGTGCTTTAGTATATGTTGGCGGAGAGTTATATCTCTTGTTGGGACGTTTGGTCTCACCCTGTGGGTTTCCACATCTTATAGGTGGTCGTGCATGAAGAGGTAGATATCGTGTAGCTGAGGAAGAGTAGCAACAAGAGCAGTAGCTGATGAGGTTGGATGTGTTGCTAGTATTTTGGTGATAGAGTCCTAGATGTCATCCCTATACACTCAGGTCTTTGGGGTTGTTCTCTATGTGTTTTGTGGATACATTGTCGATGTGAGGTTTTGGGTGTGTGAATCATGTATGTTAGATATGGCATGTGTATATGTATATATATGTGGAACATGTACCTCATGTAATAAATGGACCACATGAATGAAAGTATGCAATTATGTAAGTGCTTTGTGATATGATATGTAATGTATGTGGTTGGATTGTGGACTTATATGTGATAAGTTTTTGGCTTATAGTGCTTTTGCAAAATTAATTTCCTATGTTTTCTGGTAATCTGGTTGCTTAGTTATAATTATGTGCTTGATTTCTGAGTAATCTCATTTGTGGCGCATCGGGGCATCACAACATATCTCATCAACTTATGTATCATTCTTTGTATCATGATCTTACTTTTATTACACTCTTTGGATTGTTTCCAACTGGTATTTGTCCAGAGTACTTAGAAGGATAACAATCAAAGAATTACACACTTACCCTTACCTCAATACTTGAATACCTAAGCAGGGCACCAAAACACTGAGTTTAGGTAGTATGCATTATGCTTGTGTCATGTTCATCACTTAGTTATCATTTTAGTCCTAATTCCTATTGTCCCTATACACTTGACTAATTCAATCTCTCATAGAAAACTTATAAGGACCCATCCTGATGATCAAACCTTAATTGACGATTAGGATAGATCATTAGCCAAAACCCAACTATGAACTGAAAAAAATAATATTCCAAAAAGGTGATCCACAAAAATATCCAACTACAAACAACTGTCACAAAAATTCACATGGCATCTTATGTAAATGTATCTCATCACATTAAAGTCATTCCAATATAGGACATGATAAGATAACAGATTTAAGTCCCTTTGTTGAACTTTTCAGTGTAAGATTGCAACAAGAGATATACCTATGAAGTAATTTTCTTAATCACCCTCACCTGTCAGTCCCAAACCCCCCCTCCTTAACCATTGAACATGTAACTGCTGAAAAGTGATCACTAATGCTTATAGACAATGTCCACACTAAGATCAATGTAAAACCTATTAATGAGAAGTAGTTAATATCATGTTCGATAGGACACACGCTTGATGCACCATGTGATTTTGCCATCTATATTGCTATGATTGTTAGAAAGTAATCTACATTGGAAGTAGTTCCCCTAAAAAACAAGGATGCCAGAAATAATCTTATTTTTTGGCCTACCTTGCATAGAAACAGGTGGAAACAATGGTTGGCTTTGTGAATAGGAATATAAACAATAATCCAAATCAATAATGAAAGAAATAAATGTGATGCACCTAGAGGATGGGTAAAATGAAGTAAAATCCTTCTAATTACTACTATAAGGTTGGCATGATGCATATGATGAGTATGAAAGAAAAGGTGTGTTTCATGAAGTTCATTTACAATTTTCTCCTTATTTTTTATGAACAATACTAAAATATAGTTTAGGAATTCTTTTCCTCCTTTGTTGTTTCCTTTTCTCTACCCCATAATTTCGAAAGATACATAATCAATGCTTGGAATTTTTCACTATTTTCTTTCTTTTCTTTTTGGAGGAGTAAGGATGTAGACTTTTCTTCCCTCTTTATTCATGGAGAAAACTAAAGTGGATAACAGATACACCTTATGAAACATATGCAATGATGAAAGCAATCTATATGAAATTATGTTATTCAACAAAAATTTCTCAAAGAAAATGATATGCACATTTTTATTTTCCTTTCTAATGCATCTAAAAATAAACTACTTTAAATGTTTTCTATCATGCCATGTAATGCAATCAAGAAGAAAATAACTTGGATTAAACTTGGACATCCTATGGTCATGAATGAAAATAAATGGAAGGTGAATGAGATCACATGGATAAGAGGTAATGTTTTCCCATCCATGATATATCCATCTCCTATCAACTTGTGTAGCAAGGTAACCTTAGAGTTTATTTCTAAAATTCACATTAGAGATCATGTTACTATTTGGTTGGTTTAGGCTCAAAGATCCTCATCATAACACAAACCTTGAGGTTGAGTAAAGTTTTTCATTTAATTAGTATGTTTGCAAGATGACTAACCCAAACGTTTTCTCTAGTTGTATCATTCTTAGACTTAGCAGATTAGCTTAAAAAACAAGGCAAAAATATAGATTCAAGTGTTCTGACAACTTTTATTTCATTTCAAAAGCATTAAGAATACTCTTTTTAATGTAACGATGCAATCCTGATTAATCAAACTCCACTATTACACTTGGTGGATGTGGATCATTATAACATGTTAAGATAATGAAAATATATATGCAACTAAATAAGATAGATGAAGTATGATGCAAGAGAAACATGTTCCATCACCCCACAAATCTTGAATTTGGCCATGTCCTCGTAGCCAAAATACAACCGGTAGAGGTGAAACGGGGGTACCGGATAATCAAAATGGTGGTGGATGGAATGATACTGGTGGAATCTATGGATCTAGTGAGTAGTAGGAGTTGGTGAACTATGGAGGTTGGGCATGTATGTCTAGTCACTGAGGGTATATAGAAAAATTCCCTTGACTCCAATAATTGTCATAGAGTGTGTGCTGATGATACTCATTGTGTTGCATGTGTGTATGGAAGTTATCTTGGTTTACCATAAGAAGACTCATAGCTGTGGATTGGATGTTGTTGTTGAAATAGTTGATCCTAAATACCCTAGATATGATTCACGAGGGCTGACTATTGATTTTGTCCTTGTTGAATGGACTACAACATCCCGTACATGCTTTGCATGGAGAAGGAATCTAGGTGTTGGAATAGAGGATCTTTAAGTTGCATGTTGGAAAGAATGTGATGGATGCACCAGCATGATACAAAAGGAGTGGATGCCTCCACTTGTTCCTCCACTTCTTCTCTTTCCTCTTCTTATGCCTCATACTCGATGTCATCTTCCTCTCTGGGTGGAATGGATTCATCTCCCTTTATTGGCTAATGAATGTGGAAGACACCTCTCAAATGGAGGATGGGATCTGGGAGAGCCCTCTTCCTCAGTTGGTCGTAAAGAGTGCAACAAGTATACACCCTTCCTTCATACTTGGAGTTGAGGTGTGCTCTCTTGATGTTCTCAAAATCAAGCTTGGACAACATCAGTGGATGGTTGGTCTTGGATATATCTAGTCGGAGATGCAAGGCTAATGGAATGAACAAGCCCCAAAAATGAATGGAGGTTCCTCTCTAGGTTAGTGTAATGTCCCAGGATTTAAGGCCTCAAATAAAATGATATTAAAAGGAATGATTGGACTATCCATCACCAAGGTGCACCTACTTTTTAGGGAGTCCATCACTAAAGCACTTTGTGATTACACATGCTCAAGCCAGAGTAGTACTAGGATGGGTGACCAATCAAGAAGTTTATCCTAGCTTGCACATGAGTGAGGACAAAGCATGTAGTCAAGGCTAGTGGTGATCTGTGGGGTCGTTTGTCATTCCTAAAGCTCTACTAGAGCCTTAGGCAGTGGTCCTGATTGTTACAAATGGTATCATATCCATAACCCCTCTGGTAGGTGGGGCCCACATGGGCATGTGGCATGCCAGTCTTGAGTTGTACGGTCCAAGCATGTTGGAAAGGGATGTCCATTATGATGTAGCCACCCTTGCTCTGGTATTTCTTGATCAGGAGTTGGATGTCCATGGGCCATTCTAGGTCTGTACTAAAATGGGGTAATATTATGAGGCCATATAGTAGAGCCTTGACGAGGACGTCTAGATTCTAAGTAGGGAAGATTGTAACATCCCAAAATTTGAGTCCTCTGGTAAAATGATCTTGAAAGGAATGATTGGAGTACCCATATCACCAAGGATCACCTCCTTTTCAAGGAGCTTATACATAAAGAACTTTGTGGTTAAGCATGCTTAGCCCAGAGTAGTACTAGGATCGGCGACCATTCAGGAAGTTTATCTTGTTTTGCATGTGAGTGAGGATAAAGCATGAAATTAAGGCTAATGGAGGTCTATGCATCCAGTCATCATTCCTGAGACTCTACTAGAGCCTTGGGTAGTGGGCATGGGCGTTACAGTTGGATTTTTCACTGCCAAAATATGAAGGAGGAAGAAGTAATCAAGGTTTACAAGCTCCTTCCCCATGGTTAAAAGAGACCACAAGACATACAGGTTCACCTTCTAGACCTTCCCTTGCCCCTGTGTCAACCTATCAAAGATGGTGTTTGTCAGGTATCGATGAAGAATACATGCAAAAGGATGCTCAATATACATCATTAAAGACACATTCCAATTGATGATGAAACCCTACAGAAGAGATGTCACCTATATCCACACCATGCTATAGTCAAATTTACTATGAGTGAATCGTACATCGCCCATGGGCCATCCATAGATTACATTTAAATCTTCTAGTGTAAGGTGGTGGTCGGTTTTGAACATTTGAGATTTCACCCAGCCAACCTCCCATCTTTGCTCATGCTTGAGGATGCAACAGACCTCCAGTGTGGTGAGGCATTCATGAACACTCAAGATATGTTAGCCAAACACTGAAGGATGGTTGGCCTCCCAACATGCCTTGACCGCTACAAATGCATGGGAGGTCCTCTATGAATCCAAATTGTGGGAGGAAATCTTAGTCCTAATAGCTAGTAGGTATGGGCTCCATGTTCTATGGTGCCATATAGTGCTTCTTATGAGACTCATCCAAAAAGGGTACCATGTTGGCTTTGGAACCAATTAATGAGGAATGAGGGTGGTGGATGGAGCAATATGTATGGCTGCCATTGCTTAGAAGAAGAGAAGATGGAAGAAGGGAATAGAGCTCAAAGAAGATGTTGATTGGCAAACTATTGTAGACGCTACTCAGGCTCTTTGAGAAACTGATGGAGTAGAGGGTAGTGCTTGGGTGTGATGTATGATCAACCCATGCCTCCCCTTTAATATCTTAAGGGGCACCTTTTCTGTGTAGCGTCAGTTCCATCGAGTTGGTGTCGGTGGTATTGACATGTTTACTGATGGTCATGGGTCATCGATGTACTGACCCAATGATTTCCCAATGTCGATGGAGACAACACTTTTTAGTGGTACAAACACTTAGTTCATGATCACATATCAGTGGATACAACCACTAGATGTGGATGATCTGAAATGTTGGTACTGGTGACATGGATCTGGTCTTGTTGAGTCAGTATTACCAATGCATGTGTCGATGGTACTGAGTTGAAATTTGGCAACTCTGACTTGTCATTCGGTGCTAATGATGGATCTTAACGATACTCTCGAGACAGATGTCAAATCCACAAAGACACATCTCTTAGTACCGAGTTTATATTTAAACTACATCAATCATGTTATACACATGACATATAAGTGGATTGGAAATTAAATCAAGCATTGAAACTTACAATGATATACAATATATTTTGAAAATATCTTATACCACAAAATATGGGTACATGTATCATCCTTAGCCATATCGAGGCACGAGACATCATTCTTAGCCACAAGAAAGTCCATAACATCACATCACTATTCATCGGCCTTAAATAAGAAATCAATTTAATTTCTAATATTTAATAGAATAAATATAGGCCATTATCCCATACCTGAAAAGGGAATGTATTAAATGTTTACAACAATCATAACCATATGACAAGAGTAATCATCACCATTATAGTGCAAGGGTTATCATGGATAACTATCATATTATAAGAACTTCTACACAAATACAAATCATCATTTCATTTGCAACCAATACTTAGGTAGAACAAAGTATTCATCATTATTTGGAGATAAGGTTGTCAAATTCATAAGGTTAAATAACTCACCCACTTTTAAAAACAACATCATTTTAGTCCCCATATTATGCTTTAATCATATTCAAACATGACCAGTATTTAACCATTGGATCCATACATCATTTCAATTATGACACCCATGCCATTACACTAAAGGGATCTAATTTAAGGCACCCAGTCTAATGTATATACATTTAACTCATATCCAAGATATACTTTTAATTCAATATTTTATAACTCATTTATTCAACCCTTAACATTGTAAAAAAGGATGCATATAACACATAGTGATGATTTGAGGTAGACAATCACCTCATTAAATTTATTTGTCATAGGTGACTTCCATCCTTTGTTACAACTCACAAACAATATAGAAATCCCTAAATTATTCTGTTGTTATTTGATAATTGCTTTCATGATACATATCCTTCCTATTAATTTAATTACGTTTCTTGGTTATTAAAATAGTTTTACCTTTATAAAGGATATAAATAAGTAAGATCATATTTAGGTAGTAAGATATGATTAATAATGTAATCTCATGTACTCATTGGGGCATATTGTCCCAATACTTGACATAAAAAGGGTAATTGTGTCGTATAAGTCCAGATTATGTTCAATACTATGTATGGGCATCATAACCTTTTGAAATTTTGGATTCAATTTTCACGTTATAGTTACTCACCACCATACAAAATTTCAATTCTAACTTCAAAAATATGTCAGAGTTACATTAAAAACATTGTTTTACATAAAAGTACAACTTCCATGCATAGATGACCTAGTTTGGGAATTTAAATCAAATTCAAAGGAACTTTTAGAAGCATAAAAATTATATTAAGGACTTATAAACATTTTATATCAACTGATAATCACTAATCATATCATTCATGTACATTTACCTTTCATATGATACTAATACACCACGAGGATGACATATTTTGTAACAATTTCACTTGTATTTTGAAATTCAACAAGTACATGATTATTTAGTCAATGAAATGACATCATGGAGTAAATTGAAAAGGTTGGGAAGACTATAAAATTTTTTGGATATAGTCCAATTATCCAAAATAGTTCTCAAGGCATCATCTTTTACCACATTAGGAGTTCATAGAACAAGACTTGGAGCAAATTAAACTATTGATGCATGAATTTCATATTTTAGAACTTAACCAAAAGAGATCAGGTCTATTTCATTAGGAATTCATGAGTAAGATAAAGGTGAAGATATACAAGTTTGAAATCATTTCACATGGCAGCAAAAGAATCCACAAAGATTCAATCTTTAGGCTTCTTCATCAAGTTTAGAACAAATTTTAGGGATTTTCATGAACTAGTATGCAAGCAAATGCTAACAATGCCATACCATTCATCTCTTATGGTGATAATCGTGAGGTCCATTCAATAAGACCATCAACATGCTTGCAGATCCTAAATCAACTCTTAAAAAGCCCCAAATTCCATGCTCGAGGTAAGATCTAGCTCCCCTTAGATCGAAGAGAGGAAAAGGAGTTTTCTTTAGATAGATGGAGCCGTCTTACCATGGAAGTCCATGGAACATGACCAACAGAGGAAGATACAATAAGGATCATTAAAAAAAGAGATTCTAGGAGATGAATCTTATATGATTATGGATCGAAACAAACTTCCCAAGCATGGAAGCATCTTGAATAAGCTAGATCTACAACATGCATCCACTTGCATCAACATGCAAGGAACCATCCATGTTCATCTCTTCCTTAAAGCTTGCTTCAGCCTCCATGGCTCCCCCCACTATTTTAGAAGCTTGTGGGGTGATCAAAGACACTCTAGGATTAAGGGGTGGGTTTTAAAAAGAGAGGATAAATGACATGGGTACAACATGTGTGATACGCAAGTGTATGTGTTGAAGTAATATAGGCCAATGAGGCCTAAGTGTTGAAGATAGGGAATTGTTTTCATAAATTACTACTAACTTGACTTAATTAGATTGAAAAGACTAAATTAGATGGTTGTAAGTAAGATTCCATGAATTCCTTAGGACTTATGGCTTCACCATGACACATATTGTATTTAAGATCCTTTTATCAATAATTATTCACCTTTGCTCTTAACTTAAGAGTTGTAGCCAGCATTACCCACTCCCTCCACCTAGTGATGATTTGACTAAGACAACCCTCACTCCCATAATAGTTTAGTAACTTAGTTCAGACGATTAGTTAATTTCTTTGGATTATTCTTTTATAGTCATAAGCCTTCTCCCAAAGCACGGTATAAGCTGTATAAACCTGTAATTTTTCTAACTCCTAATCCCTCTCCCAAAGCAATTAGTAGTTTTTTACTATGATTATGGTGATTACACCTAAGAAAATCATTTAGGATATCATATATTTCCATTCAGAACAATGAAAATATATTATTATAAACTTATTAAATCTAAATATAGTGCAACATCGGGCTACTCTGAGGTTCTAAGGAACCAAGTAGTTTAGCCATGCATGATTGTCATTGAATAACAACAATAAGAAAGAGAGAAATAGAAGCTAAATATTAAAAAATTATGCAAACTCCTAGAGAATTTAACTCAGTGATCCCCTCTAATGAACACCCAATCTATAGCTTTCTAGCTTCAAATCTATCCTCCAAAATTTTCTAGATCATTCGGTTGGCATCTATCTCCTTATTCTCCTATCCTCTTGGTTCTTCTTCTAAAACGTACATGATACCTTAGTCGTGTCTGCCCTTCCTAGGTCATAAGTGAGGCCTCACCCTCACTTATTATCTGGCCATTGGATCTGACTAATTATTAGATTTGCTTTGAGAGCACTATGTTGGTACTACTAACGAGGTGTCAGTGCACCGAGTTGGGTGGCCTTTTGAGTGTCCTCGATCTATTTTTATACTATTGAAAAGTTGTCAATATCATCAAGTTGATTCACATTGGAGTATCGATGCTAAAGTCAGTATCCAATTGGCATGTCAGTGGCACCGAGATAATTATTTTCCATCCCTGATGCTTTGTGGACCATCAGTCAGTACCACTAAGTATGAGTCTCGGTGGCATCAATTACCTCCTCAGTAGCATCAAGATCTCTCTCAATAATATTGATGCTTCTCTCCTTCGATGTATCATGGTGTGAGGTGTTGATGCCACCAATGTGGCTGTCAGTAGCATCGATTTGTCTAATAGATACTCAAATATCTTGAAATAAGAGAAATAGCAACATAACTCCAAGTATATTATCAAAAAATCATATAATTTATTATAAATGTGAGATAATTTGTGCATAGATCCTCGACATGCTAATAAATGGAAAACAAGGAAAACTCACAAACACACACACACACATATATATATATAGAGAGAGAGTCAGGCTAGAATACACTCGAGTGTACAGATCGCACGATACACTCAAGTGTGTTTGCATATCAAGACTATTTTTTGCAAAAGCATTGATCTTCACTATCATACTATAACTAGGCTACATACAAATTTTGAGCCCATTTGGATGAGTGTAAGTCACTCATTCAAGGGCAACAAAATTGATGCATGAAACTATTTTGAAAAAGTTGATATCAAAATATGTTGATACCACTGACATAGCGGTTGGTGGCACCAAGCTTAGTTGTTTCCTTTCTCCCTTAAGATTGATGACTCGATACCACCAAGTTTCCACTTGGTGGTATCAAGGAAATTTTCATGTAGCTCAATGAATTATGATTGAATAGTGTTGACGTTACCTTGGTGGATCCACCTAAAGGGGTAAAACCCATAGAGTGCAGGTGGGTCTTGAAGAAGAAGATCGACATGGATAGTAAAGTACAAACCTATAAGGGTAGATTGGTTGCAAAGGGTTTCAAACAAGGTGTTGACTATGAGAAAACCTTTGCTTTAGTTGCCATAGTTAAGTCCATTAGAATCATGCTTGTTATTGCAATTTATCACGACTATGAGATTTGGCATGTGGATGTTAAAATTGCATTCCTTAATGGGAATCTTCTCGAGGATGTGTACATGACACAACCTGAGGGTTTTATAAATCCTAGGGATGCAAACAAAGGTTGTAAGTTACAAAGGTCAATCTATGGATTGAAGCAAGCATCTCAAAGTTAGAATCTTCATTTTGATGAGACAGTCAAGGAGTTTGGCTTTACTCAAAAAGAAGATGAACCTTGTGTGTACAAGAAGGTTGGTGGGAGGATGATTGTATTCCTCATATTGTATGTAGATGACATACTTTTGAAAGGGAATGATATCCCTACTTTATAAAAAGTAAACACATGGCTAGGACATATGTTTTCTATGAAATACTTGGGAGAAACTTCCTACATCTTGGGGATCAAGATCTATACAGATAGATCTAGAAGGCTTCTTAGACTATGTCAAAGCACCTACATTGATGAAGTGTTGAAGAGGTTCAACATGGAGAGCTCAAAGACAGGGAATATGCCCATGTGTCGTGGAGTTGCCATATCTAAAGCTCAATGTACCTATTCTTGTAAATAAAGGACGCACATGAATATGATTCCATATGTGTCGGTAATTGGATCTATCATATATCCAATGTTGTATACCCGTCCTAATGTCTCATATGCCTTGAGTATGATGAGAAGATATTAGTCGGATCCAGGTGATGCTCACTGGACAGCTATGAAGAACATCATTAAGTACTTGAGAAGAACTAAGGATTAGTTCATGGTCTAAGGTGGAGAGGAAGAGTTTGTGGTAAAGGGTTACATCAATGCAAGCTTCCAAACTGACAAAGATGATTACAAATCACAATCTGGATTCATGTTTTACCTCAATAATGGATATGTGAGTTGGAAGAGTTCCAAGCAAGAGACAATTGTCGATTCTATAAGAGAGGATGAGTACATTGTTGCATCAAATGCAGCAAAGGAGGTTGTTTGGATCAAGAAGTTCATCTCTGAACTTGGGGTAGCTCCAAGCATCAGTGATGCAATTGATCTATATTGTGACAACAATGGAGCTATTTTGAAAGCTAAGGAACCCAGATCACATCAGTGTTCCAATCATATACAAAGATGTTTCCATCTCATATGAGAAATTGTATAGTGAGGAGATGTGAAGATTTGCATACTACCAACTGAGAATAACATTATTGTCCCCTTGACAAAAGTAGCATCATAGCAGAAGCATGATTGTCATGTTAGATCACTGAGAATAAGATTCATGGGTGATTGACTCTAAGTGCAAGTGGGAGTCTGTTGATATGTATGCCCAGAGAGTCAATCATATGATGATTGTAATGGAACAACTTGTAAATGATTTGATTAATACTAAAGGCAAGCTTCCAATTTCTTATATTTTATTCAGCTATGAGATAATGAAGTAACATAATAAATGTCTAGAGAATGATCTTACTTAATGACATATGTCTTTAGGTACGTGACTTGAACAATGAAATCATACGGGTGCTAAGAATATATACATTCTTAGTATGTCTCTAGTCGGACGGATGTTATTTTGGAAGGATGGAAGATAGAAATAACACATAAGAATACAGTGTGTGTTGGTTGATGATAGAATCTCATCAGTCATGATATGTGATATCAAACCTAGAACATAGATACTTGTTAGAGAACAGTGTATCAGATAGACCCACCATAAGAGTGATACATGGAAACCATAATTGGTAGTCAGAATCATATTTTATAGTGCTAGGTAGTGATTGTGGTTCTTAGACTTGAAGTCACTACACTCATCACATGTCTTTTGGTATACTTTGACATCATCCACTGTGATCCTGAATAAGGGCTTCTATAAAGGTGATGAGTGGGTGCACTATGACACATGGGGATGACTGTGAGTGATGTATATGGGATTTGTACCTCCTACAGGAGTATGATGTCCTGGACACTTGATAAGAGAGATTTAGAAATCCATGGTCATGTACATGTGGGTCAATATGTGATATTGAGCTTACATATATCTTAGACAGTCTACTTTGGTTCAAGGAACATGGTTTAAATGATTGAAGAGGATGACGATTCCATGTCTCAAGTTCAATATCAGATATCAATGACAAAGGAACACCAATCACAAATTGTAGGCTGAAGTTGTTCTCCAACTTTCCATTTACTTGGATAGAAATGATGTGTGACTAGGTACCGCTCATTGCTTGTGATGTCATAATTGGTTAAGGATATTCACTGTTAATTGTATATGGAACCTATAGGGTCACACACATAGGAATTCACTTGGAATAGGAGTTTAATCATGAATGATAATTAAATTGACTACTAAAGTTTTTAGGTACTCAATTTAAACAACAATTGATTGATTTAACTTTGAACTGATCGGTTCAAGTGTTGAACCGATTGGTTGAGTATCAGTTTGACTAAATATTGCATTGGATGAATTTTGGATGAACCAGGACATGCACTGATCGGATCACTGAGTGAATCGATCGACTCAAGGTCGTGAAATGACTAGTTCATGAGATGAACCACCCAGTTCACAAGAGCAATCCGATTTCATCAAAGATTAGTGCTGACATCATGTTGTGCATTTATTGGATTAGAACTGTCAATACAATTGCAATTCAGAAATATGATGAAATGACTGATTCATTGGGTGAACCAGCTGGCTCACATGCCAACTGATTGGTTCACCTGTGAATCAATCATTTCACATCTCACATATTGCAAAAATTCATGAAATTTCAGTCCCTTCTACTCCCGCATATATATGGAACCCTAATCATCCTATAAATAGAGGGGTATTGGGGGCTTCCCAGAGACACAACTCAATTACTTCTGATAATTTTTTGTCTTCTCTAGTTGTGGTAACCAAGAGAACCTGAGCAAGTCATGCCCGGTAAAGGGAGGGATAGCAAGGGAGAACAATTGTGGGAGAGCAAGTTGGTAACTAGTACGCCAATGTGAAGGGACAACTCCTTCTTATCCATTCTTCTAGAATGATAGGAGTTCCCGGTGTTCCAGGTGGACTATTATAGAGAGGAGGAGGCCATTTCATGTTTATTAGAGGACAATGTCAACTTGCAGTCTGTGGTGATCAACCAGGAGGTCGACACAGACGTTGTTTGAGTGCAACTTGAAGAAAGGGTGCACACCACCACAAGGAGAATGGAATTGGGCTTGCTCCAGGACCAGGTATATACTCTAAACCATCCTTCCCATTGCATAGTTATTGATGTTTTCCATTGGTTTAAGGGGAATATGGTAGTTAAATTTTTTTCCATTGCCAATTTTGTCACCATATTTCCCTACAAATACTACCAATGTATGTGTCGGTGGTACCAAGTTGAAAGTTGGCAACACTGAATTGCCATTTAGTTCTACTGATGGATATTAATGATACTATTGAGCCATCTGTCGGTTCCACCAAGACACATCTTTATGGTACCGAGTTGATATTTCATGTAGCATCAAAGTTGATATCAAAATATGTTGATACCACTAACATAGCAGTTTGTGGCACCGAGCTTAGTTGTTTCTTTTCTCCCTTAAGCTTGATGACTCGGTACCACCAAGTTACCACTTGTTGGATTCAAGGAAATTTTCATTTAGCTCTATGATTTATGATCAAATAGTGTTGATATTACCGATTGATGGGTCGGTATTATCGACTTGTATCTCCTCTTCATTCATCTAACTGATAAGATTTGGTTCCATTTACTCGACTATGATGGTACCGAACTTTATGATGAAATTTCATGTACCCTCTCGATAAGTGGTCAGTGGTAACTGTAGTATTGTCATTGGTACCAGCACAATATGACCATGCACCCCAAACAAACACATCAAGGTACCTTTTTTACTTGCATCAAAATATAATTATATGCATGAATCACAAAAAGAACAACTACATGCTAACTAAATATAAGAATTGCATATTTTAAAGTGGGTCACCTCCCATAAGTGCCATTGTTTAATGTCATAGGATAGGCAAGGTAGATATCATCAAGGAATCTCATTGAGATTCAATATATCCTATTCATGGACTACCTCTCCCCCAAAGTAGTGTTTAAGATGTTCTTCGTTGGTATTAAATTTTAGCACCATCACTTATTTCAATTGCTCCATGGGGGAATGCCTTATCCACCACAAATGGTCAACTATATCGAGATCTCAATTTACTTTGGTGCAGTTGCATTCTAGAATTGAACAACAAAACCCACTGCATTGATAAAAATGTCATATTCAAAATGTGGTGATCGTCGATCTTTTTAGTTCTATCCTTGTAGATCCTAAAGTTTTCATAAGCATCAAGCCTAATCTCTTAGTTCATCTCTAGCTTGCACTTATCTTCTACAATAGCTAGGTCAAAGTTTAATTTCTTTAAGACGCATTTGGCCCTATGCTCCGATTCAATAGGAAAATGACATGTCTAGCCATAGACCAGTCTATAATGGCTCTTGCCAATTGGCTTTATAAAGGTCATCCTATAAGCCCAAAGGATAGTATTTAATTGCATGCTCTACTTTATGATACTACTAGAGACAGTCTTATCTACATGACATTGATTTCCATGTTGGACTCTTCTACTTGGCCTTGGGTCTGAAGGTGATGGAATGTCTACCCTATGGTTAAATCGATACTTACATAATACACTCCAAATTTCCTATTTGTAAAATGGGATCCACCATCACTAATGATCATCCTGTGCACTCCATACCTACATAAAATATTGTCTTTTATAAAGCAAAATACCACATGTTCATCATTGATGTAGGTAGGAATTGCTTCTACCCATTTCAAAACACAATCAACGATAAGAAGAATATAAAGATTAGAATTAGAAGACACAAAAGTTACCATGAAATTTATTCCCCAAAGGTCAACCACCTCTACTTCCTAAAAGGTATTTATGGGCATTTCATGACTCCTATAAATTTTGTGCATTGACATATATCATACCTCCTAAAAAAATTGTATGTGTACTTAAAAAAAGATGTCCAATAAAATATACTCTCTAATGCTTTAGAAGATGTCCCAAAACTAGCATATTGTCCCCCTAGTAGGAATACAATGGCAACGATAAAGAATGCTCTCAACCTCAAACTCAAGAACACATCCCTCAATATCATGTCTGAGATCGGCCTAAGCAAAATGGTATCATCCCAAATATAATATCTTAAAGAATGAAAGAGTCACTTATTTTCCTAATATCCCCAATCTCTTGGTAATTTTCCAAATGCTAGATATTTTACCACATTCAAATACAATGGATCCTTATTTTTAAAAAGAAAAAGAAGTTTATTAGAAAAATGATCAACAATGAGTACCTCCGACTAGACTCATCCACCCACTCTAGACAAGATAGATGATTTGCCACTACATTCTCTATCATGTATTTGTATTTAGACTCTATGTCATATTCTCTTAGAATCATAATCCAATGGATTTGATTCGGTTTTGCATATTTCTCAACAAAAGGCACCTAATGGTTGCATGGTCAGTCCATACTATCACCTTTTTTTCCCATTAGGTATTGTCTAAATTTATCAAAATAAAAGATGACAACTAATAACTCTTTTTTTGTGGTGTTATATTGAGTTGAGAATCACTCAAAGTCCTCGATGCATAATATATAATAAAATGGTCGCAATCTTCGCTTTTTCTCAGAATGGCTGCAACTACATAATTTGATGTGTCACACATCAACTAAAAGGGATGGATCTAGTTTTGAACCACCACCATAGGTGCAAAAACCTGCTTCTCTTTCAAGACCTCGAATACTTCCATAAATGATTATCAAAATTGAAATCCATGTCCTTTTTAAATAATTTGGAAAGAGGTTTTGCTATTTGGAAAAATCTTTATAAACCATCGGTAAAATCCTATTTCACTCAAAAAACTCCTAGTTCCCTATAGTAAATATGGTGCATGTAATTGAGAAATCGCCTCAACTTTTATTGGGACAATTTCCATCCCCTTGTTCCCAAGAACAATCCCTTAACTCACCATCATGTGACATTTCTACCAATTCAAAACCAGGTGAGTGTCCTCACATGTCTATAACACCTTATTGATGTTGGCAAGGCAATCTTCAAATGACCCTTTGTACACTGAAAAATAATCCATAAAGATCTCAAGATCGAGTTCAACCTTATCGTAAAAAATTGGCAAGCATACAATGCTAATACGTCATCAAGGAGTTACAAAAACCAAAAGGCATGCGACGGTAAGAAAAAGAACCACTGGGAGAAGTGAAGGAAGACATCTCTTGATCATGTGGTTCTATGGAAATCTAGTTATATCCTAACTAATCATCTAGAAAGTAAAAGTGTGAGCAGAGGACTAGATGCTTAAAATTTTTATCAATAAAGGGCAATGGAAAATGGACCTTTAGTCAGTGTCATTTTGAATGGTAGGAATAAATACAAACTTGTCACCCTATCACTAACCTAGTGGATACCAATTCACTAGAAGAATTAGTAATGATAGTTATTCCCCTATTGTAGAAATTACTTGTGTTGGACTGACCCATTTAGAATTAGAAATAGCATAAATTATACCTACTGGTAGAATTTTTTTACCTCCTTTTTTTGGTAAGTTTTGTTATCTCCTTCTTTACTACCTCAGTCACAATGGTATTTAGATGCCTCTTAGTTTGTGCCATCATCTTTTCTCCTTCTTAAATGTGGACCTTGTGTTTTCAATAGACCACTTGAATGCAGACATGTAGTTCTTCAAGACAACAAGTATCTATTCCTCCTCATGAATACTCAGTGAAGCCAAAATTATCACCAGAAGCTTGTGGTCTACTGCCAAGAACATATACTTTATATTTGGAGGAAGTGTCTTCAGTAATAGCTTAGGAGGATGTTGTAGAGATAGTATTAGTGGTGGTGGTAGCAGTCCTAGATCCTCAAAATGCTTTGTCTAAAGGCATGAAAATGCCTTCATAAAAATAAACACTCATCCATGAGATGATTGTGTATGCAGTCATCCATTAGATTCAGGAGACAAGCCTATAAAGGTAATTGTAGATAAGAATGAGTAATAGTAGAAGAGACTACACATGTTATTGGTGTTGGGTGAACATCATCCCCCAGATGCTCTGGGTATTTCTTAGCCTTTGTCAAAGACATTTGCTTTGTTTGTTCTACAATGTTCACCTACGAGGTTCCCTATTTCACCTACATCATGACATGTGCCACATCAAAAATGGTTTCCTCAGAAGAAAAGACACCTCATTATCAGTATGTTGCACCATAGGACATTATGCCTTCTTCTGGTTCTATTTTTTTTGTCAAGAATATTTATTCTAAACCGGTCATGTTGGATTCCCAGTGTCAAACTGCCTCTATTAATTTTTAAAATCACATCAGCTTTGGCCTGAAATGGACTACCTAGAAATCATTCATTTCCATAGTCATCCTGCATTTCCATGACCACAACGTCTGCTGGAATGATGAACTTATGCATTTTCACTAGGACATCCTCACATATGCCTAGTGGCCTCACAACTGAATTGTCAACTAATTGGGATGTCATATTAATTTTCATCAATTCCTTGAGCCCAAGATTCTTGAATGTTGTTAATGTCATGAGATTAGTACTTGCTCTACAATCACATAGTGCTTCCCCAAATTTGATACTAACTATGAAACATAGTATAAAAAACACCCTATATCTTTTCTCTTCCCAAGGGATTTTTCTTTGAATCAATGAACTAACTTCTTCCTATAGTACCACAATGTGTGAATCATTTATCCTCATCTTCTTGTTGATGATGACTTTCAAGAAATTGTCATATTAAGGGATCTATTCAATGGTGTGTACTAGAGGTAGGTTGATGTGGAGCTTCCTAAAAACATCAAAAACCTTCTTGAACTACTTATCGACCTTTTTAGCTTTCAAGATGTAAGGGAACATAATTGGAATCACATTCTTTCACCGGTAAGTTAGAATGTAGGGCTCTTTTTGAATTTTGGGATGCCCCGTGTCCACCACTTCTACCACTTCTTCCTAAGGTGTAGAGTCAACTAGATACTCAACAAGTGCTTTTTAAGTCAAATCCATAGTTTCAGATGATGGTACACTCTGCTATGGAATCAATGTCTTCTCTCTCTCTAATACTTTACCACTATGTAGAATCACTGCTTTGGCATGTTGGTTAGTTTGTAGGATGTCAGTGTTTCCTATAAATTCTTACTGAGTTGGCATTTTCATCACTGTGATATCTGTAAATATTTGTGAAATTTAATTTTTCAAACTACGGATTTGAGCTCCTTGGTTCTGTATGTCCCTTTTTTATTGGTTTAAGTAGGCTGCATTCTTTGTCATGAATTTTTTGAACATATTTTCCAACTTGTCCATCCTTCTAGAGCCCCTTTCCTACTAATTTTGATATGAAGTGTTGAACTTCTATTGTTGGGGTAGCTGCACCTGTAATGGATCCTACTAAAAATTATTTGGGTTCTTCAATGAGAATTTAGGATCCCTCCTCCATGCATACTCATTGTTGCTCCTATTGTTTTTATACCATAGTGACATACACTCCTCCCCCTCTCCTCTAGATGAGGTGACTGCTTTTGATCTATATTCTTTGTGAGTTAAGTAATATGAGCTTTCATCTCTGAGACTTCTTATGGTTTAATGGCAATTCTGACTAATGCCTATATCTCATCCTCCTCTCCCCATGATTTATTATTGGCCATGTTCTTCAGGATCCCGTGACATCTTGTCCCCTTAGTGTTTAGGAAAAATCCTACCCATACACTGTCTAGGGTAGTCCTCTCCCCTTAATCCAAGCCGTAAAAAAATGTTTTTTCTTAGCCAAACAAATCAATCCCATGACGAGGGACCTTTCTTAGCATGTTCTAAAATCTCTCCCACAACTCAAAGTAGGATTCTTCATCCTGCCGTTTGAAGTTGTATATTCTTCATACTAGCTCATCGGTCTTTTATGTTGATATACTTCTCATAGAATGAATCAATAATTTCATCTCATGTTTCAATTGACTACTGGAGGTAAACTAAGGAACAAAGCCTTAGACTTGTCTAATAGAGAGTATAAAAATAATTTCAAGTAACTCACCATGGTTGGGACCTTGTCAAGCTTAAGCATGTCATAGCTCTTCAAAAAGATGTTTATCTATGCAATTATCGCCTCATAGTTGTACCCATGGAACACCTAATTTAATTATTATCACCAGTCTTTGATCAATTTTATAATTGCCCACATTCACTTCTTGGTGCTTAATTGGTCCCAATTGATTTGTTGCCAGTGACGCCTTTATTTTCTCCTAGACTATATGCTCCTCATATGAATCATACAAGTCGTCCACCCAATCATCATCATTATGTGCCATGTCTCCCACTTGTTCTTTATCTACATGTGCTAGAGGAGTTTGAATGAGTGTCTTAGATGAATCTCTAAACTCATGTGCCTTGCATAAAATCTCCTCTTGATCCACACACAAAAGAGTTGAACCTTCATAGTTTGTAGTTCGAGTATGGTCCATACACTGGTACCTAAAAGTGTATGTGGTGCTGTAAGAATTTACAATACTAACAATCCGAAAAATAATAAGAATAATCATATGCTCATATTAAAATAAAGATTTAAAATGAAATCATTTAAAAATTTCTTGGTTGTAATACTTGTAGTGTTTTTGTTTTTTATTTCCTTGCAAAGGTGCCAAAAACTTGACACATAAAATGTGCATGTGATACGCAAGTGTACGTTTCAAAGTAATATAAGTCAATGTGGCTCAAATGTCGAAGTCAGTGAATCATTTTCTAAAAACTACTACTAGCTATGACCTAATCATCTAGGCCTAAACAAGAAGTTAATTGGTTTCTATATGCAAAAACAAATCTCAAAAAGACTAAATTAAGATGGTTTGAAGTAAGATTCAATGAATTTTTTAGTACTTGTGGTTTCACAACGATAGACATTGTAATAAAGATCCTTTTTATCTATAATTATTCATCCTTGTTATAAATTAAAGACATGTTTCCAATATTACCCACTCCTTCAGTGTAATGCACTAACTGGACTATACAAACCCCACTCACATAGTAGTTTAGTAACTTACTTCAGATAATTAGTTAATTTCTCTAGGTTATTCATCCATAGTTGTAAACCTATGTAAAGAAGCATGGTGTAAGCTATGTAAAGCTATGACTTACAAACTCTTGATCACTATACCAAAGAAATTAATAGTCTTTTACTATGATTATGGTGATCATGATAAATAAATCATTCATGAGATCATACATTCACAGTCACAACAACAAAAATATATTATAAACTTGTTGAATCGAAATATAGTGCAATGTAGGGTTGCTCCTTGTTCTTGAGGAACAAAGTGGTTTACCCCACATGATTGTCATCAAATCAAAATAAAAAAAGAGAGATAGAGAAGATAAAAATTAGAAAGATAATGAAAACTCCCAGAGAAGTCAACTATGGAATCCCCTCTGATGAACACTCCAATCTACATCTTTCAAAATACAAATATATCCTCCAGAATTGATTGCATTATTATGTTAGAGGCTATCTCCTATATTTCCTATCCTCTTGGCTCTACTTCCAAAATTTACATGATACATCGGTTGTAGCTACCCTCCTTAGGTCATAAGTGACACTTCAACCACACTTTTTTGTGGTTGTTGGATCTGACTTAATAATATATATGAATTGAATGCTCTGCATTAGTACCACCAATGAGGTATGGGTGGCACTGAGTTGGGTGGCCTTTTTTGTCTCCTTGATCTGTGTCAGTACTACTGACAATGCTCTTGGTAGCATTGAGTTATTTCTCATTGGAGTTTGTGTGTTGAAGTTGGTACCACTGACTGGCATGTCAGTGGCATTGAGACAATTATTTGGACCATCATTTGGTACCACTGAGAATGAGTCTCGGTGGCATGATCACCTTCTCAATAGCACTAAGATGTCTCTGGGTAGTACCCATGTTTCTCTCCTTGTATTGTATCTCAGTGTGAGGTGTCAGTACCACCAATGTGGGTGTTGGTAGTACCGAGTTGTCTAATAGATACTCAAATATCCTGCAATAAGAGAAATAGCAACAAAATTCTGAGCAAACGATCATAAAATCATATAAATTGATATAAATTTGATATATTTGATGCATAGATGCTTTACGGGCTAATAAATGGAAAATAAGGCAAAAACATATATAACTGTGAACATTTAGGAAAAGAGATTCTATAAGATGAAACTTACATGATTAGGCTATAAATGAACTTGCCAAGCTTGGAAGCATATTCAAGAAGATAGATCTACAACATGCTTACACTTGCAACAACATGCAAGGCTCCATCCATTTTCAACCTTTCCTTGGAGCTTGTTTCAGCCTCCATTGCTCCCTCCACAATTCTAGAAGATTATGGGGTGCTAAAAGAGCCTCTAGAATGAAGGGGTGGGTTTGATAAATGGGGGATAGTGTTGCTTACATGGGATGCACACACTTCGGCTAACAAATTTATAATCCTAGTCAACATGCTCAAATATACAAAGAATACTACCCAACAAGAGGACGGGTTCATTTCATTATAGAGTACACAAATTAAGGGTTGAACCCAAGAGAGAGGGGCACTAGTAGTTAGTTAGTTTTGGCTAGGTTCCTAATGTGGATTATAGGGTTGAAGGGTTGGACTTGGATTTGTTTGATTACACTACTTTTTTCAAGTGAGAAATTAAAAGAAAATAAGATCAAAACCCACTTTAAACCTAGACAGTTAATTCTAATTAACAAAGAAGCAAGCTAAGTATGAAAAGAGTGATTTACACTAAGGCAAGGAAGGCAACAAATAACACTAACATCGGACTAGCAAAGCAATCCTAATTAGCAACCTAAATATGGCAACTAGTTAAACTAATCAAGAAACTACACTAGCTTAGCAATTAGCAACTAGGGAAAGCAAAGGGCCTAAACTAGAAATAGACTAGCAAAAACAAACATAACTAACCACAAGAGAGCATTCTCTATCCTAGGCAAGCTAAACTAGCATGAACAAGGCAATAAACTAATTACGCAAGTAAAGACTAGCTAAGCAAGAAGGAAAATAGTATTTTACAATTAATGGGAAGTGTGGTAGTTTGGGGTGATGTGACTAGAACCTAGGTTGGGGGTTATAACATGCAAACCATAATCATCCATTTAGATTGTTAAACCAAACAACAAGATAGATACTAGATAATTACCCTAAACTACTGATTGGCCATGGATGGAATAGGATGTGTGAAGGGGATCTACACACTAGCACACCCTATCCAACCTTGTGAGGATCATTTGAATCAAGGTTTAGGTGAAATTCTACTAGGATCTGATCAAGTGTAGGTTTCTCGAGTAGCATTTTTTAGGGTAATTGGAGTCCAAGGGTAGTAATGGAGGGTGGAAATGAGGGTATTTCACCTCACATAACCTACCATCTAGCCTTTAGCTACTCCAAAACAATATCAATATGTACTAGGTGAAAATCCTAAGAGAGCTACATATAGGCCTTTTCTCCTAGACCTAGCTAGTTTTAGAACAAATTACAAGATAATCAATGTTTTCAAGCACAAACCACACGATTATTTATGGAAAATGAAATATAAGTAGAAGACAACCAATATAAAATGAAACTTCAAGGTTTATAAGTTATTTTCCCTCAACACGGTATCAAAGTCGCATTTTAACCCAAAATTGTCCACCTAGAAGGGATTAGCTACTCGTGAATCAATTAGGGAAAAGGAAGAATAAGTAGAAGAGATTATTTCCATAGGAACTCATTGAATTCCTTATCTTATTCACCTTTAGCAATAGAAGTTAGTCCTCCTCCCTCCTTGGTGGTTGGGTTTCATGGAAAGGTGAGTGGATGTGGCCAAAGCCCTAGAAAACTAGGATTTTGAGGTTAAGGAAGGTGGAAATGGAGTGGGAGTAGGTAGTAACTCAATAATGCTCAAGTGGGTGGTAGTAAGTGTTAGGGAGGCTAAACTTTAGCTCCCATCTGTCACCCATGTATATATAGGGTCTAAACAAACATAGAACTAAGTGGGTGTAACATGGGAAAAATAGTGCAAAAAAAGTGCTAGAGTTTTTGGTAGCACAATCATTCTGGGAAGAACGACTGTGGTGGGTACAGGATAGCACGGTCTTGATGAGGGAGAATAGACTTACTAGTGGAGGTGATTTTACATTTAAAATTGTGGACTTTTAGGATTAGTATCACAACCATGATGGGAAGAATGACCATGTTGGTGATAGGTAGCACAGTCATGTTAGGAAACACAATCATGGTGGGGGACTTGGGTGATGGTCATTCCTGCTAGCACAGGCATCTTGAGCTTTGGAAAGTATCACTATACTGGATGGCATGGCTATGTTGAGTTCTTCTTGGCATGGTCATGTTGGCTAGAATAGTAATGGTGCTAGACTTTTCCTAGGTCACTTCTCCACTGTGATTTAACTATTGATTTGTCTTGGCCATCACGGTTGTTATTCATCATCATGGTCTTGTTGGGGCATCTTTCTTGCACTTTGATCTTCAACTTCACTATTTGTCGACTCCTTTGCTTTGTCTTGACTCTTGTCCACTAGGTGTAGGTTGGGTAAGCTCTTGGATTCTCTTTGGTCTCCTCTATAGGTAGAGAAACCCTACATCATCCTCTTTCTTTCCTGGTCATCCAAGGCATGGTTCTAGTACCTAAAATATATGTAAAGAACGTCCATAAGTGCATTTTATAGTAATATGCATATTAGGATATGTAGTGTGCATGCTAACATGTTTATATCTGATTAAAGTACAATAACACACAAGATGGCCCTAAAATAGGGTTGCAATGTCACGACCTCAAACTTAAAACCTACTTGTCATTAAGTATGCTCCAATTTAATCTATCTTTCGCTTCATTCAAGAAAAATATGGAATAATGCAATCATCATGATATTTGTTGGCTAAAGTAAGTTCACATGTGGGATTAGGCATGCAATCCACTAATCTCATTCGTTATCATATTTTTTGATGTAATTCAAGCAAAGCACAAGAACTTAAAATATGGGATACCAATCGCACATGTTGTAGGTAGACGATATCATGCATGGCAGACATCAAATTAGTTATAGTGTAGGTAGAGCATATCATGCATGGTAGGAATAATCAGTTATAGTTGTTGTTTCACTTGATAGGACTCCATCATACACTTCACTTAACCTCTCATTACCCACTTGGTTTGTGTAGGGGTGTGAGGGCTAGAGTTGATTTACTCTATCCCTACTAGGCATAACATAGAAGAAAGGGTTGTGGAAGGGACTCGAGTGCCCTAACATAGGAGCACTCAACTTATTTTTTATTATTTTCTTGAGAGTCTATTACATAGAGCCATCCCTTATTTCTTTTTTTCCTCTACCCATGTCATATGGTGATAAGAGTGAAGCGGAGGGTGTAGATATGGCCAAGCCAATTTTTCGGAGGGTGCCCAAGGCTAATATGTGCACTTTTTGGCATCCTTTCATGACAAGGAAATCTAACAAAATGATAGAAGAAATGTCGGTTCGAAGAGGGATCATAGGTAACGAAGATGCATGTATGATTTTAACCAAGAAAATGAATCCATGCAACTTTCACCAAAGAGACAAACCATGCCTAAAATGAACAATATGGTATATTACACTCTTTCCACATGGAATGAATAATCCTGAGCGCTCAAGGCTTGCAAGAATTACACTTTTATTAAAACAATAAATTACTTATGGTAGGCTTGGAGAACAAGAAAAATTCCATCATGAAATTATCTATCCAAAAACATCATCAAAGGGATGCATTATCCCAATTATAATCATCCAAATCACAATAGGAAAAGATTTAGTTGAAACATACTATTAGGCAAGTATTTCAAGCTTGGGAAAAATTGGACAAAATGGTTCAAAATTTCCTTAAATCACATCTAGACCTACAATAGGAAGTAAAACAAGAAACAAGAAAATACTAGATAAAACAAATAAAAATTACAAAAACCTACATGAAATGTAATGAATGGCATGAAATGTCATGAAAAGCAAAAAATTTTGAAAAAATTGTGCAAAAATCCAAAAAAAATAAACCACATGATATGCATGTATGCAAGACAAGTATGAATGGAGAAGTATTAAGGTTCATTAGACTGTTTGATCATCTGGGGAAAAAATTAGAACAAGATCCATAGAGGGATGTGGGGTTAAACAAGGGATACTACCCTACCACCCTAACTTTTAAACCATTCTATCATTAGCATGAATTAGAAGTTTCGAATGGTAGGGAGATGGGCATGGACTCATGGCAGATACCCACCAATAGGTGGAGAGATCACATGGCTTTAATTGGGTATGGAAGAACCATCATGGTTGTTCTATGCAAAATGACCATTTTAGCCATCTGGCACCACTATCATGCTTCATGGAACGACAGTGGTGGTCGCCTTCCTACAGCTTTTCATAAATATCAATTCTTATTTTCCATATTGATCCTCTCCTTGTCTACATCCTCCATGCATCATCATTCCATCGAGTGCACATGTTCGAACATGATTCACAAATAGAAAAACTATCAAGTATAGTGTGTGTGCATGTTTGTTTCATTGAAAATAAAAAACAAAATCATAACAAGAAATGGGTTTTAAGAGAAAGAATCTAAAGTTGTGGTATGTTGCCTCCCACTAGTGTTAAGTTTATTGCCTTCAGCGGTTGTGGTGTTCTTCCATCATCAACTATCCAGAAGCAAGGTGCTTCCATCCTCATCATAAATAATCCTCTCAAATGCCTTCACCCCATGATTTTCATCCCAAATGTCATGTAATCTTATCAAGTATTTTTGTTCATATTTCTCTCCTTAAAGGTCATCAATATAGATATAAAAACAAGGGTCCTCATAAATGAAACTCTATAGCTTATTCAGTATGACCCTCTTGGGTAGATTTCTCATTATCATTTTCTTGAAGGTTAAAATGCCCTTATGGAACATTGCATATGATGGAATTTGCTTGATGTTGTCAAGTAGTAAGGTTTTTACCTTCACCCAACTCAAGACCTTCATAATATTTATGTTATACTTTTTTCTTCCTTTGTAAAGGGGTCTTATATGGCATCAAAGAGAGGGGTCTCAACCATATTGAAAATTTGAGAACTTTGGAATATCACACTAGGGTTTCATGGATCAATAGTTGTGGCAATTGATGGTGTCATCTCAAATGATGGTGGAACACATGGTATTACAATCTCCAAATCTAGTGGGGTAGCATATTTGTTAGTGCCCTTGGAACTCTAATAAGAAGTTGGTATGAAAAAATTTCTAGTGCATTGGGGACTCTTACAAAATGGCCAGACACATGGTGTTATCATCTCCAAAGAAGGTCGGACAATAGAATTTTTGGTGCTCTTGGAATTCACACAAGAAGGTGGGCCACATGATGTTATCATCTCACAAAAAGGTGGGAGAGAAGCATTTTTAGTGCACTTGGCTCTCTTACAAGAACCTTTTGACAATGGAATTTCATCATGAACTTTGGCAATCTGTCTTTCACCCTTTTTGGAATGCTCAACAACACTGTCATACCAAAAAACTGACACCATGTTCACTTGCTCATGGGGATAGGTGGAGCTTGTGATGATTTAAATGGTGGTGGTTGTGGCCTTAGGTGTGGTGCATTTGGATTTTTAAGGATGTAGGGTGGTTTTTGTGGTGGTGGTTGATATTGTAGTGGCGGTGGTTGGTAAGGTGATGGTTGTTGATATTGAGGTGGTGGTTGAATTGGAGGTTGAATGGAGGTTGTGGTGGTGGTGGAGACTAGGGGTTGGGAGGACCTTGGTATTGTTTCAAAGTTGGTACTTGCACTTGTGATGGGACGTAGTACCTTGAGGAGCACCCATGGATCCACTACTACTATTAGAATTAGCCAAAGTTTGGGAGTGAAGTATCTACTCCTTGTATGTGGGAAAGTGATAAAGAAACTTCATCCAATCTTTTCTCGGGCCTACTCATGTTTTATCCATGAGAGGAAAAATATCTCTTGACCTGATCCAGGCTCCTGAATCTTCCAAGAACCTCTTCTTCAAACCTTGAGCTTCTCCTTTTTCCTTGTCCCCTTGATGCTTCCATGAGAACTTGGGATGATTACTACATGCCATAGCATAACAGTTGGACATTGGATCTTAGTTGTTGTAGTTTCCAAAAGAGTGAAGTGCCTTTACTTCCTCATCAATGGACTCAACAAAGTGAGCATCTTGGCTAGAAGAGCCTCCCACACGTGTCTTCAATATGATCATCATGTGTTCCAAGATTTTCACTACTTGTGGGTTGTTGTCATCTTTGGCTTGAGGAGTGGCACATCCCATGTTCCTACCATAGTGGACACCCACACTAGAAGCTCGATGACATGAGTTTTCAGCCAAGTGCTCAAAAAGTGTCCAAGTGTATTCATAAATTTTAGCCATAAATGCACAGCCACACTATGAGTCTTAAACCATTTGACCCATTTCAAAAAGGCTGGTAAAGAAGGATTGAACTAATTGCCAAATAGGTACAACATTGTGGGGGCAATCTCTAAGTAACTCCAGGATCCTCTCCCATGTATCATGAAAATGTCCATGATCTTTTTTACTGTAGGATGTGATATATCTTCTCATCTGTTTAAACATAGAAATGGGATATAATTTCTTTAGAAAGTCACTCTTTATGTCTTCCAAATCATGATTGTGCTCTTTGATGAATGCCACTCTCTTGTCAAATAGAAGGGGAATAAGGTGACCTGAATAGTATTCTCAGTGGTGCAGGAGTCCTAAAGGTGGAGCATGTCTCAAGGAATAAGTCCACATGCTTGTAGGTATTTTCATTCTTAAGGCCATAGAAAGTGGGGAAGAGCCCAAGAAGACTAGGAGGAATGGTAAATTGATACCCTATCATCTAATCAACCCTAGTATCAATTAAAGAAGTGTAGTTTCTAGGAATAAAGTAGTCATACAATGGATTGTTTGGTGGAGGAATTGGAGGGTTATGAAAATCCTCATTGTGTTCATCATCCCTGTCTCCGGTCTCAACTTCTTTTAGGTGATAGTTTCATCGAGCTCTATGCCTTCTTGTTTCTATCTTAGGATGTTCTAGAAAAGAATTGATAGAAAGGAATGGTGCCCAAACATGCACAAACTATCACCTGCACAAGGCACAACAAATCAAAAGAAGACAAGTTAGTAAACAATTATGAAAAGGTATCACAAAGAATAAAGAATAGAAATGGTGGGGGAAGTAGGAACAGACAAAGCTAAACCAACTAGCTAGGTTGAACACCTTTCTCCTCAAAATTGGTGCCAAAAAGCTTGATGTGCATGTGGGACATACACACTTGGGCTAACAAAATTATAATCCTAGTCGACATGCTCAAATACACAAAGAATACTACCATGAGTGCATATTTTTGTATCATATATAGTAGGCAAGTTAGGGGTTGAACCAAAGGTAGAGATGGTGCACTAGAGCTTAGAGAGGATGCACTAGAGCTTACTTAGTTTTTTCTATGTTCCTAATGCATAGTCTAGGGTTGAAGGGTTTGACTTGAATTTGTTTGATTACACTAATTGGTTCAAGCGAGATATTAAAGGAAAATAAGAACAAAACTTTAACCCTAGATAGTTTAATTCTAATTAACAAAGAAAGCAAGCTAAGTAAGGAAAGAGAAATTTAGACTATGACAAGGAAGGAAAGAACTAACACTAACACTATACTAGCAAATCAATCCTAATTAGCAACCTAGAGATGGTAACTAGTTAACTAAGAAAGAAACTATACTAGACTAGAAATTAGCAACTAGAGCAATAAAAGGGCCTAAATTAGAAAGAGAATAAAAAGAACAAACACAGCTACAAGAGAGCACTATCCTAGGCAATCTAAACTAGCATGAACAAGGAAATGAACTAAAAAAGCAAGTAAATACTAACTAAGAAAGAAGGAAATTAGGGTCATAATAAACTAATGGTAAGTGTAGGCCATTTGGGGTGATGTGACTAGAACCTATGTTGGGGGCTTTAACATGTAAACCATAATCATTCATTTAGGTTGTTAAGCCAAACCACAAGATAGATGTTTGAGAATTATCATAAACTAGGAATTGGTCATGGATGGAATAGGATGTGTGAAGGGGAACTACACCCTAGCACACCCTATCCAACCTCGCAAGGCTCATTTGGATTAGTTTTTAAGTGAAATTCTACTAGGATATAGTCAAGTCTAGGTTTCTAGAGTAGAAGCTCTTAAGGAAATTAAGTGACAAAGATAGTAATGGATGGTGGAAATGAGGGTATTTCACCTCACATCACCTACCATCTAGCCTTTAGGTAGCTCTAAGCCAATTACACTAATTTCTTCTAGACTAGGTACTCAGATCTCACACATGGGAGTAGAAGAAAGTACATATATGTAGGAAGATGGGGTGCTAGATATTGATCCACCAATTAGACCTAGGAGAAAATCCCAAGATAGTTGCATATAGGACATTATCTCCTAAGCCTAGGTGGCTTCAAGCACAAATCATAAGATAATATGTGTTTTCAAGAACCACAAGATAAACTATGGAAAATGAGATAGAAGTACAATATAATCAATATAAAATGAAATACCAAGTTTTATAGGTTATTTTCCCCCAACATGGTATCAAAGTCACATTTTGACCCCAAACAACCCACCTAGAAAGGCACACCTACTCATGGATCAAAAAAGGGAAAAAAAGTAGAAGATAGAATACCCATTGGATCTCAATGAAGTCCTTCTCTTATTTACCTCTAGCAACAAGAGCTCATCCTCCTCCTTCCTTGGTGGTTGGATGGAATGGAAAAGTGAGTGGAAGTGGCCAAAACCCTATAAAACTAGGGTTTTGATGTAAGGGGAGGTGGAAATGGAGTGGAAGTAGGTAGGAATTGAATGAATGTTCACATCAAAAGAAATAAGTGCTAGGGAGGATAACCTTTCTCTCTTAGTGAGCACCCATACATATATAGGAGCTAGGGAAGCCTAGGGATAAGTGGGAGTAATATAGGAAAAACAATTTAGAAAATGCTAGGGTTTGAGGAAGCACGGTCATTTTGAGCATAATGGTCATTGTGGGTAGAGGTGGCACGGTTATGATGAGGGAGAATGGGGGTGTTGGTGGATTTGATTTTATAGCTAAAATTTGGGAATTTCAGGGTTGGTAGTAGGGCTATGTTGGGAAGCACGTTCATGGTGGTGGCTAGGTAGCACGACCCTACTAGAGGACTTGGGTGATGGTCGGTCCTGCTAGTAGAGGCATCTTGAGCTTTGGGAAGGATGATTGTTCTGGCTGGAACAATCGTGCTTAGGTCTTCTTTGCACAGTCATGTTGTCTAGCACAGGCGTGGTTCTAGACTTGTCCTGGATCACTTGTGCACTATGATTTTACTATGGATTTGTCTTGGCTAGCACAGATGTTCTCTGTCACCATGGTTATGTTGGAGGCTTGTGCTTTCACTTTGATCTTGAACTTAACAATCCATGGACTCCTTTGCTTTGCCTTGACTCTTGGCCACTAGTGTACATTGGGGAATATCTTGGACTCTCTTTTGACTAGAGAAACCATTGGTCATGCTCCCTCTTTCCCATGCATCCAACACATCATTCAAGTACCTGAACAAATGCAAAGTTCATCCATAAGTGTCTTTGATAGTAATACACATATTAGGGGAACTAGAATATGGATACTAACATGTTTAGATGTGATTAAATTTCAAGAAGACATAAGATGAAGCCTTAAAATAAGGTTGCATCACCATCCCCAAAGTCAAAACATATTGTCCTCAAGTATGCTCCAACTAAATCTATCTTTCACTTCATTTAAGAAAAACATGGGAGAATGTAATCATCATGACGTTCTTTGGCTAAAGTAAATTCACATGTGGAATTAGGCATGCAATCCACTACTCTCTATTCATTTTTATATTTTTCAATGTGATTCAATCATTGAGAACAAGAACATCAAATATGGGATACCAATCACACATGTAAGTAATACTCTAGGTAGATTGTATCATGCATGACATACATCAAATTAGTTATATTTGTTGTTTCAATTTCTAGGACTCCATCATATACTTCACTTCACCTCTCATGACCCACTTGGCTTGTGTAGGGATGTGAGGTCTAGAGTCGATTTACCACAGACCTAGTAGGCGTAAAAGAGAAGAAAGGGTTATGGAAGGGAGTAAAGTGTTATTATTTAGGAGCACTCGTCTTTTTTCTTTTCTTGAGAGGTTATTACTAGAGCCATCCCTTATTTCTGTTTTTCTATTTTTCATTGACCCATATGAAAAAAGAGAATATAGTGATAATATGGGAATAATAATAACATGAGGAATTATAATAGTGGATTTTAACTGCTCACCATTTATTTATATATTAAATTCAAGTACAAATTTTCCATGGTTACAGATTCATGATTTCCCCTAGTCTTGATGTAGAGCAAAAATATGACTTTCTTGATTGATGCCATCAAATACATGTTACATTGGTTCAACCAGTAGAAAATATAATATGTGGAAATTCACAGAATGTAATATTTGGAAATTTACCCATAAGATAGGACATGCTATTAAAATATGAGATGTAGTCAATTCTATATTTATAAATTTAATTATTTGAAATTGGTGGGACAATCTAAGGGTTTGCTTCAGATGCATATATATTGATATAATGGAACTTTTTCATAATCATGTAGGTTAATTACAAGATATATCACAATAAAATAATCACTTTATGAGGAAGAAGGTCTAAGGAGTGGAGGCATGGAGTACCTACTTTGGGTCATTAATCTAAAAATCGAATGACTTTTAATCTCTAATACGGTTGTAATGGGATCATATTTTGATGACATTATGCACTATACTTGATAGATTTTATGGATTTGTGCCTATTACTACTTGTTATGTGTATGGAAAAACTCAACAGAGGAATGATGAGTGTATGTTTCTTTGAAATTATAGTATTACATGAATGTTGGGTTAAAATATTTGATTGTGTTTTTAGATAGATAACAAAGAAGGCTTCTTGAACTCTATATGTGGTGGCTAATATTGAAATACTTGACAATTTATGGGTTGGTTAGTAATTAGTTCTTGTGATGGGTATGGGGTCTATCTGTAGGAAGTTAAATTTCCCTACCCCTAGAATATAGCATGGTATCGAATGGCTATGATGTTAGTAGTATTGCTAATAGGAGTCCATGTGGAATTGCCTACTAAAGTTGCATGCAACCTAGATGAGTTTAAGGATCATTAGGCCTCTGGTATGTTGAATTTAATTTCATCAAATGAAACTAAGATAGGAATGAAATCAACATAGGAGTTTAGATTCCATAGATTGGATTCATTCACCATTTAGTGATGTATTGAATTTGAGTACAACATTATTTCCAAGGTCATAGAGGAAAAATTCCACCTAATCTTGATGTAGGGCATAAATTTGAGTTTCTTGATTGATGTCATTAAATCCATGTTACATTGGTTCAACCAGTAGAAAAAATATATTATTGAACTTGTCAAAATGTAGTTATTTATAAATTTACCCATAAGACATCACATTCTACCAAAAAATGGGATTCGGTCAAGTTTTATGGAAAAAATTTCAAGGGTTTGGTTGAGATGCAAATATACAGATGTAATGAGAAGTGTTTCAGAATCTTGTAGGTTAGTTACAAGATATACCATAAATAAAATAATTATCTTGAGAAGATTATATGAGGAATAAGGTCTAAGTAGTGGGAGCATGGAGTACCTACTTGAGGTCACTAATTTGTAAATTGAACAGTTTTTCCTCTTGGGATATGGTTCTAAGGGGATTGTATATTGAAGATAGTGGTTCATAATACTTAATTTCTTTTATGGCTTTATGCCACTTACTATATGTTATGTGTCTAGAAAAACTCAGTAGTGAAACAACTAGGTGTATGTGAAGATGAAACTACAATATTGCACCGACTTGGGGTCAAAGTATTTGATTCTTTTGTTGTTAGAATGCATACAAAGAAAGCTTCTTGCACTTTATAAAAGGTGGTCAGCCTTAATATATTGGACAATTGATGGATAATTGGTTTGTAGCTGATTTTGTTGATGGATATGGGGGTATATACAAAGGAAATTGAGTTTCCCCTACACTTGGTAGATGGCATGTGACTAAATTGAAATGATGGAAGTAGTATGTTAAAAGGAGTCCAAAAAAAGGACCACAAATATGAAGTATACCCTTGAAAAATGACTTAGAAAGTTAAGGTTTGACACTAAATGAGGAATCTCACTCTAATCAGAAGTCCTCTACCTCCAGAGTGAATCTCCAATAGTATACTAGGTAAGTTTAAGTTGGAGGAAATAGTTGTCAAAGGTTTGGTGGAATTTCTTAATAGAGTTGCATGCAGCCTAGACTAGGGTCGTGACTAGTTTGGATGATATTTTCTCTATCATCCCTATGTTCCAAGTTGGAGGAGGAGTTTGAGTACCAATGATTATATTGGAAACATGATCTACAATTGGGACCCAAAATGCAATTTGGTTAGATAGGACTAGCTGTCAACATGAGCCAGTTGAGACATAGGAGTAGTTAATATTGCCAACTTGTTGATGGGCTTGTGCCGTTGGAACTAAATTTAACTATCCTTAGGAGGATTAAATATTTGACATGTTCATAATGCACCTTGGATTTACTAGCTACAAGACCCATAAATGTCATGACTTGAATCCAGAATATTGACATATGAGTTGCTAGTGGGAAGGAGGAAGAAGAGGAGGAAAATGGATGACAATGGAGTCTGGTAAAGGTTATAGGAATAAGAGGTGGGGAGAATGGGCGTACATGAGGGATGGTATTGAAGGATGAGGAAGAAGAGGAATGCTTGTTGAGGGAGAAGGGAGAATAGGAGGAAAGAAGAGAACTATTGGGTGGACCTTGAAGTTACCTAGATCATAGTTTTAAAAACTAGTATTCGTTGTTTGTTCATAGAGGTTATTGAATAGGGTGTATGCAGTATGCAGGAGTATATGTGGAAGTATATGTGATTTTGAAAAAAATTATTATATCTATATAAATATATTGTAATCATACAGTTACATATTTGATTTGTAGAGTTACATGTTTTAGATGCAATCCTGCAAATATGCAATCAAACATGGTTTAAATATATACAATATACAACAATTAGCTAAATGTTTAATAACGATAGATGAATGCAATGTAAAAAAAAGAGGTAATGGAAGCAGAAGGTCGGACGAATGTAGGATGTGGTTTTGGTTACATGAATAATAGGGGGTGACGTTAAAATTTTGCCATCTTAGCAATTTGACCATTAAAAAATTAGGGATTAGGACTCTCAAAACACACGCGGCTGAAGTTCGTAAATTGTGTTTAACTCTAAAGACCGGAGGCGTATATATAGTCATGCACGTCCCTTATTCCTATTTCCAGTAAGACGCAAACACTCGGTCACTCTTGTACATATTGCGAAAAATTTCGCAAAAGAGACATTTTTCAGTTATGATTAATAAATCTGAATAGGAAAGAAACAATTAATTACACGAGTAATTAATTACTTAGTTGTATCCTAGTACAAAAAGAAGACGGAAGACATTCTCCACAATCCATAAGTTCGAGCCCGGCGTGGCGTGCGCTTGCTTGCGTTGTGATGTGGTAACCCCATCCACTAAGGAGGTGAGCATACCTCTCTCCTAAGACCCCTTGGACACTAGTGCCTCATGTGATCCTACGTATAAAAGGACCACAAAAGTTTTAAGAGTGAGCAATATGGGATAAAACTTCTTTATCATTTGCACTAACTTTTCTCATATGTACTTACTGTACTACATTGGGTTTAACCCATTATCTACATGATTGCTACAGCAGCCATATATCTAACAAACAATGCATGAGGGAGGCACCTTCTGGTGGCGCGGTGGAATCTGCAGTCTGTAGGTCCTTGCCTTAGTTGGCGCAGATAGTAGAGGAGGAGAACTCGATCAGGATAGTCATCCTCGTCTCTCTGGTTGGCACCGAGAGGTTGAAGAATGATGGCAACGTCGGCGTTTGCAGGTCTGCAGCATTGTAGGTTTCATTGGAGCACACTGGACTGTAGATCATCGTCGAGACTGACAGGGTTGCAGGTTGCACTGACTATGTAGGATCTGCCGCCGGTCGTGGGTTTGTTGTAGGTATCCAGGCTATATTGGATCATCAGAAGGTTTTAGGTCGATGAGGAAGGCTGGGGATCTGTTCATTCCTAGGAGTCGATCAACAATTTTTATCTTGTGTCTAGGTGGTGTGACGGTAACAGCTGGTGTGTTAATTATCATGGCTAGCGTTATTGTATCCAATTAATGTAGGTTGAGACGGAGCTGAAGCAACTCTATGGGGATTTAGAGTCTAGCTGAGACGGGTGGTTTGATTGATATATTCGAAGGTCAGGTTGTGGAGAATGGCTCTGCGTAACCAGCACAGAGACACTTGTGAGGAGGAAGACGTTGGTCTTCCCTAATCAGGCCCAAGATAATTACGATGAACCCTTTATTTTTAATTACTTCTAATATTTATATATTTTGAACAAAAAGCCCAATTTCCATGAGATTTTAAACACGAGTCCTATCTCCATAGAAGTAAACTTAGAATATATTAGAGCCATTATTTATGAAAATGAATTAACTAACTTGATCACTCTCGTAAATAATTTAAATATGAATTTCTTCTATTACCGTTTAATAAGCTCGGTTGATACTAAATTCAATAGTAGTCAAATTGAGAATATTTAAATGGGTTTGATGACTTATCAAGGTAATTATACACAATGTATCAAATTGTAATGATTGATTTCAAGAATGAAAAAATACTCAAATGAGGGGTTAGTGTAACATGCCGAATTCTAAAATTTTGTCTTTTGGCCCTCTTTCCCATCTTTTCCTTTCATTTCTATCCTTATTGGCATTTCTATTTAATTAGTAGAATTTATAATGGTTTAGTAAATATTTATTTACTAATTATACTAATTGAATGGTTTATGCACAAATACCTCTTTGAAAACTTATTTAAGGATCTAAAATGTAAAATCATCACTTTAGTAGAACAATGGTATATTAATTTGTGCTAGAAGTGCAAGGCCCTAAACCTTGATTAATATATTAAACAAGTTTAATTATCATAATTAAGTTCTCTAAACCTTAATATAACTTTTTATATGATTTGAAAACATAAAATGAGCTTAAGTTTCAAATTTGGTTCGATTTGGATGTTGTTTGTACAAGTTATGCAATTTTAGGTACATTATGGACTTTTATGTAATTTACCCAATTGGGAGGTTTTCTTTGTAAATTATCACCTTAATTTTAATCCTTAGATATTCCCTTACCATTCCTGAGATTATGAACCACTGGGCACCTAGTTACACCTTGGTTTGAAGGTGTTACTTTCCAAGGGCATTCTAGGGATTACCCTCTTTATAAATGAGCTTATATTTAAAAGCTATCAACCAATGGGGTTATTTCTTTGTTTGAAGGACGGTGGGGATGGCCTATAAGTCTCTAGGGGCTCTTAGGACCGAAATTTGGTATACAAGAAGAGTCTATGAGCTGTCCTCTGCATGGCCATGAAGCCTTAGCCTAAGGACACATGGAAAGTCACATAGACACCTCATGCTTGCCCCTTTTTTATAAAGCCATGCCTACCCCCTCCCACCTCCCAATCTAAGAAGAAATCCTCTCCTTCTCTTTCCCACAACTTAGAGAATCATCCCTTCTATGTTTTTCCATGAAGTTGTTATCCCAAGGTAAAAGAGGGTGCCTACCTTGGTGAAGAAGGCTCCTAGGATTCTAAATTTCTCTATTTAGGATTTCTTAAACTCCTCCTTGGTGATTTTGACCAAAACTAGTAAGAATCATCCTTTCCTTCCCTATTTTCAAGCTGTTAGTATTCCTCCCACCTTCTTCCAGGTTGGAATCATGACCTTCCATGGTAAAACTCCACCTAGAACCCTAAAACATCTCATCTCCATGCTCTTTTGCTAGGGTTTGCACCTCTAAAGTGGAGAAGGTGATCTTTGCTCAAGAAAGGAGCTTGGATTGGAGAAACCAGACATTCTAATCTCGAGATCCTTTCTGTTTGGATCTTCTTACCTTCCTAGAGGAAATTTTTGTTAACCCTCTTCTCATATATTGCTTAGTACATGCTTAAAACTCATGCTTCTATGTTGAAAATCGATGATTTCCATCTCTTTTTACCATGTTCTTCTAGGGTTTTGGTTTCTTGTTGTTTTACCTTCTCTAGAAGCTCTAGTTTGGTTACCTATACAATTTCAAACCTGATCTTGGGTTAAATTGTGTTTTCTCCCTCTCCCTCTCTCTTCAATTATCTCGATCGGTTTGATGATGTGGCAATTTCCTATTGGTCAGCATTAAAAAATTCATATCTTCTAAACCGCTTATCCAAATTTGACAAATAAATATGTTTTGGAATTGGAAAATTAATCTCTATCTAATAAAAATATTTTCAAGGTTTGATTTCATGATTTGACGAAGGGTTGTTTTTGTAAAATGAATTTAATGCATAAAATCCATAAAAATTACATCTTAATCATCATAACTCCAAAATTAACATAAAAATATGTTTTCTTGATCAAGAGAACTTAATAAGTTTATTGGTGATATTTTAAGAGTCTAAATCTGATATTTTCTAAAAAGGTCTGAAATTAGGTTTTTATATATTAATGTGCACCATGTACTCTAATACATGTTAATACATTGAAAATAGGCAAAGTGGAACTTGGACTCAATTAAAGTAATGAAAGTTAGTAATTGATATCAGTAAGAGAGGTATGTGCATATACACCTTAAGTTGGGAATAATTGTGCCTTAACCTATTTTTCTATAATGAGGCTTTATTAAACCCTATCTCATATACTCTTGAATCTTTTGATATACTTGCCTCATAAATCATATTTGGAACATTATTCTTGGGTCTTAGTACCCCACTGCCATGCTTATTGATTCATATGATTATTCTTGCCATGACTACTTTTTCTAGCATGTGAATTTATGCTCTATTTAAAATAAAGTAGTAGTACTTATGTACAACCACCCATAGAGGGCATATAAATAATCACACTGGGGAATGTCTTATTCTCCCCATAATATTGTAAGTGACTGGGAATGTCTTATTCTCCCCTCACCTAAGGTTAGATGTCTAGTAGGTGCCTCAACCCTACTTAGTTAGATAGACATAATTATCTTACATGCAAATCCTTTTTATTATAATTGTTAATGGCAAGCTTCTTTGATATATAGCCTCATACTCTTGTTATCTTCATCATATGATGAACCCTAGCCTATTTTTATTTGCTTTACTTATCTTGATATCCTAGACTAGTTTTGTGACACATATTTTTCTTCCCTTTTCCTTTTTGTTGGGTGCCTTCCCAACCACCCAAGTGTTGAGTAAGGTGATGGACAAGACAAGGAAGATCTTACTTGGACTCAGTTGATGGAGATGTTGCTTGGATACAAGATTGTAGTAGTCTATACTTCCCTCTACTTAGATCCTTATGTTGTATCATACATGTAAACTCTTATGGGAGATTATGATGTACTTGTGTAATCTTTTATGAAAGATGAATATAGTCAGTTATTTTTTTATTCCACTGCTTTCTAATGGTCTTTTGTATACCAATATTTAATAAATTTAGAAAATTTATACCCATTCCATCATACCTCTGAGAGTGTTTGGAATGGATGTCAATTCTTCAAATTTTTAGTAAAGGGGTGATTTCACTCTTTTACATATTGAAATTATTATGTAGAACAAGAGCTTATTCTGAATGAGGAATCTACCTTGGAAACTATGTAGCCTCAAAGTATAAGATAATTTCTCAAAAATGGATTAATGAGACTGTGACCAAAGGAAACTTTGAATATGAAATCAAGATTGTAGAAAAAATCAAGAATTATAGTTCAACATAGATTTAGTACTCCAAAATTCGGTATGTTACATTCTGCATTTCAATTAATGAGTAATAGAGAAAATAGATAGATCTTTTGTGTTCCCTTGCTAATATACTTCTACACCATGCTAATTGTCTCCACGTCATGTTTATATTTGTCCCAATTTTCTATATTTGATGATCTTTGTTGTATATTTTTCTCAAATTTTTAAAGAAAATTACTAAGTTGGCCAATGTCCAAATTTTTTGTATAGATATTAATGTGACTAACACCAACGTCTTGCTCTCATTGATAGACTTACTTGCAATAAGATGAATTGTATGCATTTTGTGTTGTCTTAGAAACTTTAGCTTTCTCTCATTTTTACCTTCTAATGTTTCAACCAGTGATCTTCAGTTATAATTCCAGAATTTTAGACGTTATTGATGGTTGGTTTTTAGGTAACCTCCACATTTAAGACACAACATGAAGACCTTTTTGGGGCACTTCATTACTAATCCCTTCTTTTTACAGTAGAAGGAGTATGTTGTTCAATTTTAGCTTGCAAAAAAAATATAGGAAGGACGATCCTCTCTAATACATTTTACTTAACCTTTTTAATGTTTATTGTACATATTTGCATTATATGTGTATAGAAATAGTTCAAAAAATGGAGTGCTCGTGCATGGAACGGTTGTGTAATATTTATCTATAGTACATAGAAGAAAGCATGGAGGGTTTTCTCTACAATATTTATTTAATTTTTAAATTATAAAATAGTTTGTGTATCATACTCTTACTATATAGGAAATATTCTATGAGGTATTATATATGACTTTTTTATATTTTAAAGTAATAAAATAGTCTTTTATTCTAACAAGTTAGCCAAATAAGAGTACACAAGGGTTTAAATGTAATTTTTGTTTAGTTTTCGTACTATAAATCAATCATCGTATATTCATAAAGATTATATGAATTCCATATGAGCAGTAAACTATAGCTTATTTTCAAAATTAGATATTAGACATTATCGAAAGAGAGGGGTTGTATTTTATAACTTTTTGAATTACGAAGTAGATTTTAGATATTTTAATAAAGTTGTATGTACTATAGCTTTTTGATATTGATTAGTAACATTATGGCGTAATCATGATTGGGTGAGGGAAGGGTGTGTTCACTCTCACATGAGAAAGGAAGCATCACTACAGTGGCGTTGCTGACGCCAAAACATGATTATTATTAAAACAAGTCTTGCTTCTCTTTTTATTATACATTTTTCTTAACACTATGTCTAGTATAGTCGAAATAATTTATAATATATGTCCTTTCCTTCTTAAGTAACGTATCTACTCACAATGTAATTTCCTATTAACATTAATATCATATTTTTCCCTTTAGTTAAATATTGATGTTTAATGAATGCCAATCCTTATATTGTAATTTATGACATATAGAAAGCATGTAGGAAATATTTTGCAATTTTTTATATTCCTAATTATAAATCATTGTATTAATCTGATAAGACGGCAGTGTGAGAACACAAAAGAGTTTGGATATTATTTTTATATCTAGTTTCTAAAATTACAAATTAATGTTTTAATAAGACTACATAAAATTCGTACAATGGTTTGAATGTAGGTTTTGTTTTTATTATTTTTAGAATTCAAAATTTTATATTGGTCCTTATCTTACTATATATGAAAGGTCCTATGTTGGATTATTATATATTTAAATTACTAGTTGGGATTTTATGCATTCTAATCTAGTTGTAGGTATTGTTGTCTGTGATGGGTAAGTAAAATATAGTTAATAACCAATTAATCGAATGATTAAAATTGAAAGGTTAATTTAAATGGACAACTTAGATAATTTGGTTAATTTGTTAATTTATTTCAATTAATTGGTTAAATGGTTGATTTATTGTTTAAAAATATTTTCTATTTGGTTAACTGAATTAACTTAATAATCACAATTTATTCAAAAAAAATATCCTATACATATATCAACATATATAGTTGTGCATTTATTTCAAAACACCTCTACATTTACATAGTATTCATGTTTTTATGAACTATATAGAACGATATTTATATTCAATACTATTACAATACAACAATGGTTCAAAACTCTATGAGTATTTTTATACAATATTAATCAAAGAGTGTTATTTGGTTAACCAAATTAACCATTAATCGATTAATTATACCGAGTTAACCGACATTAATTCATTCAGAATAATGATTAAAATCTCAAACTATAAATTAACTATTTAATCGAACCGAATTAACCATGACCGACCAAACTAATTGAATGTCCACCCCTATGTCTTTTACGGTTGATAGTGTTGGGAGTGTGAAGTTACCAAAGTCAAGGGATGTAGAGGATGTGGACACTCTAACATAATAAAGAAATAGATTGACGAAGTGTCGTTGCTAACACTGGAAAGTATTTGTTATCACTTTTATCCCTTGCTTCTCTTTTTCGTAAATTTTTGCTTCTTTCTTTAGATCGTTTGTTTAGTATGACACTAATTGGAACAAGTTTCAACGTACATTTTTTTCTTTCTTCCTAAATGTCTCACAATGTAATTTTCTATCAATTCTAATCACATTTAACTCTTTTTCTTTGGCTAAATAAGGTAACACAATTGCTTTTATTTGATGCTAGTCCTTATATTCTAGATATTATATCTAATAGAGTGTAGGAGGTGTTGTATGTAATTTTTTGTATTTTACTTGTAAATTGTTTTTAATAAAGGAAACAATGTTTGAGAATAAAAAGATTTGGATTCAATTTTTTCGATATCCTTTTCTAAATTACAAATTGGTTCTATTTATAATAAGACTACATGAAAGGTTGTCAGAGGCATTTGAATGTAATTTTTAACTTTAATTTCCTAAAATATAGATTACTCTCTATTATTATGGATGAAAGGTCACAAAACGATTGTGTTCCTATGCTTTTTTTAATTTATTGTTTGAGCTTTATGTGCTTACATAGCCTTGTCCTATACTTTTTCCACTTGCTAACGTATGAGTCCTTGTCCTATTGATACGGACGGTGACGTTAGCATTGCAGAAAGCAAACATCACAAATTGTACCCCTTATTGTTCTTTTTGTTGAACTTCTTCTTCTTCCTAAACAATGTGTATAGTAAAACTTAATCAACCATAATTTCAATATATGTCTTCCAAATTACTTTACTCACAATGTTTTTCTTATTAACGACGATCATATATTTTTTATTTAGTAAATAAAGTAATACAACAACATATTTGTAATTTCCACATTAATGGTATATTCTTAAACACATATAATAAATGTCAAAGTATATATCTATGTATAGATTAAGTGTCTAAGTAAATATAACGCATAAGGGTAAAACAATATTTGATGTGTTGATTTAGGAAGCCACTGTCATTGATTTGTATGTTAGAACGACTAAAATTTGTTACAATGGTAATATACTACTACATATGATCTAGTAGTTGTTTTCAGCACGGTCATGCCTACAACTTTGGTATACCCAATGTTGGACCTCTATTCCTTCCACTCAACATTGTTTATAATAGCACAAATAAGGAGGAGGAACACATGAGAACTTCAATTTGGGCCTTCCATGAGTATGGTAAAAATGTCATTTTTTCTCCATACAAGATGGCCTAAATGTGTGTGTGTGTGTGAATATATATGTTTATATATATATATATATATATATATATATATATATATATATATATATATATATATATATATAATCATTTTTCATATTTTTTCTTTACCTCTTTCGTCTCCAAAATTGTTGATGTAAGAAATATAGGAGCTTACACTTCTGTTAGTTATATTTCTTAATAAACTTTTGGTGGATGTTTCTGGTTTTGTCGATGATCTATTAAATTTTAAACATTAAAAACTTTTTAAACATGTAAGTTTTTTCAAACTTGTGGAATATATAAAAAAGTGATATTCTTTTATAGTGATATAAATTCTACTATCTTATACCTACGCATGCACCAGGTGGAGTGTCAAAGAGAAAAATGAAATCAGGAAAGGAGACTTTAAATATAACACAATCATTATGTGCACACTTACATTCTTGCATGGTTAACTTCATATTCCATCTATGTGCATAGTTGAGAATTGACTTTCAAATAGTTTTCCTTACAATTAGACTCTTGGTCATGTGCTTACTTTGTAATAAAATACATGTGATTCTTGCTAACCAAAATAATACTTTATGGTCTCGGGACGTAGTTATTCGATAGAGAAGGAACGGGCTTTGTAGAGTAGCAATCCAGATTTGAACTTTCGATTGCACGCTTGCGCTCCTTGGTACCTCATGCAGCCCAGCCTTTGTGTGAGTTTAAACGCTCTCCCCGATGTGCAGGTAGTTGGGGGGTCACGTCGTCAAGGGATCTCACTTGATCGTGACCCGTCTGTGAAGGTGGTTCACAAGTATCCAAAATAAATACTTAAGAGAGGTATTAGATAGGGTTATTTCATTTTTAGTAGTTATGAACAAATAATTTGTAATTAACTTTACCTCTTGCATGTGTACATCTACATGGTATTACAGAAATCTTGTGCAACTATTTTGTGGGGGTTTTACAAATTGGAAACCAGATGATGTACAAATATATATATGTATATATATATATATATATATATATATATATATATATATATATATATATATATATAGAGAGAGAGAGAGAGAGAGAGAAAGAGTGAGAGAGTCAGGCTAGAATACACTCGGAGTGTATTTGGAGCAGAATACACTCAAGTAGTATTTCATGATGCAATATTTTTTTCAAAAATCTAATCCATTGATCTTCTTAATCATTTTGTCAATAACTCATATAAAAAAATTGAGCACATTTAGACATTTATAGTTCATGTTATAAAGACCGCAAAAATTATGCATTTTAAATTAGTTTTGTGCGTCAATTTTGTTGCCCTCGGATGAGTGACTTACACTCATCCAAATGGGCTCAAAATTTGTACGTAGCCTAATTATAGTATGACAATGAAGATCAATGGTTTACATCTTGTAAAAAATAGTTTTGATATGAAAACACACTTGAGTTTATCTGTGCGATCTGTACATTCAAGTATATTCTAGTATGACTATATATATATATATATATATATATATATATATATATATATATTACATTTATTTTGAAATATTTGTGGACGTATTAGTTTGGGTAGAAATTGGTGTTTGATGTGGTTTTTGGGTGATTTGATATGGTTTGCTTGATATGAATGTTGGTTGGTGTGGGTTGTATAGTTTACGGGATATTTAATTATTTTCACTGAATTTAGTGTAGGTTAGTGACCAATGTGTGGTTTGTGGGTGATTTCTTGGTTTTCTAGAAATACGTGTAGGATGATGTTTGTTGTGTGGTCAGTTGTTGATTTGGCATGGATAGGTTTTTATTAACAATTTTTTTATTATGTTTGTTTGAATTGGTTTTGTTAGTTCATCAACATTAGGAATTAATTCAAGTGGTTTGGAGAATGTTTAAGATTGGAGATCGACCGATCTTTCTCGTAGGTGCATCTGGTTGCTTGTGTTGTTGATGAGTATTTGAAGTGGTTTGGTTGTTTGTGTGGTCATTGTTAGATAGTGTGAAGTGGTTTAGGGATTGTTTGTAAGTTTTTAGTTTGTTTAAAGTCATTTAATATTATTAAATATTTTATTGCATATGTAGGCGACCTATAGGTACCTAAAATCATAGGCATGTAGAACTATAGGTATCAATATTCAAATGAGAAAAATCAACATTTCGTGATGATTGATTTGCCCATTCATCACTCTAAGAGTATGAATGGTTTAGGGATTGTTTGTAGGTTTTTAGTTTGTTTAAAGTCATTTAATATTATCAAATATTTTATTGCATATGTAGGTGGCCTACATGTACCTAAAATCATACGCATGTAGAACTATAGGTATCAATATCCACATGAGAAAACTCAACATTTTGTGATGATTAATTTTCCCATTCATCACTCTAAGAGTATGAACTGTTAGTTATATGAACAAAATCACTGGCGTAGATTCCCAAAGTTTAAATTTGTAAAAATCTATCTGACTTCACTTGTTGTGTCAGTTTTTTGAAGAAATTTTCATTGCATGTGCAATCCTTTGTGTTATTTTGTAAGAAATCAATGTGACAGGTGCTATTTGTCATGTTGGTTTTTTGAGAAATCAATGTGACATGTTTTTTTAGCATTGAACAGACGTGATAGAGATCTCAGAGCAAAAATTGGTTGACCACAACCATTGTAATAAACCTTAAAGTGACAATCTTTTAATTTATGCCATAGACTTCGGTTGTCATGGCACCCACCTAAGTGTAAGTTCTTCTCATAATCCATTTATGATAAAGCCTTTTTAGCCTATGTTTTAGGTGTGGATGAGATTATACTTTCTCTATTAACACAAGAGAAAACTATTTGTGTTAGGGGCCTTGAAGTAGGTAGCAATATCCATAATTGTTTTGGATCCTCCCAGCAACATGAAGAGGGTGAACTTATGACTTGATTGGTAGAAGAGTTTTACCATGAAAATTATGAAGTAGCACATGAAAGAAGTCGATTCTTTGATTCAAAAGAGACTAAGGGAAACAATTGGAGGAACAATTAAACCTCAACATGTCATATAGTGTAATCTTTAGATGAGGTGTTTCAGGTAACACTTACCTTTGAAGGTGTAGAAAGGCAACATGGTGTTCAATTGCATGCTACTTCTATTGAAATAAGTTTACTATTTTCATTATATAAAATTATGTCATATTGTTTGTAAGAATGTCAAACGATAGTTTGATATAAATGCAAACTTGTACTTCGAGTTGATTATGATTGTATAGTGTTTGGTTGAGGGTTCAATATACTAGACATTGTGCACTACATTAGTGGAATACCTATCATCCCTTATGTCTAGGTTTTCCATACATCATGTCTATGAAGAAAGGGGTACATGCTGCTACATATACCTCATGTTGAAATTTAAAAACACTTGATAAGGCAAACAGAATATTTGTTACATGGCTCAAACATTTAGTTATATTAGGTGAGGTAAATTTCATATTCAAGAATTATTTATGTTGTTTCCTTTATTGTCTTAGTCCTAAATTTTTATGTCAATAGATACTTTTAAAACTAGAAGAGGCTTCAGATAAAGAAGCCTCTTAAGGTTCGTGTCTAAAAATAGTCACTTCAATAGTTCATGGTTGAGTAATTTGTGAATTCCTTAGGAAACATAGCATAATATTATGTTTCTTATTGTAAATATAATTCCACATACAAACCTTTTAGTGGTCATGCATAAGGAAGATACATGTGAAAAAACACATATGAGTGTGAAAATTACTAATGTTTGAGAATTTTCCAATATGATTAGTTAAATACTTTGATAATCAAAGTGTGGATATAGTATGTCTCCCATTACAATTCTTTTGATAAACATTTAATTTATGCATTCTAATGTGTATTTGTTAATCTGTTTACACCAACTTGACCTAACATTTGGGTTCAAATACGTAGGATATTTAACCCATGATTAACATAATTTGGTATATACGTATATATACATACATATATATACATACATATATATGTGTGTGTGTGAGAGACAAGTGGATGATTACGTGGCCATCTTCGCATCCAAAGATCCTGACAAAAAAAATGTTGTAGTTGGGTATTATTTGGAGCAAGAATATATTATATACCATCAATTTTGTTTGAAATGTCACATTTTCTAGTTAATCAGCATATAAAGGAGGAAACATTGAATGTTGTTTGTGATATTTCAATAAAAAGTAATGGTGGATGCATTCAAGCCTAATAGTGCACAAGAAGAATTTTGCCCAGTTAAAATTTTTGTAGCAACATAAGTTTCTTCAAATTGATAACCATTCCTTCATGATTTGTATACATGGTTTATTATAGTATATCAAATTTATTTATAGGATATACAATTACATTTTTTGTTACAAAAAAATGAAATCAATTATATGAAATGGCCTAATATCAAAGTAAGCACTAAGTTCGTCATTTACAATCTTCTTAAAAGGTGTTTACCTTGTCTATATATTATGGTGAGAAATCATTTCATTTGTGCCTAATATAACTTGACACTTGGTTTTTTGTGAGATACGTGGAGGTAATAATGACCGAAATGGTACCTTTTGAATCATATTCTACAAGATATTTTGTATGTTCATAAATTATTATTCTACTTTTCTTATGATAAATATATTTATTATTTATTTTATTTTGTGTCTATATGTATGATTGCATATATTCACCAAAATCCCTATACATTGGAGCATATAAAAAATTTAGGGAAATGGGGTGAGTTTTTTCACAAGGTTATAGATTTCAATGTTAGAGAAGCTAACATGTATACTGCAATTCTACGTACACATTTGACTCAAGGAAAATACTTTATTGATAAATTACAATGCCTTCAAATTATTCTTTCTTATGTTTAACATGCATTGTTTTTTAATTGCAATGTGTGGATTTTCCAAACTTATATTTGCATGGAAGTAGTTTGTAAATTTTCACTATGCATTATTTTTTTGGATCTGATTAGATAATTGTGGGATTTGAAGGTGCAATTAGAATGTACAACTGGTATGTGAATTTATTGGATGTTGTTGATTGGAATTTGCAACTAAATTGTATATTTTTAATTTAATTATTGATTGTCCTTAAGTGGGACCTTGGGTTTGAAAATGAATTGGGTTGTGTTTACAAATTGGATTTTCTAATTTGGGGTTAAGGGAATGTTTGATTGGTTTGTGGAATTGAATTAAATATATGGTAATGAACACAAGTGTATGTTTGGAATGGATTTCTACAATTGGATTATAAATTCACTGTGTGTACTTAAAATGCAACTATGTGGTTCAGTTTTCTATTTTCAAATTCTACAAACTACATTGTAGAGTTCTAAATATTCTTCTCATAGAATTCAACTAACATATTATAATAAATTAATAACATCATTGCATTGCTTTTTAGCATAAACTAGAGTGGTAGGGTTTATTGCATAAATTTATAATAACATTTGATGGGATATGTGATCTAAAATATAAAGTTCATGTACACACATTGTCATGTCATGTCTAGATTTATTAAATAAATATGTGGTAGACTTTAGGGAAAGCAATTCTCTCTTTTAAAACTAACATGGTAGGTCCATAAACAACTGTATACATGGGTTGTAAGACTTTTGTGACATTTTTGTGCATCAGAACCATCACAAGAACCAATTTTGCACAAAGACACTTTTTGAAATGATTGTTGTATTGAGCTTTCTCGCGTAGATTTGAAATGGGGCCTTATCATGGGTTTGTTGTGGTGCCCACCTATGCGTTATTTTATGCTTGATGCCTAATTTCTTATCTAATTGATGCCTAAGGTGTTTTATAGTATAAATATCCCACACCACATACACATGAAGTGATAAATAAAATGTTATAAATGTTTTGGTTCTTATAACATTTCCTAGCAATCCCCCATCATTTTGTGTTTGATATTGTAAACCTTTGGGGGGAGGCATGATGAAGGATAATCTAATTACTAAATGAAGCTCTAGAAGGAAGGTACCTATCCCAACCATAGTTTATCTACTATCACTTGAAGGAACATCAGACATAACTCGGTGTGTAGAACCATTAGCTTATTCAACTTGTAACAAGGGTTGCTAATCATTTTTGTACATCTATAATTTAGAATCTATAGGCATCCAGTAGGGTAATGTAAACTAAGAATATGAGAATTTTCCATGTGGACATCTATGTCATAGCTCTGATTCTATATTATAACATGTGAACTTCCATAGAATATGAGAGAAAGCATATGAAACCGTCTACATTATTTGTAGGTTGAGATGTGTCACAAGTGCATGGCATTGATTTCAATATAAGTAATGATCCCATCATAAAATATGACACAAAATATTGCTCATTATATATAAAAACTTTATTAAATATACCTCTACAAAAAGGAAATCTAATAATTAGTAGAAAAGTCTATATTTATGCTCAAAATTCTCATAGAATTTAGATAGTTCCCCATCTCACAATCCTCCTCAAGTTATGGATGTGTTCTTTAACTCTATTGATAGTATTGAAGTTCACTACATGCGGACATCTTATTCCCAACCATGTAGAAATAGACAACTTACATTAGAGCATGTGTTATAGAAATTTTACAAACTAAGTAAAACATAAAAAATGAATGACTAAAATTTTAGGTTTAGATTGGAAGTCCTCTCTGAATGGGTATTCCATTTCTAATATACTTCTCTAAGTTAGAAAATAGATGCCTAGGAATGGAACTAAGGTTTCATGAGTGCATATGGATTTCATAAAAAGGAATCTCAATGGTAACAAGTACCTCTAAGTTGGCATAACTATTACGATGAGTTTCCTAAGAACTAATTGAAATAGGTTTTTTCAATGAACTACTACCATTAGATAATTTGAATGCATATGGCATCTAAAGAAGTAACCAAGCATATTGATCTTGGAAATAAAAAATTGAGAGGTTCTACACCATTAGAGAAGTGATGTTGGAAAAGATAAAATGTTTCAATATGGATTCCTCCCATTTTGCTTGCACAAGCAACTTTCAACCAAAATCTAATCAACAACATGGGATCCACCTACATCAAAGATACCATGTGAACCCATACCAATATTAGTGAGATAGTCACCACTGCAATCACTATCCATCATCCATAAGTAATTTCACAAAGACACAAACATAAAGAGTCAAGAAGGAAAATAGAAGATGAAATCTTGAGTGGACCCAACACCAGAGAAAAATAGCTAAATAGATAATAAATAACCATGATAAAAGAGAACAATGGTATAACAAAAAGGCCACAAGGAGACTCATAAGTGCAGTAGAAATAGATGTTATGTTTGATAATGGAAGTGGGGTAAGATGCTCAGGAAAAATGATGGAACACCAACAAACCATTATAAGCTACATCCCCTTTCAAATGAAAAAGGGACAAGGAAGGCTACGACAGTGGTACACAGGAACCCCGAATACACCAAAAAGATGCATCCTTTAAGAAATTTGCATTGTGATCCTGACCTTCATCACACTAGTATTTGTTGAAGGGACATGTATACAGAGTCAGAACCCCTTGACTCAGGGGTTCAAACTTGCAAATGGTGAAGAAATGGCATGCGTTCAGAAATATCCTAACCTAAAAGGTAGGTAAAGGGAGATGTGGCAAGGGGAGAAGGGATTTTCCCATGGCCATTGCTACCTTTCCCTTAAGCATGAAGCCACCTCTCAATAGCTACATGATCACACAAAATTTATAAGCAATAGATCCTAAATTATTAATGACTTAATATATTATGTTATCATAATAAATTTCCCAATGAATTGAATATTTGGTGATTGATATCATCAAATGCTTAACAAACAAACATTAGTAAGATACCTAAGAACTTATAGCTTCTCATTATCTAAATATGAATGTTAAATGTTAATTTTATCACGTACCTTTCATTTTGTTCTACCTAGATGGCTATCAAGCAGCTCTAGGATTAATGTATCCATTATTTTCTCCACATTAGAGAGTGGATTGAATAAGAATTAATCTCTAGCTTTGCAAAAAAAATGTTAATTTATTATGGTATGACTTAGTTTAAAGATTATGATGTTCTTGAACATGAGTTGATCTATATCCATATATGACTACTTATTGTAAGGATTAATATGAATATCTAAAAACAAGTTAAATTTATTTATGTTGTCTGGATATGTATCAAAATATACATATATTAATATGTATTTTAACATGATAAATGTCAAAAAAAGATATGACCTACTTACCTAGAGTATGGAATAAAACTCAATTGTGTTGAGTAATCAATCCTCTATCTAGTCTCCTATACAAAATACCAAGGCTATATTATCTCCGTATGTTACCCTTATAGGGAAAATTTATTATAACATAAATATTTAGTCCAGGCATTAAGCCTTTATGTGTAATTATGGGGAATTCACTCATCATTTACATTGATGTCTCAAATTGATTTGTTGACCTATAAACATGAATTTCTTCTGGATAATCCTAAGGTTGAACCATGATCAAAACTTATCTTACTGATAGTTATTATAACTTTGATCCAAAAACCATAATAACCATCTAAAGTCATGTGACCATTATTTATACATCAACTTGGGTTTCAATAATGGATCAAAGTTTAGACCAAATTGTTAGGCCAATTCAATAAAATAATCCAGATTATGCATCATAACTGACATCTTAATATGCAATATTGTTCCTTACATCAATAGAAAATTTTCATTATAATTTGAATATTTATATCCTAATAGTGAAATTTCTAGAGTTAAATTAGTATTTCTAGTCCTACTTGTTGGATATATGGTAAAATATAACTAATTAAACAAGACCTTCAAGTTATATTGAAATTTGAGTGCAACTAAAACCAGCAAATCAAAGATCATGGATCTTGAACAAGCCACAAATGAAAACAAGTATGTATAGTAGTTCTAACATATGAAAGAGATGTACTCCATTACCTAGAGAGGTCATCTCCTAGAATTTTGAATAATTAAGTACCACCTTAAATTACTTATAAGAGTTATATCAAGAAGACATTCTCTTTTCAAGAACAAAGAGTAACTATCTTCCATTTAAGGCCAAGGGAGCCAATAACCTTACCAACGTATTACCTATTCAATGACCAATGGTGTTTATCCTTCACCAAGGACTTACCACCTGTGAATATGGATCTTCGGCCTTGAACCTTCACCTCGTTCATCAAGGAACCAATCTCAAATCAACAAGCTTTCAGAGAGAAGATTGAAGAAAGGAGATTGAGACATTTACAAATGTAATAATGAATCTAGCTTTCTCAAAGAATTCCTAATTATTAATGACAGTAGAGAATAAACAAACTCAAGAATGATTTGGAGAATCAAGGGGCTTGTCCACTTGAGTATAGCATACAAGCTTGAAAGGCAACCTTGGCATGAAGTCCAATGGTCCATATTCATAGTTGAGAGTGATTTCTAGCCAATAGAGTACTTTCATTTAAATTCTACAAATGTTAGAGAGATTGCTTTTATAGTAGATATATGTATCACTTTTTCTCTCTCTAAGGCTAATTTGGACTTTATAGTTATGGTACCATCGGGTGAGATGTCGGTGTCATGACTCGATCGATGAAAGTTCAAGACAAGGCTCCAAGCATCATCGGTCTAGTTACTATGAAAGTAACATCTTGGTCGATGGCATTGCATGTGTAAGGCAAAAGGGCTCATTGGACGAAATAGGCTCAGGGAAAACTTGGTGTGTGAAAATCCCAAAAATGCAATATGTCAATTAATGTAAATGTGCATATTTTATCATTTTGAAATTTCAACTTATCATTTAATATTAATTACATGTCATAAAGTCATTACAAATTATTTATAGAAAACATCTAGTTGAAAATCCATATATTCTTCAATTCCTGATTTTTTTTATTTTGACTTGTATTTAACCAAGCTAGGGTTTGTGAATTCTATTGATTTGAGTGTACTCGGTGATCTAAAACTATTTTAAAATAAATGTAGGACACACATGAATGGAATGGTGAAATCATTATCAAAATATGGTCAATGTATAAACCTCAAGTCAATACTAATATTTTTGTTTTACTAAATATAAAGAAATATTGTCTTACTAACATAATATTAAACTAGTAATTCTTCATGGACCAATCCTATGACAAAATACTCTATGCAGACCACTGTTCGGGAAATCGGTCCGCACGACCGCATATACTCCCGCATATACCTATTCAGTCACCCTACCGCACCGCATATTACTAATCGGTCCATTAAGCGGTCATGAGCCGCATATACTCCCGCTTGGCCGATTAAGCGGCCGATTAAACTCCGCTTTTCTAAAAACCCATAACTTATGTTCATGCATTTCGTACATACATGCATACATATACACACATTTCATTATATATTGAAATTAAGATATATAGTCATTAAATTATATGTATACATTGTAATACATATAAAAAGTTTCCACACTCATTTGTACATTTATTCGAATACCTTTTGACATATTAACATGTATAGATACATATACAATATACCTAAATATACAATCACATATTTGTGCATCTATATATACATTTTGATTTATTCACATTTATACACACTCTACACATATTTGTACATTGATTTACCTACATTTTAGTATTTGTACATATATTATAAACACATTCCATATATAGACATATATACATATATAAGCATATCATACATCATACATGCATAATAATATGTTTTAATAAGTAAATAGATGTACATTCCTACTCTATATATTTTAATTTATGATCTCGAGATATTAATTTATATATAATTAGTTTATTGAAATAAAAAAATAGAAAACTGCATATACTCCCATATATACTCCCGCATACCGCATATACTCTATGCAGTACCCTCTCCGCCCGTACATCGCATACCTCTTTCCTGAACAATGATGCAGACCCTCACAAATAGAAATGATTATGGGCATTGCCCTCACAATTGGGCCTTGAAGAGAACCCATGTGAAAAATGCCAGCGTCCCTCAAAAATACAATTGTCATATACTAAGTGACCCTCAGAAATGTTATATTGAGGGAGTATTTACCCTTCATAAATACATTTTTGAGGGATTATTTAATTCTCACAAATATATTTTTTACGGACTTGATGGTATTGAAAAATATGTTTATGTGGGGCTAATGCCTTCATTAATATTATTTTTGGGCTATGTGGTCTTCATCAATACAATTTGGATGGTGATTTGGTCTTCATCACTACATTTTTAGGGTCAAAAAACCTTCATTAATATATTATGAGGGATTAACAGACATTATTTATTTAATTAATTATTAATTTATGTAGTTCTTATTCTAACAAATATCAATTATAGATGAACATTTTTAAATTTTAATTACCAAGTAATATTTTTTAATATTCACATGACATCATAAGAACATTCACATATCAAATTTCAAACGAATATTAAACTGCCAAAAATCAATATTTGTAATTGAACCAAAATGTTACCCATGCATTGTGTGGTCAATGCTAATAGAACTAAACAACATATGAAATTTTGATACCAATAACAATAAATACATCATGTTTGGAGATCCTAAGATCTATAATGTCTTCGGATTCCTTCAAGTGCTCTTCATCGATGCTAGCCCTTATAAGATTAGCTCCATTTTTCTCCTGAAAAACACCAATCATTATCATCATTAGAATCTAAAATGTTGATAACTACATAAATCATAGTACAAAAATAGAAGTACCTCTATAACTTGATTCTAGTGTAATTCAAGTTGCATTGATGATCTAATCCATCTTTGAAAGTAAATCTACCCTACCAATATAAATGGGAAAAAAAGGATAAGCTAACCATTCAATGGTATCTTAAGGACGATGAAGACAACAAATAAAAAATTTAGATAGATGTACAAAGTGCATTGTCTTCATAATACGTGTATCCAACAGTGTGATCCAATGAGAATTCAAGTCTTGTGCATGTAAATCTACAACAGAATAAAGGTTTTCATATACATGGTAGACAAAATATGATCTACTATAAGCTGGTATAAGAAAGAGCATTGTTAGAGAATATTGAAAAATTCATTTGAACGGTGAGCTACTAATGTGAAGGACATTAAAGATGATGTGTTTTGTGTGTTTATTAATTGAGGATGAGTTTGTGGATTTATATCAAAAGGAGGACATCAACATTCAACAGTATCATGTAAGAAATATAATTATATAACTGTGTAGATTGGTTGGAACCTCAGCCAAAGTGTTAGGGGCATGGCCTGGAGGTCCTTAAGGATGTGTTTGTTACATGGTGAATTATGGGGAGTGTAATGGTGGGGAAATAAAGTTACCATGGTGGTGGGGAAAAGAAAATATTCCATGGTAAATCCAAAAGAACTTTAGCTTGTTTTTGTCCCCATAGAAAAGTGTGGTGGACCGTGGGGAAAAATTATTTTATAACTCCAACACTTATAAGAACACATGCAAAAAAAATTCAAATAAATATGATTCATACTTGTACGCGGTGTTTTTAATTAAAAAAATCTCCATCCCCATCCCCATCCTCATACCCTTGTAATAAATGAATTTTTTAGGTTTTTACCATCCATATCCCTTTCCTTATGCACGTGCTAGTTATTTCTGAACTACCTAAATATTTAGTAATGTCAGACCTAAGCACTATAGTAAGAATTTACCATAAGACCCAGCTTGTTACTCGTGTGTTATAATGTGCATATGTTTCATTCCATGCATGTAGGATATCATTATTTTCCGTCCAATTTAAGTATTGCATCTTGCATAAAATTTCATTCAGATAATAGTCTGAGGCATTTGAGTAGGCTAAGTGATAGAAAAAATAATTAGATATTCAGATATACATTGATCGAAATGAAAGATGTATGTGTGATGTTGCTTTGGCTGGGTGGCTTTCCTTGAGTCTAGGAAGACTGATAGGGTATGGAAATAAAATTAGGGAGGGGGCATGTTATGTAAATCCAAGTGAGGTATAGAAAATCAAATAAGGATTTAAAACTAATATAAACATGGATTCCTATACAAGTATCCATATTTGTAAATATACAATTTCAATTATACAAGGATGCAATTAAAAAGGCATTGCTTACTGAATGAATGCCATGTTATAAAGAAAGTTTTTGTGCACTCACAGAATTCAATATAGAAGGCACAAGACTTATTATAAAATGTAGTTCAATCTCAATTCATATTTAGAATAAAGACATTATGCAATCCAAGAATTTTATAAATGTCCTTCCATCTATAATTAGATTGAGAAGAAAGATGTTAGGCAATCGACACAAAAATCCATCTATTATTGCATTGATGAATTCCATCATGATTTATACTTTAGTCTACCTCTTTACCTTATGCACAGATTTCTAGAGTCAAGGGAAATTAGGATGCAAGTCTAACTTCTTGATGATCCACACCCCAAGACCAGTACAATTGATACCCGAGATACTAGATATATCCATTGACGGTAAACATGTTTTAGTAGTTTTGTGTTTGTGGCCAGCACAGATCCATGAGTAACTTTGCCTCTATAGAGGAATGATTCATAAACAACCTAATGGACAAAATCAGAAATCTCATTATCATCCGCCCCTTGTGGTGTCAGGGCTTTATCAAACATCAGGATATGACAAAATTGATGGGTATTTTTGTAATCCGGGAAGGTTGGTTTGACTTACCAAGGGGGGTGAAATGCCAAACAGTCTGATATCATTTATGTTTCTCTAGTGACGACCATTGAGGTTATCGGCCATTATGCCCATGATGAAGGTACTCTAGGGGGCGCATTCTTCTGAAGAAGCTCCAGAATGTCATAAGTTGTTGAAGTTCATGACCATTGCTAGAATAAGACCGCTAGACATCAAAATGAAATCTTGTCCATCATAGCTATAGAGTTGTGGAGGTGATCAACTCATGGACAATATGACGGTGGGGGAACAATTTGGTTGATGTGGTGGAGGGTTCAGCAGGGGGCCAGAAATTTGGATGGTTTGAAAAGATGATGTGAGACTGCAAGTTGTGCAAATGACTTAGACAAGCCATTTTTTTAAAAAGTATTGGTTTTTTACTATAATTTTTGGCAGATTTGAGAGAAAAGCAAAATGTATCTAGATACTTGTGAGAGATTGTGGTTAGTGTTTCATATTTGTGAAGAGCTTTTTGTTACAAATAATCACTTACTTTATTAGAATTTTGATTGTTGGACAAACCACAAATTATAAAGGCATATCCCTCATAAATAGTCTTCTTTCTTTAGGGATTTTTTACCGTCATAATTCTTTCGTTAAAGCCAATTTTTTTGTAGTGAGAGTTATCTTATGAAGTCTATACATAATTAGGATTTAACAAACATGTCTGAGAATGTTTCGACTATTATTGCTATTTATTTTACCAATTTTTTGCTATATACATAAATTTTTAGCATAAACTATTTTTATATAAAACACTTAGTATTATCTTCAATAAATTGAAATTTTCAAATATTATTATATTTTGAATCTCCTAATATGTTATACTCATTTGAAGTTTTTTATTGTTCTTATCGTCATATGGTTTCAAACATTAACTATAAATATTGTCTCTTCTACATAAATCAACATGTCCAGGTTGTATAAAATTCACATCCATTGTTTTTTTACAAAATACAAAACTTCAATAACTTTAAAATCTTACATAGTACATTGATATACAACTTATGGTTCTCAAGATAAAAGTAAGCATGATATACCTTTTTGAGTGGTTTGAGCCCTTCATAATTAATTTAAGAGTCAGGGATGATCCACCTAATCTCTCATTTTCTTCCTAATTAATTGGATGATGCATCAATTTACATGAACCAATAGGTTCATTGAGTTGCATCCCCCCATTGTGTGTTGAGAATTTTGTCTATAGTAGGACATGACCATCACAATGGGGTGTCCCCTTACAGTCACTTACCTAAGGTTCATCTCAAGGGGTGAGGACCCTCATTTAGACATTGCCAATAGCAAATGTCTAGCCAATTTCATATCGTCTCCATCATCCCACAAGGTGTAGGTTGAGGTTAGAGAACATATGGTTTGAGGCCTTGTTGTTCTCCACTTGAATGTGCATGATGCAAGTGAAAATCAACACATATATGTGACCCCATGAATATATAATGATGACTTCCAAACACCTCTAAAAACCAGTGAAAATGGATCAATGTGTGGACTCACTCCTTCTAGGACTCAAATTCCTACATTGTTGGATACTAGATTCAGGGATCCTTACATTCAAAAAAAAAGATTCAGGGATCCTAAGATCTTACATTCCTACTAAAAGAAAACAACTAAAGTTGACTTGTCACTTTCTAGAACTACTGTGTTCCAGTAATGAACAACCAAGATTGTGCAACTTTTCCTACTTATAAAGAAAATTAGACATTTTTCCTCAAGAAATACGGGTTTCAATCCTTTATGTATATATATGAATAAGCAAAGTTGAAGAAAAATGACTATTTTTTCATTAGAATTGTTGTTTACATATATATAGAAGCATGATTAAGTTTATCGATCTTCCATTCATCAACACGGAACTCCTGTTCAATTTGGACACAAAAATAACAGACAAATAATGATATATCTCACATTAACCATGACTTTTGAAAATTCAACCAAATATAAAATTAAATGATAACAAAATTATAGCATTATTTTCAAATAAAAATAACTTTGATTCCTTGATTTCTAAAGCCATGATATTTTAAACACTTATAAATCAATCCAGTTATGTCCATCACACAAAAATAAGTCAAAGATGGAATTTATTTTGCCACTCAACGACATCATATTATATAACTCATTATCATGGATTACAAAGTCAAATAAACGTCATATGACCTCAAAAAAAACAAAATTTTATACTATCTCTAGGTCATCATATTGCACCTATAAATAGACTTGTAATTAGTTAGTCTACTAATAATTTGATTTGATCATTGGTTAAGCATATTATCACTTAACTTTGCACTATTTCAACTCATAAACTACCTTAATGTATATTTTGATGACATAGTAAAGTACCAAAGAGTTTGATTAGTCAATCAACCATACAATGTGGATATCTGACATCATAACTATAATAATTAGGATATTATATCTTGAAACTTCATTATAACTCATCAATCACTCATTACTATATGAGGCATGTACTAAAAATATGACCTAAGAACGTCCTTTAGAGTTTTAAGTCCCATTATTCACAATGTTTTCCCATATCCAGAGTTTCAAGGTCTATCAACACCTTTAGCTCAATCGTGACTAGGGTTTTGAATATCATAAATTCTATTGATCAGCGCTAACTCCACTAGGCTACCAAAACTCTAACAAAATGATTTTACAAAGGTTGAGTTTGAACATTCTTAATTCTCCATATCTAGCATAGTATTTCATAGACCTAAGGATGAAGCCATGTCAACATTGATCTTTTTCTCTTCACACAATCACTAAGGACATGAGAAGGGTCTTTCTTTGAGATCGGAACACCTTTTCTACAAACAAAAAGAGTTTCCAGTAGTTGATAATGTCATTTGCTAAATTATTGCCTTGTGTTGATTTTTCCAAAGGAGCATCCTAAATCATTCCATGTGTTTCAATATTTTATATTCTACGTTGATGATTTAAAATCACCGACTTGATGGGGATTGATTATTTGTTTTCCTAGATGTAGGTTACAACCCTCTAAGATCATTCCCTTTGCAACAGTTAGATTGGATAAATAGATAACCAACAAGTGGTGATCTTCTAGCTTCATGGTAAGGTGACATATAAGCTACACAATCCATTTTTAGGTTTAGATCTTCCATAAATGATGGTATATCTACATTCTATTATGGGTAGGCTAGTTTTATGTGTTCCCTTATATAAAGAACATATTGAGGGTTACATGAGGGATTCATTATGAAGTTTGTTTCATTATGGATTATGATATAAGTATATACATAAAATCATATAAATTATACCCTATATATGGTATCCATTACAATCTTTAACGATATGTTTTGGAACCTAAATTCAAAAATTCAAAGTTTTTTTATTCTTGAAGCTATCAAACTCCCAATTTATCAAACTTTTCCTACACCCCTTCCTTTCCTCCTAGGGTGTGATGCAGGATACAATAACCCATTGAATTAACTTCAACTACAATCATTCATGTTGCAATGCAATTGGATCTCACAAATGACAACTCTCTCCATTATTGTGATTGTCATTTCAATGAAAATAGTGGAAGATATGGTTTTTTATGGGAAGGGGTCTAGTGTAATAGGAGGGGGTAGTTTAGTTAAGGGTGATTGTGGGTGTGTTTGTAAGTTGCAATTTAGTATGAACATCAAGAGTTCATGTGGGGAAAGGTGGGTGACATTGAGGGTTGTGCAAACATAGAGAAAAAATGAGAGTTATAAAGGGCCTGATGGAGGTCAAGATGGGTGGGCCAACTTTATGGGCATAGGTAGGGTAATAGAAGTGAGAGGACATTAGTTTAACCAATGTATATGGTTTGTTGTAGACAAGGTGCAACCAATTGGCTATCATGGGTTATTGGGTTTCATAAATGTTGGTTACAACTTTTTAAGAGAACCATCTAGTACACTACTTAGGATATATTAATCAATATATAATAAGTGGGCATATTCTTAGTGCATGATAAGGTAATTTCTAGGCTACATAAACTATTCTAGGGTTTGGGCATTCTGTAAAATGATTTCATCCATGTCTCTTGGTTGTTCCTTAGTGGTGTGTGGCTACATTTTGTTCCAAGCAGGTTAGTATTATTAGATATTAGTGTATAGTAACTTGGGATGATCATGTCCCCTATAATTAAGAAATTGTATAGTTTTGTGTTAGGAGTTCATGTGTAGGTCGTTTTTTTTTAATATGAACAAAACACTAATACATAGAAGAATAAATCGTACCCTCCATAATACATCAACCTCAACCTTTGATGAGATATTTTGAGACCTAACATCAATAAAAAAAATTAAATTTGGACCATTTCTCGATTTGTGTGTGTCATCCTTGCGCAGAGAAGGGGGATAGGGAAAAGGAGTAGTGTTTCAAATATGGGTGATGGTGGATGGTGGTAGTAGGGGGTAGTGTGTGTGATGTAAGTTGTGTAGGGACATTGGTGGTGCATGTGAGGAAAAGCCATGTCACGTTAAAGGTGAGTTTGTGGACACAAAAGGGGCCACATGAAGTGGTCAAGGGTGTGACGAAGGGAAAGATGGGTGAGAAAGTATAAGTGTTTATGCATTACAAAGATGAAAACATTGTAACAAAGAACTAGGGTGTGGTGCAAGCAAGGTGCAATTTGAAAATGAAGGAAGGATGAAGGAAATTACAAAAGGCAAAGATAAAAAGGAGGGGAAAATATATTGTTGCACTACCCTAGATAAAATATGCAAACATTCATGGTTTTAGATTAGTTCAAGTAAAAAATTTGACGTTGAGAGAAAACATCAAAGAATAGTTTTGGAACTCCTATGGATTAAACATGTATAAGATATTTTTTAGGTTCATAGGAAAAAGTGTATTCATAGTTATTATTTCAAGAATAATGTGTGTGACAAAAAGGTTTTTCACAAAGAAAAATAATACTATGAAATTTTATTGATTTACTTTTATTTTTAAAAACTTTGCATCAACTCTCATATTTGTATGGTTTTTCTAAACTTGTCATTCAATTTTCTTCTTAGTCAAAAAGCAAGATTACTAATTGCATTGATTTTATTATAGATATTTTTCTCTTGTTGATGGTATTTTTTGTATAGAAGAGGAAATTTCTGAAAGGAAAGCCTTCTAGGTGTGAAGTCTAGTAGTCAAATGATAGTCTTCATATATTGACCTTTTTAGGCTTGTACTTAGATGTACTTTGCAATAAAATACATAAACAGACAACCATATCTGGTGATAAATATTTTTTTGAATTAGGTGAACTTTAGGGGACATGACTTATCTAATTTAGTATTCAAAATGGATTCTCAATCAAAAAGGTAACCCCTTCCCTTTGGTAATTCCAATCCATACAAATTTTAAAAGGAGGGACTATAACAATGACCATTTTGTACTAAGGAATGGGGTTGATGAGTGTTTTTGCAATGGTTATCCTTTGTATGTAAACCAAGATTCAAGTTTTTATGAGGTTAATATTTTTCAAACCTTCTCTAAATAATGTGATTTGTAGTCTTTCACCTTATAAATTATAGGTACCCCCATGTGCTTACCTATATTAACACTTATGGGGATGAATAGTTTTTGTTCCCTTCATCATGTTCTCATGTTTGGAATGCCTTGAGAAGTAGTCAATGAACTACACTAATCTTATGAAGAATATGAACAACATTCCAAGATGTAAGTAACATGGTGTTTGAAGCCTCAATAAAAGGAAAAAGAACTTCATAATAATGTTTTTTCAATACCCTAAAGAGATATGCTTTGGGTTCTAGGTTTATCTATAAAAACCAGTCTATATTGGTTGAGGGATCTTTGCATGCACAGTGTAAAAGTTAGTGATGAGTGAGGATCCCTTTATAGAACATTAGAAGAAAAAATATGAATAGTGGTCTTGGAACCAAATAAATATGTTGTGCAAGGATGTAACACAGGCCTTGCCTAACATACATGTTATGGGTGACTATTTTTTGTAGAAGAAAGGATGGATGTATAGGGGATGAATACAATAATATAAACTTATGCAAAAAAAAGGTAAGCAGAACTTCTAAAAGGTATAATGAATAAGCAAGTAACCAATCACATTACATACATGCATAATTGGTAAAAATTGAATGTGTTTCTCTAACTACGTAACAGGTCCTAGTTGTTAAGATTCACATGCCTATATTTTTATCAAATGGGTAGGTAAGTTTAAAAAAACCACTCTCCCTATTCAAACTTGTATATATCATTCACATGTAACTTTTACTAATTAATATGTTAGTAACAAAAGAATCTTACTCTTTTTCTAATAGGAAGAGTAACTCCTTGGACCACCACTCCATGACTAGTTTGTTACTCTATTTTTTCAATCTAAAGGGGAAAATTGTAGAGAAATCTTGATGTGAAGAATTAAGTTCCTCCACTTACTTGTCACCTTCACCTCCACTTCACACGTTAGGAAACAATGGTCAAAGAATAAAGTCTTCAATACCATAAGCACTTGCACGTCATTATGGAGTCAATCCACCATAGAAGAAAGAATGAAGATGTCAGTCTTGAAGTGGGTTGTCAATAAATGTTTCTTTGTAGCTAGGTGTGATCCAATGAAGAAAAATCTCAAATAATATGTTGAGGTGTCTCTCATTCGATCACCCTTGTTTCTATAATCAATAATTAGAAATGATTGCACATTTTTATTACAACTCATATGATAAAAATAGATATATTTGTATAACCAAGGAAACCCCAATCACTCTTAGGTCTTTTGTCCAACCTAACTCCACTTTGTAGGTTTGAGGATGTTATTCATTGTAATACCTCTCAGAATTTATTCTTGCACTACATTTGGGAAAGGAGACTTACTAATACTATTAGAGGAAATTATATGGAGTTTAAGAAGGTTCTTCATACTAAATACAAGGCTCCATGAATGAATTTAGGTAGTTGTAGAGCATAAAGTGGTACCAAACTCATTGGAGAGAGTTATATATCTATGATACTTTTGGATCTCCCAACATTTTATAGTCAAACTGGGTTGTAGTAAAACAAGGTTGCACCTGGCATAATTGAGTTCTAGATAATGGATTGTCTTTGTATTTTATCTTTATAACTAGATGCTAGTTGGTTTTTTTGTAGCTTGATCGATTGTGCCACAATAAAAAAATATGACCAATTCATGCATGAGACTAAATTGTGTGCATAGGCTAAGAGAGTTCGTCTTAAAGTTCCAAAAATAAATAAATAAATATTTTTCATCTTCAAACCTAGTAATAAAATGCTTTCTTTCGATTGGGTCATCAAAATATACCTCAACTTAGGGAGTCTAGAGAACCAACTATCAATCTCACATTACCTCAAGTAATTATATGTGACTAGACTCCTTACACAAACTTTCAATTCTCTTCAAGTTCCAAGGCAAATATATGCAAATATACAGCCAAAAAAAGATGTAGAGGACATGTTCAACAAAAATATGTGAGCTTCACTAACCGCAAGTGTATGGTAGATCATGGAGTATTTAAGATGTTAAATCCACATGGAGTGGTAAGTAAATCACAATATATTCACGTCTCATTCTATACAAAACATATGAAAATTTTAATTGAACTAAGATACCAAGGTTTTACAAGTGGAATAAAAATATAGTGAGACGCAAAGGGAAAATGTCATAGGTTTAAATTAGGGAATAATTGGTATCCTTCAATGTTAATCCTACTATCATTATCCCTTTCTACCTCAGTTACAAATACTTGAGCCACTCTAAAATCTATCCAGAGTTCCTTGCTTTCATTGCTTTCCACCATGACAATCTACTGTGAAATAGCTTTGATTAGCATTCTCGATGCAAAACCCAATACTTTACAGTGAAGGCGTTCTCCTTATTAGAATTACCATATTCCATGTCATAGTACCAATGTATGGATGCATGAGTATAGAGTTTGACTAGTTTCTAGCACATTATTCATCCCCGAGGGATTTATATGATACAAACTCTGATAACATAGACTAAAGTGTTGGCCCAAGAAATTCAATATTTAATATGTTGATGAGTGTATTATTTTGTTTTTTTTTTCTCTGACATGCCTAGGTGTTTCATTTATATTATAGTCAGAATAACGTGTAACTTAAAGTTACATAATATGCAATGTAAGTTATGTTGTTTTAATTAAATTATTTTTCTTATATAAACATAGGTGATTGTTGAAAAAAATTCCTATAAACCCCTTTGTTACATTTATAGGTAAACGATCATATCAAATCATTCACTAAAATATTAGTTAGAGCTGAATTTTTAAATTTGCGGAAGTGGTCAACATGACTTGTGTTGGTTAAAATACAAGTTTGACTAAGGGTTGTTGGTTGAAATTTAGTCTAATCGAGAAAAACCATCAACTCATTATGATTCTAGATCTTTCTCAGTCCAATAATATATTTAACTAAGCAATAGTCAATCAAAGTAGAGTTTGTTATTGATACGAATCTTATTCAAAAAAAAAAGGCTTAGAGCCATTGGGCGATGTGAACCTAGTTTTATACACCTTGTGCCAAACGGAAAGTTTGACAAAGGCATGGTCCGTCAAAGCTACAGTTCTATCGATATCATTTATTTTTTCTCAATGAAATGTGTTAGAGAACAAAATTTATCACCTATAATGATTATATTTTTGCGCCGTAACTCTACAACATCTATCTAGCCCAACCCCAAAATATTACTATGAATAGGAATCTGATAAACACGTTTGACCACTAGATATAACTTGAGAACGACCTCTGTTAAAGTATGTGCAATCCATAAGATCTTCATGTAGCGCTTCCCCCTAGTCTTAAAATTTACAGTCTACATCTGAAAGAAGCTCAAAATTATTATGTGTCCTTGACTATTATGTCAAGTGTTGAAATCAATCTACCCAACTCACCTTTGAATTAAGCCACCAGAAGTGGCTTCATGGTAAGGAAGCAATGAAACTCTGATTTTTTTTTTCAGGAAGGCGTCCAGGTTCGTGTTCTCCTATAGCCAATGAAGGAGAAAGGATGTCATTGCTAGTGTATGCATCAAAAAAAGGAGGTTTTGGTGCTCTCTTGTGTTCACGAAAAAGAAGAATGTTATAACTTCTTACATCCACAACAACAAAAGGAAATGGCGGCAATCTCTTACATACACAAGAAATGAGATATATGGATGGTGATCTCTCATAGCGAAAGTAAAGGACAGAATTGATAAATAAGTTACTTTATCATTGTAATCCATATATACTCGTTAAGATGTTATTATATTCCCTATGATAGAAAATCCTCTAAGAGCGTATGCATAATATTTCAGGCCGAAACCGCCTTACATTGTGTGTACATTGTAATTGTATCTCATCCTTCCATGTTTGTTGATTTTTTTCCGTGAAAAAAATTGCATTATAAGGATTTCATTATCGAAGTATAAAAATCTTAAGTGTGGATTCTTCTTAGCACCCTCTAGAATCTTTCATTTGGTATACTAGCTTTAAGGGTGTTAAACTATTCATGAAGAAGACGTGGTGTGGGAAGTTGATCAACTTGTAGGAAGTGCAAATTCTAGGAAGAAAGCCCTTGGAATCTCAAAGATATATATGCTCCATTTCCTAAGTCACTTTGGATGAAGATGAAGAGGAAGACTACACAATACAAAACATGTATTTCGTATGTGCTTCATATATGAGAACTAGGTCCAATATCCTAATGTATTATATTATTTAACTTGCATGTGATCCTTAGTTAAGATAAACTTAATACATTGAAAGAAAAGAGGAGCACCTTAGGCTTTCGTCTACTGAAAAGATGGGCATACTATTTTTTTTATCGAGAGTACCTCCGCCGTAGAAACGTCACTTTTGTGACCCCCCCAGACAACGTAAAACTCCCCAGATTCTTTACAAAATGCCAAAAAATCAAACCCAAAATCAATACTACCAGGAAACCAAATCCATTTCTCGCAACAATTTGTTATCCTTCCAAGTTGATATCATTTTCCTCTGCCTATGATCCCGCTAAATATCCATCCTTAACCTTTCCATCAATGGAGGCGGAATCTGTGTCAGATTTTATCCCTAAAGAGAGATGTCAAGCAAAAGCCTTCCTCTCAATTAACCTTTATCCTATGCAGTGCATCATAACAAAGAATGATAACTATCTTCTTAGTATGGCTACCACTTATTCTTAGATCAAGACAAAGCAAAGAAGCCGATGTTTTTCAGTGATATTCTCTTCAAGAAAATCTATATTTTTACCATTGCTAATATTTGGCTATCCTACAACAGAAGAATCACGATTGTAATCCATCAAATAAAGTTTAGAAGAAGATTACCTAGAAAGAAAAACCATTTATGAAACACGAAAATTCCAAACCACTTTCATAGTTGTTACTTGTAACTATAGGCTAAGATCTAGGATTCTACAATAAGGTCATCTCCTTCTTAGGGTTTTTGTCTTTCCCCAACCATGGTTGGCTCCCTTACATATGGGATCATGTGGTTTTCTTCCTTGAGTGTAGTTTGATTGCATCCGTAGTATCGCACCTACTTGTGACTAGTCTATACAAACATAAGGTTCATAACAATTCCACCTTCCTAATTTTATTATTATCCATGTGAATTTTAGTAGGACATCTTTTTCTTGTTTTTTCACCCATTCTCATTCATTATATTATATGTCATTTAAAATGTTTTTGGATAGTCATTGTTTCTTATTTCCATGGCTATTGATTGTTTTCTTCTTCTTTATTTCTCGAGCATATATTGACCATTTCTACTCTTTTTGTGTAATATTCAAGTAGTCTCCTTCATAGCTCTTGAGTTCTCCTTCATAGTTCTTGAGTTATCTTCCATCAATATATCTTCTTTATATCACTTATAAAAAAAGTCATTTTATATATTAAACTGGAACTTCTTTCTTTTGTTGAATGGCTTTGGCATTCATCTCCAAAAGATGTCTGTCAATTTAGTAGAATATGTTATCATTCTACTTGCATGTATTTTGTTTTTGATAAAAATAAGCAACCAATTATGACTTCATCAAACACTTTAAACAAACTTATTTCCAATCCCTTTAAAGGGTAGACAAGTTTTGTTTGGTGTTCATTATTCACTTTGAAAATTTCCTAAGCTAAGAACTTGGCATGAGATATTATGCATGTCTAATCCCATTGGATACTCTAGGGATATTTCATTTGGTTAATTTTTATGCTTGTATTGACTATGAAGTTCTTTCTCAACATTAAAATCATTTTACCGTACAAACACAATTTCCAACATACTCTTCTCTTGGTATGATTCAAGTGTAATCCATGAAACTTTGTCTGAATGTAAACATGATTGAAAGTTTTTTCTTGATATTGAGCCCCATGTTTCTATCTTATTCTACTATAGAAATGTCAAGGACAATGTTTGGGGGGGGCATTAGGAAGCACTCATAGTCGGTCATCTTTGTTTGACAATTATGTTTGATATTTTGCATCAGTATCATCATAAATGACACAATCCTTCAACTCCAACAACTACTAAAGCTAAAAATCAATTTTCATGTGAACCATTAATATCATCTAGTACTTTTGAGGATCTGTAATGATGTGTTGGTAGTTTATCACGGGGATAATTCCCTCGTCCATTAACTAGATGCTTCCATCCAATTAACTTTTCATCACCATTAATTTATAATTACCGTTGATAGTACCTATAAGCAACTTCTTATTTGTTTCACAAGTATGGCATACATCTTCATAATTATGTGCGTAACTATGGCAATGCTCTCATAAGCAAGGCTGTCACAATTAGAATATTTTCGCCACCTATTTCTTATGACAAAACCAATAAAGGGAAACTAAATATATAAATGAATGCATGATACGAGATTTATGATTTACCATAATAGAAATATCTTGCACCAAACAATCAAGTGCATTAAGTTGACTTGAAGGGTGCACTAAACAAAGCACCAAATATGGACAACGCACCAAAGACGAGAAAACATTTTGAAAACATAGCTATAACACCACGGTCATCCTTTATTACCAATAACAAAGGCGTCTTAAAAGCCAAATGTTCTGATTTTAATGTCAGCTACACACCCCTCGTGCGTGAACAAGCAATGCTAAATTCACCTCTAAAAAGCTTTGCTGTATGTTTCTGCAAGCACTAGCAAGCATGTCTATATTATAGTTGCTACTACTTGAAGCAACGCACTAGGTGTTTATGTGCACACGTATGAAACAACAACTTAACCATGGTACAATAACCTCTGATCACCAACTCCCGTCATCCCAATTAGTCCGACGGTAGCCATCCTCTACCCTATAACAATCAATTTTCTTGGTAGATTAACCTCAAGAATCCCTTCCCCTATCTCTAGTCTTCTTCACTACAACCTCAAACCTAGTTTTTGGAGATATATACCCAAGAGTAGAAACAAGGTTCACATACATCCTAGAGACAAAAGGGGGGAAGAAAAATAAGAGAGAGAATGCCCTATATGGATAAGAATGGACCATGTTGTATAAGAAAACCCTATAGTAAAAACAAGTTACATAGACTTCATGGAGAGAAAAGGGGAAAAGAAAATAAGATGAGAGAGAATCTCCCACACGAATAAGAATGGGACATGTTATATCAGAGAGAGAGAGAGAGAGAGAATGTCCATCACTAACAAAAATGGACTATGTTAAGAGAGAGAGAGAGAGAGAGAGAGAGAGAGAGAGCAACATCCCTATCAAATGTGCTACACAAATAAGGAGATAAGGGGGCATTTTTCATTGATGCTTTTTTTCATTAAATAGGTACCATTGTCAATATTAGTATTTGTGATTTACTAATGGTGCAAGATTTGGTTTGACATGTATTGAAATGAACACCATGTATAAATAAAAGGATTTACGAAGTGGACACATTTTGAAAACCAAAATGGAAACATGTCATTCTCCACCAAGAAACTAAAGGTATACAAATAAAATAACATATTTTATTTGTATCCCATTATTTTGCGGTGGTTCCATTTAGGGTTTCCAAAATGTTCACATAGCTTATTCATAAAAAAAAATGTTTATTCATGATTCCCTGTTTTAGTCAATGGAGGCGTGTATATGCATAAAACAAGTCGATGTTCACATCTTCTCTTCTCGCAATTTGTCATGTACACGTTTGCCAATTTGCCAATCTACTATGTATGACCCACGAACTCCCTCGGTAGCATGTATGCGTATCACTACTCTGCAGTTAACAGGCGTTTACTGTTGTGTTGCATGCGTATCACTATTCTGCAGTTAACAGGCGTTTACTGTTGTGTTGCATGCGTATCACTATTCTGCAGTTAATAGGCGTTTACTGTTGTGTTGCATGCGTATCACTGCTCTGCAGTTAACAGGCGGGGTCTGAAACACATACTATAATTGCTTACAGAATTACCAAAAAGGCGATATAAACAGAAGCGTGTGCAAGAAATCCACAAGTCATTCGAGTTGAGTTCCTAATTTTGCAGGATGTTATCCACATAAAATTAGTAAAACTTCGGACCCACCCGACTATTAACAACTGGTTATTTCAATTACGTAATCAACCATATGTCATGGACCCTCCTGGTTTTGGGCATATGTACATCTTGCCATCTTCCAATTCCCAACAAACTTATTGAGTTTTTACCTCAACGTCAGCTTCAAACATATCCCAATCATCGTCTAGAAGAGGTCTTGGATCTCTAACCGCAGTAACTGGCTCCTTACTGGAAGAGACGTCTTGGATCAGTATATTACCAGAGGATGCTGCCTGTTCCTTGGCTCCCATAGAAAGGGACAGACTTGAATCAAATGAGCTTGACTGGCTCGATTGCAAGACACTGCTGAGAGGGATACGTCGATCTATCTTGTCTTTGAGGGATAGAATGTCCTCACATACAACAGCAATCTCTCCCCTGGAAGAAAAAGAGACGTTATTGAAGCATATTATTCTTGCATTACCGTTTTGTATGAAACACACAGCAGACCATACTGAATTATAGTCTGGGGAAACATATCCTCTGCAGTGAAGCCTGATGCTAAAACGTGATTAAACAAGCAAAGCTAAACCTCAAACATGTAATCAGTGATCCCAGCGTAATCTATATCAATGTATATACCTTGGTCTAATGACACGATTAAAAAAACAATGCCAGTTGAATTGTTGCACAATTCTAATGCGTTTCAAATAACCCTCATTCATGAACTAAAGCACACTGAGATCAGATTGTGACAAGTTTAATAAGACCAAATGTTGTTGCAAATGTGGATACACAATATTAGAACCAGAATGAAATGTCAGTTAAAAAAGAAATGGTAATGCAGTGAACATTATCAGCTGAGCTGATAATATTATGATTTCCGGTTAAACAGGACAAAATCACTTTTACGTACCACTGCTTACTGTACCTATTTCCAGTTCAAAAGAAGTATATACATATATATATTTATCTTTAATACCCGCGGAGATAACCTGGAATTCGCTACCCGTGCCGTCCAAAAAATAACTATTTGATAAGAAAAATAACTCGCTGAACAAAAAACTAGTTGACCAAAAAGTAACATTCGACTCAAAAAGTAAAACTGGTCAGATTACACACTAAAATTGTAAAATAAATAGGTTATTGTAGATTTGTTACAACTGTTACAAATGTAATTGTTTATGTATGAAAATTAACAGTTTGCAAGGTAAAGTAACCTTCTACATGTGTAAAGTAAGAAACTCAAAAAAAGTAACCAAATGTGAAGCAAGTAGCTACCCGGGCGGGCATTGAATGAAGGTCGATATATATACATATATATATATATATATATATATATATATATATATATATATAGAGAGAGAGAGAGAGAGAGTCAGGCTAGGATACACTCGAGTGTATTCGGAGCAGAATACACTCAAGTAGTTTTTCATGATGCAATATTTTTTTCAAAAATCTGATCCGTTGATCTTCTTAAACATCTTGTGAATAGCTCATATAAAAAATTTGAACACATTTGGACACTTATAGGTCATGTTATAAAGACCGCAAAGATTATGCATTTCAAATTAGTTTCACGCGTCGATTTTGTGGCCCTCGGATGAGTGACTTACACTCATCAAAATGGGCTCAAAATTTGTATGTAGCCAAATTATAATATGACAGTGAAGATCAATGGTTTACATCTTGCAAAATATAGTCTTAATATGCAAACACACTTGAGTGTATCCGTGCGATCTGTACACTCGAGTGTATTCAAGCCTGACTCTATATATATATAGGCTGGGAAGTGTGTACCGGCCGGTACCTGCAACTTATGTGTACCAGCCATATATGTGGAATACATTTTTTCAATCCAACCTGGGCATGAAAATGACATATGTCGAATATATTTTTTTCAATCCAACCTTAAGGATCGAATCAAAATTCAATAGATTATATGTATTCAAAAAATCACAACCATAGCTCATATATATCATGAGATATAACAATATATCATTCAACAGTTTCTGCAATTTATGCAACTTACCACTGATTAGAAAATATGTATTTTCTTTTATTTGACGATCTAGGAACGTCAGTTTGAAGTGATTTTTGATACACATGTTATCAAAGGGTTATCCATCACTTCCATAAGGTTAGATTGCTTTTTATACTTTCGTAATCATCATAGATGAAGATAGGTACATGTAAGCTACATGTACTCATGTACACAAATCTTTTAACCTATATGTATATATAGGAATATATATTCACTGCCCACATGGGTAACTAACTTTTGTTACTCGTGGATCTATTTTGTAATAGGAAGACACCTGACTGTAATGAGACAACCAAAATTGTAATACAAAGACTCATCTTGTAAATACAACGTGAAATTTTTATTCTCCCTCTGAATACAGTAAAAATGATATTTGTGACAGGCTGACAGCAGTTTACGTAGTATTACAAAACGAGTCTTTGTAATACAATTTTGGTCATCTCATTACAACATTGGTTGTCTGTCTCATTACAAATATATGCCTTTGTATTACAAAATAGATGCACATGTAACTAACCTTAGTTACTGGCTCTGGTAGTGATTGAATGGCATATATATATATATATATATATATATATATATATATATATATATATATATATATATATATATATATATATAGTCAGGCTAGAATACACTCGAGTAGTTTTTTCATGATGCAATGTTTTTTTTTCAAAAATCTAATCCGTTGATCTTCTTAAACATCTTGTGAATAGCTCATACACAAAATTTGAGCACATTACCCGGCCGCTATGGCGCGGATGGTTCGGCTCGACTTGGCTCCCCCGGGGGTCCCGAGTTCGAATCCTACCGTTTCGCAGCGTATTTACCACCTCTTGGGTCATCCGGGCTTTGGCACCTGTTTGGAGGGAGGGCTTCGGCCCCTGCAGATCCAAAAAAAAATTGAGCACATTTGGACATTTATAGGTCATGTTCAAAAGACCGCAAAAATTTTGCATTTCAAATTAGTTTCGTGCGTCGATTTTGTTGCTCTCGGATGAGTGACTTACACTTATCCAAATGGGCTCAAAATTTATATGTAGCCTAATTATAGTATGACGGTGAAGATCAATGGTTTACATCTTGCAAAAAATAGTCTTGATATGTAAACACAGAGTGTATTTGTGCGACATGTACACTCGAATGTATTCTAGCCTGATTATATGTAGGGTAGCGATCTAGTGAGAAACATTCTATGGTGAGAGCGTGAGAGTCATTTGAATAACTATAAAAGTTGTAGCTTATTTTCAATATCCAACCTTATGGATGGGAAGAACATCATTACATTTACCTTCACACAAAAAATCATCACAATCAGATATCTTTTACATGTCCATATATACAATATACACATTTTACATCCAACGGTCAGCCTAAAACTCGATATTGAGCGTTGAAAAGTATTTGCTTGTTGTGCGTGCTTGCTTGTTGTGCGTGCAATACAAGTCCTATGATGATGAAATTTCGTGGGAAGGTAACTAATAGGGTATATTTTTAATCCATACGGTTAGCTAATGAAGATTTGATCATTGTGCAAAGTTATTCAAATGCCTCTCATGCTCTCACCAAGATATGTTTCTCACTGGATCATTGTCATATATATATATATATATATATATATATAGTCAGGCTAGAATACACTCGAGTGTACAGATCACCCGTACACCCCAATGGTGTTTGCCTATCTATACCATGTTTTTCCAAAATCTAATCCATTGATCTTCACGGTTACAATAATAATATGTCACATACAAAATTTGAACTCATTTGGATGAGTGTAAGTCACTCATCCAAGGACAACAAAATCGACGCACAAAACTAATTTAAAATACATGATTTTTGCCTCCTTTAGATGCAGGACCTATAAGTGTCCAAATGAGCTAAAATTTATTATATAGTATGTTCCTATGATAATTAAGAAGATCAATGGTTTAGACTTTTCAAAAATTTATTGCATCTTCAAAAATGACTGAGGTGTACAGTGCCTCTGGTACACTCGAGTGTATTGTATACTAGCCTGACTCTCTCTCTCTCTCTCTCTGTATATATATATATATATATATATATATATATATATATATATAGAGAGAGAGAGAGAGAGAGAGAGAAAGAGAGAGAGAGAGACAGAGAGAGAGAAAAAAGGTCAGGCTAGAATATAGAAGTACACAGATCACATCGTACACCTAATGGTGTTTGTCTATGTAGACTATATTTTTGCAAAATCTAATCCATTGATCTTTATTGTTATAATAGTCATAGGCGTCATACAAAATTTGAGCCCATTTGAATGAGTGTAGGTCATTCATCTAAGAACACCAAAATTGACGCATAGTGTCCAAATAATCTCAAATTTATTACATAGAATGCACTTAAGATGTTTAAGAAGATCAATGTTTTAGATTTTCAAGATAATTACTTTATCATGGAAAACGACTGAGGTGTACAGCGCCTCTGATACACTGAGTGTATTCCAACTTCACTATATATATATATATATATATATATATATATATATATATATATATAGAGAGAGAGAGAGAGAGAGAGAGAGAGAGAGAGAGTCAGGCTAGAATACACTCAAGTGTATTCGGTGCAGAATACACTCAAGTACTTTTTCATGATGCAATATATTTTTCAAAAATCTAATCCATTGATCTTCTTAAACATTTTGTGAATAGCTCATACGCAAAATTTGAGCACATTTGGGCATTTATAGGTCATGTTATAAAGACCGCAAAAATTATGCACTTCAAATTAGTTTCGCATGTCGATTTTGTTGCCTTTGGATGAGTGACTTACACTCATCCAAATGGGCTCAAAATTTGTATGTAGCCTAGTTATAGTATAACGATGAAGATCAATGGTTTACATTTTGCAAAAAATAGTCTTGATATGCAAACACACTCGAGTGTATTCATGCGATCTGTACACTCGAGTGTATTTGTGTGATATGTACACTCGAGTGTATTCGTGCAATCTGTACACTCGAGTGTATTCGTGCGATCTGTACACTCGAGTGTATTCTAGCTTGACTATATATATATATATATATATATATATATATATATAGAGAGAGAGAGAGAGAGAGAACATCTTTAATACCCACGTAGGTAACCTAGAATTCGCTACCAGTGTCGGCCGAAAAGTAACTATTTGGTCAGAAAAGTAACTCGCTGGACAAAAAAAGTAACTATCTTAACTAAAAAATTATTCGGCTAAAAAAGTAAAATCGGACAGAATACACAGTAAAAATTCTGGAATAAATATGTAATTGTTTATACATGAAAAGTAACGATTTGCAAGGTAAAAAAGTGGCCATTCTATTCATCCTGTAGCCTGGGATCGAACTTGAGATCTCTTGAATATACATACATATTCACTTAACCCACACAATGGGTACATCACTTATCAGCTAGCTAGGTGTAGCAGGACATACACGCCCATCTCCACCTCGTATATATGCTAATGTCTTCAAACATTACGTGCATAGCTTATGACAATCTACATCTAGTGCATACTAAGGTCTGTAATACTATACATTATTAAAAAATAATACCAACTCCCCAGCCTTCTGAAAGAACCCAGGTCCTGGTGCATAAAGAAAACCCCAATCCCATTAAGTTGGCCAAAGAATATGCCCAACTCTCCCCAATCCCATTAAGTTGGCCAAAGAATAGCCCCAACTCTTATTAACTCCAACCACTTATGCCTTGCCCCAGAGCTAATGGATTTGAGCCAGCCATCATTTTCCCTCGATCACCATCGGGGTCCCCTTTGGAAAATGAAGATAATTCAAGCATTTCCTGTAGTGATTAAGGTCCCCACAGATTGCACCCAGTAGAACGAGGCAAGAGCTATATAATCTTTTTTCTAAATATTTCCCTCATAGGCATAAAGGATGCTTAATGGAAGAAACAGCATTGGTAATTTGGAACGACTACAAGACAGCAATCTAAGATCAAAGTAGCAGTCACCCACCAAGAAAGCGATTTCAGAAGAAAAAAAATGAAACTACTCCTTGAAATCTCCATTAGTAGTATTCAACGTGAAACATATATAACTCTACATAACATTGGTTTTTGTGGAATTCCACTCATGTTTCAATGTTTTGCCATACTTCAAACTCTTTTGAGGAATGAAGTTAAATCTTTGACATTCCAATAATCATTTTAAGTTTTCAAGTTTCAACATATTAGCATATTTCCTTTAAGTTCTGCATTTATTTTAGATAAGCATGTACTTTCCTGTAATAATGACGGTAGCTTATCCACCCATTAGACATTCGCATGATGACTAATTTATGTCATAAAAATAGGTTACACATGCAGGTTATCGTAAATCATACCTATTTACTAATTATCATTGACAACAAATGTTTTACACAAGCATATTGTTGCAGATCATATGCCTATTTGTCTAAAGACTAGAATACAAAATTTCATTAATTACATTGTTTCGGTTTTGAAACTGCTAGGTAAGCATTCATCAAAATGTCTTATCATTTTATTGTGAATTTGCTATTCGGATAACGATCGAAATTTGGTTGAAAGAAGGAAATAACATGTGAGATTATGCGAATAATTTTGGAGATGGTGAAGCTGTACATAATAAAACGACGATAACGTACATTAACATATTTCTAATAGTCCATGCCTTTATATTGGACCCGCATGCACATCATCATAAACTAGTAAAATTGTCAGGTTTGTAGCTCCATCAGACTCAATTAAACCTTGTACAAGGACCATTACTATGTTTGACATGCAAAATATGGTTTATATATTAATATTATTGCAACAATGCATATTTATGTTTAGAGACTATAATGCAGACTTTTCATTTATAAAATACTTATCGTGGACTATGGAGTTGAAAAGTCCGTACATTTTCATCAACAAACCATTAAGACAGCTTTAAAGATAAATAGCTTTTCCATGCTCGCCACAGAAAGCATTCGAAAACAAACAAGGGAATTCCACTTCCATAATCTTCTAGTACACAATAAGGAGGCTGAGTCACTATGCGACTCTTGGATGGCAAATAATCGATTCATTAGAAGTTGTCCCACCAATGTGACTGCCACTTCCAGTGAAGACATTCACAAGATTCTTCTAAACCAGCGTCACTCCTGCCTTGCCTTTATCAACACATATTAGTAGTAGTGTCTCATCCCTACTTACCCCCCCACCTATGTTACTCGAAGTTTCCGCATATGTGGTACATGGTGTGTAGCACACACAGGAAGGGATGGAGAAATCATTCATATATGCTCTCGGTACACCAATGCTTCAGAGCCCATTATTTGAAGTCACTCTTTACCCCTCTATTTTTTGTCACCCCTTACCCTCTAATTTCTCTAACTCCCAAGGTCAGTCGAGGAAGACAAGAACAACAAAACTTTTTAGGTACCTATCCCGATTGGCATGATCACACCAGTTTGGGTTGAGCATGATAGTTTGTATTGTGCTTCATCCCACATCCTCTTCCAAAGACTGCGAGAAGTAACTCCAACAATGCTATCCACAGATTATCAATTAGGTTCACCCCCTAAAGGAGGTCCCTAGGAAGTACGAACTAATACAAGCACCAAGTTATCCCTGCTCCACAAAGACATCCCCAAATGTTCGCCCCAACGAATAAGGTAGTCAGGCTAGAACAGAAGTTAAAGAGAGATTTACTCAGATATGGCAAAGTACAGGAAGCAGGTTGGCACCCTCATCCTTAACCCACTAGCTCAAGCAGCCCATAAATATTCCTGATCCATGTAAGATCAATGGCAAAGGGGCAACAGTCTCAACAACGGTGAGCAAAGGCACAAGGTTCAAGATCATGTTATCAGGTTGAAAACAATTTGAAGCAGTGTCGTTGGGAACCAGTAGATGTCACTGCCAATGCTCTCTCAATGGCTGCCACACGTGATGATCCCCATTCAGAAGCATTACACATTAACATGGGTGAGGTTCCCTAATCAACCCTCCGATGCATTCATAGTCACCCAAAAAATTTCACTTGCATTCCACTATCTCTGTGTCAACAATATAAATGTTGAACGCCAGCTTTAAAAAACAATGTTGCCAATTTGCTCATGTGGGTAACTTCAGTCAAGCAGTCTGTTTGAGGATATAAAGCGAATTAGAACTTTAGCATGAAAGAATTTTCATAAAGTTTCCAAAATTAATTGACAAATTCTAAATTCAATTTGTCACTATAACAAACAGAAGGCCGTGCAAGTCATATATGATAGCTTAAGAGCATGGTAAAAGGACTTGACTTTGGGTCAACGTCATAGGAAAATCGAGTGGACGCTTTAAGGAACTTTAAGGATGTTTGCCAAAGAAAGACCAATGTAAAAACCATAGATGGTGACAATGTATGCTAAACAACAAAGCAAGCATGTATATGATACATGAACATATTATATACAAAATGTTAGTCTTAAGTAAATAAGGAGTTGACTTTGGATCAACTTCATAAGGCAATCTAGTGGAAGCTTAAAGGAACTTTAAGGATGTTTGCCAAAGAAAGACCAATGTGAAAACCATAAATGGTAAGATTGTATGCTATACAACAAAGCAAGCATTTTTGTGTCACATGGATATATTATCCACAAAATTTTGGTCTCAAGTAAATAATGTTCTTGGCTATTTGTTAATCTTAATTAAATAATGTTCCAAGCTAACCAAGACTGGAAAACATGTGATATGTTACATGTATTATATATACAAGTACATAGAAGGAACAAAATTTCAGTCAAAATAAAAATATCAATATGGGTGCCATCAATATAATTTTGTGTATGCTTCAATAGGAGCATCAATTTAGGTATCTAAGTGGGTGTATAACTAATATTCGTAGTTTTTGGGAGATTTAATGCAAAATCCCCCATTTTGACGAATATTTGGCAATACTAGCCAATATACTGCTAGAAGCCAGCAATATTGATAGTTATTATCCCGTTCTTGCTTTGTTGTTTGAGAGGTAACAACTACAAATCTTGGGAGATTTCGGCCATTGGGGCTTAAATCAACCTAAACCAGTGTAAGTTTGTATGTTTTCTTCAGTTTCCTATCGTGTGTGGCCTATCATCGCGATTTAAATCTACTTTAACCCCCAAATACTAGCAACTATAAAGGAGGAATTAGTGGTAGTAATTCAGAGCCTCAACTAGTTGATGCTCCAACAGACAGACATGTCACCAATGAAGAAAATTCTCAAATAATATAGTTGGAAAACATCCTTAAAGTTCCTTAAAGCTTGTCATCTAGGGAATGTTGAACATCATTACCACGATGTCATTGAGGTGCTCGGCAAACCCAGCCCTAGAGTTACCATCCATAGCATGTCATCAAGTTGGACGTACATGACTACTTTGGGTATTGTTGCCCGGAGATATTTCTCGATTGGTACCACGGTTCCAAGAAGTACTTCCAACAACATGATCGAGTGACAAACACACAGAAGCTGCTCTTCGCGGCGGCTAAATTCAAGGGTGGCATCCTTCTATGGTAGAAATCTCTACCACACACTCCCAAGACATAGTTCGTTCTGCAATACGCTATCAGGGAACAATTCTTGTTGAGCAACTACCACCAACGCTTCTAAGTCTAGTTTATGGAATTGAATCAAGAAACGGACTCAGTATTCGAGTACGCGCAATGGTTTTACAAGCTCTTACACCATTATGGAGTCCATAAATCACTAATTTCAGTCGAGGGCTCAATGACAAAATTGCAAAGAAGTTAACAATGTTCATCTTTAGCAAACTTGAGGACGGCTTCCAATGACGACTACACCAGCTCATCATGCTCTTTTACCGCCACCACAGTCAGGTTCCGCGAACTCCACCAAACCAACATCGTCATCTAAGCAACTTATGGTACAGGAGACACTCCAGTGCTTCACATGTCGGGGTTATGGTCGTTGTTCCTCAGTGATCTAGTCACATCATGACGACCGTCTCCGCAACTAATGAGGATGACATTGAGTATGAGGATGTTCTCGCCACCAATGACCCCAGTGATGACGAGGATGAGCCTAAGCAAACCTCCCTACTTCTCAGAGATGGGGGTCTTGAGCTTGATTTGTGTCGCTCATCTTTGTTTTATTCTTACGTCAAGTGCCAAGGTCGCATTTCTGGTCTCACTATGGACAGTGGATGCACCACCAACCTATGCTCGACAACTCTAGTGAACTCACTAAGCCTGCAGACCAAGCCGCTTCCTCGACACCACCGCCTGCTTAGATTTGACAACATCATGTGTTGTACCACACGTATTTGCTTAGTCCACTTTTCGTATCACATGGTATATAAGGATGATTGTATTGTGATGACGTCCCCCTGCAGATGACCTATATCATGCTAGGTTGCCCTTGGCAGTATGATACAGGCATTAACCAAGATAGATTCGCAACATCTACACATTATGTGTTTGGACATTCCTTCAGGTAGTTCACGGCAAGCTGTTCCAGCTTGTACAGGTGGTGAGGCCTTTTAGGGATAGCACCTAACTCACTGATGGCAGTCATTCACACCCCGGGAGAGTTAATGTAGGATGAAGACAACTTATTTAGACGAAATTTTGTGTTATTTAGGGGCCTAAGTGCAATTTTTCTAGTTATTGTACTTTAGTTGCAATATTTTTACTGCAAGTTATTTTAAATTTTTGTTGTATGTATTAACTGGCTATCATATAAATTGGCTAAGGATTAAGGTTTAAGTGTCTTTTATTATAACTATTGGCCTTGGGGGCTTGTCCCAGACGGTTGAATATTATTTGAGAAATAAAGCTATTAGTTTCTTCTTTGTCTCTCTTCTCCCCGACGCGTTTTGCGTCACCCTAAGTACAAAGCAAGATTTAGATATAATCCGCAAAATAGCAGCAGATCAGAAAAGGAAGCAGAGCATCAAATCAAGCCATTTAAATTTAAGGAGTTATTTGAAGCACATGAGAGGCAAAACTTACTGTAACTCGTCAACTACCCGGCCACGATCCATCAAAAAATCCCTCAGCTGCAAAAAAAATTACCATTAATGAATGTATCCATAGCAAGCAATAAGCATTACATGGTCGAGGATACACACGTCAGAAAAATAAACAATCTATGCAGATCCATACTAGCAATAAGCAATACATGGTCCTACGAGGTTACACACCTTTGAATTTTGCTCAGCTTCATCCATTAGTTTCTTTGACTCCTGAATTACCATATCCATGATGTTTTCTTGTTCATGAAGTTCCATAAGAGCCTTATCTTCTTTTTCCATTCTCTGCTGAACAGCTGCCTTCCTTTCAGCTTCTGCAGCTACCATGCGAGCCTCAAGAGTAGCACGCATCTATACAGAAAATATAATGTAAGGAGGCTGGTCAGTTCCCAAGAAAAATTATAGCACAGTCATCAATTTGAATACTAGTGATCTATTTGTATGTTAGTTCCCAAGACTCAGTTTGACAAATTGACTCAATTATTACTTCAGTGATCTAATGCGATAGGATCCAACGTCTGAAGTGTAGGTATTTAGGAACATGGGCATTTCTACGCATCTATCATATAGATGAAAATAAAAAATAAAATGCAAGAAACAGTTTTTAAGTAGAAAGGATGCAATCTAATAAAGCAGGAAACCACAAGAAAAGAGCTTCCTTGCCCATTAGCTAAATTTTTGAAGAATAGAGCACGGCAGCTGTGAATTATGCACTCTGTGCTATAATAAGAATTGTAAGATATTTTGTTGTTAGATATAAAATATGTATGCATGCTTCACAGATCTAATATTTAAAATGCAATGATGTCGAGCAGGTATGGGTGTCAGGAAGTTCTACAGTGTAGAGATGATGCAAGACGCCTCTATAATGACATCCATTTCTCAACCCCCTAGCCCTCGCACCACCTCTTTCATTTATAATCCATGATAGCTACTAGAAAACCTGACATTTTAGATGGGTTTTCAAAAATTATGTATATAAGAAACTACACATTGGAGTACTAATATAGTCTTGAACTTTTTTTGCCTTTTATAATTAGTTTACTTAAATTTTATTGTCAATTTTGTGCAGGATTAGAACACCTAGTTTCCTTTTTTGGTTGCTCCCCATGGAGAATACAAATTCCAACTCCTAACAAATGTCTTATAAGTTATTCAAGAAAAAAATTTGTTTATGATAAATTAGGCAGTTCTGGGAATTGGCCCAACTAACTTATTAACAGAATTGCAAAGCTCATCAAAGCGGTCCTATGTGATCAGCTCAATCATCCAGATGGAGCAAATTAGTAGCAATAAATTGATGTTGATAATAAATCCATATAACCTGTTGTTAACATTCTCAATGAAAGGAAGTCACTACTCAAAAAAGTCACCAAATTATAAACTATAAAACGAGTTGTACTTACAGAAGTGCAAGTGGAGGGGAAGGAGTTGACAATTGACTTGATTCAAAAGAATGGGCATAAGACAAATTCCCGATGCATTACAGCTTTCGTTTTTCCCCAATCTCTGAGGGAAACAACGTGTCTGACTTGATCACGGTTAAGTTAGTTCATGTAAGGGGTTTACAACAAAGAGAAAACTGGTGCCATGACCAAAGCATGGTACAGGACTCCATGTAAGGAAGTTTATGAAATTTTCATTGTTTCATGAATTTCCAAGTTTAGTCAATATTATATTATACTTCATTGTAAAACCCTAAACATTGTTGACATCAGAGTTATGAAAGGTAGGATAGATTGAGGATCAAAAATGGCATGGATACTGATTTGCTTTCACCACCCCCACTTGCCACTCAGAGGAGCAAATATTGGGGGCATGTGAGAGGCTACAAGAGTCCCTTGTTGGGCACTAGTATAGGCTACTGAAAGATCCAAGACACCAGTAGTTCATCAAGCTGCATGTAAAGGGGTAGGATGATAACCTCTTTGTTCAGGGTAGATGAAAAGCTTAGTAGTGGCAACTTGGAGTAGGACGACCTTAGCTACTGCAATGTGTAGGTGGATGTGGCCCTCCTGTTAGTGGAACAGAGGTGGTGCAAAACATAGGGAGAGGGTACAGATAGTAGAACAGAGACACAAATGGGCCTCTGGCGGTGTGCATGATTGGTTGCTAGTGCAAATGTTGACAATTTGACCTATGGGGGATGGGTGTGTTGGAGTGGATCTAGGGTTTCACCAGATAAGATATCTGTTTCATGACTGAATAGAAGCAATTTCATGGGTGAATCAATTTTCATGCAGGAAGATTTTTGGGTTAAAATTTCTGGCAGAAACATGATAGGAAATGAAAACTAACAAGAAGGAAATAGGGTAAGAAATTTGTATATAGAACAAATGGGTTGTTTGCTATAATGCCAATTGATGAGAGAGATACGAGAAAAGAATGAATACCTTTTTGGACCTCAAGGACCAACTTTCGACAACATCATTCATAAGTCATCAACTTTACTAGACAAGCTCCATGGTCGGCTATATACAATGGGACTCAATGATCCAGCACTAAATAAAACTTGGTGACTAAATAATCTAATTAACAAAACTGATTTGCAGATAGAAATAGAATCATAGCTAATGTTCCTAATTAGACTACAATGAAATACGTTGATTTTAATGTTGTGCATCACTGTGCTTGTTTCTTAAGAGATTTAGGTCCTCCATGGATAGTGGGTTACTGGCTCTATTCTCACCGTAAGGCTTTTGCATCAATATATGAGGCACTAATTAGTCATTTTCTTCTATTCTAGAGATATCTAAGGGAAAGCCGATCTACCACACTGTCAAGGTAGGGGCAAAGTCCTAATTAAGGGAAAAATGAGGGAAAAGTGTTGGTTTCACCCAATGTTTTAAAAAACGTTAAGCGGTAACCGTGCGGACAGCACCTTGTAACTGGTTAAGCGGTAAGCGGCCGATTTTTAAAAAAACGGGTTTTAATTTCCTATATAATTTTATACAAAATTACATATATATGTATATAAATACTAATACTCTTTGAAACTTTTATATATATCTAAAGATTCTAAACACTCTACCCAACAGTAAAAACACCCAATTAGTTTATAAGATAGATATAAGACAATAATTATAGCCATAATATAATAAATAATAGATTTGACATAGATAAAATACCCCACATACATGATTCAGAAATATTTTTGCATCACATGTTTACATAGTTAAGCAGTAAACAATAGACTCATTATTGGATGCCTTTCTAACTTATTGTTATATGTGCATATCATCAATTAGTCATACATTACAGCAGTACAATTAACTAAAGTATGCATTCTAAAATTAGATAATAGTTACATATATTTTACTTGTATAAATTACACTTTACAACAGTACCCTATTATCCCAACCTGCATACAGTAAACAATAGACTCATTATTGGATACCTTTCTAACTTATTGTTATATGTGCATATCATCAATTAGTCATACATTACAGCAGTACAATTAACTAAAGTATGCATTCTGAAATTAGATAATAGTTACATATATTTTACTTGTATAAATTACACTTTACAACAGTACCCTATTATCCCAACCTGCATACAGTAAACAATAGACTCATTATTGGATACCTTTCTAACTTATTGTTATATGTGCATATCATCAATTAGTCATACATTACAGCAGTACAATTAACTAAAGTATGCATTCTAAAATTAGATAATAGTTACATTACATATATTTTACTTGTATAAATTACACTTTACAACAGTACCATATTATCCCAACTTGCATACAAGTATGCATTCTATTAGAATAGGCTTATCATAGGATATTTAAGTTTAATATATTATAGTCAGTAATACTTGGGGCCATATAGTTTATATAAAGTTACAGGTGTACAGCAAAATTTACAAAAAACGGACAAAAAACGGACAAAAAAGGGGAAAAAAACGGGCAAAAAACGGAAAAAACGGGTAAAAAACGGGAAAAAACAGCCGATTAATTACAAAAAAAGTTAACCGGCGATTTTAGCAAAAATCAAACGGGCTGGGTGTCTGGCCGATTAATCGGCCGTTTAATCGGGCGCTCAGCCCGTTTTTCATTTCACTGGTTTCACCTCAAAACCCACATAAGTGCTTGCTAGAGCTTATTACACAATATGAAAGAATGTTTCCTTCTTATAGGACTCACATGACACCATCCACATTTCCTTTATATCCATTCTCTATTTAAATAGGTGATGTGGCTGAATACAGACATGGAGAAGCTTAAATGTTGATTGCTAACCACAAAGTTCCTACAATGACAGACTTGGTTACTGTGGAGGGAGCATTATACTCTAGTCTCGTTGCTTCCTCAAGACTCTGAACAAGTGACGGGTATTTTTTTAACGAACAAGATTTTCTCTTGCTTGGTAGGGTGAAAGGTTAAATCTTGATCACTGGGCGGTAGATTAGATTTCTTCCAAATCAATTACAGATGCTTCATCAGGTTATTTGATTTCAAAACGACAAGTTGCATAATAAGAGCCTTTGGGGAAAAGAGATCTACCTCACCATTATTGGCATCCAATTCTGTGTACTGTGATCAGTCTTCCAAAAAGGTGTTGGCTTGATGCTTCTAGCAATATTAAATCCAAACATTGATACTATATCTTTGATGCATGGCTCGACCCAAAAAAATATTGGACATTGTGTACTTCAACATGATTTCCATACAAGTACATATACAGCCTTAGTAAGTGACCAGAGACCACATATGTAGGTTATAGTTATAGTTATAGTTTAGTTATAGTTGAGTTGAATGTGATGTACTTATAATTAGGCTACAAATTTTTGGTGTCCAATTTATCGGTGTTTAAAAGCATATCTAATCAACTAATTGAATTATCAAAAAAGAGAATAGATGGTGGCACTAAACACAAAACTATATACTACTAGACAGCATATTCGTAATTAGATGGGCCTTATAGTGACATACCTCCTCAATGATAGAAAGAAACTTTTCCCGTTGCCCGGACAAACTCAGCAACCTTGACTGAAGCTCCCGAGCTTCAGTTGCCAATATGGACTTTTCACCATAAACTTCTCCTGTGTGCTGCCAGTATTATTAACTGTTAGTATAATAATATAGGATGGTACTTCAAAACACAAAAGTAACTATGACATACAACCATGTAATTTGTCTCTTTTGCATGTGCTAACATCTTCTTGAGGTCATCAACCTTAGCCAAGATATCCATCCCAGCCTTTGCAGCCTCACTTTTAGCTTCATGAGCAGCTTTTTCACAGAGCTCCACCTCTTTAACCAGATTTATTATACATTCCATCGACGATGCAAGTGTTTTCTACAAACATCATCAGAAGCATAGATGAGGGTTCAGTAAAGTAGAATTCAACAAGATTATCCAGAAAAGTTTCCTTTTGAGAAGAATGATGTCAAAAGTTTCAAGAAAAAACTATAAAGAAAACATAATGCTAAAAGATGTCAATTCTCTTATCATCCAAGTCGTTTTGGCAATTCTTCATGTTTTTATAGTAAGGAAAGCTTCGACATTAATAAATTAGTAAAGTATCACAAAATTCTAAAACTATAAATCAATATACTGTTTTTTAGAACTTCAAAAGCAAGAAGACTGACAACCCATAGACCTTCAACCTTTACTATCGTTACTGATCTGCAAAAGAGTAAAACAATGCAATATCCAAGGAGAATAAAATGCCCATAATGGAGTAGTTTATGATTGAAACATAAGGATAAATTATTCAAATCTGATTTACCTTGTTACTCCTGGCATCATTTATGAAGTCTTGTAAGAAGTCGATGCTAACAATTTGACTAGATCCAGTTGAGATAGTTGTTGGATGTTGTGGAACATTCACAACGATAGGACCAGTAGCACCATCTTCTTCTTCTTTGTCAGCCCAGTTAAATGTTCCAGGTATAGTGCATATGTCAGAAGGTGTGGGTGAATCTTTCACACTGATTGGTATGCTTTCCTCATTATTAAGATCTGATGAGAGATTGAAATGCTGAACGGAACCAGAGATGTCAGGAACAGCAATATGAGCTTCAGGCTCAAGTGCAACTTGCATAAAATAGTGAGATGATAAGCCCATTTTAACAGAATCTTCATCCTCAGTTTTTGAAGTGGCTAGACCCAGATGTTCCATGTCATTTTTATCCCCAGGAAGTGTTTCTTTACTGGCAAGTATTGTGTCTTGAACACCATCCAAAGGGACAGAAGAATAAGCACTTGTGCTAGCTTTCTGATCTTGAGAAGTGACATGGGAAGTTCCCCATTCTATGGAACCAGACACAAAATGTAGAGCAGTAACGGATTCTTTCCCATTTGTTATGAGGTCGCAACCATCTAAATGGACTTGGCTACCTTCAGGATCAGATGATGTTTCTTCATGATTCATCATACTTGGCTCAATCGGAAGAGGATTGTATACTTCCTCAGCACTTGATCTAGAAGACAGCCCTTGATCAGTAGGTGATTCTGCAATTTGGGCCATCATTAGCAAAACCATGCTCCAAATGATAAATGTAAAGTGATACTTTGCACAGCGCATGCATACACTGCTGATGTTCAATTCTAGCAATGATTTAGTGAAATCACCAACTTTATAAAAGAAATTCCATTCCCTTTCATATCATCATCTCACCAAAAAATCTCAAATGGATGGAACAAAAGAATATTTATAATGAGTTACAAAAAAACACTTGATGATCATCATTGACAGCATATGTCACTGTCAATTACAGCTACACAAAATTTAGATTGTGTGTTCTTCTCTCAAACTACACCCCCACTTTCATATAGCTTAAGTTAGATAGTCAAATGCAGCCTCTTAAAACGAGAAGTACCGTTCATGCCAAAAAAAACTGTAGGTTACAAGACTTCTAGGCTTGTGTTAGCAAGTAGCAGCCAATGCTCAAACATTAAACTTGTTTTTCTTTAATTACATTGATCAGTGAGCAAATATTGGTACTTTCTATTTAAAGTAGCATTTAGTTTCTGTAGATCAAAATAATAATCACCTAAAACTTTAGCATGTACAGATAGTACACTCGATTTCACTACAAAGATAAAGAATGTTTAAAATGAAACTGTGAAAAATAAGATTGGATTGAATGCAATGGGATGAATACAAGACTGGACGCCCTCTCTTTTATATAGGAGAGGGGAGACGCCCTAAGACTTAGGACGCAAGTAATCTAAACGGGCTGAAATACAAAAGCCCACTAACTAATTAACCTATTAACTAAATAGGCTATTATAGACTCTCTAACACTCCCCCTCAAGCTGGAGCATGGGTGAAACACATGTCCAAAGCTTGGAGGTTACAAGACTCGATAAAACGATAAAAGAAAAAATAAATGAAAGATAAAAGATAAATATCGCTCCCCATACAAAAATTGATACTCCCCCTGAATCATACGATGGCGCCTCTTTCTTTGAAATTGTATTCTGCAGGCTGGAGATCCTCGAGCTTTGATGAAGGTCTTTTGGAGAGCATCTGGAATGAAGAACATCTGAAATGAAACATGAATACTGCAGCAGTAATTCGTCACTTGGAGCAGACGATCATCAATACTACGACTACGGCAACTTCACTGGAATACGTACTTAATGCGGCACGAACGCGGATACACAGTGTCGATGTAGCAGTAGCGGAATCTTCAAATTGTCTGGGAAGACGTGCATAACGTGGCACGAACACGAACAGACGATATGTTGGTGATACGATGCAGGTACCATAACTCTGTCACGTGAGCCTTGGGGGCTTGACAGGAAAGGAGATATCATCCATCAAGGAAAGTCTCAAGTAGATCAGCGGAAGGTGATGTCGTAAGAACAGATGAAACTCGGAGAAGACATGATGAAGGCAACTCGATGAAGATATCTCTGGATGAACTATCAACCTTGCAGATGTTAGACTTGGCAGGCTTGTTGAGCTTCTGAAATCTGAAGAAGCACCCATCGGTCTTATGTAAATGCAGTTGAAGAAGTACCCCATCAACACCTGACGTACATAACGCAGTACGAACGCGGATAGCTTGGTGTTGACGCTGAATGAAGATCCTTCAGTGATGTCTGGAAGTAGAGAACGAGGGTGCTGAACGAAGCTCCATGAAGATAATAGCCTGGAAGATATATAGCCTGAATACATATATCATCTCTTCTCATACTCTCTCTCATACATATTCTCTCACTCTCTCTCTCTTCTCATCTCTTCCTCTCCTCTCTATCCCCCCGCACACCAAATACAACGAGAGTGAGTGTTTGGTGTGGAGAAATGGACATATGACCCCCCGCACTGTGGAAAAGGATACACACATGATATGGGTGGGTGGGAAAGGAATTGGTGGATTTGAGAGGATTTTGTGATATGGAGATGTGTAATATATGTGGAGAATGAAATCAATAACTGGAGAGAATATGCTAAATGGGTCAATGTAAGATTCGGATAGAAAAATTAAATGGATATAGTCCCGACCTGAAAAGAAATTTGTTTGGCCCGTTAGGGCAACAAATCCGGGGGTGTCGGGGCGGAGCCCCCGCAAAAAATCTGATTAGGCTTAAAACTGGATCTAATTAGCCAAGGGCAGATCTGATTAAGGATCTGAATATCAACAGCCATCTGGTATATGGGGCAGTAGATAGGGCTATTTGGTAGCGGTAGAGAGTGATGGGTGACCACGCTTCAGCCAAGGATAGGCGAAAACGTTGCGGCAGCAACGACGAGATGGAGAGCAGCAGTGGAGCAGCGACCAGGGGCATGGATGACGACGGCGGCTGAATCGTGTGATCGGTGGTTGGGGATATGGTTGTTGGATGATATGGCAGCAACACAGCAGCAGGACAGATGACGATGATTGTGTCGCTCGACTGATGTAGCACTTGGCTGCAACGAAAGAGATGATATTGGTCTCCTGCACGGCTCCGGAGATATTGCATGTCATTAGGCTGCATGCGGAGTCAAGTGTGGAGCCTCTCCTTATGAGACTACGAAAGGCTGGAGTTGAGGACATCAGGGCGATGCAGCGGTAGATGATTGTTGAATAATGCAAGTGTGATGGCGTCGACGAATGCGGATGGTGGCTGCTTTTTACTGGCTGCTTGGAATGATGGCTGGGTGATCGTCGGTGGCGGCGTGCTGCTGACGGAGATGGCGCTTGGTGGATGTTGTCGCTAGCGGATGGCAGCACTTTTGTTATAGCTACTGGCGGCGGCGCTAATTGCACGGGATAGAGGCGTGGTGGCGGCTCTGTATGTTGATGGTGGCGGCGTTTGCACAAGAAGGATGATGATGGCGCCGAGAAGGTGATGGTGCCGACACACGGAAAGAAAACTAGATCATTTGAGAAAGAGAAAGATATGCCATGGAGGTCGGGAGATGCCTAGCGGGCATCCGGCCTAAGCCATGGCAATAGCGGCGGTCGCCCGCAGGCGGGGGTTCTTCCCCTCGGTTGCTCTGTGGAAAAGACGAGCAGCGGCTAGGGCTGCGTGCGCGTCGAAAAGGAGGGAGGAGGGGCGGCGGCTAGGTTTCCCTCAGGAGCGAACGCACTATATTCACGCAGGAATTACTGTTCACTCCGCCGTACTATTCACGTCGGAGTTACTGTTCATCGCCGGAGTTACTGTTCACGGCTCTGATACCATGTGAAAAATAAGATTGGATTGAATGCAATCGGATGAATACAAGACTAGACGCCCTCTCCTTTATATAGGAGAGGGGAGACACCCTAAGACTTAGGACGCAAGTAATCTAAACGGGTTGAAATACAAAAGCCCACTAACTAATTAACATATTAACTAAATAGGCTAATATAGACTCTCTAACAGAAACCATTACTCAAGGAGCCTTAAAATCGAATCACCGTTGTAAACCCTCCCCCGCCTATCCTATCCACCTCCACACTTCATCCAAATAGTACACATTATCTAGTACCCTTTAAATGAGCTCATGCATTGGCATATAGTTCCTTCTGAACATATTGTTGTTCTTCACCTTCCAAGTTTGCCATTTTAGAGAGATCCACCAATTCCGAGTCCTCTCTGACTCCTGTCAGGAGGAGCCACCAGACATAAGAAAATATGTATCTTCTTGAGGGAAACCCTAATCTGTATATTCTTGAGGGAAACCCTAAATAGTCACCAACAAGAAGCCATGATATCAGAGCACAATAATTCATATTCTCCCTGAATAATTTACACAAGGCAAAGTTGCAGATTGACGACCAGAAACAATCATAACCACATATTGGCCAGTTAGCTTGAAATACCTATCCAAAGAGACCCATATCGCAATCAGCCAGTAGGATACCAAACCGTTTCCCTCCAGAGGACCAGTGCACAGAATCTACCGAATAATTTCAATTCTCTACGAACCCCGCATAAGGCAAAGTTTCTCGTCGACAGCCAGAAAGGATCACAACCATGTATTGGCCAGTTTTTTTCGATATAACTATCCAAAGAGACCTACATCGCAGTCACCCAGTAGGATCCAAACCGTTTCCCTCTAGTAAACCAGTGTACAGTGTCTACCCTATCATATCTCTGCTAGTTAAGAAACTCATCTCTCCCATTATAACAGTTTGCTATTTCGTGTGTCGAATTGAAATTTTACCCTTGAAATCTATAAAATGAGATGGCCAAGATCTTTGATCTAATGATCCTAAGGACTATCTGCTAGAATAATAGGCTGTCCATTCACAGAAAAAATCAGCAAGCTTATGTCCAACAAGTAGAACATCAACAAAGTCGAGAAAAATCCAAAGCTCCTAGTCTCCCAACACCATCAATAGTCCATCATCAAAGCCTACATACCAACCATGTTGGAGTCAACCACACAGATCCTTCTTTTCCATTGAGCTCAGTTCTAGGTCGTTCTCTATAAGATGTAATAAACTCATAAATCTCCTTACTAACACTTCCCAAGATGCGTCCAAGTCTTCCCCTTTTTATTTTGTTTGAAACAATACCATCACTCGGAACTTCTGCACTTGAATTAATACTTTTCACGTGCAAAGCAGTTAAGCCAAATGTATTGGAACTAGTACTCAATACTTGCTAACAACCGCCCTTATTTGCTATATGTCATTCCTCAGGTTTTCCATGCATCCATCTTAGCATTCTCATTTCTGACACAATCAACTCAAGAACACCTTATATCTTCACATGTTGACATTCACTGTCAAATAACATAGTCCTGCATCTAGGAAGCACAGACATGGTTCTAGACATGGACACAGATGCGGACATGGGACATGCCACTTTCCAAAAGTATAGGACAAGGGGGAAGGAAAAAAGATGTATATGCTCATCACAAGAAATTATAGAGAGATCTGTAGTATGTGTGAGATTTTCATAATACTATATTAATATAATTATAGTACCGATATACTTTTAACGGTATTGTAAAATTTTTGAGTCATTGATCAAGTCAATTTGTCCTATATAGTAGATAATATTCAACCGTTACTATCTATAATTGATTACAACCCAAGGAGCAAACATGGCTAACAAGTAGTGAATTAAAAAACGGCGAGGCGGGCCGCTTAAGTGGCCATGACCCTCATCCGCCTAATTTAGCCCCTAAGCACCCGCTTAATCGTTTTGAACATAATCGCCCGCTTTTTGCCCGCCTCACCCGTTTTTTCCCGCTTTTGTTTAAAAATCCTAATGTAAGCATCTAACATTAATTAATTACATAGTCCAAGTAGTGTTGACTATAATATATGAAACTTGTATACATTAAATGTTCTATGATATAGCTAGTCCTAATTTAGATTGCATACTTTGTGAGTAAGCTGTAATAATTGGGTACTGCTGTAATGCATCTAAGTAAATATCCTATTGCTCTATTATACTAGTAATGCATGATTAGTTTTACTGATTTCCTTGCTGCTTTCAGTGATTAATGATTGGTACTACTGGTTAGTATTACTTTAGTGATTACTTTAATTCAACAATTCATAGTTTATTATTTACAATTACTGATCTGCTTGCTGATTTTAGTGATTAGAGATACTGATTAATAGTAAGTATTGATGAATACTTAGTTAATTACTGATTTGCTGATTAGATATGTATAGAAGTTCCTTATAAATATATTTTTTATATACACATACATGTAATTTTGTATAAAAATATATAAAATTTAGACACCCGCTTTTTCAAAAATCGTCCGCTTAATCGCCCGCCTACCGCTTAATCGGTTACAGGGTGTTGTCCGCACGCCTCCCGCTTCCCGCTTTCTGATACACTGCTAACAAGGTATCGTCCAATCAACAAATAACAGATGCAAAAGATATAATTTAACAAATTTAGTGTGTGGTTAGACGCCCTCTTGGTTGTACATCCCAACTGTGTAATGAAATAGGTGAAGCAATTCTATTTACTTTTTGACAGTAGCATATTAAACCTAGAAGGTATTAAAGAAGATACAAATCAAAGATTTACTAGAAAGACTGGTAGTATATTTTCATCTTTTGTCGTTCTTCATGGAATTAGGACATGCATAGACACGGATAGGACACTGCTTGGGGGTGTCTGACACGTTTCAAGGTGTGTTCTAGAAGTGTCAGCGTCCATTAGGTGTCGGACATAGACATGGGAGCCTCGACGAACTGTTTGTGCTTCTCAGTCAGGCACACACTTGGCCTATATACATTTGAATGTGAGTGGAATTTTCGTGCCGCATAATAATCCATTGCACTCCTTCTATTTGCCCAACTAATGACAATTATTACACTTAGGCATCCTCCCATCTAACTTGGCTCCACCTCCTTCTAGTCTTCTTGGATGGTTAAGACTGCAATGCATACACTCTGTTTTGTTGCTACAAATCTTAGAAGCTTCATATTGCAAAGTATTTCTTCAAGAGTCCAAGGTTGCAATTCAGTTCATCATTAGTTTCATCAATCAGCACAGAGTAAACAAAAAATAACATACACCAAGGAATATGATCATGAGCATGTTCAGTCAGCTTCTCCATATTTGTAACTAAAAGAAATAAATAAAACTCACAACTAAATCCTTTATGTATCTCAACTGCTATAAGGAATCATCATATCTCTAAAAGTTAAACTATCATCCAAAGATATTGGAGGCTAAATCATAAGTAAGCACTTTATGAATCAACAAAAAACCATGCTAAGATCTCTTTTATTTTCTATGTCCTCTCCATAATCCTCCTTGTTGGAAAAATAGCCTCAATAGTAGATCGCCCAGGCATGAACCCAGATTGGTCTTCTAATGCATGAATTAAGGCTCTCGGCTTGTACTCAATCATTCTCTCATAAATATCTATAATATGGTCACAAGTTGAAAATTTTATAGTTTGCACATTTTTTAATTCCCTTATATTTAGCATATAGAAACAGTGAGATTGTTCTGAAATCATTAGTCTCGCAGTTGTATTAAAAAAATCACCACCCATATAGCCTGTTTCTCTCTCCAACTTTTCCATGCATCATTACAAACGTTGTATAGCCGAAACAACTTTGCCACTTTTATCTTTTTCAGAACATTGTTAACCTCTAATTATTCATCCCTCATGTGTACGCAATCCATCTTTTTCATAGCAGACAAGTTTTATGCGTGTTCAAAGGATCTCCATATAAAAGATTTTTTTTTCTAGTATTCCTAAAAGAGGTCATATTCTCTGGGTTTCACAGGCCCGTGCAATGCCAAGTTCAAGAGTGAGGGCACCTGGAAGCTCTCCTCTACGCTCTTAACCTCTGTCATGTGCACCGCTCTCAACCGAAATTTACCGATCCGACTACAAGTACAAGCTGGCTGTCGACCTTGTCATTGGCGCCTTCAACAGACCGTGGGCGCCTCAAAAGAAAGGTCTCTCAGAAGTCAGAACATTGGCCTTTTTCTACAGCGTGATTTTGGTAGATCATACAGATGTGGAAGCCAATTGGGTGGCCAGGAACCTAGCTGCCTACGGTGGAGAATGCTGCAAATTTACTTCTTCAGTACGTGTTCTGCCATGTCACCTCCCACCCAGGCAGGCTACACGTCCGAAAAACAGGGGATAACAGCTATGAAACGTGTAAAGAACACTACGGGGTTTTCTTTTGGGAACCAGCTTTGACTACAAAGCCCATATAAAGGAGACTGGAAACTGGGTGAACAATACTCCTCCCTCATTAACTTTTACGGAAAAAAATCATTACCAGAAGTTTACCATCTTCATTTTGTTATGCATTCACTCAGCACTGTTTCATTATATGAGTTATTTTATGTATATCCTTTTTCCTTCTTCAGTATTCAACTTTATATATATATATAGAGAGAGAGAGAGAGGTTAGGAAGTGTGTATCGGCCGATACATGCAAGTTATGTGTACCAGACATTAAAATTAGCATATGTGGAGTCCATTAATTAAATCCAACCATATGGATTGAATAAACATTGTTTAATAATTCACAATCATATCTCATATAAATCATGAGATATAGCAATATATCATCCAATTGTTTCTGTAATTTTTGCAACTTACCGTTGATTTAAAAATATACATCTTCTTTCACTAGATGATCTAGGAATGTCAGATTGAGATGATTTTTGATACACAATGCTATTTAAGGGGTATACATCACATTTGTAAGGTTGGATTGTTCATTATAGTTGTGCAACCATCAGAAATGAAGATGGGTACATGTACTCAGGTACGCAATTCTTTTAGCCATATATATATATATATATATATATATATATATATATATATATATATATATATATATATATATATATATAAAGAGAGAGAGAGAGAGAGAGAGAGAGAGAGAGAGAGAGAGAGAGAGTTAGGCTAAAATACATCAAGTGTATAGATCACATCATACACTCTAATGATGTTTTCATATCAAGACATCTTTCTGGAAAACTCCAAAACATTGATCTTTCATCAATACAACAGATATAGACCATATACACAATTGGAGCACATTTGAATGTTTGTAAGCCACTTGTCCAAGAATCACAAAAGTGATGTACGTAATTTTTTTTTAGTACAGTTTTTTTGCCTATAGATGAATATTCACATGAGCTCAAATTTTGTATGTAGGCTATATATATGATATTTGAAAGGATCAACTGTTAAGGTTTTTAGAAAAATATTGGCATGCAAAATTATACTCTGGCACGAATGTACCACAGGCACACCATAACACACACACATATACCTTTGAAAACTGTATACCAAGCCTTGGTGTTTTCTATCTTGTATCTTAGAAATTTACAATGTCTTGACATTTAGGTAAGCTCCTATAAAAATCCCTTATAAGTTTAATGGCTTTATCCACTTACTGATTGCACCACCACATCTCTTTTTAAGGGCGGCTTGTGATCTATAATTTCATTTTGAGCAATTTTGTATGCAAAAACTCATGTAACTCAACATTATAGCATTACCCGCTATTTAAGCTCCGAGCCTTCTCATTAAATTGTGGCCTTGAATCTAGACCTATCAAATTGGGTCAAATCCGTGTGCACCCATGGGTTGACCCGTTTAAGTTGGGTTTGGGTGATGAAATTTACCACCCGCTGGAAATTACCCAAACACGTACTCACCCGTTTATTTAGCAGGTTTCGCAGGTGGCCCGCGGGCACCCTCAAGTGACCCGCTTAAATGAATTACTTATATAAAAATAAATATAATGACACTAGTAGTAAATAAGATGATCTACTACTAACCGCTAAATGTTAAGGAGTTCCAATCCAAACTCGAACTTGCCCAAGAAGATCTGATATGAGAGAGATATATTTGTGGAAAATAAATCCAACTCTACTACATTATCAGAACATTCTATCAAACTTAATCTAGAGTCATTGTACAAGTTACTAACTCTAGTTTGTTGATCATGATTATACAATAGAGGATTTTAATTGTACATTAGAATTTTACCTAACAATATGTATGTGCTTGAAGGTTGTCATACTCTATTATTTGATAGTGACAATGTATACTAATTGGTTGTTCTTGTGTTGCATTTCATGTAAAAGTATGAACGAATGGTATTCCTTTACCGTTACAGTAGCAACTTACAAAATAATTGTTTATTGAACAACATTATATGGGCACCCACGGGTGACCCGCAACCTGCTCGATCGGGTTTGGATTTCTCTTTCTTCGACCCGTTTAGAATTGCATCTTTTGACCCGCATCCGCGAGACCCAAACCCGCAATGACCCAACCCACCCACGCATTTGACAGGTCTACTAGAAACTAAGCTCGATTGTGTGGCTTGATTAAGCCAAAATCTTGTATAGTTCAACTTCAAATGCTCCCACTCTGACCATTTTGTCTTCATTAAAAAGACTTGCTTCAGGGATAGTCATCTTGATTATATATGTTGATGATATTGTACTCTACGGTAGTGACTATGATGGATTCATGCCACCTAAGCAAATCTGATGAAACCTTTTATTATCAAAAATCTTAGCAAGCTTCAATACTTTCTAGGGGGTGAAGTATCTTGTTCTTCTTTTGTCATCCATTTGTCTAAGCGCAAGTATGGTTTTAATCTCTTACAAAAAATTGGTATGCTACGTACGAGCCAATCCAATCAATCTATCCCAACACAACTTGGGATGATGAATCCTCACTTGATTGTGACTAGGGTGATATTGCTTCTATTGTTGAACTTAGTAGTATTTTGGATAGACCTTGACAATGTCACTAGGAAGTGGAGTGACTTATCCTTAAAAAAAACTCTCCATGGAAAGGGCTTCTCTATAAATGATAGACATTGTAAGATCACTAGATACTCTAATTCTAAATATGCAAGCAGTAGGTCTGACAGGAAGTCAACCTCCAGATTTTGCACCTTTGTTGGAGGAAATCCAGTCACCTGGAGGAGTAAGAAGCATTCAAGCAGATTGTTGTAGCTCGTTCAAGTGCAGAAGTTGAGTATACAGCCCCGGTGCATACTACTGGTGTGGGTCCAAAGCCTTCTAAAAGAGGTTGATATATCTGAGAATGCACCTATTCCTATGTCCAGTGACAGTAAGGTCTCGATCATTATTGTTAGCAATCCTACTTGTCACGAGCGCACCAAACATATTGAGGTTGTGAGAGGCAATTATGTCCTGATGTATCTCTACTCCCTACATCAAGACTGAAAACCAGCTTGTTAATATTTTTACGAAGTCCATTCTGAAGTCCTAATAAACTGCTAAGGTGAACAAGTTGGCATGATCGACATCTATGCTCTAGATTGAGGAAGGGTGTTAACATATAATTGTGCTTTGTGTCTGTTATTATGTTTTGTGTTTGTTATTATGCTTTGTGTTATTTGTTAGTTTCTCACTTAGTTTAGTCTTGTATTGGTTATCTTTATACTCAATTCTCTTATCCTATATAAAGAGAGGTAATATTTTTGTTTTCATCATCCAATTAGAGAGATATTATTTGAATATATCATTTACTGCCACGTCAACAGAGCCCTTAGAGGCCCAAGGCATACTTGTTGCAACGGCCCGCATACGTGGGTGTGGATGGAAGCATGTTTCACACCTACACGGCGTGTCAAATTTACAACATGTCATGTTGGCGGAAATTTGTTTTAGGTCTTCGACATCCTACACGGCATGTCAGAATAACCACATAACGCGTTGCTAAGAGTGTCATCTTCGACCAACAAAGTTACACGGCGTATCAGGACTTCACATGGTGTGTCCAAAGAAGTTTGTCTACTTCCAAATCAAGTTATGACATCCTCCAAAGGTCTCTCCAATACCTAATGATAACTTTATCCTGTTTTTCTTGACCTAGTCCAAAAAAAATCATTTTTGGGTCAAAAAAGATCAAATTAATTTTTTTATCAGGATCTTATAATCGGGTGGTTTTGCATATTGATTCCGGTTATCGATTTCTATTCTCTACATACTACAACTCTCGTTTACATTTTCCTTTCCCACCCTCCCACCCATCATTTGAGTCTCTTTCAACGTGTCGGGGGGGGGGGGGGGGGGGTTATATATCTCTTTTCCACACCACCTACTCATTCTCTTCTTATTTGGTGTGGGGGTATAGAGGAGAGAGAGAGAGTATGAGGAGAGTATATGAGGAGAGAGATGAGAGATTATATATTCCAAGCTATCTTCATGAAGCATCGTATTCTTTAGCACATCTGCTTTTCCGATGTCTTTATGGCATGTCATTTCCATTAAGCGTCGATTTACATGTGAGTTGGTTATCTGTGCTAATTCCAGTTGGCCACCGCATTTAGACGGCATTGAAGGATCGTAATTGCAGCATTGACACCAAGTATTTCGTGTTCGCATGGCATTATGTGCATCAGAACAAGAGCATGTTCCGCTAAGTCCCGCCTCTTGTTCCCACTTGTGTTAATGATGTTTCAGTTGATCATTCTCACTGCATTCTCATGAGACAGATGGTTGCTTCTTCACATTAGACTTCAAGCTCATCATCTTCTAGCCTGCAAATTCTATAATTGCAAGGATTTCATCCAGAGATTTATCTTCACGAACTGCTTTTGTTATGACTTCTCCGAGTTGCATCTGTTGCCATGGCTCTTCTGACGATCTACTTAGGTTCCTCCTTGATGGTGCCATTCACTCCTATCAAGCCTCGAAGATTCATGCGCCAAATTTATGGAACCATATGGAAACCATCAACACCTCGTCCAGCATGTGTTCGTACCACATATGCACGTCTCTGGTCTTTTGTGCTAATTCCAATTAGCTACACTTCTCAGATGATTTGAGGATAACTCTTGTTAAATAATGTCTTTATATATTATGTTTGTTATTTTCCTTTTCTATATGGACCTTTGTGTAATTGCTCCATTTATATATAGATTGGGTACACACATTGTGTAACCCTACGGTTTCTCAATTTGTTTTTCTCATGGTACCAGAGCAGGTTTAACCCTTGGGCGTCGCCCCTCTCTCTCCTTCTTCCACTCCCTCCCTTCCCTTCTCTCTCCCCCCCGCACCCCACCGCCGCTGCAGCGCAGTCGCCAGGCTGCCCGCCGCTCGGCTGGCGTTGCCGCAGCCCAAGTCGGTCGCACCGCCGCCGCCGCCCGGCCTCCGCGTCGTGGTTTCCTCCTAGCCGACACCTCCTCCAAGCCGCCCAACCTCCCAGGCGCCTGTGTGAGCCTCTTCCAGCTCAGTCTACTGCCTGCCTGTGTCGGCCTTTGAGCCGTCGGGTCCCTTGTTGCGCCTAGGCATAGTCCGTATGTAACTGGTCCACCCAGTTTTTTCTCTTATGCATGTTGCCGCCTAGAGTGAGGACCTAGGCGGCCATCTACTGCTTGTACCTGCCTCCTACTGCTGGCCTTAGTGTTGGTTCTCTGTCATGGCTTCCTCACATGACGACCATCGCCGTCAGGTTACTACTGTCAAGCTGGATGGGCGCAACTACCAGCACTGGGTTTGTTCCATGGAGATTTATGCTAAATCCCAGGGCAAACATTCCCACCTGATGCGCGATCGACCTGCCACTCCTGCTGCTACTACCGGCTCCAAGGATATTAAGGCCTATGATGACTGAGTCAAAGATGATTCGATTATGATGGCATGGATTCTCAATAGCAGTGAAACAAAAATCAGTGTTACCTAACTCCATCTACCTACTGCTGAGGAAATGTGGGATCAGCTGGCAAGCACTTACTCTCACAGCAAAAATCCCAAGAAGGTGTTCGACTTGAATAAGCAGTTGGTTCGTCTACAGTTCTCGGAACCTGACATTGCTAATTACTTCTCTGCCTTCAAGGGACTCTGGGGTGAACTGGAGAGCTACCACCCTCTGTCGACTGATTTGGCTACCATGCAACGTCAAAGACAGGAGTTGCAGGTAGTCCAGTTTCTGTGTGGCCTTCCTGAGTCTTATGCTGGAGTTGTGGATCAGATTCTCGCCAGTGATCCACTGCCTACGTTGCAGAGTGCCTTTCAGCGCCTTCAACGACTGCCTGCCTCATCTTCTGAGTTACCTGCTGATACTGGTGGTACTACTGCCCTAGCTACTATGTCAGGTTGTAGTCATGACCGCAGCTGTGGTCACTTTCAGGAGAACCGCCCTCCTCTTGGCTTTGGGAGGGGACGTGGTTCGTTTGGACGTGGTGCATCCTCTGGCCCTCCCAATGCTTCTCGCCCTCCATCTGGTCAGCGCTTCTGCAATTTCTGTGGTCGGTCTAACCACGCTGAAGAAAAGTGTTAGGAGAAGTATGGCAAACCTACCTGGGCTAATGTTGTTTTGAAGCCAATGCTACTTCTGAGGTTGCTACCCAGCCTCAAGCTACTGATTCGTCCAGCTCTACTATTGCTGATTTCATTCGTTCTGAGGTGGAACGCCTACTACTGGAGCACACTGGGTCGTCATCTACTACTACTGGAGCTCATGCTGCAACCTACTCTGGTTGTGATTCTGCCTTTCTAAGTGCACCCTCATCTAGTACTGGTAATACAAGATGGGTGATTGATCACATTTCTGGAAATCAGTCTCTTTTCTCGAATTTATCTAAACCGGTTTCTAAATCTTCTGTTATGCTTGTCGATGGCTCAAAATCTGTTGTGTCTGGGATTGGTGACATTGTTGCTCAGTTTTAGTTGAAATCTTCTCTATATGTGCCTCGTTTTCCTCTCAACTTACTATCTGTTAGCAAAATTGTGTGTAGCCTGAACTGCAGTCTCACCCTTGTTCCTGGTACTTGTATTTTTCAGGACCTTCGCACGAGGATGAAGATTGGTGGGGGGCATGAAGGACCTGATGGTCTCTACTATCTGGATGAGTTGAAAAAGACTGGCACTCTAGCTTTAGCGTCAGCACTATCATCTTCAGTTTCAGCTTTGCAGTGGCACTACAGATTTGGACATCCGTCATCTGAGAAAATAAAGCATGTCATTTCTGGTGTAGGAACGCACAGTTTTCAGTGCGAGTCGTATCAGTTAGGACAACAGTCTAGAACTTTCTATCCTAAGCGGTCTCAGATTAGTAGTAAAAACATTTTTGATGTTGTTCATGCGGATGTATAGGGTCCTTGTCATGTTCCAAGTTTATCTGGAAATAAATAATTTATTTTATTTATTGATGATTTTTCTCGTGCCACATGGTTGTTTCTTCTGAAAGATCGGTCTCAAGTATTGCCTACAATAAAATTCTTTGCTGAAACTAAAACCCAGTATTCTATGCATGTTAAAATTCTGCGAATAGATAATGCTTTGGAATTTGTTCAGAAAGAAGTTGAGTTGTTTTGTCGTTCTGTCGGTACTATTCATCAAACATCGTGTGCTTATACACATCAACAAAATGGAGTTGCAGAGAGAAAAAATAGACATCTACTTGAGGTTACTAGAACCATCATGCTACACTAATGTTCCTAGACATTTTTTGCCAGAAGTCATTCTTACTGCCTGTTTTCTAATTAATCGAATGCCTTCTTCTGTGATTGATAACAAGATTCCAGTACAGGTTCTACAACTAAATATGCCTCTTTTTTCTGTTCCTCCGAGGATATTTGGATCTACCTAGTTTGTGCGTTTACTTGGACCGAATTATGACAAATTATCTCCTAGAGCAGAAAAATGCATTTTCTTGGGTTATTCACGTACTCAAAAAGGGTATCATTGCTATAGTCCTACTACTAAAAAATGGTTCATGAGTAGTGACGTGGTCTTCTTTGAGGATACACCTTTTTATTCTGCTAAAGGGGATACCTTGAGTTCAGATATAATAAGAGCACCATTACCAGTCATCAGTGATTGTATATCTGATACTTCACCTGCTGAAACTGCTTCTCCTCCACTTATTGTGTATCAACGCAGGAACATGTCACAGACTGCTCAAGACCAATCTCCTCCTCTAGAAGGTCCTACACCTGCTGAGGTAACTTCTGACTTAGATTTGCCTATTGCTCTCAAGAAAGGCACTCGTTCTTGTACCTCTCATAATATTGCTAATCATGTTTCTACTGCACATCTGAGTATTCATGTCAGTAATTTTGTTGTTGCTCTATCTGCTATTGTTGTTCCTAAGAATATCCATGATGCTTTACAAAATTATGCCTGGACAAATGCCATGACAGAGGAAATGACTGCCCTTGCTGATAGAGGAACTTGGGAGTTGGTGGATCCACCTCCTGATTGCAAGCTTGTTGGCTGCAGATGGGTAGATGTTGTGAAGTATCACCTGATGGAACTGTGGAACGTTTGAAGGCACGCCTGCTGACAAAAGGGTATACTCAAACCTACGGTATTGATTATTTTAAGACTTTCTCTCCTGTTGCAAGACTTAATTCAGTCTGAGTACTTCTTTCTGTTGCTGTCAACTTGGATTGGCTGCTTATTCAGCTGGATGTTAAAAATGTTTTTTTGTATGGTGATCTTCAAGAAGTGGTCTATTTGGAGCAACCACCTGAGTTTGTTGCTCAGGGGGAGTCACACAAGGTTTGTCGTCTAAAAAAATCTATTTATGGACTCAAGCAGAGTCCTCGGGCATGGTTTGACAAGTTGAGCAAGATACTGACTACCTTTGGATTTCTGAGATCACATGTTGATCACTCTGTCTTTACTAAAAAGACATCTTCTGGTATTGTGATTCTGATTGTTTATGTTGACGATATCATCCTGTCTGGCAGCGATGTTACTAAAATTCTGGCTATTAAAACACACTTGTGCAAGCATTTTGCTACTAAAGACTTGGGAAAGTTGCGATATTTTATGGGCATTGAGGTGTCCAGAACTACTATTGCTCTTGTCTTATCTCAGAGGAAGTATGTTCTTGATCTTTTACAGGAGACTGGGATGCTTAGAGCGCGTCCTGCTGATACTCCTCTGGACCCCAATGTGAATTGGGATGATGAAGCATCTCCTATATTTCCGGACAATAAAAAATATAGGAGATTGGTTGGTAAGATGATTTATCTGACTGTTACTAGAGTTGATATCTCTACTGTTGTTGGTCTTCTTAGCAGGTATCTTGATAAGCCTAGAAAGTGTCACTGGGATGCCCTTTGTAATATTCTGAAATACCTTAAGAAATCTCCTGGCAAAGGCCTCTGTTATAGAAAGCATGGGCATTGTTCTCTTGAAGGTTATTCTGACTCTGATTATGCTGGAAGTAAGATTGACAGAAAATCTACTTCAGGCTATTGCACTTATGTTGGAGGAAATCTTGTCACTTGGAGGAGCAAAAAGCAAAATGTTGTTGCTAGATCCAGTGTTGAGGCTGAGTACAGGGCTATGGCCCACACTGCTTGTGAACTTTTATGGGTACAATCTCTCTTGAAAGACTTCGGTGTGGAGTCTTCTACAGCTATTCCTATGCATTGTGACAATAAAGCTGCCATCTTCATTGCTTATAATCTTGTGTATCATGAGCGCACAAAACACATTGAAGTTGACTGCCATTTTATTAGAGAAACTATCTTGTTTGGTCGGATCTGCACTCCATTTACCCGCTCAGAGGATCAAGTTGCTAATAATTTTACAAAGTTGCTGGCAAAGAAACATTTTAGCTCTCTTGTGGACAAGTTGGAGACTTGAGGGGGTGTTAAATAATGTCTATATATATTATGTTTGTTATTTTCCTTTTCTATATGGACCTTTGTGTAATTGCTCCACTTATATATATATTGGGTACACACATTGTGTAACCCTACGGTTTCTCAATTTGCTTTTCTCACATATGCACGTCTCTGGTCTTTTGTGCTAATTCTAATTGGCTACACTTCTCAGACGATTTGAGGATACCTCTATTGCTACATCGACATTGTGCCTCCGCGTTTGTGTCGTGTTACGTACGTGGGATGTGTTGATTATGCGCTTATACGACTCACATTCATCTCCGGTGAAGATGGTGTAGTTGTGGTGCTTTTGATCGTCTGCTCGAGATTGATGTCACGAATATTTGTTGTGGCGTTTGGATTTCCTTTACCAAATGTTCTTCATTCTAGATGCACTTCAAAAGACCTTCTCCAAAGCTCAAGCATTTCCAGCATGCAAAACACAACTCAAAAGAGGTGTCATCATATGTTTTTAGTTGGGAAGTAATGTTTAAGGGGGAGTGACATTTTTATCATCCAATTGAGTCATGTAAGTCCAATCTAGGACGTGTTTCACCCATGCTCCAGCTTGAGGGGGTGTTAAAAAGTAGTATTAGCCTATTTAGTTAATAGGTTGATTAGTATATGGGCTTAAGTGCCTCGGCCAATATAGCCTTACGTGAGTCTAGGGATGGCAATTATCCCCATTAACCCATATCCACCCAAACCCAATCTGTTTGAGACCCAAATATAATGGGTTTAGTGGGTCACGGCTTGCTAGTGGGCTTGAATTGGGGATGTCGCATACAGACCCATATTTGGCTGTGATACCCACTGGTACCCATTCACACCCACTAGAGAGTAGCATCACTTCCTCTCTGTCAGTCTTGGCCAAGTGATATTCACGTTTGCCCCAACCTCCTATAATTCAAGGCACGCCGTCGAGACACTTTGACGAGGAGACGCCGTAGAGGACGCTCTGCCATCCAGGCAACGGAGACGATGTTCCGACGAGGTAGAGGAGACGACGATGCTCCGGCAACCAGGCGCCGAGGAGGACGATGTGACAAGCAGGCATCGCGAAGGACTCTCAGGCAATGACTCAGATCCAGGCCCCGGGGTGCTACGTTTAAGGATCCTTCTATTTGGAGCGGCTCCGCACCATCGGGGATAGGCGAAACTCGGCGATGTGCTCTGCAGTCGTGCACATCTGCCTCGCCACTGCGGGCCCGAGCGCGGCATGTGCATAGGAGTTGGACGCCTCTGGAGCAGTCATCCTGCTAGGTAACATGGTGCTCTCCGTCCTCAGAGTTGTGCGGCCTGGAGTCCCCGGCGTCCCAGATTTGACTCTCGTGCTCAGCGGGGCGCACAGGCAAAGCTCCGACGGGACCTCGCCGCTACAAGAAGAACAAACTCTGAGGTTCGCAAGTCCCATGTTTTCAGGATCACGACCTCAACATTTCTACAGATCTAGCAACGTTCTCGGAGTGAGAAAGGGACTTGATGTTGGCAGCAATGGTAGGTGAAGAGTTGCTGCAACACGATGAAATATCTACTGAGCAGATCGCAATGGAAATTGCTGCTTTTTTACTCGTTTTCTGCAATTAGTTGTGTGGGTTAAGTGATGATGCACAAGAATCTTTGTTATGAACATGAACTGCCCAAGCAAATATCTAACAGAATTTCTAAAACTACATTACTAATTAATGTATTTCAGGAAACCGACGACTTGTGAGGCCATGCCAATGATGATATTGTGGTTGTATAATTTAAAAAAATGTATAATTGTCAATTTACTATCCGTGATAATAGTTACTGGAACCAAGTCTTGACGCATTTTTCTGTAATAAATGATTGATAGCGGTGGTACTAGTTAATGGAAACACGTTTCTGAATCATTTTTTCTGTAATAGATGATTGATATCAAACATGTACGATGAGTGCAACGCACTTTGGTGCAAAATAGTTAATACCGAGGGGTCTTTCTGTAATTTCCTCAAATGGTGCATGTGCCTTGTTATGAGTAAAAATCCATCCATTCGTTCTCATGTTTCTGTATGTTGTTATTTAAATGGGTTGTTTTGGGTCCCCGTGACCCATTGGGGTGGGTTTGGGTATGCACCATTTTAGCATTTTTCTTAATGGGGCGGGTATGGGTTAGCCTATAATATTGATGGGTTTAGTGGGTATGGGTATTATTCACACAAACCCACCCATTTGCCATCCCTACTTGAGTCCCAAGTCTATAATGTTTCCCCCGTTTCTCCTATATATAGGACATGGGTGTGCCGTCTAATATAACAACACAAGTGAATTTTCCCTCACACTTTTCAACAAATATGCTATAAATGACAAACAGATATTACCGAGAAACACAACTGTAATCTAAATTGCAACATTCCCTATGATGTAACACAAAGGAGTCTTAGCACTATCACTTAAAGAATGGTCACAAATGTGACTTATGAATAGGTTTCCAGAATTTAAGGGTAGGAAAAAAATCAAGCAATAAGCTTCAAATGCTAATATCCACTAAAAAATGTAAGAATATTTGCCGTGATACAACTAATATCCACTAAAAAATGTAAGAATATTTGCCGTGATACAATAAGAAGTGGGACACTAAATTTATTGCAAAAGAAGCAACTGAATAAATGTCTTTACTACTATCGGTTTAAAACTACGATTAAGCTGCAAAAAAATCTGCCATCTTGCTACAGAGAATAAGGCACTGGTTCATTGGCTTTGCATGCTGAATATGATTTCCATACCTAGGGAAGGTAACACTTCAGTGATAATAAATTCAGCAGCAGAATCAGCATCCCTCTCATGTTCTATAGCAACAGCTTTCAGAATGCGAACATCGACCTTAGAGAAAGAAAGGTGTTAAGTGCATTGCCATTTGCTAACATCAGGGTTATAAATTGTATGCCTGCTCTAGAGCCCAGACAGTAAAAAACCTAACTCAGACTGAATAATTACCAAAAGAAACAGGCAGCTCAAAGATGTACCTAACTCAGACTGGACAATTAACAAATAAAACAGGCAGTTCACATGTACCTAACTCAGAGACTGAACAATTACCAAAAGAATCAGGCAGTTCACAGTTACCTAACTCAGAGACATTATATATATATATATATATATATATATATATATATATATATATATATATATATAGAGAGAGAGAGAGAGAGACAGACAGACTACAATACACTCCAGTGTATTCGGAACAGAATACACTCAAGTAGTTTTTTATGATGTAATATTTTTTTCAAAAATCTAATCCGTTGATCTTCTTAAACATCTTGTGAATAGCTCATATATAAAATTTGAGCATATTTGGACATTTCTAGGTCATGTTATAAAGACCACAAAAATTACGCATTTCAAATTAGTTTTGTGCGTCGATTTTGTTGCTCTCAGATGAGTGACTTACACTCATCCAAATGGGCTCAAAATTTGTATGTAGCCTAATTATAGTATGACAATGAAGATCAATGGTTTACATTTTATAAAAAAATAACCTTGATATGCAAACACACTTGAGTGTATCGTGCGATCCGTACACTCGAGTGTATTCTAGCCTGATATATATATATAGAGAGAGAGAGAGAGTCAGGCTAGAATACACTCGAGTGTACAGATCGCACGGATACATTCAAGTGTGTTTGCATATCAAGACTACTTTTTGCAAGATGTAAACCATTGATCTTCATTGTCATACTATAATTAGGCTACATACAAATTTTGAGCCCATTTGGATGAGTGTAAGTCACTCTCAGATGAGTGTAAATTACTCATCCGAGAGCAACAAAATCGACAAACGAAACTAATTTCAAATGCATAATTTTTACGGTCTTTATAACATGACCTACAAATGTCCAAATGTGCTCAAATTTTTTATACGAGTTATTCACAAGATGAATAAGAAGATCAACGGATTAGATTTTTGAAAAAAAATATTGCATCATGAAAAATTACTTGAGTGCATGGAACAGGACTTCGACTTCGAGCCGACTTCGACAGGTGTGGACACAGAAGTTTTGGAAATGTCGAGGAAATGTCGAGGATTTTTACAACCAAAGTTTCGACGCAACTTCGACAAAAATTAAGCTAAAAATAGCCATTTTGTGATGAAAATTGACATATTTCATCAAATCTAGCCTAAAAACACAATATATGTTTACATATAGCCATCCATACAGGTTTACATATGTAGATAAATGCACGCTTACATACAGTCGTCTCCGAACTACAGAGTTCTTCCATATATAAAGTTTGTGACAATAAACAAACTACATAAAAATAGTGTAAATCTATGGTAGATTTAGCAGAGAGAGGATCGGTCTATTAGTGTTAGCTTAGAATAGTAAAAGATAACATCAAAATCATCTTACCTCAAGCTCCAACACTTTTTCCACCTCACACAGCCAACTCCACAAAATCCCTGAAATATGTCGCCAACTTCGACGACTTCGATAAATGTCGAGGACATTGTGGAATTTTTGTATGGACTTGGGCCAACTTCGCCGACATATACAGAAATGTCGACATATTTGATGAAATGTCGAGGATATTGTAGAATAAAGATGTTTACATGCATTCGACGTCGCTAACCGTCGACATCGACATTATCGGCGAAATTTTGCCTAATGTCGACGACATTTAGATCTATGCTTGAGTGTATTCTGCTCTGAATACACTCGAGTGTATTCTAGTCTGACTCCTATATATATATATATATATATATATATATATATATATATATATATAATGATATACTATATAATGCCAAAAAAACATAATGAACAAAGAAAGAAAGAAAAGCCCAGCTCTACAATTAATTTTCCCTGCTACCTCAGTAAAAAGATTTGGACTCAAAATAAGCCACCTTAAAAATTTCAAACTCATGATACACCATGAATTTTAGACCAATATGACCAGGTTCATCCTTCTCAAATAGAAGACTATTAAACAATATGCTAGCTATAGAAGTCTCATGATACTGTATATGATGCGACAAGAGGACATAATAAATTAATAAAGCACGAAAAGTACAGCTCAATATTTGGTGGGCTGGTGTGCGTGCGCGTTGACGTTGTTTTTGTTGCTGCGAGGAGAGGAGTGTAGTAGGTTTACAAATAAGGATTCTAATGTATTATGATCTAAAAATATATATACTTTGAAACCTAGGAAGCACGGACACTTCAAAACAGATGTCGTACCCATGTCAGACACGTATTGGACACCCGTACTCCGTGGACACGCCCAAGTACATATTGGACGCTTCTCCAGCCGTGTCCAACATTTTTTTTTGTTTTCTATAGGTGGACACGGCCTGGAAACAGCCTGGACACGGCCAGGCTCATTTACAGCATACACAAAAATAAACAAGCTTGCCTCTCCACTAATCCTAGTCACATAACTACGCAGTCAAACAACATATCTTCTGTAAATCAAATCCATCTCTATTTGCAAGAGGGCAGCAAGTTGTATTCTTGCTATTCTTATATATCTAAGTTTAGAGCAGCAACAACTATCTCCCTATTCTTGTTTTTAATTAATCTCTCGCTTATTCATCTATTCTTGGGTTTGGGACCTTCCTCTGTTTCTGGCAAACTGATTTAATGAGGCAAACTATCAACCTTTATCTATTATTACCTTGTTATATTAATGTTTCTATGTTTATCACTTTCTTCAATATCGAGTTGTGTATTTATATTTATTGATATTGTGTATCTAAATAAATTTCTTATGAACAGTCCCAGAATTTATATGACATTTGCAATTGCACAGTACTGACTACTGACTTAGAGACTCTAAGTATGTCTGATAGCCAATATTCCGAAATTCAGCAGCTTAGTACATTACTGGAAGTGAGTTCGTGAAGTATATTCTTAGACTAGGCTACTGCAACTGTAAAAATTGCTTACTGTTTATAAAAGTCCCTAATCTTTATGTTTTTTCATTCATTTAGACTTTGAGTTCTTGGAGTTACTTTACATCATTTCATGTGAGTCCCATCATACATCTTGAAGTCTTGAAATTGAATTCCACATTTTCATGTTTTAATCTCTCTTATATAATGTACCGGTCCCTCTTCTCATTTGTATTCTTCATCTTTCGTCATGTTTGGGTATTATACATGAAATTTGAAAGCAAGTCGATGTCTTTTTTGTTACTTGTATTTGACATAAAAATGAAAAGGCCTCTTTTGTGGATATTATACTTCAATGTCTCAAGGTTGTGGTTATACAATTGCCAAATGGTTTCGTTTTTTGAGTTTTCTCTTAAATGAATTTAGATCGTCTAATTGTCTTATTTTGTGTTTCTTAAGAATATATATATACTATGGCCGAGAAGTGAGATTCATAGTAAGAGTGCCAAGTTTGCAATGAGGGGTGAAGTTGACAAGGTGCCATGCCACAAACCAATGCATATGGAATATATATATATATATATATATATATATATATATATATATATATATATATATCATTGAGTTTGCCAATGTTTGAGACAGAACCTCCCTAAAAATATTAGACAACAAAAATCTGCTGGATGTCCTCATTTTCCAAAGAAAGATATGTTGCACAACTAACTTGTGCATAGTTGCATAGAACTAACAGTATCGCAGTTACCAGAACGAAAAGCAATAACGAGTTAAACATATAGTAAAATTAATCGAATGAGCATAAGTTGCTGTCGAAAAAAATTCAACATGTACCTGTGGAAAGGCATCCCTCAGTGACAAATAGACTTCCTTTAGACCCATTTTTCCAAGATTAAACCTACAGATATAAACGATCAATAGATAAAACCAAAGTTTTGAATAACAGGAATCAGCAAGCAGTCAAAATTTTCACTACTTGATGCCTAAACAATTAATTGGTTTCATATTTATACATTTACAGAACAGTTATATGTTAGGTGTCCCCAGGTTTATTTTAGGTCTATGGCTTACCCTTTTTACTCTGTTTCGATTGAATAACATCATTCTAAATTGGTGCTAATGTCGGCCGAGATTACATACTAAATCAAATAAAGTGGCCTTCTGGTACTTTTTCCTCAAAATTTGTTAGTTGACATTTTTTTTCTAATCATACAGACATTTCTATATTAATCTTTCCTCATCTTCCCATATGTACATCTTAGCATACGCATTTCAGCTGCATTTATCTTGTGAACACCTTGATTCTTTCTGACCCAACATTCACTACTACACAACATGGCAGATAAAAGGACCACAAGGGTGTAAGTGCAGCAGTGAATTGAATAGCCCCCAAGGAGGTTCCAGGATCCTATCATATAAATTAAAATAATTTTTGCAGATATGCCTAGCAGTGTGGAGGATCAAGTTTGAGGGCTCTAGAGTTCATGGAACTAGCCTGCGTCGGTCCATTGTGACTGCCCTTGATTTACCTACCCACCTAGCATGATTTAGGCCTTAGTTGTTTCTGGGTTCACGGGGTGCATAATTGCTTTGGTTAAACTTCATACGATATGGTTGGACGTAAATTTGTCCCATGAATGTTACCTTTCAATCTGACTATAATATTATGATCATATAATATCCTAGTTGCACTCTCTGTTTCAAACAACACGTAGTGATCCAAATGTGAGATACTGAGATGTCAACCTTGGACTTCACCTTCCACATGAACAATGGGCCAAATAAAGCTTATATATTCTAGTACATCCACTGCATCAGACTTGGATCCACCTCCTTCCATACATCTAGATTGGTTAAAATTACAGTGCATGTAGTCCCAATGTATCAACAAATCTTTTAAAATAGATTACAATGCATTTTATAGTTCACGTTTGTAGCTCACAGCACCATATATCGGAAATACCATCATGATCGTATTTTCCATCTAATCCATAAGGAGCAGAATTAGAACAAGTAAGATGGACTCAAAGCAGGTGTTAGAAGTGCCATAAGTGGTATAGAAAATATTGGTATATCTCCTGCAGTCATGATACTTCAGCCAAAAAAATGTGCCATTAATTAAGTTGATATAGTGGAGTAGGGGTGTTTTTACTGATAATCCATCGAAGAACTCCCATTGGTACTTGAATATAAGCCTGTTCTAAATCAATACACTCAAATTCAATCATCTACCGTGACCCCGTTGACGCTTAACATGACATCAAGAACCATAATATATCAGATATTGCAGATTGAGTATGTTCAGTCTATTGGAGTTGACATGAAGTACAGAATGTCACTGATATAAGATCTAGATTTAAAAGGGATGCAAAGTGTGACAAGATATATACACTATTGTTCAAAATTGTCGAAATGTTGCTCAAAATTTTGATACCTATGACTATTGGGTACTGAAACGCAGGTACATGGGAGGGCATTTCGAGAAATTTTGGTGGCGTTTCAACCTTTCAACGGAATTCGGTATTTTTAGATCAAAAAAGGCAGATTTTGTCCCCGTTTCGACGAAACACACCGGAAACAGAAGTTATTTTTTGAGAAACGCAGTACCATGTCTGTTGCTTTTACTACGTGACTTCTTGGGCCTTTTAGAGACAATTTAAGTTATGTTTTTTCTTCCTAGCCTAATTCTACATCTCTCTCCTAGTTCTTCTGCTTCTGTAAAGATTTACTGATCTGTAAAAAAAAATATTCAAAAATTATTTGGGAGTTGTATTTAAGGCTATGATGACCTGCTAGCTTTCATTTCAGAGGTCACATAATTTATAATGATAGTGCGCAAAATTAGCATGACCGTCGAGATCTATTACATGTAAGCCATTACCGATCACACCTCTGACTACATTATTGCCTCCACTGGGCTCTAGATTCGAAAGCACAAAATCAAGAACAATGCTCGAGTCTATCAAAGCACAATATTTTGTCGCTAGTAGGTATATAGGGAACACACAGAGACACATATATGCTTGTACAAAACAAAATGAACTGGAGCCAATGTCTACATAGAATTATTCAGCTAATGTATAAATAACAAGGAGGGCAACAACCATCATGGCTCTCAAGCTTCAACTAGGTAGTAAACATAGCTTTTGTGATCCATCATTGACATATCAGGCTGCATCATCGTCATTGCCTCCTAGTACTTTTAATGATGATCAGGAGAAAGCACTTGAAGAATTTTATCTAAAACATGGGATGTTGCAATGTGTGTATGGTCAAGTATATAAAACCACGTTGAGACATATACCCACGTGTATAGACACAAGTTATGTCTAGACAACAAGGGATGATGCAATGTGTATGGTCAAGTATATAAAACCACGTTGAGACATATATCCACGTGTATAGACACAAGTTATGTATGGACAACAAGGACAAGGAGAAAGAGGACAACAGCCATCGTGACACTCAAGCTTCAACTACTGTAGGTATGACTATGATTGTATATTTTTATGTTTCTACTCCATAAACTTGAAGGTGTAGACTTGTAGTAATTAGTAAGTTTTAAATGAAGTTATATTTTTAATTTGTTGTAGACTTGTAGTAAGTTGTGAGTTCCGAAAAACTCATTCACAGACTAGCATTGCTTCTGTACAACTTGTCATCCAACCTAGAGGCGCTACCATTCTAGACCATATTATTTGTGCAAAAAGTTGAGCCTTGAAGTCTATATATTATGCTTACAAGCTATACGTAATTCATTCATTTCAGCTTTCTTCACTCACACATGAGGAGACCCCTTCCCCCACATATCCAATATGAAATATTATTGTATATTTGAGTAGATCTACACTAGTAGATAGTTCTAATGAAATTTCATTAATTAATTCATTCATTTGGCCGTCGAAATGATACGAACACATATATTGAAATTTTCGTTTTTGTTGCCAACGAAACGGCGTCGTGATCGAACATTTTCTTCCTTTATAGGTCATTTGCCACCCATTACAAGGATTTGGTTCTCGATGACATGAGCACCATAGGTTATCTCCAGATGTTTACTCTTAGTGCCATGTTAACTTTTGTATTGATATTCAACCAACCCTTTTCTTTTATATATGATGAGACTACATGATTACTATAGGATGACCAATTTGGACTAGTGGAGACTAGATTCGTTGTCGATTACTTGGTTATACAATTCTTGAAGTCTGAAAATGATGGACTTGCACTACAATGGAGTTTAGGCTAACTTCTACCAAAGAGTGCAGTACCCAGAAAGGGAGAAGAATGGAATAACATATTGTCAGTTGGACTTTTTGGGCAAGGTAACAAAGCGCTAGAATATAATCGTGTCATCTGTGAAGTGCTAATATTAGTAAATGGGAATAAGAGCACCACCTTGCCTCGATCTTATCAAGCAATACAAAAATAAAGAAGTCAAGGAAGTGACTCCTAAGCCTTGTGCATAGTACATGTATTTCCTTTGCAAGAGTCACTAGGAAGACATGCTTCTGCATCCATTGAATAAAGTGTGTGAGCATATCTAGATAAGTTATTCTTATGTCTCTAGTTGAACGAATGTTTCTTGCCTTTCCTAATGGCGTTCTACTTTTTGTGAAGCTCATATATGAATTTGAAGTTCCAGTATTCACATCATTTGGGCTTCTAAACACAATTCATTAGCATTGTGGGAGAAGTAATTTTCAAATTCATGCCTCTATTGAAGAAAGGGAAAAATAATGGATCATGGATAGTAGCTTCATTTTCTCGAATTGTTGAAGTGTTGACTTCATAATGTGACTAATTATGATTTTTTTGCTTTTAGTAGCTAAGGATATTTTGTGAAGGATTTGGATGCTTTGGTCATTCTAATGCAGTTCAGAATCATAATCACACCAACCCATATGAACAGCAGGGGTAGAATGTAGGTAACAAAGAGCTAAAATAGCTCTCTGCATTTAATATCAAACCACAATTGTTGGTGCTTGTAAGAGAAAATGATCAACATTTAATATCATAAATTCCAAGAGGAGAAATAAGTTCACGATCCAACGTTTGAATGATTTGATTTGTGTTATACATGCAGTTGAAGATTGAAAACTTGAGAAATGTCGAAGTCTAGGAAAGTGGATCAACCAACCATCCACAATCTTATTGACACCATCTACACATCTATGAAGCTATAGTCCATAGCAATAATGGATGAATGAGAATGGTGCTCCAATTGTAGACGATATTTAAGGAAGGTTGATTCACATCTAGAGTATTTATAGGAAAGAGAAAGACACAAAATCATACCAACTAGAATTGTACTTAGACCTGAACACGGTGATTTCAGTACGGAGATTGATAAAGCAATTGAAAATGAGCTCACTTCTAAAAGAAGTCACTCTTCTACATCAATGTCCAAGTCCAATCCGAAGTCTATAGGTGATGACAATGCTAATGGTTGTTAAACTAGTGCAAGAAACCCAAAAGGCAAATCTCCAAGTTATCCCCCAAAAGATGATCGCCCTTTTCTTTCTGGTCCAAGATGTTAAGTGGAACCCCCTTCTCATCAAAGCAATAACCGATTGCTAAACCAAAAAACTTAGGAGAAAGACTTGTAGCACAAAAGAGTACCATGGTGCGCCCAAAACTTTTCACCAACCAACAACTATATTACCAAAGAAATGAATATTCCAATGTAGTTGATTCACAGGGGAGCATGAGAATCTCTAATTCTCAATATCGGTATTCTTTTGTTGATCAGGTTTATGGGCATGCATGACCACAGTCACATAAACACAGCTATTCATGACCATGCAAGTGTAACACGACCATAAGAACCTCCACAGTTGATTGTTTGTAGACATTTTGAGCTTAGACAACACTTTCTCTTATACTTATAAATTTACTCCAAAGATGGCAGGCAAAAATGGAGTTCATGTCAAAAGGTGGTTCCTCAAGAACTAATGCCACTTTCACTAACAATCGCACATCCTGCCTCAGCTCCAACTCGAACCCCAATACTTTCACCTCCAAGAAGCAATGGCCAAGAAAAAACATTGGAGAAGTTCTATCCTAAAATTGGAGTGATATTGTTTGTCAATCTAGAAATATATGAAGAGCATATTGTTTCATACAAGCATGCATATAGAAATTACATGAGTTGAGAACAATATATAGGTCATATCAACAGTCCCATTCTGGAGAATAAACTGTATAACAACACGTCCACACTCCGCCATATAACTGGTATAAGTTTTTCTTGGGTATTTTACTGCACTTATTGCAATTGAAGAATTTTATGAATAATGGATTATAAAACATTCAATTGTATTTGTATATAGTCGTGGTTGTTGCATTATACCCATTAACTGTTGAGTTTTGAGTGTGTGTAACAAAACATGTGAAGGGCCACACAGATACGCATCCAACATGTGTTTTTTTTTCATAAACAGTGTAATTATGTCTATAGGTTGTGAGCCTTGCAAAAAAAATCATATTTAATTCCTCCATTTAGTTAAATAAAACTTGGGATCAAAGTGCCTAAAAACAATTATCTTCCTCCCCTCAAATTCTAAGTAGCCCATAAACACACATCCCATATGAAGTTTTTGCACAAATAAGTGTAATTTAGGTATCATATATGCTACACATGCATAATTTCATGACTGAATTCATTCATTTGGGTGTCAAAACAGCCAAGGAATGATCTAAGGAAGTTCCAAACATGGTTGTATAGGCGGCCAGGCGTTCCAGGGGAACGCCCAAGCAGCCTAGGCGCCCAGGCGGAGGCCCAGGCACCCAAGCGGAGGCCCAGGCGTTTCCAGGCATTTTTATATATATTTTATTTTAACAAATATATGTAAAATTTCTGAAAAATACAATCCTTAGTTCCTTATACATGATAAATATGCAATCAATGTGCTAGCATCGTATGAAGAAAGCAACAAAATCATTAGATATGGATTGAATTGTGGAAGTTTTACCTAAACAAATTTCATATAGAAATCAGAAAGCTAAACATGTATTGTGTTTGTAGCCAAAACATGTATAATACTATCATGTAGAATTTTGGCTACTAAATCAAAACTAACAAGACCTAAACTAGAACTGATTGGCCCTAATTTGAACTCATTTGATCCAAATTTGATCAAATTTGACCCATTTTACCCTAATTTTCTCCTAAACCAAACCTAATTTTGTATACCATGACCTAATCAATCCCAATTTCCATAAATTTTTCATATATTCACCTAAACGAGGCAAAATTTGGCCAAACAAGACTTAATCATCCAATTTAGAACAATTTCCCCCAAATCATACTTGTTTCCCCTAAATTAGATCTAATGTGCCCAATTTTGAAATGATTTGGCCTAAATAAAACCTAATTTTGTATATTATGATCCAATCAAACCTAATTTCCCCAAATTTTCCCTATATTGACATAAACAATATCTAATTTGGCAAAATTAGACCTACTCTCACCATATCAAACCATTTCCCAAAATCAGACTTGTTTTCCCCAAATCAGACCTAATCTACTCAAATTTGACATAATTTGGCCTAAAATCAAACCCAATTTGCATAACATGATCAAATCAAACCTAACTAACCCTAAATTTCCCTATGTTGATCTAAACAAAGCCCTATATAACCAAATTAGACCTAATTCCCCCAAATTAGACCTAAAGTCCCCCAAATCAGGCCTGCTTTCCCCCAAATCAGACCTACTTTACCCTAAATTGACCCCATTTGGAATGAATCAGACCCAATTTAACCATTAAATGACTCAATTTGATCAAATTCAGATCTAATTTATGCTAAATTAGCCTTGAATTGGCTTAATTTGGGCCTCAAAAGGCCTTAGGCAACAACTTAGGTCAATTAGGGGACTGGGCGCCCAGTTTGAAGCGGGCTGATTAAATCCTAGGCGCATGTACAACACAACACATAGGACGGAGAGGAGTTGAGAGGAGAGAATTTGTAAAAGCAAAAAGTTATTTAGAATTTAATATAAATTCTAGTATGGCCAGGTCACATTTTCTTAACTAGTACTGCACTAACATTTTGTGCATCTAGGTACCATCTATAAAGCATGCACAACTCCCCGGTCCTGGACACGTGTCAGACATAGGCACACTGTGGCCGTGACTGGACGCATGGTGGATACCGGTTAGACATGAGTCCCAACAGTATATTGCTCGATTCCTATTTTCAGGTTATTGAAAGGGCTTTGGTGTTCTTCCTTGTATATAGCTATAGTGAGATTTGAGCAGTGGATAAATATAAATATATATTGTTATTGAACGTAAACCAGTGGTTGTGATAACAAAATCTACAAATAAAAATGAGTTATGTTTACCGGACGCGTGGGGGGCAGACGCGCCTAGAACGTGCTGCAATACCGCCCCCCCTCACGCGGGTCCCGGTTTTCCTTTTTTTTTATTTTTTCTCTTTTGATTTTTCTGGGGGAAAATAAAATAGGGGAATCCACTGTTTTGTTTATAACTTTTATTCCGTAACGATTTTTTTGACGAAACAAAATGCACCGGATTCGTTATAAAAAATGCATTTGAACAAGACTAATATTGGTATATTTTTGAAAAAAAAATCAAATAATAAATAAGTCAAGTGTGAATGCGCCTACTTATGGTGTGAATGTGTGAATGCATCCACTTATGGTGTGAATGCGCCCACTTATGTTGTGAACGCGCACATTTATGGTGTGAATGCACCAGATTCGTTATACAAATACATTTGAACAAGACTAATATTGGTATATTTTTGAAAAAAAATTAAATAATAAATAAGTCAAGTGTGAATGCACCTACTTATGGTGTGAATGCGCCCACTTAATGTGTCCACTTATGGTGTGAATGTGTGAATGCGCCCACTTAATGCGGCCACTTATGGTGTGAATGTGTGAATGCGCCCACTTATAATGTGAATGCGCCCACTTATGGTGTAAATGCACCCACTTATGGTGTGAATGCGCCCACTTATGATGTGAACGCGCACACTTATGGTGTGAATGCGTCAACTTAAGGTGTGAATGTGTGAATGCGCCCACTTATGGTGTGAATGTGTGAATGCGCCCACTTATGCTGTGAATATGTGAATACGCCTAGTTATGATGTGAATGTGCCCACTTATGGTGCGAATGCGCCCACTTATGGTGTGTGTGCGCCCACTTATGGTGTGAGTGCGCTCACTTATGGTGTGAATATGTGAATGCGCCCACTTATAGTGTGAATGTGCCTACTTATGGTATGAATGTGTGAATGTGCCTACTTATGGTGTGAATGTGTGAATGTGCCCACTTATGATGTGAATGCGCCCACTTATGTTGTGAATGCGCCTACTTATGTTGTGAATGTGTGAATGCGCCTAGTTATGGTGTGAATGTGCCCACTTATGGTGTGAGTGCGCCCACTTATGGTGTGAATGTGCCCACTTATGGTGTCAATGTTCCTACTTAACGTGCCAAATATTAGTAGTAAACGCCCATTTATGGTGTGAATGCGCCCACTTATGGTGTGAATGTGTGAATGCACCCACTTATGGTGTGAATGCGCCCACTTATGCTGTGAACGCGCACACTTATGGTGTGAATGCGCGAATGCGCACACTTATGTTGTGAATGCGCCCACTTATGTTGTGAATATGTGAATACGCCTAGTTATGATGTGAATGCGCCCACTTATGGGGTGTGTGTGCCCACTTATGGTGTGAATATGTGAATGTGCCCACTTATGGTGTGAATGTGCCCACTTATGGTGTGAATGTGCCCACTTATGATGTGAATGCGCCCACTTATGTTGTGAATGCGCCTACGTATGTTGTGAATGTGTGAATGCGCCTAGTTATGGTGTGAATGTGCCCACTTATGGTGTGAATGCGCCCACTTATGGTATCAATGTTCCTACTTAACGCGCCAAATATTAGTAGTAAACGCCCATTTATGGTGTGAATTCGCCCAATTATGGTGTGAATGCGCCCACTTATGGTGTGAATGCGCCCTACATTTGTAATAAAAGCCCATTTATGGCAAATGCGCCTACTTTTGATTGAATGTATAACTTTTGATTGAATGTGCCAACTTATGGTAAATGCGCCCACTTGTATGGAAAATGTGTCTACTTATCACAAATCTTAAATAGAGTATGTACATAAATAACAAATTAGCACAAATCTTAACACAATACGCCTAGTATTTGTAGAAAAATACCCAATTACGGTGTTAATGCATCAATTATAGTGCGAATGTATCTACTTTTTAGATGTTGTGCATAAATATAAATTAACATAAATCTTAATATAATATGCACACTATTTGTAAAATAGCGTGCATATTATTTTTTTTAAAATATATCAATATTGGTCTTATTAGATTGGATTTTTCGTAACGAGTCCAGTGATTTTATTTCGTTAAAAAAATCATTATGGATTAAAAGTTATTCGCAATTTTTATTTTTGTATTGTTTTGTGTGTAGATCAGTCACGGGGCAAAAAAAAAGCAAAAAAAAAGGGGCGGGGGACCCGACCGGGGAAACCACCCAGCCCAAGCGGTATGCCAGCCGCGTGTGGGACGCGTCCCTCCTGGGCGCGTCACAGTAACATTTCCGAATAAAAATCTTTGTTTGTGATGTATCAAATTACATTTAAGTTTTCGATCCTTAACTTGTACTTTGATGGCTGTTTAGTTCTTTTAGATTAAAAATATTAAGAAACTTAGGTCGATGGACTTAGAATAAGAAGAAAAGATATGCCTTCCACGATAATTTTGCTAAAATAAAAACGCAAAAGATCTGATAGGACTGGTATACTTTAAAAGGACGGAAATAATAATAAACAAAAAGAACAATGACAGAAAGGTAGTATACAGCGTCCATTGATCGAACTATATCAGAAGACTAAATATGGAGATGGTTGCTAATTGAAGATGTTAAAAGTATACTTGCTGGATATAGACTTTCTGATCAAGCCGGGCTGGAGCTAGTTGGGAGAGGACAGTGAGAGGAAGATCGATAACGGGGAAAGAGATGGAATTGCAGGGTGGGTTGAGGAGGGAAGAGGGAAAACGGCAGTGTAATGAAACAGGGAGGTGAAGAGCAGGAGGAAAACAGGGTGGATGAACAAGTGAGTTTAGGGAGGAAGGAAACGAAAACAGGGAGGGGAGAGGGACGAGGGATCACAGGAGGAGGAGAAACCCGATCGAACAGCGACAGCAGAGGAAAGGGGACCATTACCTGCAGCGGCCGTTCCACTTCCCAGGATGAGTGATACTGGCGCTGGCGCTAGAAGGTTAACGGAGCCTGCCTAGGAAGTGCCGGCACCGAGGAGAAAGACTAGTCGCTGGCCCCGTCGGGAAAATTGTTGTACTTGCAGTCGCCCTCGACGCGGTGTCCTGCTTTTACTCGGTCTGGAATAGAAAGGTTTCTATACAATTATATGACATATCTACATTATATAAGATAAGAAAATCCACCGTATTTTCTTTACAAACTTCTTCAGTTTTCTAATTTTCGAAATAATCCCTAGTTTGTTAGTCTTCAGTTTTCTATTTTACGAAATAATCCCTAGTTTGTTAGAGTATAGGAAATATCGTATCTAAATTTTTATGTTCTCAGATAGAAATTTGTCTTTTGTTTGTAACAGAAGAATATTAGTTATTCTCATCATCATCATCTAAGTCTCAAATCTATGTCGTGACGAAGACAGCCGGAAGAGTGGTATATCAAGACGGCAGTTGAGATTCGAACATGGATCTTTTTGTTAGAAAACACTGTGCTTGACCACTTGAGTCACTCCTTATCGGCCTCATCTGACAATGTTGACATAGTTGTATGGATAGGGCAGTCAAAATTTTGAGTCGGATTTAGGTCATATCAAAATCCAAATTACGATTTGGATCAAGGAAAAGGCTTTTAGTTTAAACATATAAGATTCATTATTCAATGCAATGTACTTTATTAAGTAGATGACGATATGGTGAGGCTATTAAACTTTTACTTGTTTGCTCTTCATTTACATATAAAACATCACAAGTTTATGTGATATGGGTTAGTTTTAGGTAAAATTAATTAATCGGGTCGGGTCCGGGTCAAAATACGGGTTAAAAATGCTATAAAATATATGATCGAGAAGGTGAATTTAGACTTTGTTTTCAGAATGGGCAAAGGGCTGAACTGCCGTGTGGAAGCGTGTATTGCTGGTGATAGCTGGAAAATACCGAGCTTCAGAGGGTCGTATAAGGTTGAAAATATTCTGGAGAATGTCAAATGTCAAGTTCATTTTGAAGATCACATCTGTTTTAGGGGTAAAAATGATTGTTGTTTGAAGGATTACTGGAATCTTGTTAGAAAACAACATCATAGTGTTGCGTGGGGCAGCTGGATCTGGTCTGGAGTACCTAGAAGATGGTCCATTCTTCTGTGGAAGGGGTTTTTGGGCAGAATTCCTACTGTTGACTATCTTCAGAGAGTGGGCTATCATATGGCGTCGAGATGTGTGATGTGCAAAGAACATGTAGAAAGTTCTGTGCATGTGTTCTTTAAATGCATATTTGCGGAAGATGTTTGGAGGCTTTGGAGAAATGATCTGGGGCACAATATACAGCTGGATACGTTATGTGATCTGCTGAAACTGAAGGGCAAGTTGAAGGTTACAGCCTGTTTAATCATCTATATGATGTGGAAAGAAAGAAATGCAAGGATCTTTAGAGGTTGCTGCATTGATACGCAAAGGTTTTGGTTATTATATCAAAAGGAGACGGTAGTTTGTACATAGTTAGTTTTGTTTTTACCTTTTCCCTTGTATAGTTTCCTTTCTTTTCTGTGGTTACACCCTGTAACTGCTGAATGCTTTTTTCTAATAGTAAGAGGCAACACCCTACGTTCACCAAAAAAAAAATTTGTTTCTTACGGGTTTAAAGTTCATGATCGGGTTCGGATGCAATTCAAATTCAGAAATATTTTGACTGACCTATGTATGGATCCTTCTTCTCCACGCTCAAATGTTTAGAATGTAAAGTTTTCTTTAGTTTTTTATTTCAGATTTGTCCTTGTGTATTTTGAAAAAATTATATGAACATTTAAGACGGATTTAATTAAATTTTTATCTTTAATATTGTATATTAGTCATTCACTTAGTATACCAAAGGTCGTAGAAAGTTTTCCTTTTTATTTTTTGAATTATTATGAGTTTTGTATATTCTTATAAGGTTATATGTATCCTTTTAGAAAAAATTGCCTTCTTCCGTCTTCTTGTGATTTTTGGGGTGGAGAATGTGGCACAATCAATATGGAGGGAGGTGGAGGATTTCATGTTTCTGAAATAACACCACAAATGATCAGTGCAGTGATGTTGTCGACTACCAGACATAGTCATCGTTAATTTTATCCCTCATTTCTTCTCTTAGTGATCGTCATATACATCTTTAACATTGTGTTTGTCGACGCATCATTAGTTAAAATAAGTTTCAGTATATATTTTTTCCATCTAACTTGATTTTTATTAATTATAATCTTAATTTTCAATTTTTCTTTAGCTAAATAAGTTGATATGAGATATGTTTACAATGTTTAAAATAATTAAATATTCTTAATTTTGTACACTTCACATGATAGGCTTGTAAGGCCTCTTAACAAACTATGTACTTCTTCTGATATTTTTCTAATTTACAATATAGTCCTTGTATCTAATTTATATTATACATATAGGAAAGAAAGTAGGAGGCATTGCATGTAGTTTTTTTGTTGTATTTTAGTTAAATTTTATCTTTTATTTTGATAGGGCTTTTGTGTGAAAGTATAAGTTTTTTTTCTAAATCATAAACTTTTATCCTTTCTAATATGGGGGTTTCTCTGTAAAAAATTTTCTACTTTTTAAAATTACAAAAAAAAGCTATGTCTCAAATCTATATTATATAGGAAAAGGTGTATGAGGTATTGTATGTAACCGATTCATTTTTTTGTTCAAAATTAATTTTTTTTTATTTAATAAGACGGTTGTGAGAGCACAAAATTATTTGGATGTAATTTTTCTTTTAGTTCTCTAAATTAAAAGAAAAAGGACCTTGTGTATTCTGATGAGGTTGAATGATAGTTTATAGGAATATTTGAATGTAATTTTTGTCATTAATTTCTTATATTATAGATAAACTCTTGTACGGGTGGTGGAAAAGGACATATATAATTTTTACCTTTTAGTTTTTTTTAGATTGGTAACTTTGATGCAACTAAGGTCGGAGGCAGTGGAGGACATGGTCATTCCGACATGATCTGAAAGGATCCACATGTTGATGTCGACTCTGGGGAGAAGTTATTGTTAATTTTATCCATTGCTTCTCAATTTTAGACTTCCAATGATCTTCTTATTCCTTAATATTATATTTGGTATGACGTTAGTTGAAATAAGTTTCAACATGTCTTTTCCTTCCATGTTATTCACAGCATTTGGCAATGCAATTGATGTTGCCTATGATCTGATACGGTGAGATAGATCACCGAAAGATTTCTTTATCTTTTTCAAAAATTGATTACAGTGGACGTTATTCAACGCTAAAAACAATACACATATAAAATGGTGGGTGATCTTGTGTTTGATAACAACGACCATTGGTGATTGCAAGCTAACCGACCCTAAGCGATCAATGCCTAAGAAATCACACCACTTTACCAAACTCTAGTCTCATCTTTTTTCTTTTAGTAAATACAATGTGATGCAAAGATCATATATATTATCTTTCAAATAATCTAATATACTCAAGTCAATGCAATGCACAAAGATTTACCTAGTTATACAAGAAAGTCTATAGAGGGTCTTCTCTTTAATTTTTTCTTCTATTTTTACTAATTATATCCATGAAATGTCTTCTTTGTAATCTTTCTTCTATTTATATAAATTATATCATAAATAGTCATCTCTATAACTTTTTCTTCTTCTCTTATAAATTATAAAATACTCCTCGTATTCTAATATCTACTATATACGAAAGACTTAGGAAGTGTATACAAAAAATATTATAAATTAGTTACATTAGAGTTTTATTTTGATAAGGCAGCCATGTGAAAACATATGATGGTTTAGATGCAATTTTTAAATTTTAGATTATTTAAAATAAGTCTTAGCAAATGTCCTTTCATTCTAGTCTACCTTACTTACAACAAAATCACCTATTAACCCTAAATTTGTCTTCTATTTTTTAACTAGATATGATGCTGAAACATCATATTTAGAGTCTTCCAAGTAATCCAAGACTCAAAATTATGGAATGCACATGTTATACCTAGTTAATTATGTGGAAGCTTGAGGAGAGCATTGAGAGGGGTCCGGTTACAACCCCAATTTTTGGGTTTATTTGGTGAGAAATGTAATTTCTCATAATAAAGATATTTGAACAAATAATGATATGATGTATTTGGATTTTATTTGCAATAGCCTTGATGTTTGTGTTGTGGGCTTTATTGGCTATTGGGCCCAAATAATAATAAAAATTAAATTAGTGAATGAATAATTGAATATTCGAGAAAAGAATAAGATGGAAACCTTTAGAAGGCAAATCCAAAGAAGGATTTCGTGCCTCTTGGGTTCCTTGGGTTCCAAGGAGTCCAAAGTTGCATAAAGAGTGCAATAAGAAAAGAAAAGATCAATTAAGTATTTCTTTATTAAGAAAGAAATTGAAAATAATGATAAAATGTGGAAAATAAGTGAAAAGAGATATAATTGAATTATCCTTTGTGGAATTTCGTATCCCAAGGATTCCTAATGATAAAACGAATACCAATGAGGAAAATAAAAGAGAAATAAAGAGAAATCCTCAAAAAGAGATATTTTAATAAGAAATAAACAAGATAATGGGAAATAATGAAGTTTAATGCATTTAGATGCATCTAGAAGGATAATGAGTATCCAATAAAAGGATTTCTAAATAATAGAGTTTCTTGGGACCCAAGGAGTCCCAATAAAGAGGAAAGAAAGAGAAAATATCAAAATTGCAAAATAAGAGGTTAATGCGATTCATTATTAATAAATTTTGTGGTATTACTAAAAAGGAAGTTATTACTATTAAGAGAGAATGGAAATTCATGGCTAATGAATAAAAAGGGCAAGCACAAATAAATAAAAGAAGAATTTTGAATATCCAAATAATAGATAATTCCCAAAGGATAAAAAGAAGAGAGAGAATATACTTCTCATTTAAGGAATTGATTTCCTTCTTGGAAAGGGATTCTTTGTTTCACGAATAGCCAACCTATGGCATCGTTTCTCTTCCCTATATAAGTGGCTAGAGTCCAAGGTTGTGTTCAGAGGGAGTTCCACGCAGCCAACCCTCTCTTCTTCTTCTTCTACTTCATCTTCTTCGTAAAAACCCTAACTGGGAGGAACATCGAGAACGTGAAGTCACGAGGCAACAAGTATGGGTTGCAATGATGGTGTGGTGCTCCACGGTGCCATAGATCTACATTTCCATTGGGACCATGCCCTAAAGAAGGCGCAGCTGCAGCCGCATGGCTGCAACATCAGCAGCAGGTCGTGGGGCATCTTCTCCTAACCTAGCCACCTAGGCCATGCTCTGGGCGGCACCCCAGGTGCGGCTGGAGGTGGCGGGGCTAGGGCAAAGTGGGGCGGCAGCCGTTGGGGTCCGAGGGAGGTTGGAAGAGTCGCAGCTAGGGTTGTAGTCGGCGGGCAAGCGGTGCTTCGCAAGGAAGAAGAAGGCAAGGGTCCATTGGACGAGAATGCCCCTCCGTGGGCTAAAGGCGTGCGCACCTTAATCAAGGGCATAACGGTCATTGTGTTATGTTTGCAATCAGCCAACGTGCATGGAAACTGATGACGTGGAATCCTCCGATTGGCCAAGTAAGTAAAATCTTGCTAAAATCGTAATTAATTCTAGGAAACTCGGATTAAAACAAGTCTTATATGAAAATTGATCCTCAGAACGAGAGGAACACAAAGAAATTATGTATTAGGCCCAATTCTTCTTGAAACTAAAAAAGTATAGGGTTTTACATCTTTTGATGCATTAATTGATAGAAAACCCCTAGAATGATGTAAAAACGAACATGAGGAATCTTTTATATGTTTTTGATCAATCTTAACTTGTTATGAATAAAAGGAATGATAAAATCATAAAAAGATGATTAGTATGTTGGTTTTAGGGTTTTATGATCATGAACATGGTTTAATAGACTAAAAACCATGATTTGAGTAAATATGAGTTTTTGATTCTTGAACATAGTTTGGATTAGATATTTCTAAATGAAGATAATTGAGATGGTTAGGGTTTGTAGGAAACCTTAGAAACCCTAAATTGAATATAAAGGATACATCTTTGAAGACTAATAGGTTAATTTGAAAGATATTAACCTGTTGATTAATAATATAGAGTTTTCATCCGTTTGGTATACAAAATTGGTAGATTTAGGGTTGTAATCCATACATGAAGAATAATTCATATGGGAACCCTAATTGGGGTAAAAGAAGAGGAAAACCATGATATTTCGGATTAAGGAAGTAAATTACTAAATGATGATCCTAAGACTGTTAAGAATATTAAAAGGAGAGAATTTAAAGGTTTTAAGTAGATTTGATGAATTAGGGTTCTTAATAACTAAGAATGGAAGCAAAACCCTAATTCCCAAGGAAACCCTAAAAATTGGAATAGAAATCCTAAGGATGATGATGATATTGGATAAATATTAATAAAAGAAAATTGGTATATTTATTTCAGGATTCTATGCATGATTGGTTGCTTGATTGGGATTTCTATGTTCTGATTAATTTTGTATCTGAATCTACAATACAGGTATGTGGTTACTGATTCAGCCCTATTTTAGGGCTTAATCTTGTGTCTTTCTGCTCTTCAATCACATCTATACCTGTTAGATTGCATGTCATTCCCCCTAATATGCTTATTTGTATAAAATGCACTTATGGACATTATTTGCATGTTTTTCAGGCTTTTGGACCACGCTTGATGGAAGAGAGAGAGAGAAGGGGCGATCCTAGGGTTCCTCTACACTTGGAGAGGCCCAAAGTGAAGTCTGATGCTCCCTCGACCTACCCCTAGTGGCCAAAGATCAATTGAAGCAAAGAAGTCCAAGAAAAGCCAAAGATCCAAGTTAAAGTGTTGATCCAGGACCCAGCACGACCGTGGTACCACAGAACGGCCGTACTAGATGACTTAAAAATTAACAGGCTCAACATCCAAGTGAAGTAGAGAGCACCACGGCCGTGCAGACACCACGGCCGTGCAATTGGCAGACACCACGGCCGTGCTCCACAAAACGGCCGTGCAGCAGTACCATGACCACCTCCACCAAGCCCACCACGGTCGTGCCATACACCATGGCCGTGGCACACCACCTCCACCACGGCCGTGGTGAAACACCACGACCGTGGCCGTTTTGACAAAAACCATGTAACTTTGCTATTTTAATTCCCACGACCATGCCCATCCACCATGGCCGTAGCCTATCCTACCCACCACGACCGTGGTACCCCACCACGACTATGCTACTCACATAATCCAGCCACTTTTTCACTGTTTTCCCCATTTTGCCCCTAACTTAACCTAGTGCTTCCCCCACACCTATATATACCTAGGTGGTGGCTGGGGCACGAGGTTGATTACCTTCTACCCCTTCCTAGCTGGATTAGCATTGTTACGACCCGCGTCGAGCTTAACCTGTAAGTATGCTGCTAAGCATGTGTTTTAGCTACTTTGCTAAGCTGTAAGCTTGTTTTTATTAATAATGTTTATAACGGATATGATATGTGTTTAGTGTGAATCCTAGCTCTTAAAACGTGTAGGATCTTACGCTTGAAGCGTTGCCAGAGAAATCGTTTGAATCCGACCTTCGAGTCAAAAGTTGCATGTTTTTGGGCTTGTCCGTTTGTAGTTTTTGGAAGTTCTTGGACTTTGCGTTTTGGCCCCTAGGTTTTCCTCCTTATCTATTCTTTCTCACTTATCTCGTTTCATTTTTCCAGAAACGAGAGAACGCAGAAGCGTTCTTCTTCTTCCTTCGCGTGAGAGAGAGAGAGAGAGGGAGCTGAGAAGGGAAGGACGTCTTGGAGCCCTGGAGTTGCTCCGGCCTGCAGCTGCGGCCTTCCTTCTTCCCTCCTTCCATCTTCTTCTCCATCAAATTGATCCAGCTAGCAGCAGGAGCTGCGGTTGCAAGGAGATAACATGAATATTAGGGTGCAAGAGCAGTCCTAGCTCGTCTTTCTTTCCCCCTCCAGCTAGTCCCTGGTGGTGTGCACCTTTTGCAAGTGATTTGCAACGCAAATCGAGGGTTTTGCCCGTCGATTCGAGTGAAATCGACATCTTCAGGTCCATTTTTATTTTCTGTCTGTGCGCGGTTCGGCCGAGTTCGTGTTTTGGTCGGCCGAGTTCCTTGTTTAGGATTTCGAACAGCGTTTTGGTCGATCGAGTTTGGTCTTGAATCGGCCGAGTTTCTTTTGTAGGTAAACGAGCTGTGTTTCGATCGGTCGAGTTTCCCAGTGGATCGGTCGAGTTTCTTGCTGATCGGCCGAAGTTGGTCGGCCGAGTTTCAGAAAATGTGAAGTGATCGGTCGAGTTCCAGAGTGATCGGCCGAGTTTCAGAGTGTGAGTGGCAGTTCATTCAGAAATCATTATTTAACTCATTTTAAGTGCTTAATTGCTTTAGTATCAGTTGGTATAACTTCTAAACAGTTTAGCACATACAATAGTTTATTATAGATTCAATGGAACTTGAGATACGTAATATGATTTATGAAAAAGATGGAATTTCCTGTTTTACAGTTGCAATGCATATGCTGAATAAAGATGGTTGTTTAGCAATGAATTTGAATAAGTGGCATTGAGTCATGCTAAAAGATGACAGATGATATATATATGAGTTTTTAAGAGATGTTCTGTTACACCCCGATCTCACAATTTCCTCAAATCATGAGATTAGGGCGTAAGATAGGATTTATATGTAACACAAAGAACACCCTTAACTTTTTCTTTTCCTTTAAACTCTTGATTCTCTGCAATGAACCACATAACATCCTAACAAAGGAATCTGAACATTTCTTTTACTAATCAGACTTTAATAGAAAAGATACATGTATAAACATTCATGATGTCTCTCACATCTTATGCACATAAAACTTGCTAATTAGCATACATATCAAAGAGGAACAATATTACACATCGTAATTACAACTCTCTTTCTCTTATCCCTTACTGAGGACCTAGAGTGACAAGGACCGACTGACTCAACTAATCTCGTACTTGACTCCTGTGGCAGATCTACTCTGACGCTCTGATCATCTTCAAGTCCATGCGGTTAACCCTAAAAATGTTTGAGTAGAGGGGTGAGCCTACTCGCTCAGTGAATGAGTACTTCATGGAAACAGACTAATGCACTAAAGTGATTACAGATATAGTTTGAGTAAATGATATGAAATTTAACAACAATAAATACTACACTGAGCAGTTCTAAAACAATATAATTGAAATAACAAAGAATGTAAATACTGCATCCAAAGAATAACTACTAGAAGACTATACTCTAGTCTTCCTTAACTCTTTTATTCATAAGGAACTCTGTGAACCTATATGATCATATTTTAGCTTATGCCCTGATCTATGCAGTGTACTCTGCATAGAGACTCGCAGTGCACTATGAACACACCGTACAAGACTTAGCGACACACCCGGGAAATGCTAAGTCTGACGCCAGCCCTGTTCTTCTACAGGACCACAGGCTCTCCGGCCTACAGGCTCTCCGGCCTCAATGCACTACTCCGAGTGCTCTAGACTCCTCCTCTAACCTGAGTACACAGGCGGAGAGTCTCACTGGGTTACCACCGTGACTCCACACGGATTAATGTTGAATAACCCCTATTTTCTCCAGTGCCACCGTGACTCCGCACGCATTTTTGTTGAACACTGCCTCTCTGTCCTCGTGTCTCCATGACTCCGCACGGATAATGTTGCAACACGAGTTTCACCCCTAAGAAGCAGATCTGTCAAAGGGGTTCTACGGTGTTCAGGGCACCTAAGTCTAACATTAACATTATATGTACATTTTAAACAGAAATCATAACTCATTTAACATTTCTCACAAGGCTCACACGGCCTGCCATATCATATCATAAGAAACATCATAGCTCATGTATTCAACATATACCATGTCTTAGTAACATCCCTTTCTAGGGCATGTCATATCTCATCACCTGCAATTTACGAGATATGTATTGAAATATAAGAAGCCCTGCAGTATGTAGATATCAACTCAGAGAGAACAAGCATATAAAGTTAAATGCACTAGAAACATACAATTCAACAGTTAAGTATCACCACATCTCATATCGAGATCTTTCATGTCACCATAACATGATTCATTGAACACCCTATCCTTAGGGTTTCATTTGCCTTATTCATTCATCACATGCCAACACCCTACTCTTAGGGTTTCATTCGCCTCATTCACCTTTTCATTTACCTCATTCACTTGTCACATGGCTCTCATAAGGATTTCATAGGATATAAGCATTCACTAAATAAAGATTGTTTTCAACAAATCATATACAATCGATATATGTATGAAACCATGGAAATTTAACTAAATTTAGGTTTCCCATACCATTCACTGAAATATCATGTATCAAGGATAAATTCAATTAAGATAACCCATGAGGTACATCCTAACCACTTATAGGATTACTAGTCCTTTTCAATAAAGCTGAAACTCTAGTGATGTCTCAATTAGGTTAAACTCTAATTACATCATTTGATATAAATCTGAAAAGTATTCTCACTAGGAAGTGTTGCATACGTTTCTGATATGAATCTACCATTTAGGAATCATTTAAAAAAGAGAAGGAATCCATATCATATCAATTTGCAACAATCTTAAATCAAACGGACATTTTAGGTTTTTGAATCACATACTAAGCAATTAGGGATTTGGATGCTATAATCAAATTCGTGCATTAAAATGTTTGAAGGAAGAACCCACTCACCCTAAGGTGTGAAAACACCTCAAAACTGCAGCTCAACTCAGGGAATCTCGAACTCACATCAAATCCCTAGCAAATCTCCCAATTCTTCTTCCATTCAACTCGGAAACCTTGAAAATGAGGGATTATGAAGAAAGGGTGAGAAAAGAGGGAATTTCGACATCATCTTGGATCAAATCAGAGCATGGACGGAATCTTGACATGAGAGAGAAGATTCACCATAAAAGTCTATGCAAAGGATCCAAACTTACTTGATTTCACCACTCTTGGGACCGCAAAACCCTAATTCAGCAATTCCTCCTCTTTCTCCACTCAAGCCCTAACTCTCCCTCTCTCTCTAGATTTTCATTTCTCTGGAGTGAATGACGAAGAATGAGAGCTGTGTGTGTGTGTGTGTGGTTGCTCATATAAGTCAATTTGAGCTGCTTGGGTAAATTGCAAATTGACCCTACACTCATTTTTAATTATATTGGCTGAATATTCAGTTATACAAAAGTTACTGTAATTCGTTTATTTCAGAGAACAAACCTTCTCCAATAATTATGGGAATTTAGTACGTTGTTTATAATTGATCTATAAAGCTTCAGTTAAAATTTGAGATCATTTGGAGTTACCAATAAATAATTAAAAATAGAACAGTGCACTGCTATATTGCAGTCTGCAATATATTCGGCCGAGTTTGTCCTGCACAGAACTCGACCGACACCCTTACTGTAGAGATCAAAAAGTCATCCAAAAATTATGCCAATTTAACAGAGTGTCTAAAACTGTGTTTTTCAATCACAGTTAAAATTTGAGATCAATTGGATATACCAATAAAAAGATAAAATTCAATTACCACACTGCTGTATAATTCTGAAATTGTGATCGGTCGAGTTTGAAACTCGGCCGATAAACAGGTCAGAGCATTCTTCAAAAATTCTGATATTTTCCAATGTTGTTCACATTTTATATATCCAAATCATATCCAAATTTGAAGTAAATCAGAGTTACACATAAAATACTAAAAATCATTTAGTGAGACATTCTACTTATCAAATTCTGTATTCATGTATCATCAAAACCCTATTTTGGGCCGATTAGGGTTTATGCTTCTCAAACCCTAATTCTCAAGACAAAAGAACATTTAGACTTCTTATCATAGTTAAAACATCCTAATTGTGTTATCGTCATTAATTAGATTTCAAGAATGATTATTCCAATTAATCTTTGCAATTGTCTAGGTAAACCCTAGTTTACCAATTAAGCTCAGATGGGGTCGTAACAACTCTCCCCCCCTTAGAATGTTTTGTCCTCAAAACATGAACCTACAAGAAAGATACATTCAAGGTTATTCTAAACTTCTAAATCCTTCCATGCCATTATATTCTTGTATTTCATACCCGAATGTAGTTTTCAACATTAGATCTTTTAATTCTTTACTAAATCACAACATATTTCAAATAGTTCTCAATGATATCAAGCAATTTTTTTATGCCACAGTCAAACATAGAATGCAAAGATAAACCACCACGCTTTCACTGCGCAACTCTGATACTCTGATACCACTATTTCAACTTATGCTTCTCAGAGAGTTCTATTGTTCTGTATCACCTGTAAGTGACAAAAGCAAGTTCACCATGCTGTATTAAACTTTAATAACATGATGCTCAGATAGCAAAACAGTCTTGAATTAAAAGACTAGATTCAACAATCAATTGCACAATACTACTCTTGGCATCCTCATTGGGTCATGGGTGTATGAGGTGAAGCATTACCACCTCATTCTATACTATCCCGTTTTGATCCTGGGACCTGTGGGTTATGGGCCCACACACAATTCAAAGTGTAACCATCGCATTATATCATTTTAGGGTTTCAACAACAGTAATAAGGTAATCCACAATTGTATCAGTCATTCAAGCATTAATCATACTCAATTACCATCACTCAGTTATATTAGAGCTAGGTATAACAAGCTACACCTCATTAGGGTTACTTGTCCAAACAATCTAATTATCATCCCTTTCTATTAATATGAGTGAATATGTATGACTACCTTGTTCAGGGTATCTCTCCATGTGTTCTAACGTCATCCATACCGTATTCCCATATTACAAATACACAATGATAAGATGCATATCAGGTATGAATTACTACAACTATCATACGCCTTTAATTTAACATATAGCTTGCACAAATACACTGAAATCATATGTAGAACCAACTTTCATACCCTAATATGCCTTCAACAAATCATACATGTAAAAACAAATACACATATTACACAAAGCTAGTGCTTTCTCATATCTTTCTGCTCATTCATTACTTCTTTACTTTTTGCTACCTATCCTTTTCATATGATTTTATACAATAAACATCATTAACATTGAAGCATTTAAGATAGGAATAGATTATTCATCATTCTTGCTATCACACAAGAATTTTATTTCTTATCGCACTTCATCATATTGTATGTCACTATTACATTCACTAGATGACCCCACCAAGGTAGTTATGCATCATATATGATTCATTTTCTTATCATTTCATTCCCACCTTGCTATTGTTAAGGAATATATGAAAGAGAAGATGATTTTAAGACCTGGAATACTTATATTCAAACATTCCCTTAATACATTCTCGTATGTAGATTTACTTAGTTATCAACAGAGATATTTGATTAATTAGCACTTGCTTGAATCTCACAACCTCTTTATTTTATAACTTCTCCATCATGTTTCAAACCCTATCTTACATTTCATAGTCCTCTTTCCCTATACTACTCTTTAACCCGTCATCTTTAATTCTAAATTTTTCTCTTATGACCATGTTGCTTATTCATATGTATGGTCATGTATACCATGTTGCACATATTTCCTCCTTTATCTTTATACTATTGTGAAGTTAATGTTCTAAATTAATAGTCTTTCTATTAGTTCTTTCCTCATGTTGAATACATTACAAATTCTTCATTTTTAAATCAAGTGGATCATGTATGGGTCTAACATAGTTTCTCTTTCAATCAAGTTTTTCTCTTCTGAATACAGTCCACCTTTGTATGACTTATTCATATATTAAACTACACCTATGTTCTTTGCTTAGAAACTAGTTTGTTGTTCTAGTCTTATGAATTACATGTTCATACGATCCTCTTTACTTTTATGGACCTATTGAATGCTCAACCCTATTCTCTACTTAGCCTTTGCTTTAGAGTTCATAAAAGCATTATACTCAATTATATGATCCATTCTTCATGATTGATTCTTGCTATCTTGAACCATACATACATTTCACATATCTTTTCTATATTTCATATGTATAGTTCGTATAATGTTAATCAATAAACTGATTATGAACTTCATATCATGTTCTATTATTCCCAATTAAGGGTTTCACATTTGAGACCCCAAAATTAAACCTCAGATATCAGTTTCAACTAATTCTTAGTTGTTCTGATCTTGCCCATAGGTTTCAACATCTTACTGTATGTACATTCTTACTCCGATGTAGGTCTAATTATTCCAATTCTATTCTTATTATGCTATTGATAGGATTCATTAGATCCTAATAACGCATCCTGCCAACTGGACCAAGCCAAACCTGAAATCCTAAAGCCAAGAACTACAAAGGATTACATTCTTCCTGAACTACCACTCACAGCTCAGAAACTCGGCCGATTGGTCAGAAACTCGGCCGATTGCTTCACAACTCAGCCGATCCGCTTGAAACTCGGCCGATTAACTTGTCGTTTGATTTCATGAAAAAGGAAACTCAGCCGAATTACATACAACTCGGCCGATCAGTTTGCTGTTCGATTGCCTATTAAGGAAACTCGGGCGAATCACATACAACTCGGCCGAATCGCGTACAGACTGAAAACCTAAACAGACCTGCTGATGTCAATTTCACTCGAATCAGCGGGAAAAACTATAGAAACAAAAGCCCATCCAAAGGTCAATTCTAGTCTACTTGTTACAAAGAATAAAATCAATAAATGCTACAATTGCATAGTGTACAACAGATATTAAAGACCCATATTTCAAAGTATTGAATATTTCAATTCAAACATATAAGAGCATTTCTGTACATTTCCAACAAAAACAACATTATGAAATGTAAGTTCTATCTCCTTTTACATTTATGCTCTTAATTCTTGTTTCTTTTCTCGTTTTCTAACCCTAACATTTCTAGGGTTCATCTCTAGCCCATTCTTCCACTGTATACCTGGCCAGGGTATACGTGAGAGAATAGATAGAGTAGCTTGTACTGGTTGATCCAAGTACTCAGATATCGGGCCAGGATATCCAAATACTCAAATCCCCAAAGCTAACATCAAACATCTCCTATCTGCCACACACAGGACTCTAACTTACTAACTTAATGGTCCTTGACAACTCACCCTAAGCTCTGATACCAAGCTGTTACACCCCGATCTCACAATTTCCTCAAATCATGAGATTAGGGCGTAAGATAGGATTTATATGTAACACAAAGAACACCCTTAACTTTTTCTTTTCCTTTAAACTCTTGATTCTCTGCAATGAACCACATAACATCCTAACAAAGGAATCTGAACATTTCTTTTACTAATCAGACTTTAATAGAAAAGATACATGTATAAACATTCATGATGTCTCTCACATCTTATGCACATAAAACTTGCTAATTAGCATACATATCAAAGAGGAACAATATTACACATCGTAATTACAACTCTCTTTCTCTTATCCCTTACTGAGGACCTAGAGTGACAAGGACCGACTGACTCAACTAATCTCGTACTTGACTCCTATGGCAGATCTACTCTGACGCTCTGATCATCTTCAAGTCCATGCGGTTAATCCTAAAAATGTTTGAGTAGAGGGGTGAGCCTACTCGCTCAGTGAATGAGTACTTCATGTAAATAGACTAATGCACTAAAGTGATTACAGATATAGTTTGAGTAAACGATATGAAATTTAACAACAATAAATACTACACTGAGCAGTTCTAAAACAATATAATTGAAATAACAAAGAATGTAAATACTGCATCCAAAGAATAACTACTAGAAGACTATACTCTAGTCTTCCTTAACTCTTTTATTCATAAGGAACTCTGTGAACCTATATGATCATATTTTAGCTTATGCCCTGATCTATGCAGTGTATTCTGCATAGAGACTCGCAGTGCACTACGAACACACCGTACAAAACTTAGCGATACACCCGGGAAATGCTAAGTCTGACGCCAGCCCTGTTCTGCTACAGGACCACAGGCTCTCCGGCCTACAGGCTCTCCGGCCTCAATGCACTACTCCGAGTGCTCTAGACTCCTCCTCTAACCTGAGTACACAGGCGGAGAGTCTCACTGGGTTACCACCGTGACTCCGCATGGATTAATGTTGAATAACCCCTATTTTCTCCAGTGCCACCGTGACTCCGCACGCGTTGTTGTTGAACACTGCCTCTCTGTCCTCGTGTCTCCATGACTCCGCACGGATAATGTTGCAACACGAGTTTCACCCCTAAGAAGCAGATCTGTTAAAGGGGTTCTACGGTGTTCAGGGCACCTAAGTCTAACATTAACATTATATGTACATTTTAAACAGAAATCATAACTCATTTAACATTTCTCACAAGGCTCACACGGCCTGCCATATCATATCATAAGAAACATCATAGCTCATGTATTCAACATATACCATGTCTTAGTAACATCCCTTTCTAGGGCATGTCATATCTCATCACCTGCAATTTACGAGATATGTATTGAAATATAAGAAGCCCTGCAGTATGTAGATATCAACTCAGAGAGAACAAGCATATAAAGTTAAATGCACTAGAAACATACAATTCAACAGTTAAGTATCACCACATCTCATATCGAGATCTTTCATGTCACCATAACATGATTCATTGAACACCCTATCCTTAGGGTTTCATTTGCCTTATTCATTCATCACATGCCAACACCCTACTCTTAGGGTTTCATTCACCTTTTCATTTACCTCATTCACTTGTCACATGGCTCTCATAAGGATTTCATAGGATATAAGCATTCACTAAATAAAGATTGTTTTCAACAAATCATATACAATCGATATATGTATGAAACCATGGAAATTTAACTAAATTTAGGTTTCCCATACCATTCACTGAAATATCATGTATCAAGGATAAATTCAATTAAGATAACCCATGAGGTACATCCTAACCACTTATAGGATTACTAGTCCTTTTCAATAAAGCTGAAACTCTAGTGATGTCTCAATTAGGTTAAACCCTAATTACATCATTTGATATAAATCTGAAAAGCATTCTCACTAGGAAGTGTTGCATACATTTCTGATATGAATCTACCATTTAGAAATCATTTAAAACAGAGAAGGAATCCATATCATATCAATTTGCAACAATCTTAAATCAAACGAACATTTTAGGTTTTTGAATCACATACTAAGCAATTAGGGATTTGGATGCTATAATCAAATTCGTGCATTAAAATGTTTGAAGGAAGAACCCACTCACCCTAAGGTGTGAAAACACCTCAAAACTGCATCTCAACTCAGGGAATGTCGAACTCACATCAAATCCCTAGCAAATCTCCCAATTCTTCTTCCATTCAACTCGAAAACCTTGAAAATGAGGGATTATGAAGAAAGGGTGAGAAAAGAGGGAATTTCGACATCATCTTGGATCAAATCAGAGCATGGACGGAATCTTGACATGAGAGAGAAGATTCACCATAAAAGTCTATGCAAAGGATCCAAACTTACTTGATTTCACCACTCTTGGGACCGCAGAACCCTAATTCAGCAATTCCTCCTCTTTCTCCACTCAAGCCCTAACTCTCCCTCTCTCTCTAGATTTTCGTTTCTCTGGAGTGAATGACGAAGAATGAGAGCTGTGTGTGTGTGTGGTTGCTCATATAAGTCAATTTGAGCTGCTTGGGTAAATTGCAAATTGACCCTACACTCATCTTTAATTATATTGGCTGAATATTTAGTTATACAAAAGTTACTGTAATTCATTTATTTCAGAGAACAAACCTTCTCCAATAATTATGGTAATTTATAACGTTATTTATAATTGATCTATAAAGCTTCAGTTAAAATTTGAGATCATTTGGAGTTACCAATAAATAATTAAAAATAGAACAGTGAACTGCTATATTGCAGTCTGCAATATATTCGGCCGAGTTTGTCCTGCACAGAACTCGACCGACACCCTTACTGTAGAGATCAAAAAGTCATCCAAAAATTATGCCAATTTAACATAGTGTCTAAAACTGTGTTTTTCAAGCACAGTTAAAATTTGAGATCAATTGCATATACCAATAAAAAGATAAAATTCAATTACCACACTGCTGTATAATTCTGAAATTGTGATCGGTCGAGTTTGAAACTCGGCCGATAAACAGGTCAGAGCATTCTTCAAAAATTCTGATATTTTCCAATGGTGTTCACATTTTATATATCCAAATCATATCCAAATTTGAAGTAAATAAGAGTTACACATAAAATACTAAAAATCATTTAGTGAGACATTCTACTTATCAAATTCTGTATTCATGTATCATCAAAACCCTATTTTGGGCCGATTAGGGTTTATGCTTCTCAAACCCAAATTCTCAAGACAAAAGAACATTTAGACTTCTTATCATAGTTAAAACATCCTAATTGTGTTATCGTCATTAATTATATTTCAAGAATGATTATTCCAATTAATCTTTGCAATTGTCTAGGTAAACCCTAGTTTACCAATTAAGCTCAGATGGGGTCGTAACATGTTCAGAATGTGAAATAAGTATGAAATGTGTTTTTACTATTTAAGTGTTTATATGTTAATCAGTTAATAGACTTAGGTGCCCTAACACCGTAGAACCCCTTTGAGAGGTCTGCAACCAGGGGGTGAAACTCGTGTTGCAACAATAACTGTGCTTGTGTCATGGTGGCACGAGGATAGAGAGAGACAGTGTTGCAACAAGAACTGTGCTTGTGTCACGGTGGCACTGTGGAAAATAGGGGTTATTTAACATTAATCTGTGCTTGTGTCACGGTGGTAACCCGGTAAGACTCTCCGCCTGTGTGCTCAGGTTTGAGGAGGAGTCTAGAGTTCACTCTTTTGAGAGTGTAGTGAGGCCTTGTGAGCCTGAGAGTCCTGCAGCAGACCAGGGCTGGCAGTCAGACTTAGCATTTCCCGGGTAGTGTACGGTGGGATCGTAGTTCGCTACGGATCTTTATATGTAGAGTACACTGCATATGATTAGGGCATAATAAAAATATAAATATGAATCACATAGGATCGTAGTAAATTTAATATGTTAAGAGATTTGAACTTCTATGCCAATTCTCTATAATTGTTTAATTGGTTAAGACATCTGATGTTGTGTAGAAATGAGATAGTTATCTATAAATCTGATGTGTCATTAGAACTGCCCTGTTTAATTTTGCACTTATGCTTTATTTCAACTTTATATAATTGATGAGTTATTTAGTGATAGCTAAATGAAATGCTATTCACTGAGTGAGTAGGCTCATTCCTCTACTCAAACATTTTCAGGTCAGCATCAGCAACAGGAATCGGAAGGATCGTTTCATCCTAACGCCTAGTCTATAGAAGGTTTGTAGTTAGTCTAGTTAGAGGTCTCTTAGTCCTTTCCCCTCGATCCTTGGAACATGGTGTGGGTGAGAGAGAATGTGTATGCGGAATGTGTATAAAGATGTAAATTAATTGGTATGCTTACCTTATGTCGAATAATGTAATATGTTGAAGACTCTGTTTATATTTCTAGTCAGTTTAATAGAAATGCTTCTGCAGTTTGTTTAGCTTTAGTTTACAGCATAAATCTAGTTAATCTTTTGATGTTTTTTTTAAACGTTTTAAAATGTGATGAGTGGTTGGCTTGTGTGTAAATCCCATCCGTCGCACCCTAATCTCGTGGTTTGTGGCTAGTGTGAGATCGGGGCGTGATAATTTTTGGTATCAGAGCCTAGGTTGAGTACATAGTTACTCAGAGTCCAAGTCAGGGGACGATAAGAGACCAATAGGATTAAGGTTTAGGTGTCTTTCTTCTATCTGTAGTTTTCTAACAGGAAATATTCTGTTATATCATTGCAGATGGCAAGAAGAGGCTTTGATCGTGATGATCAGGCCGAGAGTCATGTTGGCCCTGATCCTCTGTACTTGGGTCCAGGTGGTGGTGACCACGTGGATGAAGCATCTCGTATGTATAAGATGTTTCTGGAGACCAGGGAGAAGTACAAGGCTGATAGGCGAGCTTCTACTTCTACCAGCAGTAAGGATTTGATGCGATCTTATGAGCTTGTGAAAAAGCTTGGTGGTACAGAATTCAGTGGTACTACAGATCCAGCAGAGGTTGATGAGTGGTTGAGACAGATAGAGAAGGTCTTTCGCCTGATGGAGCTTTCAGAAGAGAAAAAGATTAATCATGCAGTCTATCTTTTGACAGGCGATGCAGAGTTGTGGTGGCGTGGTGTGGAGGAAAAGAGGAGAGGTACAGAGCTTTCTTGGCAGGATTTCTCTGAAGAGTTCCATCTTAAGTTTTATCCACCTACCTTCCTTAATGAGAAAATCAGGCAGTTACAGAACATTAAGCAGGGGAACATGTCAGTTACTGAGTATGAAGCGCTTTTCACCCGGTTAGCGAACTTCTGTCCGCAACTTGTTCCCGACAACATAGAAAGATGCAGAAGGTTTCAAGAAGGGCTAAGGCCAGAGATTCGGCATACAGTTTCTGCTACTAGTAGGAGGAACAGAGAGAACTTTGGTGAGTTTGTTGAGGCTGCTAGACAGGTTGAGGAATCTGTGAATGCTGACAAGGTGCCTGAGTCTAAGAAGAGATCTGCAGATTTCAGTAGAGGACAGTCCAGTAGCGGATACAGAGGTGGAGGTAGAGGTTTCTTTTCTAAACTTGGGCGTGGCTTTAGCTGTTTCAACAGACAGAGATCTGAGGATGTTACTTCTTCTAGAGGCAGAGGGAGATACAACCCAGAGAGAAGGGGTAGTGCCTCTAGTGGATAGTCTTCTGGATCGTCAATGTCAGTGACAGGTCCCCAGGGACAAGGGATACCGCCATGTGACAAATGTGGAAAACCACATACTGGTCAGTGTTGGGGTCCAAGTTGTTATGTCTGTGGACAAATAGGACACCTAAAAAGGGAATGTCCTCAGCTTCAACAAGCAGCATCGCAAGCTTTCCAGCCTCAGTACCATGATGTTCCGAGTTCTTCTGTGGCTTCTGGTTCTAGAGGTGGTGGAGTGCCTAGTGGCAGGAGTGGTCAGAGAGGACAGTGTGGCAGAGGGAGAGCTTCAGCACGTTTCTTCTCTTTGACACCTCAGGAAGGTATAATTTCTTCACAAGTTGTTACAGGAGAGATGCTTTTGTTTAATAGTATACCAGTTTTAGTTTTGATAGATCCGGGTGCTACTCACTCTTTCATATGACGTTCTTTAGTTGGTAAACTTAATCTGTTAACTCAAGAGTTGGTAGATGAGTTAGTGTTGAGGGTTCCACTAGGTGGACCAACAGTTTTGACTGAGTTCTGTCCCAGATGCTTGTTATCTTTTAGAGGTTATACCTTTGCTGCTAATCTCATACCCCTGGATGTCAATACTTTTCAAGTCATCTTGGGTAAGGATTGTCTTGAGACATATCGAGTGCAACTCGATTGTTAGAAGAAGGAAGATACCTTTCAACAAGGTGAATTTTCTTGTGTCTTCACTGGAGATAGGAAAATTCTGCCTACGTGCATAGTATCAGCTGCTGTAGCTGATAAGATGTTACAGAAAGGATGTGAAGCGTTCCTTGCTCATGTGGTTGACACCAGAGTAGAGAAGAGCACCGCCAGTGTTTATGATGTGCCTGTGGTTCGTGAGTTTTCTGATGTTTTTCCAGAAGAGTTACCAGGCTTACCTCCTGTCAGAGACATTGATTTTAAGATTCAGGTATATCCAGGTAGTCATCCATTAGCACTGCCAGCCTATAGAATGGCACCTGCAGAGTTGAAGGAACTCAAGGTGCAGCTGCAGGAGTTGCTGGATAAGGGTTTCATTAGACCCAGTTCTTCACCGTGGGGTGCTCCAGTCCTGTTTGTTAAGAAAAAGGATGGTACCATGCGTCTCTGTATAGATTACAGGCAATTGAACAAGATCACTATTAAGAACAAGTATCCATTGCCGAGAATAGATGATCTGTTTGATCAGTTGCGTGGAGCGACGATCTTCTCTAAAATAGATTTGAGATCTAGATATCATCAGCTTAGAATAAAGGCTTCTGATATTCCCAAAACAGCTTTCAGAACCAGGTATGGGCATTATGAGTTTTTGGTCATGTCGTTTGGGCTGACCAATGACCCAACAACCTTTATGGATATGATGAATCGGATTTTCAAACCGTTCCTAGATCAGTTTATTGTAGTCTTTATAGATGATATACTGATCTACTCCAGAGATGATGTACAACATGAACAACACCTGAGAGTAGTGTTGCAGTTGTTGATACAACATCAGCTGTATGCTAAGTTTAGCAAGTGCGAGTTCTGGTTGGCTGAGGTAGCATTTCTTGGACATGTTATCTCGAGATATGGAGTTAGTGTTGATCCTAAGAAAGTTGATTTTGTGCTTCAGTGGGAATGGCCTAAGACTCCTACTGAGATTAGAAGTTTCTTGGGATTAGCAGGCTATTACAGAAGGTTTATACAGAACTTTAGTGTGCTAGCATCACCCTTGACACACTTGATGAGGAAGGATGCACCGTTTGTTTGGTCTGATAACTGTGAGAAAAGTTTTCAGATCTTGAAAAGGAAGTTGACTTCAGCACCAGTGTTGGTTTTGCCAGAAGCAGAAAAGGGTTATACAGTGTTCTGCGATGCTTCCAGGAGAGGCTTGGGCTGTGTACTGATGCAAGAAGGCAAAGTTGTGGCTTACGCATCTAGACAACTTAAGAAGAATGAAGAGAATTACCCTACTCATGATCTCGAATTAGCAGCTATAGTTCATGCTCTTAAGACATGGCGTCACTACCTGTATGGTGAGACATGTCAGGTGTTTACGGACCATAAGAGCCTGAAGTATATCTTTACTCAAAAAGATTTGAATCTGAGATAGCGCAGATGGCTTGAGCTGATCAAGGATTATGATGTGACAATCGATTACCATCCTGGTAAAGCAAATGTTGTAGCAGATGCCTTGAGTAGACAATCAAGTTCAACTGCAGATGCATTTTCTATGGCATGTTTCAAGAGAGACTTGCTTGTAGATATGCGAAAGTTGAACTTAGACTTGAATGTGACTGGATAGAGTGGGTTGATTGCTCAGATGCAGGTCAAACCTACTTTCTATGATCAGATTAAGGAATTGCAACAGTGTGATGACGAGTTGTGGCAGGTTATGCAGGATATGTCAGAAGGTAAAAGGTCAGAATTCAGGTTTTCTGACGATGGTGTGTTGTATCTTCATGACAGGTTGTGTGTACCTAGGAACAGTGAGCTGAAAGAGCAGATTCTTGAAGAAGCGCATGCTTCTATGTATGCTATGCATCCAGGTAACACAAAAATGTACAGGAATCTCAGAGAGCTGTACTGGTGGTCTGGTATGAAAAGAGATGTGGCTGAGTACGTGGCTAGATGTGGAGTGTGTCAGCAGGTTAAAGCTGAGCATCAGAAACCTGCTGGTACCTTGCAGTCGCTTCCTATACCTAAATGGAAATGGGAACACATCACGATGGATTTTGTGGTAGGATTACCCAGGACGTCTAGAGGTTCAGACTCGATATGGGTGATTGTGGATAGACTAACTAAGTTTGCTCACTTTCTTCCTGTCAAATCGACCTTTGATGTTCCAAAGTTGGCCAAGGTTTATGTGGACGAGGTAATCAGATTACATGGGATTCTAGTTTCCATTATTTCTGACAGAGATCCAAAGTTTACATCTAGATTCTGGAATCAGTTACATCGTGCGTTGGGCACAAGGCTGAAGTTCAGTACATCATTTCACCCGCAGACAGATGGTCAATCTGAGAGGACCATTCAGACCCTTGAAGACATGCTGAGAGCATGCGTTCTGCAGTTCAGAGGTAACTGGGAAGAACACTTAAGCCTGATGGAGTTTGCATATAACAACAGCTACCATTCTAGTCTTGGAATGAACCCATATGAAGCTCTATATGGCAGGAAGTGTAGATCACCAGTTTGTTGGTATGAGGTTGGTGAGAAGGAAATTCTTGGACCTGAGATAGTTGATATAACTACAGAGAAGATATCTGTGATCAGGGAGCAGTTGAAAGCTGCACAGGACAGACAGAAAAGTTATGCAGAGATACGACGTCGACCTCTTGAGTTTGAGGTGGGTGATGAGGTGTATCTGAAAGTTTCACCGTGGAAGGGAGTTCTAAGGTTTTGCAAGAAAGGCAAGTTGACCCCTAGGTTTATGGGCCCATATCCTATTGTTGAGAGGATTGGACCTGTAGCCTACAGGTTAGATTTGACGTCTGAGTTGGCAAATCTTTATGATGTGTTTCATGTGTCTATGCTGAAGAAGTGTCACCCCGGTACAGAGAAAATATTAGATCCAGATCTGGCACAGCTTAGGACAGATGTGTCCTACGTGGAAGGACCAGTGCAGACAGTCGATCACCGAATCAAAAAGCTTAAGAACCGCGAGATACCTTTAGTGAAGGTTTTGTGGAGGAATCATAACCTTGAAGAAGCTACGTGGGAGCTTGAGTCTGAGATGCGTAACAAGTTTCCTTTTCTCTTTTAGGAATTTCGGGACGAAATTCTTATAAGGGAGGGAGATTGTTACGACCCGCGTCGAGCTTAACTTGTAAGTATGCTGCTAAGCATGTGTTTTAGCTGCTTTGCTAAGCTGTAAGCTTGTTTTTGTTAATAATGTTTATAATGGATACGATATGTGTTTAGTGTGAATCCTAGCTCTTAAAACGTGTAGGATCTTACGCTTGAAGCGTTGCCAGAGAAATCGTTCGAATCCGACCTTCGAGTCAAAAGTTGCATGTTTTTGGGCTTGTAGGGACCCGTTTGTAGTTTTTGGAAGTTCTTGGACTTTGCGTTTTGGCCCCTAGGTTTTCCTCCTTATCTATTCTTTCTCACTTATCTCGTTTCATTTTTCCAGAAACGAGAGAACGCAGAAGCGTTCTTCTTCTTCCTTCGCGTGAGAGAGAGAGAGAGAGGGAGCTGAGAAGGGAAGGACGTCTTGGAGCCCTGGAGTTGCTTCGGCCTGCAGCTGCGGCCTTCCTTCTTCCCTCCTTCCATCTTCTTCTCCATCAAATCGATCCAGCTAGCAGCAGGAGCTGCGGTTGCAAGGAGATAGCATGAAGATTAGGGTGCAAGAGCAGCCCTAGCTCGTCTTTCTTTCCCCCTCCAGCTAGTCCCTGGTGGTGTGCACCTTTTGCAAGTGATTTGCAACGCAAATCGAGGGTTTTGCCCGTCGATTCGAGTGAAATCGACATCTGCAGGTCCGTTTTTATTTTCTGTCTGTGCGCGGTTCGGTCGAGTTCGTGTTTTGATCGGCCGAGTTCCTTGTTTAGGATTTCAAACAACGTTTTGGTCGACCGAGTTTGGTCTTGAATCGGCCGAGTTTCTTTTGTAGGTAAACGAGCTGTGTTTTGATCGGCCGAGTTTCCTGCTGATCGGCCGAAGTTGGTCGGCCGAGTTTCAGAAACTGTGAAGTGATCGGCCGAGTTCCAGAGTGATCGGCCGAGTTTCAGAGTGTGAGTGGCAGTTCATTCAGAAATCATTATTTAACTCATTTTAAGTGCTTAATTGCTTTAGTATCAGTTGGTATAACTTCTAAACAGTTTAGCACATACAATAGTTTATTATAGATTCAATGGAACTTGAGATACGTAATATGATTGATGAAAAAGATGGAATTTCCTGTTTTACAGTTGCAATGCATATGCTGAATAAAGATGGTTGTTTAGCAATGAATTTGAATAAGTGGCATTGATTCATGCTAAAAGATGACAGATGATATATATATGAGTTTTTAAGAGATGTTCAGAATGTGAAATAAGTATGAAATGTGTTTTTCCTGTTTAAGTGTTTATATGTTAATCAGTTAATAGACTTAGGTGCCCTAACACCGTAGAACCCCTTTGAGAGGTCTGCAACCAGGGGGTGAAACTCGTGTTGCAACAATAACTGTGCTTGTGTCACGGTGGCACAAGGATAGAGAGAGACAGTGTTGCAACAAGAACCGTGCTTGTGTCACGGTGGCACTGTGGAAAATAGGGGTTATTCAACATTAATCCGTGCTTGTGTCACGGTGGTAACCCGGTAAGACTCTCCGCCTGTGTGCTCAAGTTTGAGGAGGAGTCTAGAGTTCACTCTTTTGAGAGTGTAGTGAGGCCTTGTGAGCCTGAGAGTCCTGCAGCAGACCAGGGCTGGCAGTCAGACTTAGCATTTCCCGGGTGTGTCGCTAAGTCTTGTACGGTGGGATCATAGTTCGCTACGGATCTTTATATGCAGAGTACACTGCATATGATTAGGGCATAATAAAAATATAAATATGAATCACATAGGATCGCAGTAAATTTAATATGTTAAGAGATTTGAACTTCTATGCCAATTCTCTATAATTGTTTAATTGGTTAAGACATCTGATGTTGCGTAGAAATGAGATAGTTATATGTAAATCTGCTGTGTCATTAGAACTGCCCTATTTAATATTGCACTTATGCTTTATTTCAACTTTATATAATTGATGAGTTATTTAGTGATAGCTAAATGAAATGCTATTCACTGAGCGAGTAGGCTCATTCCTCTACTCAAACATTTTTAGGTCAGCATCAGCAACAGGAATCGGAAGGATCGTTTCATCCTAACGCCTAGTCTATAGAAGGTTTGTAGTTAGTCTAGTTAGAGGTCTCTTAGTCCTTTCCCCTCGATCCTTGGAACATGGTGTGGGTGAGAGAGAATGTGTATGCGGAATGTGTATAAAGATGTAAATTAATTGGTATGCTTACCTTATGTCGAATAATGTAATATGCTGAAGACTCTGTTTATATTTCTAGTCAGTTTAATAGAAATGCTTCTGCAGTTTGTTTAGCTTTAGTTTACAGCATAAATCTGGTTAATCTTTTGATGTTTTTTTTAAAACGTTTTAAAATGTGATGAGTGGTTGGCTTGTGTGTAAATCCCATCCATCGCGCCCTAATCTCATGGTTTGTGGCTAGTGTGAGATCGGGGCGTGACAAGCATGGAGCCTTCTCAAGGCTAGAATGTAGGGGAATTGGGGTCCAAAACCCTAATCTCACCTCCCCATTACTACCCTCGGTCCCTAATTGCCCTAGGAATGCCTAATCTAGAAACCTAGACTTGATTAGACTCTAATTGAATTAAACCTAACCCCTAACCCAATTGAGCCTCGTAAGGGTAGTAGGGGGTGTTAGGGACTAGTTCCCCTATACACAACCTAGCATATCCATGGCCAGTTAGTAGCTTAGGTTAATTGATTAGACTCTAACTTGTTGTTTGGTTTGGATAATCTAAATGGAATCATAATGTTCATATGTCACCCCCAACTTAAGTGATAAGTTCATACCCCTAAACAGCCCACACATCTCTTTACTGCTTAAAACCCTAGTTCTGTTCTTGCTTAGCTTAGTTAGTTCTTTCCTTGCTTAGTTAGCTTCTTGCTTTGTTCTTACCTTGTTCATGTTAGTTTAGTTCTTTAATTGCTCTTTTTCTCTTCTTGCTTTCTTTAGTGTAATTTGCCTTTTCATACCCAACTTAATCCATTCTTTCCTGTTTAGCCTTAATCTAGTCTAGGGTTAACGTAGATTTCATTCTTGCCTTTAATTCCTCGCTTGCTCATAGTAGTTTAACAATTAAAACAACCTTTAAACCCTTAACCCTAGTCTCTGCAGTAGGAACCTAGCTAAACTAACCTAGCTCTAGCGCCCCCTCTTTTCCCTGTGGATCGACCCTTTACTTGCCAACTTCCTATACTACGACACGACCCCGTGCTCTTGCGGGTGTAGTGTTTTAGTAGACGTAGGTAGCTAGTTTAGGTTTATAAATTTCGAAAGCACAATCCCATATCCCGTGCGCTCCGACCTCGTGGGGTGTAAGAGCACCACTAGCGGGGACGCACCAACCTTTCTGGCGCCGTTGCCGGGGATTAGAGGCGCTCGGCCTAGCTAGTTAGTTTTGATTTGACTTTTCCTACTACCCTCATCATTGCTATTCTTTATTCATTTTTCTTTGCATTTCTTGTGTATATTGGTTTACTAACTTGCTTTCTTTTGCTTGGTTGTGCTTTATGCATGTGACAAGCCATTCGGGAGGAAACAAGATGGAAGGCCAAAATGCACCTCACAAGCGGCTTCAAGACTACTTCATGCCTAGCAACTACAAATCGCCAATTGCTAGCAGGGTTGATCAAATGCTAGGGGAGAAATTCTCTATTCCTCCAGGTCTTCTTGGGCTCCTGCCCATCTTCTACGGCTCAGAGAGTGAGAACCCCTACAAGCACTTGGACTCCTTTCTTGAAGTATGTTCCACCTTCAGGACGTCGACGGCTAGTGATGACACAATTCGGTTGACCTTGTTCTCTTTCTCCCTCAAAGATAGAGCTAAAGACTAGTATGACTCAAGAAAGGACATCATGAGTTGGGAAACAATGAAGAATGCTTTCTTGAGATAGTTCTACTCTATTGCAAGATTGACACAAATGCGGCGTGCCGTGACAAGTTTTAGTCAAATGGGAGATGAGCAGTTTCATAATGCATGGGAGAGATTCAAGAAGCTGTTGAGAGAGTGTCCTCACCATGAGATCCCTTTGTGGCAGCTAGTTCAATCATTCTACTCTGGTTTGTCTCTAAAGGACCAAGATACAGTGGACTCTTCTTATGGAGGAGTTTTCATGGCTAGGCCACCTGAGGAGATATGGCCTTTGTTTGAGCAATTGGCTGAAGGATCAAGAATTCGAGCTTCTAGCATGATGAATGAAAGAGGGTGTGCCTTTGGTGTGACACCCCCTACTCATGATGACTCGAGCCCACAAGTGATGAAGATTCTTGGTGACATGGTGAGCTTCATGAAGAATCTGGTGACAAATGCTCCTTGCCACCCGGTCAATTCTATCGAGTTCTATGGGGAAGAAAAGAAGACATCTCACTCCTATAGCTACCAAGAACCACAAAGTCCCACCTACAGCTCAAGGTTTGAGGAAGAAGTTCTTTCTAGATTGAGAGTGTTTGATGATGTTCAAAGGGATGTTGTAAGGTTAGAAGAGAGAATAGAGCAACTATCTTCTATAATCGCTCTCCAAGAGGAAAAATTGTCTTCAAGACCCATCGTGAGCCACCATGAAGCAAGTGGACCCATACCATCTTCACAAGTTTTCTACAGTCCACCCCCCATGCAAGTGCATCCCATTCACTCCTTCCAAGGCTATCCCCAACCTTACACTCCTCCACCACCTTCACCACCTCAATTTTCCCAAAACTTCACCTTCCAACCCCAATTCTCTCATCCCCCTCAATTCCCTTCTCCACCTCAATTTCAACCCCAAGTATCACCTCCACCTCCTCCACAGCCACAACATGCTCCCCCTCTCCACCATGAGCAAGGTAGTGTCGTGACAGTTCTAAGGAGTGGAAAAACTCTTGAGCAGCCCTCAAGTCAAAGAAAGGTTGATAAAGCAAAGCAAAGGCAGCCAAGTGGTGATACTGTGATTGATATTGCTGAAGATGATGTTGTGATAACGCATGTTGAGTTTGGGATTCCATGTGATCCACCACATATCCCTTTTGCAGGTCCTACCATCCCTAGCATTCCGCCTCATGTTAATGTAAGTGCAGCAAAAGCTAGTGATCCTCCATTTGTAGAAGCAGTAGATGAGCCACCAGAATTGAAAAGGAGGCAAAAGCACAATGTTGACATTCTTGAGGTGTTTCGTCAAGTAAAGGTGAACATTCCACTTTTGGATGCTATCAAGCAAATCCCATCATATGCCAAGTTCCTTAAGAACCTATGCAATGTGAAAAGAAGGTCAACGGGGAGGATTCCAAAGAAGGTGAGACTGAATGAACAAGTGAACTCCATCATACAACACTCACTCCCTGTGAAGAGAAAGGACCCAGGAGCCCCATTCATACCTAGTTACATAGGGGGACATCGCATAGACAAGTCCTTGCTTGATTTGGGATCTAGTGTGAATTTGATGCCATATCATGTCTATGTTGAGCTGGGCTTAGGCAAGTTGAAGCCGACACATTCCACTCTCTAGTTGGCAGATAGATCCATAAAGGTGCCTAGAGGTAGAGTGGATGATGTCTTGGTAACGATAGACAAGGAAAAAGGCACGGTGTTCCTGACGGATTTCATTGTACTTGATATGGAGCCGGAGGATAGGAAGATTCCCATCATCTTGGGGAGGCCGTTCTTATCTACAAGTGATGCCGACATTCATGTACGCAGTGGCACCATGATAGTCTCATTCATGGACATGAAGATCAACATTAACATGTACAAGACCCCAACCCGGAGAGTCCGAGATAGGGATATTGGACATGGTCACTTCACAAGTCCAAATGGGCATTTGAGAGAAGGACATCAAGGTGAATAAGTTAATGATGATTATTGTGATCAAAGGGATGAGGAAAATAGATTGAGTGCAAAGGAAGGATGCATGTTTTGCAAGAATGGACACATGAGAATGCCAAATGGATGAAATTCGAAGAATCACCAAGAAGCCTAGTTGAAGGCAAGAAACTCAGCGCTTGTGGGAGGCAACCCACCTCGGTTTGGGAATTTTTGACCCAAACTACATTTTTGATACTTTTTCTTTATTTTTACATTTTTCCAAGAAAGCACACACACACACACACTCGTATTTGATAGTTTTTGTATAGTTTTGATATGTGCAGGTGAGAATAGAGTGAAACGAAGAAGAATAGATGAAAGTTTGACAACGCATCAATAGAATATCAACTTGAGATCTATTTTTGATGTTTGAACAAGATTCGAGTCTCCTACTGCTGTTACAGTGCCCAACATGGCTGTGGTACATCAACACGGCCGTGGTGGTGCACTCACATTCAACAAAGAAATGATCAAAAAATTGCAAAAATCGGCTAAGTTTCGAACCAGGTCAGCACGGTCGTGCAAGGCAGCACAGCCGTGGTACACGAAGCCACCACGGCCGTGCCGTGCAGCACGGCCGTGCAGCAGCCCGATTCCAGCAGATTTAAGTCAGAATTTGCAAAACTTTTTTTCACTTGCTCATTTCTCTGAAGAACAGAACGGCCGTGCCCCGCGCCCTAGCGACCGTGCAGCGCTCCTTCCGCCCATTCCAACCCTCGAATCCCCACCAAATCACCCCCAAACCATTCCCAATCACTCCCCTACCATTTCCACTACCTTAATCTCCAGATCCCACCCATTTCCATCCACAAACGCACCATTCTCTCTCCATTCCACCCCAACAGCCCCGTTCTTCGGAGGAATCCGAAATTTTCTAATACCACTTCATTTTTTGAGCAAGAATGAAGAAGTTTGCAAGGAAGGCAGTAGAGAAGACTAGGGGTGTCATCCCTTACCAAAGGAAGCCAAGGAATAGCCACCCCCAGTTGACGGAGGCGGAATTGGATGCCATAGTGGATCCTATCACTGAAGAAGCCACTGTACAGCCACATCGGGGGACACCATCTTCGTCGCATCCACCGTCGTCTGCCTCTCGACACTCCGTCTCATCCGAGAGACCTTCCGCCTCAGCCGCGCGGCCGTCAGTTTTAGCCGCACGACTGTCCATCTCCTCCACGGCACAACCACAGCCCGAGCCGCAGTCACGACTGCGACCACGTCGACGACTCGTGCTAGCTGATGAAGATGATACTGATATGCCTGAGGTTGAGCAGCAACCAAGCCCGCCACAATGCCCGTTTTCACAGCCAGAGGTTACTACAGGCAGGGCAAAGGAGCCCAAGCACCCTGGGTGCATGACACACATAGTGTTAGCTACTCGATATGCATGCCAAGCGTCAATGGAGGAAATGGGGTTCTTTGTATGTTTTCAAGAATTGATGGAAAAATTGGGCCTTTTTGAGATCCTGACACTGCAGCAGGAAACCTACATCGAGCTGACGCAGTAGTTCTTCGCCACGCTAGAGAAAGCAACCAATGATGGCGAGAATGCAATTAAGGTAACGATTGGGGATAAGAGGTGGAAAATAACCTCAGAGATGCTAAATCAGATTTTTGCCCCAAGTGGAGAGATGGCTGCCCTCCTAGATGGAGGAAAGACAGAAAATGACTCTAGTTCCACGTATCCAGCCATGTGGAAGTGCTTCACCGGCCAAAGTACATTTGTAGCGGGGAAATCAAAGACAAGTGGTATTCACAGCCCATTTCTCCGCTATGTTCAGAAGGTGTTTGCAAACACCATCTTTGGCAGGTACGAAAATCAAGGCAGCTGCACCAACAAAGATCTTTTTGTGCTTGGTTGGATGGCAAAGGAGAGACATGTGAACCTGGGGGCGTTATTGATTGATCACATGAGGACAATCCAGTCCAAGAGCACAAATCCATTTATAATGGGAGGGATTGTAACATCTATTGCCACTGCCTTGGGGCATGAATGACAGGATATACAATGACAGAGGGTGGAAAGTTGGTTGATTTGCACTACCTAGCTCGCTCATCCATGATTACGGTTACGGATCAGAAGATCATTTACCAAATCAACCCACCTTACCCAGGAGTCACATTGGAGCTGCCTTACCATACTCCTCCCCTCATGGCACAGTTTGGACCAACGCCAAATTTTTCGGAAAAGTTGAGGAGGTACGAGGAGGAGAACCCCAAAGGAGAGGAAATCCCCGAGGTGAGGTTTGTAGGGAGTCCAGAAGAGCCTTCACAGGCGGCAGAGCAGAGGCAGACGGTAGAGGAGAGAGCGGCAAGATGGGTGAGGCAAAGAGAAGAAATAATGGGAGCGTCAGAGCCACAACAGCCTTCAGTGAATGCATATGATATGGGTACCATCCATGCACAGCTGGAGGGCATTCAAGCGACGCAGGACAGAATTCTACGGGCACAGGAGGGCTTTCAGAGGACACAGGATGCCATGTGGTTGGACCACCAACATATGCATTACCAGGTCAACCACCTTTATCAGTTTCACAATGCCCAGGCCCAGAGGAACCCACAGTGGGGTGAAGACTGGTGGAGTTCTTTATCAGCTTTTCAGGACAGCTATCCGCCTCCACAGTCAGACTATTGGGGCGCCTACTACAGACAGGGAGGAGCACCTCCACCACCTCCACAGTGATCATCTACCCTATGACCCTAGACTTTAGTGTCATGCTGAGGACAACATGGTTCAAAAGTTTGGGGTGGTAGGGCGGTATGCCCTTATTCTTCTTTCACTCATTTTTACATCTCATCTGCTATTTTTACTTTTTGTTTGTTGTTTTTCATTTCTTTTGCTTGTCCTGCTATCTAGTCTAGAATTTTACTGCTTTGCATACCTGCATTCCATGTAGTTTACCTTATTGTCATTTTTTGCGTAATTTTCAAAAATTTTGCTCTTTTGCCATGCATTGCATACCATGTAGATTTTTGGTAATTTTTGCATGTTTTTAGCTAGGATTTGCTTGTTTACTGCTTTAAGTTCAATAATATAGGCTTAGATGTGATTGAAGGCAACTTGGCACCATTTTGGCCAATTTTGCCCAAATTTGGAACTTCTTGTCTAAAAATTGTGTTTTGACCCAATCTCTACTATTTTGAATTAAAATGTTGACCTTTGACAAATGCAAGTGAATCACCATTGTTTGTTTCTGAGTGGTATCAATGTTTGACCTTTTACATGTGCACCACCTCTCTTAGGTTTGTGATTGAATTGGTTGAATTATGAAATTGAGCAAGCTTTGAATGCTTAGTGTTTGTGGAATCACATGTTTGATATATCAATTTCATGTTGTTCATTCATGTGGTGTGATATCTTGAATGAAGTGTTGGATTAATTTTCATGCAGGATGTATTATGTGGAAAATCATACCAATGACCCCTCTTTGACCCGACTATTCTTCCACCATCTTCATACCCCTCCGCCTCATAAAAAGATGCCCTAGTGCACATTATCAGCCTTGGCCACCTCTAAAAGTTTGGGGTGGCCATATCTTTATCTCCCTGCTTCACTCTATCCACCATATGCCCTATCTACACCAAGGGCAAGAAAAAGAAAAGACAAGAAAAAAAGAAAAGCAAAATAAAATAAAAGGATGCTCCTGTTTAAGAGCATTCAAATAAAGAAACGATGAGTGTGTAAAAACACTCCAAAAATCTTACTGCAACCCTTTCTTCCACATTCATACCCATTGAGCTAGGAAACATCAAACTTGGCTCATTTTACCCTTTTCCGCAACCACGAGGGTCTTTTGGTATGATTTGAGATATAAGATTGAATGCATGAATGTGAAACAGCACTCCTAGTCATTCTTGATTAACGCCACCATGAAACGGTTTACCCGGAACTTAATGGAAGAAATATGGATAACTTGTGTATTCTATGCGCTATATTTGAAGTTCATATGCTTTGTTCTCTTTTCATGATTGGATTGTGAAAGAAGGAGAGGAGAGAGGTGAAATGCATGTACTTAGTCATCTTTGATCCCATTCAACAACAATCGTCTTTTATATTGCATTTGTCATTTCTTTTTGTGAAAGTTTGTAGAGAGATTAAGTTGGAGCATACTTGAGGACAAGTATGTTTCAAGTTTGGGGTGGTGATTCAGCTCTATTTTAGGGATTAATCTTGTGTCTTTCTGCTCTTCAATCACATCTATACCTGTTAGATTGCATGTCATTCCCCCTAATATGCTTATTTGTATAAAATGCACTTATGGACATTATTTGCATGTTTTTCAGGCTTTTGGACCACGCTTGATGGAAGAGAGAGAGAAGGGGCGATCCTAGGGTTCCTCTGCACTTGGAGAGGCCCAAAGTGAAGTCCGATGCTCCCTCGACCTACCCCTAGTAGCCAAAGATCAATTGAAGCAAAGAAGTCCAATAAAAGCCAAAGATCCAAGGTAAAGTGTTGATCCAGGACCCAGCACGACCGTGGTACCATAGAACGGCCGTGCTAGATGACTTAGAAATTAACAGGCTCAACATCCAAGTGAAGCAGAGAGCACCACGGCCGTGCAGAGCACCACGGCCGTGCAATTGGCAGACACCACGGCCGTGCTCCACAAAACGGCCGTGGCACAGCAGAGCAAAATGGTCGTGCAGTAGCACCACGACCACCTCCACCAAGCCCACCACGGTCGTGCCATACACCACGGCCGTGGTGAAACACCACGACCGTGGCCGTTTTGACAAAAATCCTGTAACTTTGCTATTTTAATTCCCACGACCGTGCCCATCCACCACGACCGTGGCCTATCCTACCCACCACGGCCGTGGTACCCCACCACGACCGTGCTACTCACATAATCCAGCCACTTTTTCACTGTTTTCCCCATTTTGCCCCTAACTTAACCTAGTGCTTCCCCCACACCTATATATACCTAGGTGGCGGCTGAGGCACGAGGTTGCTACCTTCTACCCCTTCCTAGCTCCCCAAATCGCCACCCACTCCATTCCACTCCATATCCACCTCAAATCCACTCCATTTCACCATTTCCACCACATAACCCCCCATATCTAAGCCTTCCATCCACTTCCCTCCATCATTCCACACCATTTCATCCAAGGAGAAGAAGGAGGACGTCCCTGCAGCTGCTGGAGAGGAGGACTTCTTCATCTACACCGAGCTCCATGGCTTCTTCTACCTCTTTCTCCTCTCTTTTTGTATTTTTCTTTGTTATGAGTATCTAGGCCCCTTGGGTGGGCTGTTTGGGGGAAAATATGTTACTTTGATACCATGTTGGGGGAAAATGACATGTAAACTTTGTAATTTCATTTGTTAATGATTATATTCTTTTTGCATCTCTTTCTCCATAGATTACTTGTTGGTTTTTGTGTGAAATCACCTAGGAATTTAGACAAATTGCTTATGTGTGGGAATTTTGGGATTTTCCTCGAGGTCCAATTCTTGGATCCCTAGGTTGCCTCCCATCTTCCTACATCTTAATCAATCTCCCTAAACCAAAGTGAGAGATCTAAGTAGCTAGATTAGATAATTCTAGTGCAATTAGCATGGTGCCTTCTCAAGGCTAGAATGTGGGGGAATTGGGGTCCAAAACCCTAATCTCACCTCCCCATTACTACCCTCGACCCCTAATTGCCCTAGGAATGCCTAATCTAGAAACCTAGACTTGATTAGACTCTAATTGAATTATACCTAACCCCTAACCCAATTGAGCCTCGTAAGGGTAGTAGGGGGTGTTAGGGACTAGTTCCCCTATACACAACCTAGCATATCCATGGCCAGTTAGTAGCTTAGGTTAATTGATTAGACTCTAACTTGTTGTTTGGTTTGTATAATCTAAATGGAATCATAATGTTCATATGTCACCCCCAACTTAAGTGATAAGTTCATACCCCTAAACAACCCACACATCTCTTTACTACTTAAAACCCTAGTTCTGTTCTTGCTTAGCTTAGTTAGTTCTTTCCTTGCTTAGTTAGCTTCTTACTTTGTTCTTACCTTGTTCATGTTAGTTTAGTTCTTTAATAGCTCTTTTTCTCTTCTTGCTTTCTTTAGTGTAATTTGCCTTTTCATACCCAGCTTAATCCGTTCTTTCCTATTTAGCCTTAATCTAGTATAGGGTTAACGTAGATTTCATTCTTGCCTTTAATTCCTCGCTTGCTCATAGTAGTTTAACAATTAAAACAACCTTTAAACCCTTAACCCTAGTCTCCGCAATAGGAACCTAGCTAAACTAACCTAGCTCTAGCGCCCCCTCTTTTCCCTGTGGATCGACCCTTTACTTGCCACCTTCCTATACTACGACACGACCCCGTGCGCTTGCAGGTGTAGTGTTTTAGTAGACGTAGGTAGCTAGTTTAGGTTTATAAATTTCGAAAGGACAATCCCATATCCCGTGCGCTCCGACCTCGTGGGGTGTAAAAGCACCACTAGCGGGGATGCACCAGTTACACTTATGAATATCTCGAGTTAGTTTTTCGAGGTTTTCCGAAGTTTTCATCGATGACATGGATTAACTGTTAGATGAATTTAATTCATGCAAACTATAATGTAGATATGACTATCACATAAGATATGTGCCTACTATCTCAAATCTTGGTCCCCTCTGTGGCTTAATAATTGACCTAGTAAATGGCTACCAATGGAGTAGGTCCATCAGGTCATTAGATGACTTAGTAAATGGCTACCAATGGGGTAGGACCATCAAGTCATCATGAGTTAGATAGTGGGCTACCTGCGGGTAGTGCCATACGACTCTATTACCCTAGGTATTGGCTACCTGTAAGGTAGGTCCATGGGGGTAAGAAGCTACCTAAAGAGAGGTAGCATACAAGGGATAGCACAGAGTTAGGGGATAGGTAAGGATTGAGTAGTATGGCTTAAACCGTAATCTTTGTTGTTAAATGATTAATTGAATGATTACATTGTTAACATATTTGCATGATTATTGTTTCCCCCACATACCAGTTTCGGCTGACCGACGTTTTGTTTGTCGGCGTTTTAGGTACAATGAAAAGAACAAACAGTAAAATGGCATATGTGGTACTAAATGAGAATTAAAGTGCAAAGGAGGATTAGATAGATTAGTATCTATGAGGATAAAAGTTTTGAAATCCCAGCTTTAAAAGGTATGCAAAAGCTTTTACTTTTCCCCATATTTCAGTATAGTTGGTAGAATTTAATAATTGTTAATGATGATTTATCGAACCTTTGATCCAGGTTATTAGTTAACGGCTTTTTCCTTTCAGTCTCCCTTAATTGGGGTTACCGGGAGGCGGGGTCATAACAGGTCCCCTACCACCACAAAGTCAAATATGAGTTCAATAAAAATAAGTATTGTAAACTTAATTTATATCCATCTATATCTATATACTAGGCATTTCTCGTGCATTATACAAGTTGGAGGATATTAAGTTACTCTGAGGACTTAGATATAGTCTCATATCACCTTTCTATAATAAGATAGAGTTATTATGCAAGTACATTGGGAGTAAGGTAGGATGAAGAAAAAGACATTTATTGAAACTTGTTACTAGATACCCGTTGTTCAGAGGGCGTAAATAGAGGGCTTGCGGGACTCTAACCCCTCATCCCCATAATCAGAAAAAATAATTACATTGAGTTAGAATAATAATATACTTAAGAGTTATACAACGTGATATATACCATCAGTTTCAACCAAATTGGTAATTATCATGTATCGGTATTTAGTCACCCGAGTTCAACTCGGTATCAAAATAATTTTTTGTTCCTCTATTTTGTTATCAATGTGGCTAAGATGTAATTAGTAATGTTTTATTTTCCTATTCTAAAGTGATAAGAACACAAACCATAAAAGGAGAAGAAAAGAAAGAAATATGATGTGAAATTTTTGTTGTCTTGGTTGATCTTATTATACTCGTGGGTAGAAGTTTTATATAAATCTATACTGATGTAATATACCCCAGTTTTCTCATTACTTTTGTTCTTAATATTTTCCTAGGAATGTAATTTTAAAAAATTCAGATCATTTCCTACATAGTTAAGAAATTGAGAATATGTTTAAAAAATCATGAAACATATTAATTTCAGATTCAAACATGGATCAAAATTGTAAGAAAATGTGGGTGTCGAATATCTTTGAATTTTCTATATATTTAAACATTTAGCTTCCAAAAATAAGAACCTAGATAAGGTATGAGTCCAAGTTTGAGTATGAGCTGGGCATCCATTATGTTGGGTTGGACATATTCTTCCTGCCTTGATGATAATTCATCTAGCCAAGTACCATATACTCTTAGTTTTTGTATCCATAATTTTTGGGATGACTTGTCTAACTCGCCCCCCTGCTATAAATTTTTAGATCCTCCATTGTCTGTTCAAGAAACGAACATTATTAAGAAAGGCAAGATAAAAGTAATAGTAACCACTTCTCGATATCGTGAGAACTATCTCAGTGTCACCTTCTTTAGCTTTGGTTGCGTAAAACTCTAACAAGAACAAAAAAATAAGGGAGTACAGAGAATGAGTTGAGTACTTTAGTTGCGTAAAACTCTAGCAGAACAAAACGATGTGGGGGTATAGAGACTGGTTGGACTCAACTCCCACTGTTTATATACACAACTTCAGTACAATACACAAGTCCCAACTAGTAATTTAAAAAACTAAAGGTTGAAGTGACCCCGACTGTGTGAACCACTTACGATTTATGTCCCTCCACTCATCCCGGAGTTCTGGTGGTTTCATTAACTCGTTTAATTTTTATTTAAAAAAATCAAAGATAAAAACGGTATGTAACCATTCCTATGACTTTTCATATATTGTAGTTCGAAAAATTATAATTTTTGAAAAATGAATCTCAATCCTTCTATGCTCTGTAATCCGGACGACTAACATTCTAGAAAGACCACTTAAAAATATTACATATGATACCTCATACACTCTACCTAATATAGTACATATTAGAATATCAAGACTATTTTATAATTTAGAAAAATGCTAGAAAAATTATAAAAGAAACCTATATTTATATCTATACTAGTGAACGCACACATGCACATGCATGTGTCATATAATATTTGTTGGAAATACAATATAAAAATACCACAATGTTAATACAACAATACAATGAAAGTTAAATTTGTAAATTTATGTTATATATAGACATTTTATTTTGGAAATGAAAATATATGTTTATTTTCTAATTGGAATTTTATGATTTGATGATAATTTATAGGTGACTTGAGATGTTAACATTTATATTTTAATTTATAAAAAATAATTTGAGCTAGTCTAAGTTATGATTTTTTTGTGTAACAAAAAGTAATACATGTAAAAGACTCTCTTATCTTTTATATATAAATATTAAATAATAAAAATTACCCATATTTGTTGAAAGTGTATATTTATTATAAATAGCTACCAATATTTATATTGATACTTTTGAAAAGAATATTCACAGTTAAAAGTTACTGATATGGTTTGGGACTTTAATTGTTAGTCTAACCCACTTAGAGTTGATGTATAATCCGGTCGATTAGTTTATTAACCAAATAACACTACTGTAACGACCCCACCTTCCGGTTACCCCCAATTAAGGGAGACCGAAAGGTCGGTGCCGTTATCTAATTTACAGGATCAAAGGTTCGACAAATAATCAATAACAATTATGAAATTCTACTAACTAACTGGAATTTGGTATAAAATTAAAACTTTACTTACCTTTGAAAATCTTAGAAATCTATCTATCCTGGTCTTGAATTATTCTATCTAATCATCCTTGCACTTTATTTCTTTTTCCGCAATGTGTCACTTTACTGTTTGTTCTTTCAATTGATGTTCCTAAAACACCGACAAACAAAACGTCAGTCAGTATATCGAAATATACTGGTATATGGGAACAACCAAAATCTTGCAAATATGACTAACAATTTAATAATCACAATCAAATTAATTAACAAGCCAATTTATACTTTTTAGTATGTCATTCTCCACCGCTTTTTCCCTAACCCTGGCATAACCACCTTAGGGTGCCCTTTGCTAATGACTTAAGGCCACCTTCTCATTCCCGAGCTTGGTGCTTGGGGGTCACAACTCATGGTGCCCACTAGTCATGCAATATCATAGGCCACCTTCTCATTCCCGATCTTGGTGCCTCGGGGTCACCACTCAAGGTGTCCATTGGTCTACCCATCTGGGCCTGACCTTTGGCATCATCCATCAGGGTGGCATGTATGTGCAAGAATACATACTTCTATTTTTGATGTGATAATCATAGTGACTTTATGATTTGCAAATATGAACATCCAACCGATAATTTGCATTCAATGTGATTAACCATCCGGAAAATCCTCAGGAAACTAAGGCGGTTATCTATAATTAACCACATACTTGATCCATAGCAACTTGATTGTCCAAGTAATAAGGATAAAGAATCAATCAACAAGCAATCAACAATATCCTGAAATTAATGCATACGATCCAAGTGTTATAGTTTATCCAGAACATTCTAAAGCTAGACTTGGATTCCACCTTAGGCTTTCTATACCACATTAGGGTTTTATTAGGGTTTTTGCCTTCATAATGCTTTTATCATATTAAATGATCCCTTAGTTCATAAACCCTAATTTCAACATCATAAGCCCAATTAAAGTTGATTATTTCTCTTTTATACCAAAACTACCTTCTTTATCCTTTTAAGTTATTTCAAGGTCATTAGACTCAATTATCACCTTTAGTTTCTTTCGCTAACAACTCATAATTCATGATGGTCTAATTCCCATATGAACTCGATTTGCCATTAATTCCACCTTTTATTCATGAGAAAACCCTAATTACCACCTTTAGGGTATTTATTCACAAATTAGGAACTTTAATGCTCGAAATAGCATATTCCTACTTTAATCATGAAATTAATCAATTAAAGCAATTAATAGTCGAATTAATCAACATTAGGGTTTCAAGGCCCATTAAAGTATATTCATGCATATGAAACTCCAAATTAACTAATTATATGCAAAGTTCATCCTTTTTCTTTCTAAAGTTCCTTTTTATCATTAACAGGCTAATATCTACTTTAATCAGCTATTAAACCTTACTAATCACTTTAATCATATCAAAATAGGGTTCTTTAAACATTATTACATCTAAAGCTAATAACCTCCATTACTTTTCGAATTGAAATCAGAATTAGGCTCTAAATATATTTTATTTAGATTCCTCTCAATTTTCTGAACAATTTTCATATTTTGTATGATCTCATCGGAGCTACCAATTTTTAGTTATGAAATTTGCAAGAAATACCTTTTTGAACCAATTGGAAGCCGCCACGTCGCCTCCAGCATGCAACCCAACCCACTTTAGATTTATAACCAAATTACCAAGATAGCCCCGATGCGGCTACCCATTTCTTCATGTTTAGGAGGGGCTTTTTTGTCAAAACTGCCCAGCTCGTCTTCCACCTCACGAGTAGCCCTAACGACGGCCGTCTGCAGCTGTTCGTGGTCGCCTCCCTCCACCTCCAGGCCCAGAGCTTCTCTATAAACCTTATCCCTGACTCCGCCACTCCCTATTGCAGCCAGCACGGCCTCCAGCCATGTGCAAAACGGCTGAGGACAAGAGTACCAGGTATGCGAAACTTGGTTCTTTGCAGATGAGTTGTAGGTGACCTGGACGACGGTTCCTCCAGAACTGGTAAGGTGGTCACACGGAATTAAATGGAGGGGTGTCTAGACGTCCTTCAAACTCCTCAGACTCCCTCGGCGGCTCCAGGGATAGAATTAAGCTTAAGGTTAGGTTGCACGAGGAAGATGAAGAAGAAGAAGGAGGAGAAGAAGAGAGTTACGTGAAACTCCTCTGGAATTATTCCTGGCTCTACCCCCTTATATAGGGGAGAGCACCCAAGCCTCAAGACGGTCCTATAAGAGGGAACAAGTCCCTTTTCTAATAGGAAACAACTTCCCTTACTTAAGAAGCAAAACTTCTCTCTCTCCCTCATCTCTTTGATATATCTTTTCCTTGAATTATTAGGATATCGAAAATAACTTCTTTCATCCTCTTAAAACTTGCCCTTGATTTTAATGGCATGAAACTCTATTTTCATTTAATAGGAAAATACTTTCTTTTTATCAAATTCACAAAATTCATTAAGAATGTATCACATTATCCTTTTATTTTGCAATTTTGGTATTATCTCTGTCCTCTTTCTTCATTGGGACTCCTTGGATCCCAAGAAACTCTAATAATTCGAAATCCTCTTTATTGGATACTCATTATCCTTCTAGATGCATCTAAATGCATTATTTCACATTATCTTGTTTATTTCTTCATTAAAATATATCTTTTTGAGGTTTTCTCTTTTATTTTCCTTATTGGTATTCCTTTCAACATTTGGAATCCTTGGGATACGAAATTCCACCAAGGATTACTCCATTATACCTCTTTTCACTTATTTTTCCACATTTCATCAATATTTCCAATTTCTTTCTTAATAAATAAATACTTAATTGATCTTTTCTTTTATTATTGCTCTTTTTATGCAACTTTGGACTCCTTGGAACCCAAGGAACCCAAGAGGCACGAAATTCATTCTTGGATTACATTCTTTTGCCTTCTAGAGGTTTCCACCTCATCTCTCTTTTCTCAACAACTCAATTATTCATTAATTAATTGCATTTCCTTGTTATTGGGCCCAATAGCCAATAAAGCCCACAAATCAAACAACAAGGCTATTTTAAACAAAATCCATTTATTCACAACAAATTATATCATTATTTTTCCAAATATCTTTAATATGAGAAATTACATTTCTCACCAAAGGAATCCAAAATTTGGGGTTGTAACAACTACTGTAATATTATTGTTGTAAGATACTCATAAGATTTTAAAGCAATTTTTATATTATAGTAGCATATCATATAAATACGACACTATATATTTTATAAAAGCTATTTGGTTTACCAATTTTGAGGTTTTTTGAAATAGAAGTACATATATATAGGTATATGTATGTGTCGGATTTTTTGAATAAATTGTGACTATTCAGTTATCTATTAACTACAAGAAAATTAGTTAACATGTTAATTTAACCTATTAGCCAAAATAAATTAATTAAATTATGCATACAAATTAACCATTTATTTACTCAGTGATTTTCCAAATTCTTCAAACCTCTAACAAAAGTTTACCATTTTGTACACCTTTTTCAAAAATGCAGAAACTTGAATCTATAAAATGATTGTTGGAGTATGTAAACTATCGAAAGTGGTCATACTTAGTCATAGTGGACACAATATTTTTTGTTTCAATTGATAATTTTCTTTACAAATAATATCACACTGCGGGAGAAAACAAGAGTTGTAGGGGAATTGTTTAGTTGTAGAAGTTATTTATGAAATATGAACGACTAAACAACTAACCACATCATATGTAACATGCCTAAACAATTAATATAATTAAATGTTACATATGGAGATAAAAATACAACATACATCCTTACAAAACCATAAAAATATAATTACAAACTTGATCCATTACTTATTATATCAAGATTTTTATTGATACCCTAACAACTAAATAATATAATTTCTTAGTCATATTCATCAACCATTTGTAAGGTATACTTAAAGAATAAATGAATATTTATAAATACATCGACAACTCATGATATAATGTTGGTGTTATGAAAATAACAATTTGATGGAATTAAAACATCTCATCATGGTATGCATATAGTTACTCATCATAAGATAACTATAGCATTTTTAGTTAAAATTAACTAAAACTATGTCTCATATATATATAGGATAAGATAAAAGAAGTTTACATTTATTCAACCTACATGTACATATAAAGACACATTTATTCAACTTGTATTCTTAAATTCAAATGTAAGTTCGTGTTTGTTTTTTTCTTACTAAGTCACAATTTAAATGAAAATAAGAAAAATACTTTTGAAACAAACAAAAAATGTTTGATTAGAGCATAAATGAGAAAAACAACTCCGTGTTATGCTTTTCTTAGAATTCCTTTCGAAGATGTAACAACAATTAAACTTCATCTAATGTTGGTGAAAACTTTGTAGCTATAATATAAATATACATGTATGATTTGATAATGTTCACTGAATAAAAGGAACACAAACTAATTTAGAAATGAGTCGATATCTATATTGATATATTTACAAGATTCAAAATTAGACATATAGCAAGAAGCCACTTTGTAAACAACGACTCGAAATTAACTTTGATGTAAAATTTCCATCTCATCAAATTCTCAAAAAATAGTAAGACATCACTTTGAAAAATGGCTAATGGAAGCTGATATGATATAGATATTGATGCGTAAGAGAAATAATATATATCCCAAATTTAGAGTGAGCATGTCATTTAAGTGGGTTGTTGCAGAGATGATGGCTTAAGATATATAGATTTGATGGTAGGATAGAATCGATTGTGGCATAGCTAATCCTCGATCACCCCTCTATAAAGTTGGCAATAGCATATAAGTTGTGTTAATTCTTTACAAGTTTCACTCATTTAATATTGTTGAACTTTAAGATGCACATTATATTTGCTAGAGTATATGAAGAGAGAGAAAATATAAAAACTTATCATACATAATATATGATCATAATGGTGTTTACAATGTATTATACGACAACATTGTGAGGGACGGTTACTGTTGTTGGATGAAGAAAATTCACTTAATGACAAACTCATTTGTTGGAAAAGACATTTTTCTATTTGTCATGGCGATGTTGTGGGATTTTGGAAAGAAATAACACTTTATGAGTGAGAGAGATAAAAGAGTGGTGGCTTGATCCTCTTTTCATGTTTGGTTATCACTTATTTTTTAGAATAGAATAAAGAGCACAGTCAGTGGGATTACAGGGAGACTAAGGTAGAGAGAGGAAAAATAAATGAGTGGTACTATTAACTAAAAGAGGGAATTGAAGATAATTGCAAATAGAAATAATGTTAACAGAAGAAAAAAAGAGACGATTTGATTGAACGTTGGGTACGTAAATAGTATTGGCTTTAGTTTGACTCTATTTTAAATGAATAAGTTAGTTTCCTTTGAACTGACTTGACCAATGACAATTTGGTTTTCATTAAATACCAGAACAAAAAGCATAGCCAATGGGATGATGAAGAGGATAAGGTAAAGAGAGAGGAAAAAATGATAGGAAGCTAATCATAATTTTTGTTGGACAAAGTAAAAGACGAGAGTGTGAGGGGCTACCAATTAAGGTGGAGAAATATATGGCAAATATATATCATTACTTGTTTCCCATAGTAGATGTCATTGATGGTGTGACTATATATACACAAATTTATTTGGCAATGCAAGTGTATACTATAAAGAAAATTCTATACGAGCTTAGTTCAAGTAGAAAAATATAATTCACTTTTTCATCCAAGCCGTGGAAGGTATTAATGTTGCTGAGACATTCATGCCTTGTAGAATAAAAAATAAGCAGGGAGCACCATATTCTACCGTATTGATTATCGACTATTGATTAATGTAAATGCTCGGACAAAGGATGACTCTATAAGAAATGAAGATGTGAATTACAAAACAATCTTCATGTCCCATGCCTGATACAATTACAAATATTTCTCACCCCAGAATGAAAGGGGAAACATGCCTTAGAGGCACCGGTAAACTTCTTTTCTCTAACTTATAGCCGATGAGGTTGCATCATATCATCACCTTGCACTTGACATCTTGAGAGATAAATTAATAGAAAAAGCAAGGATAACTAATTTGTGGCTAGCATAAAAAAAAGTAATGATAGTAGTGATATGTACCTTTGATCATATCAAATATGTTCTGATGGACTCGTGCTTTTACCCTCAATCGTAGCATGTAGCATGTAGTAATCATTAATGTGTGGTAATTTTTGTTAGAGATATAAATGTTTTCTATTTTAGTTTGATTGTAAATTGAAATAAATAAATTAGTTTCCTTTGAACGTGATATCGTGACTTAACCAATGACAAATTGGTTTCCATTAAATATCAGAATAAAGAGAATAATCAATGAGATGATAGAGATACTTAGGTAGAGAGAGAAAGGAAAAATTTATAGAAATATGATCGTAATTTTTTTTTTGACAAAGTAAATGCCGAGATTGTGAGGGGTTACCAATTTATGTGAAGAAAAATATGGAAACTATGAATTGTTATAGTTCGCATTGTAAATGTCATTGATGGCATGACTATGTATAAAAGAATTTTATCTGAAAATGCAAGTGTATATTATAAACAAAATTATATACTAACTCATTCAAGGTAAAAAAATATAATTCAATTTTTCATTGTAGCCGTAGAAGATAACAATGTTGCGTTACTGGTTGTTGTAAATGCACGGACAAAGGATGACTCTACAAGAAATAAAGTTGTGAAATATAAAATGATCTTGGTGTCCCATACCAGACACTATGATTAAATACAAATATTCCTTATTTCAGCATGTAAGATGAAATATGTTTTGGATGCACGGACAAACTCCTTTCATGTGGCTTGTTGCCGAGGACGTTGGATCATGTCATCACCTTGCACTTGGCATCTTGAGAGATAAATAATACAAAAAGCAAGGGATAACTAATTCGTGATTAGCGTACAAAAAATAATAACGACAATAGTGATATGTACCTTTGATCATACCAAATGCTTTCTGATTGAATCATGCATTTACCCTCAGTCATAGCATGTAGTAACCATTAATGTGTGCTTGGGGAGATAGATGGATAGAGACGGAGCACACACAAGTGGAGGTAATGGCTTAGAGGAAGGAGGTTAGTAAGTGAGTCATAGAATGAATCTAAGTGTGCAACAGAGTTAGCAGAGGTCGTAGTAGTGGTATGTGAATCAGTTTTGGAAATAGAAAAATGGAGAGTGTGGGTTTACTGATGGAGTGGTTACGAATGGAAGATCACCGGACGGAGTGGGAGTGATGATGAGAAGGATACTTAGAGAGAGAGGGATAGAAAATGATAAAGAATTCTGTTTATGAGATCGTGGAGAGGTGAATCACAGTATTAACGAATTGATTGAACGTGGGATATATACATGTTTCGGTTTTTGTTTGTCTGTATTTTCAAATGCATAAGTTATTTTCCTTTAAACGTGAAATCAGGATTTGACCAATGACCAATGACCAATGATTGTATTTTCAATTGAGTTGTTGTTACCGGAAAATAGGGAGCGGATTGAGAACGTGGTATTTTATCGCATATGGAGAATGTGACGTTCATATGGAAACGTGGAAGGTTATGACACAATCATAGTGAAAAGAGGTAAGAGAAAACAAGAAAATATTAGAAAAAAAAAACAGAATGAAAAATTGTGAGAGCAGAGATAAATAAAGAGAGCACAACATTTTAAAATACTCCATTCTGATTGGCTGGCCGTTTTTTAAGAAAATAAAAATGATTGAGAACATGGTGTTTATCGTAGATGGAGAATGTGACGTTGATATGGAAACGTGGAAGGTTATGACACAACCATAGTGAGAAGAGGTAAGAGAAAACAAGAAAATATTCAAAAAAACAGAATGAAAAATTGTGAGAGCAGAGACAAACAAGAAGAGCACAACATATTGAAATGCTCCATTCTGATTGGCTGGCCGTTTTTTAAGAAAATGAAAATGGCATATATGTAATTTTTTAACAAACTCACTCTTTTTATAGTGGTATAGATATGAAGAAAAGAGTGAGTTTGCTTGAAATATTACACCTATATCATTTTTAATTCATAAAAGAGTTAGCCAGTGTAGAGATTGAAACTCTATTTTTTTACTCTCTCTCTCTCTCTCTCTCTCTTTCTTCCCACGATTTTATCTCATTTCTTTTTATTTGTTATCTTGTTTTTCTATCTTCTCACTCTAGCATGATTCAAGAATCTCCCTCCGATAAAATCTTGAAGGTACGCTCTCTCTCCTCTCTTCACATGCGCTCTCTCACTCTCGATTACTAAACAAACGCCTACTCTCATCCATTCATTCTCCTTTTTTCGTCTCCTTCATTGAACTATCTTCCTCGTTTCTTTCTAGTATCTTCCCTCTCCTCGCGACCCCTACGTGTTCACTTTCTTTGAACTTTGGGAAAGAACAAAACAGACATTCACGAATAGACCATCCTTGCAATCAATTAATTCAACCCACTAGTCTCACTTCTCGGCTAAACTGAAAATAACTCATGATGAACTTTCCCCTTTCCATCCATTTATGATCATCAAAGCTGATTGGACGTCCACACAAAGTAGATTGTTCGGTACCATAATGCCCACTACCACCATCAATTTAGATGTTAATCTCTTCCGTTCCTAATTCTTTACTATGGTCATTTTTTCTCTCCCGATAACTTTAACTTTGGACTCTCTCTCTCCCATATCAATTTCTTGCACACACACTTTCAGTTTCAATTGGTTTCTCATACCTGATTTTGAAAATATATGAACCGGAGTTTCTTATACAATTTTACATGATTGGTTTCATGTAAGTAGGAAATTTGAGTTTTGATAATTCCCGATGAGTTAGCAAACATACATGTATAATACAGTTCCAAAGTCCCTCTTAAGAAGAACGGAAAACGAGTTATGGATTAACCAACAACACTTCTTATGTATTTATATATATATTTTTGTGAATGATAAATACAAAATATTTATGACTTCTGACCTAAAACTATTTATGACTAGAAATGGTAGGCGCATATATGATTTATTATAAAAAAGTACATTATAATAAAATATTATACATGATAACCATATTTATGTTAAAATGTTATGCACCATAACAACACCATATCACTACAATTTTCAAAAGTGAAAACATATATTCAGCATTAAAAAATTAACTACAATGCACCATGATACAAAAAATATGGTTTGAGTAACATGAAGTGGAAAAATCATTATTCAATAATATCGATACACAAAGAATATGTCAAAATTATTTATTTCTATAATATACTAAATAATAAACAAACATTAATATATACATACATATTAAATTGTGATATCATTGCAATATAATATTGATAAATAATAAATAGTGGTGTACTTTTTAATTATGATATTTTCACTAAAACCATAATCACACCATACTATAATATTTTTAGGACAAAGACCCTTCCCGGGCAAGGTCACAATAGACCCAGCCCAGCTGAACGTAAACCCTGAAACCAGCTGCATACTTCGGGGACACACTCAATAATTTGGTGCCTTGTTGTACCCTAAAAGAAATAATCATAGTCAAATAATGTTCTATTCATTGGGGATTGTCGAGCCACACAGCTTGACTATTCCCTCGCCCCACACTAAAAATAAAATAAAAGAAGAAATCTGCATCATGACCAGTTAGTGAGGTTATTTCTAGTTGAAACAATGTGTGTATTGACACACATGAAATTTCTTTACATCTTTGCCATTCATATTTATTATTATATTGCACATTAAAAATAAAAAATATTCATAAGGAATTCTAGATTCACACTTATATCAAACCAATCGCATGAAAGTAAAACTTAAGTTCCAAAAATGAAACTAGAATTCTCAGAAAATGAATTTCATATAACTTATGACTTACATCAAACTCATTAGAATCAAATGCCTTGAAATATTAAATGTAGGATCTTTTTTCCTCAACTAATATTGTTCCTGCCTCAATTTAAGCAAACCCATCATCTACGATTTATTCAACCCACTACAGAATCACTAATTCCTCCTTGCTTTCATGTCACATATTTGCTCCACATTTCTTCTTCTATACGTGCAAAGCAGTAGAGCTACAAAAATGATAAAAGACAAAATGTGCAATTAATCAAGATGTTGATTGAATCACAAAAAAGAAGAGGCTTGTAACGGTGGGTTCCCGCAGACGGTGTGTACTTATGATTGAAACATGACCAGTATTGCTTCGTTTGACTGTGAGAAATTGTTACGATGAGACATATGTGATGTGCCACCAGCAATGAATACAATCGTGTTGTCAAACGTTGCATATATCTATTCTCTCACAGCATGTTTGGTTCGCAGTATTATAATTGGGATAGGATTTGAATCCTAATAAAATCCAATATCCTATGTTTGGTTGTGTAAAAACTACACAAGGGTTATAATCCGTTTGGAATAAGAGTCCCATGTGGTTAAGACTTTTGAGTTCCACACCACCCCTAGGTATTAGGCAGTACAAAATCTCATGATACCCATTGACCCCCGACTCCCGAAAATCTTTGTGACGGTGCCCCTTGCACCTTGATGCATGTGTTCCACAACCCTTGGACGACGGCGAACTTGGTTGTAGATAACGATCTCTCCGGACTACGACGAATAGAAACCTCTGTGTACTCCTTGCACCATCAGCCGACGGAGACACGACAACGGAATTGTTCACAACGAAAGCTAAGTAGTTGTTGTTCTATCTGAAAACCTCTAGAGGGGGGGTGAATAGAGTTTTATGATAATTTAAAACAATTTAAACTCAAACAACCAAAGTAAAAGATAAGAAGAGAGACACAGGTGTTTAGAGTGGTTCCACCTTAGCAAATACTAAGGAGTCAGTCCACTACCCGGTTGCTTACCCAACCGGGATTTTGAAAGTATTGAATTTTATTACCTTTTAAGGATGTTACATAAAATTACAACACTCTCTAAACACCCTTTGGACAGCCTTCACCTAGAAGTAATCTTGCCAACCTTGAAGCAGCCTTCTTTGGAGTAACTTCAAGCTCCCCCTTGAAGTAGCCTCCCTCCCGAAGTAGCTTCCCGTCAAGATAGCCTTCTGAAGTAGTCCAAAGTCCTCCTCTTCACACGAAGAGCTTCACCCTCTTCCTATATGCAGCCTCCTCCCTGGAGTAGCAACGAAGAGTACAAATATTACAAGGAACAAGAAGGAAAATAAGAAAGTACAACTTATCCTTTTAAGCTCAAGGCTTGAATTGCCTATATCAAGCGTATGGATTTTCCTAGCCAAGGTAATAGACTTGTGGATGCTAGGGTTAGGAAAATCTAGCCTATAGGACGAGCTTGAGCTAGATGGAGTATGGCCAAGTGATCACAGTGCTCAGTTGCTTGTAAAAGATTGCTCAAGAGTGCTTAGAAAGAATTCTCAAGTGTAGCAAGGTGAATTCTAGTGTCCTATAGCTTGTCCTATTTATAGGGATAGCCTAAGTATGCTAAAGGACCTTCTAGATAGTTTCTAGGGGGTTCCAAGTGCTCAATTAGCCGTTAGGAATAGATTGGTCGTTTTTACAACGGCTAATTGCTTTAACTCTGCAGATTCTGTCAGAGACCGTCTCGGTCGACAGATGGTCGACCGAGACACCTACTCGGTCGAGCTTTTCTCGACCGACAGGCTCTCTGAGTGCAACGTTCACTTCCAACTGCCAACTAACTCATTTGCTAAGTCTAACGGCTACTTTAGGTCAATCTCGGTCGATAAGGTTGTCGACCGAGAGTGTCTCGGTCGAGGAGTGTGTCGACCGAGATTGACTCTGTTTCAATCTATCAATTAAGATACTAAGTGTGTGCATGAGTGTGCATAATGTGATCCTATTGGAAGGGATGACTTGTCTAACTATGGTGTGTAGCTAGGGAAGATCCAATGCTTGATTTACATGCAATCTAGGTACTTGTACATTATATAATTGTACAAGTTTTTACAATAGTGATTACATTGCATGAAAATAAAACTATAAGCTTATGATCTCCCTAGTTGCTTCGTCATCCACCATAATCCTGCACACTCAAGTAGCTCGTTAGATAAATAAGAATGAAATGTTTGTCATAATCAAAACAAAGGGATTTTATAGATGTCCATTTAGCCAACAATCTCCCCCTTTTTGAAGATGACAAACATTTCCAAAATATGAATAAAGGAAATATAAAACATATAAATGCCATACCTTTAGATTGCCGTTTGGAACTTTTCCTCTTATTTATAAAATGTGTGCTTAGTATCCCCAGTGAATTAAGGAACATGAAATCTAGTTCATTTGGGAATATAGCAACTTTCAATGTAAGCCAAGAGTATATTTATGAAACTCATTGATTGAGTTTGTCATAAGTATTATAGTTTTATATATCTCTCCCCCTTTGTCATCTCAAAAAGATAACCGTTTTATTTAAAAACTCCCCCTTCATTAGATATCCCATCAAAAATGAACGAAAAAGATGTCCATTGAATAGCCAAAATGTAAGGCAATAGCTAAGATGCAACAATTTGCAAATTACCAATTGAAACGTTCATATCGATACAAACCATAAAAGCATAAGTAGTCGTTTTTAAGAGCCGCAGATATCAAAGAAAACATCCTCCTTAAATTTGTATTTTGTTATCCCTAAATGTTAAGTTGAGATAGACATAAGAATATACAAATTAAGGTCTATGGTCATATCTCAACTTAGTCGAACCTGTTTAATTTGGGGTTTTTGGGACCCATACCATCTCGACATTCTTTTTCTTGTATGGGCATGAAAAAGAATAATGTCCAAGGCGTGAGCAATAATGACAACAAATTGTATCAACCTCAAGCCTTGTTCTATGGTTTTGATTTAGGTTATTCTTGGGTATATACATTTTTGTGCCTCTAGGTATATAAGCAGATTGACTCGCTTGTGTCCTTCTAGGTTGTTGATGGGATTTCTCATTAGGCTTATAACCTAGTCCTCTTCTCCCTATTTGATGATAGGAATTTTCTAGTATATTATCAAGGATTCCATTGTTGCTTAACTTGCTAACTTTTTGTTGTAACTTAACGATCTCATCCATTCTTTTCTTGATATCTAATTTTGCTTGATCTAGATTGGATGATAACATATTTCTTTCTTTCACTATATTGTCATAATCTACATGGGTGCACAATATAGGTTGTTTTTGAATATCATTTAACTTTGCAAGCAATTCAGTCTTTTCTTGACATAGAAGATCATAGTTAGTCTCTAGAGTGAAAATTTTCACTTCACTATTACTCAGAGATGATTTCAAAGTACGATTGTCAGACATAATGCTATCTTTTTCAAAACCAAGAGTATTCAATTTAGCATATAAATCATCATTTTCGGATGTAAGCTCAAGAAGTCTAGCATTTAGATCATCATTTTCTTTATTTGATTTCTTTAATTTCTTTTTGTATTCAACATATTTGTTATGTGTTTCTTCAATAATAGCTACTAACTCCTCCTTAGGTAAATCAAGCAAACTTACCTCTTCTTCTTCTTCCTCACTTATTGTAGCAACGAAACACTCTTTATGTGCATCTCTTTTCTTTGACCTCCATGGACATTTAGACGTAGAGTGCTTTGTTCCCAAGCACCAATTGCAACCTGTCGAACTTTTATCCATGCTCCTTTTCTTGTGGTTGTAGTCACCTCCTCCCTTTATTTCTTCAAGACCTTGTTAGGGCTCCTTGAAGCCTGCTCTGATACCAATTGAAAACCTCTAGAGGGGGGGTGAATAGAGTTTTATGATAATTTAAAACAATTTAAACTCAAACAACCAAAGTAAAAGATAAGAAGAGAGACACAGGTGTTTAGAGTGGTTCCACCTTAGCAAATACTAAGGAGTCAGTCCACTACCCGGTTGCTTACCCAACCGGGATTTTGAAAGTATTGAATTTTATTACCTTTTAAGGATGTTACATAAAATTACAACACTCTCTAAACACCCTTTGGACAGCCTTCACCTAGAAGTAATCTTGCCAACCTTGAAGCAGCCTTCCTTGGAGTAACTTCAAGCTCCCCCTTGAAGTAGCCTCCCTCCCGAAGTAGCTTCCCGTCAAGATAGCCTTCTGAAGTAGTCCAAAGTCCTCCTCTTCACACGAAGAGCTTCACCCTCTTCCTATATGCAGCCTCCTCCCTGGAGTAGCAACGAAGAGTACAAATATTACAAGGAACAAGAAGGAAAATAAGAAAGTACAACTTATCCTTTTAAGCTCAAGGCTTGAATTGCCTATATCAAGCGTATGGATTTTCCTAGCCAAGGTAATAGACTTGTGGATGCTAGGGTTAGGAAAATCTAGCCTATAGGACGAGCTTGAGCTAGATGGAGTATGGCCAAGTGATCACAGTGCTCAGTTGCTTGTAAAAGATTGCTCAAGAGTGCTTAGAAAGAATTCTCAAGTGTAGCAAGGTGAATTCTAGTGTCCTATAGCTTGTCCTATTTATAGGGATAGCCTAAGTATGCTAAAGGACCTTCTAGATAGTTTCTAGGGGGTTCCAAGTGCTCAATTAGCCGTTAGGAATAGATTGGTCATTTTTACAACGGCTAATTGCTTTAACTCTGCAGATTCTGTCAGAGACCGTCTCGGTCGACAGATGGTCGACCGAGACACCTACTCGGTCGAGCTTTTCTCGACCGACAGGCTCTCTGAGTGCAACGTTCACTTCCAACTGCCAACTAACTCATTTGCTAAGTCTAACGGCTACTTTAGGTCAATCTCGGTCGATAAGGTTGTCGACCGAGAGTGTCTCGGTCGAGGAGTGTGTCGACCGAGATTGACTCTGTTTCAATCTATCAATTAAGATACTAAGTGTGTGCATGAGTGTGCATAATGTGATCCTATTGGAAGGGATGACTTGTCTAACTATGGTGTGTAGCTAGGGAAGATCCAATGCTTGATTTACATGCAATCTAGGTACTTGTACATTATATAATTGTACAAGTTTTTACAATAGTGATTACATTGCATGAAAATAAAACTATAAGCTTATGATCTCCCTAGTTGCTTCGTCATCCACCATAATCCTGCACACTCAAGTAGCTCGTTAGATAAATAAGAATGAAATGTTTGTCATAATCAAAACAAAGGGATTTTATAGATGTCCATTTAGCCAACACTATCATTGAATAATTCAGAGAGAAGCTTTCTGTCCTGGTGTCTTAGATTCTCGTCGTCCAATTGCCATGATCACCAACACACAAGTAGGTTCTTGTTTTCTTTCATGTATTGTATGCTCCGTCAACTGATTTTCCAACAGTAGATTTGTGCTTTCTTTCACGTGGCATGAATTGACAACAGAATTAGTTGTCTAGAACCAGGAAGCAAGTAGCTTCCAACTTTGAAAAATACTAATATTTAATTCTTTTATTGATTCTGCACATTGTTGGATGGTAAGAAATCTGAAAAAAAAGTATAAGTAGACCTGCAACATAAACACACCTTTTCATACACGATTTAAGGAATAATGATGAATGATTTAATCAAAGTTGTAATGAATTCTATCATGTGTCACATCCAAACATAGGATGAGATCACTCAAAATCCCATTCCCCATCTATACCTCTCTATTCCATCCTATGACACATCCTATTTCAATCCTTTCCTGCAAACCAAACGTGTCGTCATTGTATATACATGTCACCATATTTTTTCCTTTCTTCTTCTTTTTTCTTACAAATACCATTTCATAGTTTTAGCTATATATAAAAAGAAAGAGAACACAACTGCAAAAAATGTGAATGGATGGTACAAGAATTACTTATCTTTAATAGCAAAACAGTCGATGTGCAAACCGTCCAAGTAACCAAAAATACAGAAAAGGGGGGTATCCCTAAAAGAACCCCAAAACAATATAAATAACATAATCAAAAGAAATTCATCAAGAATAGTGGATAGAAATCTTTTACATGCATCAACCTCAGGGGAACAGAAGAAATTCATAGGAAAAAGTTCCTTTGTAAGTGTGTCGAATATCATCACAAAAAAAGCTCAACTTAGGGCAACCTTGATCAAAATATTTTGGATGGAGGTTGTTACACTTCATCTCACATTAACTTTATAACATGAGATTAGGGTATAAATAGATGACTAAATAAAAGCCAAATATTGCTCTTAACATTTTTTTTCTTTTCCAATTTAAAATACTTTTCAAGGATGCAACACATGGATAAAATCCTTTCATAAAACATTCTCTCATACCACATTAACATTTTTTGATTCATCACTTGACAGTTCATCATATTCTAATACATGAAGCATATATTTACAATTATTTCACAAAAAAGGAAATTACAAATCTTTATACTTCACTAATACAACTCTTTCTATTTGTTTCTCTGTAGGACCTAGAGTAGACAGGGACCGAGACCATCTAATTCTACCTTAAAATACTGCTAATATCCTTCTATGGCAAGACTTTTTTGAATCTATGACTATCTCCACAATCAGCAAGATTACCTAAAAATTTATTCAGTAGAGTGTGAGCTACTGGCTCAACGAATGAAAATTCACCAAGTGGACAAGATGATACAAATATTTTTGTTAAGTAAATTGCAATATATTAAAGATAAGCATACTGTGAAATGTTGAACTGAGTGAGAAGTAATGAAAATTCATCAACATACTAAATACTAAGAATAATTGAAGAAAATATTTATGAAGTTGTATAGTTGGGTAACAATCTAGATTCTTGAATTTTTTAATCATTTTATTAATATCTTAGACCCACATGAGATGCATCACAACATGTGGAAGCATCACAATAAGCTGAAATCTCATCATACAAGACTTAGAGTTGATCTGAGATTCTAAGCTTGTTAGCAAACTACCTGATCTCCAATGGGCCTTACCACATCTTGCCTCGGTGGCTAATGCTAGAGGCCAAATTAACTGGACAACTCCTCTATACCTGAGTACTCATGCGGAGAGTCAAAATACTCTGGCTAAAATTGTCTACATCACAAGTTCCACAAGGGTTGACTCACTGAGTAGTAGCTGAATTGGGTACTACCGTTCTCTCTAGTGAATATTGGGTATCTAACTAAAACTATACTAAATTAATTGAGTATCACCAGGATATCCAATTAATGTTGGATACCCTAGTGTTCAATGAGTCTTTCCACGATGGGCCTAGACTATCATAGCCCTCTGTACGCTCCGACTACCTCATCTTGGATATTGTCAGTTAGTACGTGTGTTTCCTCCATCGCAGCACAGACCTCCGCAAGAAGTCTATGGTGCTTAGGGAATCTAGACATCGGATTGATTTCTTTAATTTTATTAAACAATTAGTTACTGAACATTTCTTAACTTTAGCATGTAGTTAGATCATTCAATTTTCCTTTCTGAATTCTATATTGCAACAATGATATTGAATATAATACTAAACATAAATGAGTATTTCTGATACTCTGAGCAAGCATTTAACTGTACTACTAACTTTGAATATTCTATTTTACTTGATCTGAGTGAACAATTTATCTAAACAAAACTGAGCTAAAACATTACTATTAATCATTCATACCAAATGCAACTTATTTGATCTATCAGATCTATATTGAACTGATATGCTAACTTTCAATATTGTACTTCACTTGTACTGAGCACTATATTTTACTTTTACTTGATAACTTAAGCATATCTAAGTATGTTGGTAGGATCTATACTACAACAATATCATTTATCTTTCATACCATATACTTATTCTACTCTGACTAATTTGTACTAACCATCGATATATAGATTGAACTAATCCAACCAAGCATCAAATAAATATCATTAGAAAGAACTATGCACTTATCATCTTATTTTCATAATTGAAAGAAAATCAAACCATGTAATAATGTTTCCTAGCATGTATTTCATTATAGAAAATTTAGGGCAAACCTGGACACACTGGTGCATATAGATTTCTCTATATTTGGAACTTGTACAAGTCATATGCATGCATTCTAGATCTAAAATTATTCAAATCTCTTAAATTTCTAGTTAATTTGATCATTAAAACTTCAGGAATTCGAATTAGGACTTATTGAACCAAGAACAATAAATTGGAAAACAAGCCAATACAAATTCTTCACATTTTGGCTTAAGTTCTATGAAAATCATAGCTAAAAGGTGAATTTTCACTCACACCTTCCTAGACCATAAAATGGCATTTCTCCCAATTCAAAACTAATTGTTTGTCTTTGCATATTTTCAAAACTTGAGATAGGTTTCTCAAACAGCTGTCAAAGTTAGTGACATACACAGAGAAATCCTCCATGCAAACCTTCATAATTTCTTCCACAAATTTTGCAAACACTGGAATCATGCACCTTTGAAAGGTTTCTTGTGTGTTTCAGAGACCAAATGGCATTCTTTGAAATGCATATGTTCCATATATACAAGTGGGGGTGATCTTATCTTGGTCGGTTGGGTGAATGGGAACTTGGTAAAATCTCAAGTATCCATCTAGGAAATAGAAGTATGAATGGTGGGTGAGGCATTCTAGAACTTGATCTATGAATAACAATAGGAAGTGACAATTGTTGGTTGCGACATTGAGATTCCTATAGTCTTATGCACATCTGCCAACCTGTTATTGTCTTCATTGCGATTTCATCACCTTTTTCTCCCTTCACCATTGCCATACCTCCCTTCTTACGGACTACGTGTATGGGATAAGCAACAAGGCCAAATTATTGTTGCTTATCGGGTATATTATATTGGCATCTTAGTTTTGATTCTAGCTATTGATCTTGATTTTAAGCTAGATAGACTCATATTCCAATCTACAAAGCTTGGATTCAAGATCCAAGCTCTAAGGAATAGCTTTGGTCAGGATGACGCAAATTTAATAAACCTAAATGAAGCATGCTTGAGACAAAAGATGTAACATCCCAAGATTTGAGTCCTCAGATAAAATGATCTTAAAAGGAATGATTGGACTATTCATACCACCAAGGTGAACCTCCTTTTCAGGGAGCCCATCACTAAATAACTATGTGGCTAAGCGTGCTCAGCCCAGAGCAATACTAGGATGATTGGCCAGTTGGAAAGTTTATCCTAGCTTGCATATGAGTGAGGACAAAGTGCACAGTTAAGGCTAGTAGTGGTCTTCGGGGCCAGTCGTCATTCCTAAAACTCTAATAGAGCCTTGGGTAGTGGGGCCTAGGCTTTACAAATGGTATTAGAGCCTATACACCTCCAGTAGGTGGGGCCTACATGGGCCTGTGGCATGCCAGTCTTTGAGCCATGCAATGCAGGCATGTTGGAAAGGGCTATCTATGGTGATGGAGCCACCCTTGTACTGGTAGTCGTGATTGGGAGATGGGTGTACATGGCCATGTCGGGTCGACATGGAAATGGGGAAAGATATAGTTGAGCCTTGATGGGGACGTCAATAGTTTAAGTGGGGAGATTGTAACGTCCCAAGATTTGAGGCCTCGAGTAAAATGGTATGAAAAGGAATGCTTAGACTACCCATATCAACAAGGTGCACCTTCTTTTCAGAGAGCCCATTACTAAAGAACTTTGTAGTTAAGCATGATCATCCCATAATAGTACTAGGATGGATGACCAGTCGAGAATTTATCTTGACTTACATGTGAGTGAGGAAAAATCATGTAGTTAAGGCTAGTGGTGATCTATGCGGCCAATCCTCATTCTTAAAACTCTACTAGAGCCTTGGGAAGTGGGTATAAGCTTTACAACATGTTATGAGAATGGAATTAAAGAATGGATCTTGTATGTGGGTGGATTCTGTGTTTGTTATTGCAGGTTTTGTAGGTTTTTTGGCATGTTGTAAAGCTGAATACAGGATGGAACCTGTAGTTCTAATGAACTGCATGTGTTGCATCTTATTGAATAGTCGGACAATAGGTCTACAAACATATTATTCAAAAAACATAAATGTGTCATCTGTTGTTATAGTAAAACCAACATTGTAGGTCTTAGTCATCGGTTTTAAGCCAAAAACTGACATTGTAAGGCTATTCTAAAATAGTCATGTTGGGTAGCACGGTCGTGCTACCAGCTGGCTTGCAGCGTCAGTTTAGATACCAAACTGACAACTAAATTTGTCTTTATTGTTGGTTTGGACACATAAACCGAAAATGGTGCATCCGCAAGAGGTGCTACACACTAGCCGATTTGACTTGACTAGATGCGCCCCACAAGATCGAAACACACAGTGGATTCACTTTTGATATTTATAAAACATAACTTAACATCTACTCACACTAAAACCACTACACCCGCAAGCGCACGGGGTCGTGTCATAATATAGGAGGGTGGCAAGTATAGGGTTGATCCTCAGGGAGAAAAGGGGACACTAGAGCTATGTTAGCTTGGCCAGGTTACTACTGCGGAGACTAGGGTTAAGGGTTTAAAGGTGGTTTTGATTGTTAAAATAATATGAACGAATGAGAAATTAAATGCAGGAATGAAATCTAAGTTAACCCTAGACTAGATTAAAGCTAAAGAAGCAAGAAAGGATTAAACTAGATATGAAAAGGGAAAATTACACTAAGGAAAGCAAGAGAAGAGAAAAAGAGAAATTAAAGATCTAAGCTAGCATGAACAAGGCAAGAGCAAAGCAAGAAGCTAACTAGGCAATAAAAGAGCTAACTAAGCTAAGCAAGCACACAACTATGGTTTTAAGCAGTAAAGAGAGGTGTGGGTTGTTTAGGGGTATGAACTTGTCAACGAGGTTGGGGGTGATAAATGCAAGCATTACTCATCCATTATGATTATCCAAACCAAACAACTAGTTAGAGTCTAATGAATTGACCTAAGCTACTAACTGGCCATGGATGATATGGGATATGTATAGGGGAACTAGTCCCTAGCAACTCCCATTACCCTTACGAGGATCGATTGGGTTAGGGATTAGGTTCAACTCAATTAGAGTCTAATAAAGTCTAGGTTTCTAGATTCGACATTACATAGAGCACTCATCTTTTCTTTATTTGAATGCTCTTAAACAGGAGCATCCTTTTATTTTCTTTTTGCATTTTTTACTTTTTCTTTGCCCTTGGAGTAGATAGGGAATATGGTGATGAGAGTGAAGCGATGAGATATAGATGTGGCCACCCCAAACTTTTGGAGGTGGCCACGGCTGATATGTGCACTTTGGCATCCTTACATGAGGTGAAGGGGTAAGGAGATGGTGAGTGAATAGTCGGGTCAAAGAGGGGTCATTTGTATGATTCTCCACATAAAACATCCTGCATGAAAATTAATCCAATACTTCATAGTAGATATCACACCACATGAATGAACAAGATGAAATTAATATATCAATCAAGTGATTCCACAAACACTAAGCGTTCATAGCTTGCTCAAGTCACAATTCAACCAAATCATTCATAAACATAAGAGATGTGATTCACATGTAAAAAGTCAAGTATTAATACCATATAGCAAAAAACAATGATAATTCACTTGCATTTTTCAAAGGTCATCATTTTTAATCAAAACAGTAGAGATTGGGTTAAAACACACTTTTTAGACAAGAAATTTAAAATTTGGGCAAAATTGGTCAAAATGGTGCCAAGTTGCCTTCAATCACATCTAAACCCTAATTATTGAACAAAAAGAATTAGTCAAGCAAATCCTAACTAAAACATGCAAAAATTACCAAAAATCTACATGATATGCAATGCATGGAAAAAAGAGCAAATGTTTTTGAATATTATGCAAAAAATGCATGAAATTAACCTATATGATATGCATGTATGTAAAGCAAGCACACAAAGCATGGATGCACAAGTATGAGAGATGGTTATACTGTTTGATGAGCAAAAATTTAGAACAAGTATCATAGAGAAAAGTGGGGTAGAGAAAGGTCTTACCGCCCTACCACCCCAAACTTTTAAACCATGTTGTCCTCAACATGAAATAGAAGTTTAGGATGATAGGGTAGCGGGCATGGAGTCATGGTAGACAAACACCAAGAGGGGAGAGTGATATCAAAGTGTCCAATGATTAGGGGATCCACCACAGCCGTGGCGGCCACCACGACCATTTTGTATTGCCTCCACCACGGCCGTGTTGTGTGGCACAGCCGTGCTGATCTCCTTCCTGTAGCTTTTCTTTGATTTGCAATCTTCTCTTCAATTATGATCTTCTCCTTCATTGTCTCTTCCATGCATCATCTCTCCTCCATTGTAACTGTTCTAAAATGCTTCACAAAAAACAAAACCATCAAGTCTAGTGTGTGTGTGTGTGTTTTCTTGGAAAGTACGTAAGAACAAAGAAAAAGTATCAAAAATTGAAGTTTGGGTGAAAAATTCCCAAACCTAGGTGGGATGCCTTCCATAAGCATTGGGTTGCATGCCTTTAGCTAGGCTTTTTGTTCAAGCGAAGGGATTGCCACCGAGCATCCCGTTGGTAACGTGGATCATCCAGAATCCAGAGAGCGCAGCGAAGGGTTCGTAGTTCCTCCGTGAAAGCTCTACCTTTCTACCCTAGGATTTGCTTGCAAAGAATCACAAGGAAGAAGAAGAAGGAAGAGAGGTACGCGAGGGATCCTTCCTGGACTCGAATTGGAGGGTCTACCCTTTATACAAGGGTGAGTACGAAGCCCTAAGGCGTGCCTCCTTGAGGACTCAAGTCCTATCCTTGAAAGGAAACATACTTTCCTTGGTTGTGAAGCAACCACCTCTCTCTCTCTCTCTTCCTTATCTTTTTAATATTCCTTTTTCTTTAAGTATTAGGAATTCAAAATTCCTCTCCTTCACTCTCTTTATTTGCCTTTTAATCTATTGGCCACGAAATCATGTTTCCTTTTAATAGAAAATACCATCTTTCGAAAAACAACACAAAATATATTAATAATATATCACATTATCTTCATATTTTGCAAATTTAGTATTTTCTCTTTCTTCTCCTTTATTGGGGCTCTTTGGCACCCAAGAAACTTTAAGAATTCGAAATTCCTTTTAAAGGAATACTCATCATCCTTAAATGCATCAATATGCATTATTCTCATTACCCTGTTTTAATTCTTATTAAAATATTTCCTTTTGTGGATTTCTCTTTATTTCTCTCTTATTTTCCTCATTAGTATTCCTTTTATTATTAGGAATCATTGAGATACGAAATCCCACTATGGATAACTCAAATATACTTCTTTTCACATATTTTCCCTATTTCATCAATGTTTTCAATTTCTTTATTAACAAGGAAATACTTAATCGATATTTTCTTTTCTTATTGCCTTTTCTTTGCAACTTTGGACTCCTTGGAACCCAAGGAATCTAATAGGCACGAAATCTTCTTTGGATTTGCCTTCTAGAGGTTTCCACACCTTTCTTATCTCAAAATCTCAGTTATTCATTAATTAATTGAATATCCTTGTTATTGGGCCCAATAGCCAATAAAGCCCACAAATCAAACAACAAGGCTATTGTAAATGAAATCCATGCATTCATCCATTATTTGTTCATTTATCTTTATTATGAGAAATTAAATTTCTCAATAAATGAACCCAAAATTTGGGGTTGTAACATCCTTCCCCTCTTATGAGAATTTTGCCCTCAAAATTCCATCAAGCAAGCAAACAAACAGGATAAGCCCCTCATAAGTCCATCATGACTCCCATGTGGATTCACCCTTCCCATGGTGTTTTCCAAGAACCTTCATTATCTCATATTCTTCCATCTGAGTTCTTTCTTACCATGGTACATCGTACCCTCATAGGTGACTCAGGATAATTCAGCCTCTCAAAAGCTGAATAGGTTCAGGGCTCAACACATGGCTTGGGTACCTCACATAGTGCTCTAGATCAGACTCATGGAACACATTACACATCATTTTATCTTGTGGGGGCAAAGCTAAACACAAACATATCCACCCATCCATCTCAAATGGACCCATTTATCGGGGACTCAACTTTATTAGCTGTAGCTTAGAGGGGTCGGATTTTCACATCACATATTCTCCCACAGTGAACTGCATGTTAGTCTGCTTTGTATTAGCTCGTGACGCATGTCACCCTTGGCTCTCTCTCAGCCATTACACGATCAAGCGACTTCATCTGCACACATTGTGGTTCTTTTATGACCTTCACGAGGCCTCCTTTACCAACATCATTATAATGAAGTGGTGACTGACACACCCTACTTATATAGCTTCTTACATCCCGATAAAGGCTATGGTGGTTAACATCACATCTTAAGAACTGTCTCCTTGTATCACCCTAAACAAGTACACTTGCTCTCATCAGACCCTCTAGTCTGGATCATACTACTCATTAGTTAGGGGTGATAAACGGTACTAAAACGAGTTCTTCATGTACCTACTTCTTTCTCATGGAAGTAAACCTTCTAATCATGTTCAAGAACTCTTTGAACTCACATCATGGTGTTGTTGAACCATTTCTTTCTCTATTATAAGTAGTTCAACCCGATCTGTCACTTGACAGTACTCTTCTTTTCCTGTCATCTAGGTAATGTGATCTACCATAACCCTCGTTGATCTTCCTTGGTTAAGGGGAGAGTTTCCACATCATCCATAGTGATGAACTCTCATTCCTTTTCAGGGACTCTTTTATCCTCTATATTGGTACACTGGGTTACTGGTATTCGTCCTTTACCTTTATCATGCATGGCCACAAGCCACATGCATCTTCATCTTAAGCATCCAAAGTGCTACCATCTCAGTAATACCATGGTATATGGTGATCTTAAAATCATGATCTCTAGTGTGTCATGATCCCTCAAGCTTGATACCTCGGAAACCCTAAACCATTCTAATCAGGGTTTCATCACATTCCCTTCCAGAGAAGTGCATCTGAGGCTCTAAACCATCCTTTCACTATGCCAAGGACTAGACTGACTAACCAAACAATCATTAACTTGTTCAACCTATCTCATTACATCTGAGTGTTAGCCAAAACACATCTTCTTTCCAAACGTAGGGTTAGCCTAACAACTCCCTTCTAGCCAAACTAAGCAACACTATCTCCACCAGAGCATCCATTACCACTTCACATCCTTCGGTATTAAGTAACGTTGAAGACATACTCTTCCATGTATTCTACTTATCATCTCATCTCAAACTCTAAGTTTGTCTTCATCAAGAAACTCTAAGCTCATACTCACTGTGATCGAACTCGACCTTGGTTAATCTGCAAATTCCACATAGTTCCTGATAAAACATCCTCATAAGCTGGCTACACTACCTCTCATAGTGTTTGCGAACCATCCATGTATCATTCCTTCCACATCTCTATCCTTATTCCTTATAGCAATGTTCCAACTCACAACATCCTTGTCCTTGGTGTGTGGCATGCATACTATCCTATCTCTCACTCTCACAACAAGAAGAAATAAGCATTTGGCGGCCGTCCAAATACAAAGTTCTTCCTATTCCAAGAGTAGGGATGGTACAACCCACCTCGCCAGTACACCTTCAAATCTCCGTTGAAACGTGCAACTCATGTCTCTATATCACAATCATCATTATATCAAAGTTACTTCCATGGAAAACTGGCCTCGAACTTACTTGGTCTGAGCACATTCCTGGGTCATCTCCTCTAGGTATATAGGGAGCCGACACTTTTGGGGTCATCCCTCTTCCCATATGCACCAGAGAGTGCCCTACTCATTTGCCCTTTGGGTCACATGAGTTCATGAAGGTGATCAATCTCCCAACCCATGGCCCTCAGACAATGATAGCTGTTACCTCCTGACCCTATGGTCATGTGCAACTTGGGAAGTAGGCAACTCCTTCTTCCATCGGTCTTATCCCTACCTGACCCTAGGATAGCCTTAGGATTATATCATAGTACATGTTCAACTTAGAACCTTACCCAAGTCTTCATCATCTCTCTTTCTGCATTCGTGACTGTCTTCCATCCCTTCATAGGGGTCATGGCAACCTGCCTACCTTGGTCAGGCCCCATATCGGTTACCTCCATGGCAACACATCCACATGCACTTTAGAGATGGTTATGTATGGGTCTACAGGTTCATCCTCATGCCATGTACTTTTCACTTAGCTTCTCAATATCCTATGAAACCTCCTCAGGTTACCTCAAAACCAACCAAACTGGTAAACTTCCTACCAAAGGGTCGCTCTCCCAGGACGGGAGGAAACTACACCTTTATAACAAGGTCACAAGCATTCTTAGGGTTTTCATCCATATGAGCATGCTTAAACCAACAACTACTAAGGCACAAGCGTACCTACAAAACCATGCTAGGTCGCACTTGTTCTCATCATCAACTTAGTTGTGAGGGGTTCAACAAACATACCCTTAACGTAAGGGATTTCCTTCACCTCTACACATGAGGAGTACCATGCTCGAAACTATAGAGACTCAAATCTCATCATGAGCATCGGATACACTGCTTCCCCTCTTAGGCCTAGGAACCCTAGGTTCTCCTTTGTGTATCCAACTACATGCTCAACCTCTTAACCACGAATCAAGTATGTCCATGGTATGTCACGTACCTCCATGATCTTTCTACTTAAGCAACGCTTTGGAGTGGAGTCCTCTTCCAGGGCAACCAACTAGGTATACAGCCTCACAACTGGTTACTTAAACCTCCTTAGGGTCTAAAGCACTCTTTATCTCATCCAGCAGGTAACCACTTATACCATGGGTACTAGAAGCATCGTCCTCTCTCTAGGGTTTGGTTCCTCTAAAGGCAACCAAGATATCATCAGCCTCCAGGAATCATGCAACGTTGCCTTGCTATTTTGAAAACATTTCGAAATTACTACTCTTGACGACGAGGTCTCAACCGTCCTTAGGGTTTACCTCCACATGGGTGAAACCTATGCTTCAAACTTATGTTTGCTCAAGATCATTCATAACCCTTTATGCTTATTTCATAAGCCATCCATCATGATCTCTTAACCAGGGTTTCATCAAGCTATACCCCACCTGTCTAAGCCCATAGGGTAACTATAGGTTATCCTTTATCCTCATCCATGAAGGAGCTATCCTTCGCTCTAGCACGCACGACCCTCTATAGGGTTGGGTCGCCCAAGGTACTAGGTCATCTACCCTCTTATGGCATACCAAAGGCATGTCCAACTAAACACTCGGTCAACCATGATATCTAACTCATCATGTCATCTTTCTTTCTAGCCTTCACTTAGGGTTAGGGTTAACATCATCCTCAAAGGATGTGCTAGGTTTCTACTTTTAATAGAGGTCTCTACCTCCAAGCTTAACTCTCTCTCTACTTATCCTCCTACCAAGGAGGTCTATCCTCAGATCTCTCCTGAGGGAAAAGACAACTCATGTCATATGGACTAAGCATGTATCTATTCCTTTACGTTTACTCTATTAAGCTTATGTCCATGACATCTTATTTACATGCTTTTTATTAATTTGATGGATGATCCCTTAATCCTTATCAACCTTACCCATACCTCAAGAGGGTGAGGGAAAGAGAGAAAACCCTAATCCTTAAGGTCCTTAGTAGAATTTGAGTTGAGAAGGGATGAACAAGATGAGAGAGTCCTAAAGGTATCTTATTTCGATTCATACCCTAAGACTTTGGCCAGGCAGTCACACGAATCCGGGAGTCCTCGTATTCTGACTAGCGGTGCGGAGGAAAATCTTGCCAGCCCCCGGTCGTGATCCTTTTCTAGACACCTCTGTCTTTCGGATAATCCTCTAATAACTCCCTTGGGTTCTACGGAATTTGTAAAATTTAATAATTATTAAAGATTAGATGAGGAACATATGCTCTGATACCAATTGTAACGACCCCGTCTCCTGGTAACCCCCAATTGAGGAAGACCCGAAGGTCAGAGCCGTTATTCAATTAACATGATCAAAGGTTCGACAAATAATCAATAATAATTAATAAACTTTACCAACTATACTGAAAACTGGTATAAAATAAAACTTTTATCACCTTGTGAAAACTGGGATTTCTAAACTTCTATCCATGAAGATGCCAATCTATCTAATCCTCCTGTGCACGTTACTTCTCATTTAATTCCACATATACCACTTTACTGTTTGTTCTTTTCATTTGTACCTAAAACGCCGACAAACAAAACGTCAGTCAGCACAAAGCTGGTATGTGGGGGATCACAAAAATTGGTTCAACTATAGTAACAATGTAGGTAACCAATTATCATTAAACATTCAAATTACATTTTAAGCAGTACTACTCAATCCCTTCCTATCCCTTATCCCTGTAGTGTCCCTGCAGTGGACATGGATACCACCATTCTCACTTGGTGGATCTTCATTATACCCTGCATGATCCTACCTGGCAGGTAGACCAATACCTAGGGTTGAGTTGCATGGAACTCCCCGTAGGAAGTCCAATCTCTAACTCGATATGACTTGATGGACCTACCTCCTTGGTAGCCATTTACTAAGTCATTTACGGACCCGATGGCCTACCCCATTGGTATCCTTTTACTAGGTCATCCATCAAACTACATGAGGGACTGAGATCTGAGCTAGTAGGCATAACTTCTTATGTGATAATCATATTCACTTTATAATTTGCTTGAATTAAAACATCCAACAGTTTAATTCAATTCATGATGAAAACATCGACAAAATCCCGGAAAAACTACATCGGTTAGTCATAAGAGTAACCACATACCTGTACATGCAGACTTGAGACAGAATATTCCAATCAACAATAGGCAAGCAAGCATTCAATAAGATCATGAAACAAACATCCAATATTTTCTATAATGGATCATGGTATCCAAGTCTAATAGACCTATTCGAGCCCTAGGGTTACTATTTCATTTGTAGGGTTTCTATGGCAATTAGGGTTTCCTTTCATCTTTCACAATTTTAAACCCTAATTATTCACAATAGATATTAAGGTTATCCCTTAACAACATTTAACCTTATTTTTGAATCATTGTCCATCAATTAAACCCATTATACTTATCTTACATTAAAACTGTCATTTTTATCCTTTTAATCCATGACAAGATCATTATGCTTATTTATCATCAATTTGTAATTCATTATGCTCTATCATTCATATGAACGTTATTAATCATTAATTCTACCTTGATTCATGAGAAAACCCTAATTACTACATTTAGGGTATTTATCCACAAATTAACAACTTTTAATGTTTGAAATAGATTATAACCCTGAAAACTTAGTTCTATTCATGAAATCGAACAATTAAAGTCATTAGTAGTCCTAAGTACCAACATTAGGGTTTCAAGGCCCATTAAAGCCCATTTATGCACATAAACTCTAAATTAATCAAATTACGTGCAAAGTTCATCCTTTTTATTCGTAATGTTCCTTTTTATCATTAACAGACTAATATCAACTTTAGTCATCAATTAAACCCTCTTAATCACATTAATCACATCAAAATAGGGTTTCTTAATCATCATTACATTAAAGTTAATAACTTATACTACTTTTCGAATTGCAAGAAGAATTAGGCTTCAAATATATTTTATTTAGATTCCTCTCGATTTTTTGAGCAATTTTCATATTTTACACGTACTAATCCGAGCTACGAAAATTTAGTTACGATTTTTGTAAGATTTCACTTACCAGAGCCAACCAGAGGCTGACACGTCACCCTTGTCCATGCAAACGCGGCCCGTTGAGATTATAACCAAAAGACTATTCTGCCCTTGTTTAGTTTGTTGGTTCTTTAGCCCGCAGAGGGGCACTTTGGTCCAATTCCTCTTTGCCTTTCTTCTTCCTCGCGAACCCAGCGACGCCGCTAGGGTTGGGGTCTTCTGCTGCGTTGCCTCCCCACCTTGGTACTCGAGAAGCGCCGCTGAAGGTCTCTCTACCTCCGTCGACCTCCATCACACCCACGGGGCCTTCGGTCGTGGCCAAAGAGGCCGGGTGCTGATCCGTTGCTGCCTCTTGTTCGCCGGACATGTAGGCAGGGTGCAGGTGGCTGGCGGCTTATCCCCTCTCCTCTCCGGGGTCCAGGGTTGCCACCCATGGCCACCCTGGCTCTGCCACGATCTGATGCAGCTAAAGCACCGACAAAACCACGACCTAACAGGTCGTTTTCGTGCACGACGGGCCTGCAACTGCAGCTGCCGTTGCAGCTGTGCAGCTGCAGTTGCGCGCCGGTTCAAGCGAAGGGATTGCCACCGAGCATCCCGTTGGTAACGTGGATCATCCAGAATCCAGAGAGCACACTGAAGGGTTCGTAGTTCCTCCGTGAAAGCTCTACCTTTCTACCCTAGGGTTTGCTTGCAAAGAATCACAAGGAAGAAGAAGAAGGAAGAGAGGTGCGTGAGGGATCCTTCCTGGACTCGAATTGGAGGGTCTACCCTTTATATAAGGGTGAGTACGAAGCCCTAAGGCGTGCCTCCTTGAGGACTCAAGTCCTATCCTTGAAAGGAAACACACTTTCCTTGGTTGTGAAGCAACCACCTCTCTCTCTCTCTCTCTTCCTTATCTTTTTAATATTCCTTTTTCTTTAAGTATTAGGAATTCAAAATTCCTCTCCTTCACTCTCTTTATTTGCCTTTTAATCTATTGGCCACGAAATCATGTTTCCTTTTAATAGAAAATACCATCTTTCTAAAAACAACACAAAATTCATTAATAATATATCACATTATCTTCATATTTTGCAAATTTAGTATTTTCTCTTTCTTCTCCTTTATTGGGGCTCCTTGGCACCCAAGAAACTTTAAGAATTCGAAATTCCTTTTAAAGGAATACTCATCATCCTTAAATGAATCAATATGCATTATTCTCATTATCCTATTTTAATTCTTATTAAAATATTTCCTTTTTTGGATTTCTCTTTATTTCTCTCTTATTTTCCTCATTAGTATTCCTTTTATTATTAGGAATCATTGAGATATGAAATCCCACTATGGATAACTCAAATATACTTCTTTTCACATATTTTCCCTATTTCATCAATGTTTTTAATTTCTTTATTAACAAGGAAATACTTAATCGATATTTTCTTTTCTTATTGCCTTTTCTTTACAACTTTGGACTCCTTGGAACCCAAGAAATCTAAGAGGCACGAAATCTTCTTTGGATTTGCCCTCTAGAGGTTTCCACACCTTTCTTATCTCAAAATCTCAGTTATTCATTAATTAATTGAATATCCTTGTTATTGGGCCCAATAGCCAATAAAGCCCACAAATCAAACAACAAGGCTATTGTAAATGAAATCCATGCATTCATCCATTATTTGTTCATTTATATTTATTATGAGAAATTAAATTTCTCAACAAATGAACCCAAAATTTGGGGTTGTAACATGTTTGTCCTTGGAGCTTGAGGAACCAATCTCCTCTTGCATTTCGAGGTGGTGGTGATCCAAGTTCATCTCCCTTCTTTGGTAAGTGTTTACTTTCTAAGTGATGTTCCTTTAATCTCCTACCTTCATCTCATTCTCTTTTTTGGCCTTATACTATGTTTTAACATGATGGTCGTTCTTGAGAGTAAGCTCCTCATCACAAGGGTAATAGGTGATAAGGTGACACCCAAGTGAGAGGGAGTTTCTTCTCTCTTTTCCCCCTTCTTTCCTTTGGTTCGGTTTTGAGGTTTTGCTCTCTTTCTTGAGCTACCCTTTGACCTTGGTGTTTCCCCTTTCTTGAGGTGCTCTTGAGGAAGAGTGTGGATCTTTTGATGAAGCTTCTTCAACCCTTGGAACGTGTTCTTGGAGCTCTTGATCTTGAAGTTTGGAGCTCTTGGTGGTGATCATCTTAAGGTGGGTTATATAACACTAAACCTACTCTATTATTGCACTTCCATATGCTTTTTATTATTGTCTTCTTCCTCTAAATTTTCTTCTTACCATGTTCGTGCTTAGTGATAATCTCTAGATCTTGTTTGGTGGAGATTCCTTACTTTGTTTGAAAGCAATCTGAAACCCTAATCTTTTGTACCCGTTTTGGTAGATGATGTGTTATGAAGGTTTTTTGCCATGTATTTCTCTTTACCTTGCCCTCATGTGTGGTTTTTGTACACCTAGAGGTTGGAGGGATGTTAGGTTCGGTTTTAGTTATCTTGAGTTTGGTTTTCTCTTCCTTGTGTAAGGTTCTTCCTTGGTAGTTTCTTGACCCATGACTCAGGGTCTTGGTGATCGTTTGTATGTTACCTTTTCCTCATGATAACCATAGTTACACCCTTGGTTTCAGTTCTATTTTGGTGAACTAGATGGTGCATCTTGGGAGGTCGCAACACTCCCCTCATGGTGATTGTGACCTTAATAGCCTTTGGTCAAGATGCTCCTTTAAGGTTGAGTTTGACCTAGTGGTGTTAGGTCAAGTCTTTTTGTTTTAAGTAGCCTAGTCACCCTTGGTGTTGGACCTGCCTTGCTTGAGTCGAGACTCACCCTAGAGAGTAGGGTCACGACCATGATGGTCTTGGGTCACGACACGGGTGGTGGTTGATCGTCTTGGGTCGCGACATAGGTTGAGGTTGAGACACCTCCTGGTTGAGATGCTTTGATGAAACCCTAACCCTAAGTGCCATGGGCGTGACATGGTCTAGAGGTTGGAGGTCGTGACATGTGTTAGATGGTTGAGGCACATGAGAGTCACGGTCGCGACATGGACCATAGTAGGTGGTTGCAACCTATGTGGTTATGTGGTCAACAGAGGGTGATGGTAGGTGGATGAGAAACACATGTAAACACCTAATGATAACCATATATGTATGATGCATGAGGCATATATGATGTGGTTTATAATGTTATCTAATCAACTCCAATGGTGCTTTCTATACTTATGCACTCTAAGATGAGGGAGGGTGATGGTTCTTGGGTTGATGGTGGAACCTAGTCTTGTAAACCCTAATTGGTTAAAAGGAAACCCTAACCCTAATAATAATGAATGATGATCTTGCTTTTTTCTCCATCATGGAATGGTTATGATGTTATGTGGTTACCTCTCATGTTTATAAGATTCTAACCATGCAGGTGTTGTGAGTTTGATAATCATATCTGGTGTATGCTATGGTGATGAGACATGATATAGGTTGAATGAGTCTGGAGAGGCATGTGGAGGCATTTGTGATCCAGAAATGATGAGCTGAGGGATTGATATCCCATAGCATGTGGCTATGGTATTCATGATTTGATAAATGGAAATAATATATGCATCATGTGGTGATAGTGTGCCAAGTTCACACCCTATATGTTTATATCTATTGGAAGAGTACTATGTCCTTATCTTTATAGAATCTGTTATGATTTTATATGTTGTAACTTGATTGATGCTAAAAGAAACTTAATTCACTTAACTAATCAAGTGGAACTTAATCATGTAGTTTTGCCCTATGCCATGGATCCATCTCAGTGTCAACACTTGCTGGATTGGGAAACGGGCTTTCCCTTAGAGTAAGCCTAGAGTCATATACTTTTGAGTATATGCATTCACAGGATTGGTTGTGGGCCATACCCTAGTGGGATTGCGGCTACAGGTTGTAGCTCAATGATATATTGCTTATGAGGTTTCACAGGATTGGTTGCGGGCCATACCCTGGCAGGTGTGCGGCTGTGGGCCATAGATGAGTTTCACTAGCAATCGTGACCTATACGAAGGTGGGATGGGATTTTCACTATTGACTATGTGTCACATGTTGCAGTTGACTAGTATGTCTCTGTCATGTACTCGTGTACTTACCATGAGGTTTGGTGAGGTCGTGGATTTTGGCTCTTCCATAGACCTTATATGGCACCAATTTTGACTTAGCAGTGGTCGGTTGGATTTAAGTGATACGACTCAAATCCTCAGGGCATAATAAAACATGTAATCAGCCGTGTAGTATCTTACTTAGGTTCAAATACTAAAATATTAGATGAGGCCTTGCTTGCTTTTGTATAGTATAATTGATAGTGAATATACATGTTCTTCATATTCCTTTTATTATGATAAGATGTTTCATACACAATTGCTTATTATGTTAGTGATTATTATCCACTTATCATAGTTGTAGATTTACTTTTGTTCCTTAATCATCTTATATGTGCTAATAATAGTGTTGGTGGAGAGTTATATCTCTCACTAAGATTTGGAATCCCACCCCGTTGGTTCCCCACATCCTTTTAGGTGGATGTGTACGAGGAGGTAGAGATTGTGCAGTTGAAGTTGAGCAGCAACAAGAAGGATAGTAGCTGACAAGGTTGGGAGTGTTGCTTATGGTCCTTTTGTTGTTAGAGTCCTATAGTCATCCATGTACACTCAAGTCTTTAGGATCGTGTCGGGACGTGTTCTGTAGACGTGCTTTTGATACATGGCTTTGGCTCGTGTGTTCCTTTTGATGTAAAGTTACAGTGGATATGTATGTATATGTTTGGGATAAGTTTTCTTGTAACAGGCTGATGGCATGCATGGTAAGTACTTAGTGACATGTATGCATTCATATGTAAAGGTTTTTGATGTTTGGGAGCTTAATGAAAATGGTTTTAACTTTTAGAGTTTTATGATAATATGTTTGTTTATGTTTTGTTTCCACAGTTAGTTTTAAGTTATCTTATGGTTTGTGGTTGGCGTCACAACAAATTTGTTCTAGAGGTGATTTATATAACTTTCTCCATGCTTATTGCATACCATTCAACTTGCCATGCTAAATCTTCCTCTAAAACCTAGTAATGAGTAGCAAATTGGAATCCTTAGCTAAGTTGTGTATATATATGATGGTTTTTGAGTAGGTGATCTTATGGTTACTCCCCTTAATCTTATGCTTCTATATTTTGGAAAATGAGTTTTAGACCTTGCTTGTCCATGAATTGATGATGATGTTGTGGTGGAAATCGATGGCTCTCTTTGACCTTTTTGAGCTGATTTCTATCATGTCTCATGATCAAATGGTTAGTTCCTTGTATAGAACGATGGGTGTGCCTTGTTACTGCCTTGATGACCTTGTTAGAAGTCTAAGAAAATGATGGTTCAAATACTCTGATCTCTAGATGGTTGATGGTTTCCATAATCATAATAGTTAATGGAGTTGAATAGTTGAATAGTTGAAACAATGGGTTTTTCTTAGCACCTTGAACTGATTTCTCCCTTGTTGTGTGACCCCATGGGTTGGCTTTTCGGAAGGAATGTTGGTGGTACTTTAATTACTGTTTTAGTAACTTCAGTGAGCTCAAGAAATGATAGTTATATTGTCTTTATCACTATATGATTGATAATTATCTTAAGCCCCATGAACGATGGATCTTCCTAGGGTTTTGAGTAGATTTTCCACTCCTTGTGTTTCAATCTAATAATTGGTTTTGATGATGTATGGTTCGACCATTTTGTGCCAATTAATGGTTTGGACTTATCTCCTATTTTGGACTCTCTTATGTTTGACAAATGAATGTCATGATGCTCTCCCAAGTGGTTCAAGTCAATGGTCTTATTTCTCTCTCAAATGATGGTTTCTCTCTAAATGCTTTGAGCTGGTTTTCTCTTGTTCCCATAACTTTATGGTTGGGCTTCATGTGCCAACTGGTGAAGTTTACTTAGTTGCTATTTTGGATCTTATTTTGTGCTTAAAAATGATGGCTTTGTTTCCTCTCGCAACCAAAGGTTTTGATGCTCTCTCAATGGCCAATTTGATAGTCTCACTAGATTCACAATCAATGGCTATCCTAATTGTTGATTTTTTGATTTCTTCAAGTGTTAGATCGATGGTATTCTTGAGGTTCACAACTGACGATCATCCTAAGAGGCCATGGACTGTTTTCTCTTAAGTATTAGATTGACAGTTCACTTAGTTGCTCAATTGATGGTTTTCTTGGCTAAGACAAATGATGGTTTCACTAATATCCAATTTCACAGTTTCCTTGCTCATGAAATTGATGGTGAGATTAGGGTTCATACTCGATGCTGATACATGGTTTTTTTAAGTCATAAATCTATGGTTTTCCTAGATGAATGTCTAAGGTTTACATGTTTTGCATCCAATGGTTATGTTTTATGCAATCGTGATTCAATGGTGATGATTCATATACACAATGCAATTATTTTAATTGCCTTGAATCCAATGGTCTGATGTGTGCTCTATGATTCGGTAGGTTGTGTTCATTGCACCTGATGTTGGGGATTTGATGAGTTAGGATTAATGATTTTGAGCCCCATGAGTTGGTAGTCAGCTTTTCCTTCAAATGAATATAAACCTAAGATTGTTGTAAAGTGTTGATTCACAATGTTAAGCCAACTTGCGTTGTTAACTTTAATCCTAGTACAACTAAACGATGGTGGTAAATTATACCTAGTTCCCTTGCATATTGTTATAATAAAGGAATGCCCTTACTTATTTTTTTTGGTGAAGTCAGGAGGTTATCTTATTCATCTTGCCCTCCTCATGCAAGCTAAATCAAAGAAAGCATTGCTTACATCATTAGGATTACACAAAATAAACTTGGTAGTACTACTACCATAACATGACTCGATATTTATGATCCTCTCAATAGGGTTGGGTGGTTTACTGTAAAAATAGAAACCATACCCGGTTTTTTGGTGGTGCTTAGCCAGCATGTCAGTTGCAGTGTTGGCTTCTCTATGGACATAGTTAATAGTCCATCTAGTCCTCCTTTTTTTCCTAATTTGCTTGATCCATCTAGCAAGCCTTGGGTTTTCTTCAGGTGCCATATCTTCTGCATTACATGCAAGCAGAGAGTCTGTTTCCACAGAAACTTGGTTGATCGACATGTCCTCCACCATGTCCATAGCTAGGTCTACGACCATGATCTCAACTTCTAAGGAGATTTTTGCCTTGTAGATGCAGACTGTTCCACCCCTCCAGCAACCATTGTGGTCTCTGCATATCACGACGATGCTCGCAACCTTGTTCTTATAGGCGACATCAACATTGAGTTTGAGTGAATGACTCTATGGTCTTCTCCAGTGTTCCTTGTGCTTCGGGGTATCTGGATCCTCTTCACTTTGCCAGGCTAGGATAGTGGCCTTAGCCTCTTCTATTATCTTGAGCTGAAGGTGGCTCGGCGGCAGGGTTTTATTTTAAAAAAATTCCGCATTTCTGCTTCTCCAAATCATCCAATAGGAGACCGAGAATGTGATTACATGTTTTTTTATCTCCAGATAGGTTGGCGATCAGCCATTGCCAAATGTTTGTTGTAGAGTTGAGGACAGTCAGTTTATGTTGTTCAAGAACCAACCTCCATACCTCCTGAGCTTTGGGACAATCACGCAGGGCATGAAGGGTAGTTTCTGTGTGTCCACCACACCTCGGTCAAGACTCATCGTTGGTCATTTGACATTTGAAGCATCATCTATTCGTAAGGATGGCACTGTGCCCGGTGAGCCACAAAAAGAACTTGATCTTTGTAGTGACCTTCAGCTTCCATATCAGGTCCCATTTTCCTGGACAATGAATCTCCTTTTGGGTTCTGAGAACGTTATAAGCACTCTTAGTGGTGAATTGTCCACTGTTAGTGTGTATCCAGACCCGCAAGTCATCATCTTGTGGTTCTAAAGGAATGGGGTTCAATGCAATCTTGTTAACATCTTTGACTGAGATCCATTCTTTAAGAAAGTTGATGTCCCACTCGTTGTTGAGGTTTACAAGGCTGGCAACCTGCAAATCCTCTAGATCAGGAGGAATAGGCCTCCTGGTACGATTTATTAAGAAGGTGTCTAGGTTCCACCACTTTTCTTACTTATAAGTTTTATTGGAAATAATAAGAATTAGGGATTACATACAATTGTTGTTTTAGAAATCCTAAACTAGTTAAGTTGTTGAACCTTAATCCTAATTCAAGAACACAAATATGTTGCTTCATTTCCTTGTGCATTTAATATAATAATGGAGTACTTTCTCTCTCTCTTTGTAACTCTAATTGTTGTTATGTGCAATGTTAAGCCGAACATTATATGTTATATGTATGAGATGGTAGTTGAGCCTTGATGAGGCATGGAAAGATAATGATGTTATTGTAGGAGATAATGTGATGGTCTTAATGACCTTTGGGCATGGTTGAACCCTAATAGAGGTGTGATTCTCTTTTTGATGTGATAAAGGTTGGTACCCTGGGATAATGTGATAAGGATTTATATCTTGTGTTGGTATGATGACAAGTAGAGTCTTACAAATGGTAACAAAATAGTACCATGTGATGTTGAAATAAGGATTATGCCTCATACATTTTATATCTTCTGAAGTTATTATATATCAATGCTTGCTAGAAATGAATTAGGTTTTGTTTGTCCACTTGTTTAATAAAGCCTTAATTCACCCAGTTGGCATTAACTAATCAAGTGAAACCTTAATAATGTATTTTCCCTGGCCATAGATCCATCTTCAGTGTCACTACTTGATGGATGGTGAAATGAGTAATTCCTAAGGGGAGCTCAGAGCACATATTGTTGAATATGCGGGGGTTCAAGTTGAGGATACATCCTTGCATTCACAATTACAAGTTTTGAAGGATGGTTGCGGTCATGCCTAGGCAGTAGGACGATTGAGGTTGTATCTTAGATGATACATATACAGGGATGGTTGCGATCATACCATGGCAGGAGAACGGTTGTGGTCGTATCTCAATCTACTAGTGGCGTGCCTATATACCAAGGTGGACTAGGCTATTTTGTAGTTTGACTCTATATGTCACTGCGGAAGACTTAGACTAGTTGAGGGTACGGGAGATCATAGGAGTCTGGCTCTCCTAGATCTTGTATGTCAGTGATTTTGACTTAGTAGTGGTAAACTAGAATTGAGTGGTAAACCTCAATTCTTCAGGGCATTAATAAAATGCATAATCAGATGTGCAACATATTTGATTAGGATTATACACAATGCTTAACATTGGATGATAACCCTTATTGCTGTTCTCACAATAGATGATGTGTAGTGCATTAAGAAACACATATATGCATATGTTGTAAACATACTTATATTGTTGGCTATGCTTATGTTACTAGAATTTCTTATGATGTCAACCATGCCTATAGCTATGCTCATATTGCTAATCATGCTCATGCCAATAGTTATGCTTTTGTTGTTAGATCTACTTATGAAGTAGGTATGCTTACATGTTATATTGTCATATATGCTTATATTGTTAGTGATGCTTATATTGTCAGAGATGCTTATGTTGTCAACAATACTATGCCATTATAAATGCCTTACACTATTATACATGCTTTTGTTGTTAGCTTTCATCATACCTATTGGATATGCCTATCTTGTTAGATTTGGTATACTATTAGATATGCTTATGCTACTAGTTTTTTTTATGACTTAAGTCATGCTATATTGTTAAACATGATCCTACTATTCAAATATGCTCATACTTTTATCGACATGCTCATTGTAATAGCTACATCTAGTAACTGAATTAATGCGAGCTTCTAATACTCTAAGTAAAATTGCTCTAAAAATCCATTATGATTAATATTTTTGTTATGTTGCTTTATCTATCTATATGTTTAGTCTACTTAACATGTTTAATAATGTAACTTTTTGTAATTAGTAAGCGTTGTTGTAAGTTACATCTCTTGCTGGGACATGGGTCTCACTTGTGGGTCACCATAATCTTTTTTTAGGTGATTGTCAGTAGTAGTAGCAGACCCATGGTATCGAGGAGGAGCTGATGTGATGGATCATAGATGGATAGTTGTTTACATGTATAGTGTGTCCTAGAGTCATCCATGTACTCTCAGGTCTGGGCGGGAGGGTTTTGAATATAGTGTTTTATCGACTCGAGCTTTCTTAGTATTCTGATGGTATACATGTGGATGTTATCTCTTGTGTATATGTTGTGGCTGAGGACACATAGTCTTTGTAAGAGATATTTGTATGATTTATGAAATAATCTGAGATGTTGGGATTTTATGCTAATGTTGTTAAGAAAAAATGTGAAAATTTAATTGGTTTTAATTAACCCTCTTTTTAGTGATGTGTTTTATTAGAAGTTGATCATGTTTAGGTTTTGAGTAATCTCGCTTTGTATGATGGCTTGTCACATTTGGTGGTACTAGAGCTATATGTTTGTTGAGTCTACAGGGACATTGGGACTTAGGATTAAGATGATAAGTAATGAAAATGACATGAACACAATGCATACTTCTTGAATTGACTACTTGGATGCCCTGGCCAGGTATTCAAATACTGAAGGAAAGGCAAGTGTGGAACTCTTTGATTGTTATCTTTATGATTAAACTGATCAAGTAGTCAGTTGGAAACACTCCAAAAAGTATAATAATTAAGAAAACATGGTGAACATATCTTAATCATACCTAAGGAAAGGTGAAAATCATATTATAACTCATTAAAATTTAGAAAGTTTGATGATTAAAGAAAGAGATATGACACCATAAAGCTTAAATACGAATGAAAATAAGCTAAGAAGGACTTCCCAAAACTATAATTTTAGAAAATAATGAAAAATGAATCTTGGTTAATGTAATAACCTAACATGTAAACTTCATATAAGAATACAAGAACTCCAATGATAGTCATGAATTGAGATAATAAAAATGGATAAATATGGATGAACAAAGAGGAACCTGAGTTAATCTCAGACCCACCCCTATGTGCAAAAAGATGCTAATGTAAAATTATCATGATATATAAAAGAAATTAAAGGGAATGATCCCTATTGAATGTATAAGAATGAGGAATGTGATGAACTAACCCCTAAAAGAGTGAATAAGAAACATGATAGATGAGAAGATACACATGAGTATGAAAAATGACTAACATGAAATAGTAATGAGGTACAATAATCATGATAATTCCTATGCAGCTGGAAAGGAATCCAAGTGAAAAAGTGAATAAAACATAAAAAGTTGTAACTTGTTTGCTAACGGTAGGACTATTAATGCCTTTATTAGACTCTCTTGGGATGGATCATTGTGTTGTGAGAGGTATACCTTTCCCCTTGTGCTCTTTCTTCTTGGGATGTTTCATTCAAGTGGATCTCATGACACTTGGTATGTGAGGATTCAATGTAATCCTAGGGATGGATATCTTGGTGTAACACGTTGCTATTTTGGACTATAGTTCTAGGATCATGATGTTTGTGATAGGGACACCTTCTGAGTTTTCTAGGAATTTAGGAAGATCCTTCCAACATGTTGGGTTTCGAATGTGATGGTAGAGAAGCTGATAAAACAAGGATGTGTGGTTTTTTTGACACATGTAACAGATACCAAGGTTATGAGTTCTAGTATCCAGGGTGTATCAGTGGTACTTGAGTTACAAGCATTCAGATGAGTTCCTAATGTTTCTTTCCCTGAGAGAGGGAGTTAGATCTTGAGGTGATTTAGTGACTTTTTGTGAAGAAGAAGAATGATTCTACCATAATATTGCTAATGATAGTGGGACAAGGTGTATATATAGGTGACATCATGACACATGAAATAATATCAGAGTGGTGCAGTGGAAGTTTTGTGGCCCATAACACTTAGGTTGAGGAGGAAGGTCATAGATTTAGTAGATATATTGTGACATCCCTATGAGATGGAAAAACCTTGGGGTAGTTAGAAGATGAGATGCATGGGAGGTAACCATTCTTGTTTGCTTTGGATTTCAGGGGTGAAATCTCTATTAGGGGTTTATGGTTGTAAGACCCCTGACTTAAATTAATGCCTAATAATGCTTTATTATCTTAAATAGGGCTTAGATTCCTAATTAAACTCTATCTTATGATTTGATATCAGTTAATAAAGCTATGTTTCAGGTTTGGTCATGTTTGGACACTGTTTGAGCAAGTTATGCAATTTTGTGCATGCTTTGGAATTTTATGTAGGTTACCCTCATCTGATGTTTTTATCACAAATTTGTCACATTCTTGTTGTGCATCACATGTTTTTATATCATTTTGGAGTTAGTTGTGACATGGGGTGCCTATTTGCACCTTGATTTTGTGCATGACATCTACTTAGAATTTTCCTCTCACGGATGGGCTACCTTGAGTGCATGAACGATGGGTTTATTGTGAGTGGGGCCACTACTATTTTGGGAGACAAGTTTTGTCAGCCACCTGAACCCCCCTACTACCTTCGAGCTACTGGTTTGCATGAAATGGACGCTCTTGACCTTGAACATGTAGCATGTTTTGCTATACACCTTGCCTCTTTCTTCTCTATCCCTTTTAGTTTTTTATACCCATTTGTTTTCATTCAACAGATCCTCTTATACACTTCCTTCATCCCCTTAGTCCCCTCTTGCTTCTAGATCTCGTCCCTCTCTCTTAATGAAGGAAAGGATCTCAAGAAACGAAGAGATTGGGGCAATCTACTTACATACGATCATCGAACTCAGATTTAGTCTTCTTTCAAAATTTCAAAGCTTCCTTAGTTGTTCTTGACCCAAGCAAGTAAGCTCTTCTCCCTTAAATTTATTTCCTTGCTGATCCTACCATCCTCTCTCTTCTTCTTGGCTGTATCCATGGTACCCATGGTTGAGTTTGTGCTAAAAACATGAAAGACACTCTTCTTCTTGCTCCTTTGATCTAGGGTTTCTTGTTCTTGGAGATGGAACTAGTTTGGACAAATGGAGAAGCTCAAAGCTAGGATTTTCTTCCTTCTTCCTCGAGTTTATTTTTGTTTGGAGCTGCAACTTTTTTTTAGAGGTGAGTTATATAACTTGCTCCACGTTTATTGCTTATCATTCAACTCGCCATGCTAAATCTTGCTCTAAAACCCGGTAATGAGTAGCAAATTTGAATCCTTAGCTAAGTTGTGTGTATATATGATGGTTTTTGAGTAGGTAATATTATGGTTACTCCCCTTAATCTTGTGCACGTTCTTTGTTTTGGAAAATGAGTTTTAGAGCTTGCTTGTCCATGAATTGATGGTGATGTTGTTGTGGAAATCGATGGTTGTCCTTGATCTTTTTGAGCTAATTTCTATCTTACCTCATGATCCAATGGTTAGTTCTGTGTATTGAAGGATGGGTGTGCCTTGTTACTGCCTTGATGACCTTGTTAGAATCCCAAGAAAATGATGGTTATAATACTCTTATCTCTGGATGGTCAATTGTTTTCATAATCACAATAATTAATGGAGTCGAGTAGTTGAAACAATGGGGTTTTCTTAGTACCTTGAACTGATTTCTCCATGTTGTTTGACCCAATGGTTGCCTTTTAGGAAGAAACATTGGTATACTTTACTTACTATTTTAGCAACCTTACTGAGCTCAAGAAATGATATTTATATTGTCTTCATCACTGTATGATCGATGATTATCTTAAGCCCCATGAATGATGGGTCTTCCTAGGGTTTTGACCAGATCTTTCCCTCCTTGTGTTTCAATCTGATAGTTGGTTTTGATGTTGTATGGTTTGACTATTTTGTTCCAATTAATGCTTTGGATATCTTCTTTTTCGACTCTTTTATGTTTGAGAAATGAATGTTGTGATTCTCTCCCAAGTGGTTCAAGTCCATGGTCTTATTTTTCTCAAACATTGGTTTCTCTCTAAATGCTTTGAGTTGATTTTCTCTTGTTCCCATAACACGATGGTTGGGCTTCTTGTTCCAACCGATGAAAGTTGCTTAGTTTCTTTTTTGGATCTTCTTTTGTGATTAAAAATGATGGCTTTATTTCCTCTCGCAACCAAATCTTTTGATGTTCTCTCAATAGCTAACTCATGGTCTCACTAGATTTACAGTCAATAGATATCCTAATTGTTGATTTGCTGATTTCTCCAAGTGTTAGATAAGTGGTACTCTTTAGGTTAACAATTGATGGTCATCCTAAGATGTCAGGGACTATTTTCTCTTAAGTATTAGATCAATATTTCACTTAATTTCTCAATTGATGGTTTGCTTGGCCAAGACAAACGATGGTTTCACTAATATCTAGTTTCATGGGTTTCCTAGCTCATGAAACTGACGATGAGTTTAGGGCTCACACCCGATGGTGATACATGGTTTTTCTAAGTCATAAATTGATGGTTTTCCTAGATGAATGTCCCAAGGTTTACATGTTTTGCATCTGATGGTTATGTTTTATGAAACCTGATGCGTGCTATTTTAGCACATCTTTTCTGCGAATTATTAAGCTTTTCACACAGAAATACTCCATTCATCTCTTAAAAATTGCACAAATTGATATTTTCTCATTTTATCACAAATTTGACAATCAAGTGCATTTTAATGCAGTTTCAGGACTTGAGTCGATCGACTGGTATCTTCAACCGATCGTCTCACTGCATCAAACCGATCGTATGACTATCTGAAACGCTCGGTTTGCCTTCAAGTGTCGATCATTCATCTCATCAGACGACGGCTGAGATCGCCCAATTTCAGCTACCAGACGCCCGGCTGATGCCCATTGCTGAGCAACACCGAGCGGTTTCAACTGCGTCGCCACCCTAATTAGGGTTGGCAGCTGATCGATGGACTACGTGTTCCAAAACCTTCCAACCGATCGGTTGGTTCCTAAACCGGTCGGTTGGCGACGTGTAGACAGCAAAAGTCCCAGCCGCCAACCTCAAAATAACCCTAAACCTAATGTATAGCCCCCCTCCTTCTCCTATAAAAGGAGGGGCACTTCCTCCTCTTTGGATGATCTTGGATTTCTTTGTATTGGGACTCTGAAGCAACTAGCCTTGTAATCATCTTTTTATTATGCAATAAAGTAGTTTTAATTCAAGCACTGTTCTTTCTTACTCGGCTCTCGTCTCTTCATTCTGCCTTATCTTTAATCCTCTCTTCTTCGTTCTTTAATTCTGGAGCAAGGAACAAAGAGCTAAGCCATTTCATTGTCTCTAGAATAAGGAGTAATCTCCTGATTTTTGGGCTAGATTATGGCTTCAGTACTTTCTTCCTCCGTCTCCCCTTTCTCCATGAGTGAGTAGACTTCTATCGAGGTAAGGGGAATAACCCCTTAGCCATGGTTTTAACGACTTCTTCTTAAATGACTAGATGGTAATTGATTTTAATTAACGATTGATCTTCGGATCACATGTTAATCCGGATGAAAATGACCATGGAAATCCAGATTTAAAACAATAAAATCGATTACATATACGTTTTGATATGACCGTGGATTTTTGTCTTTTAGGATGATAAACTAGGAAGCATGAGCACTAGGACCAATGGGCTCATGTGGAGTTTATCTCTTGTGAGTTTTTAAATTTGTAAACCTTCATCGAATCGTCATTTAAGATTTAGTTGTTATCACCTAGGCTAAGGTGGTGAAAATCCCTACCAGCCTCGATTTCCATCTCTTGATTTAATCACCGCATCCCTTGTTTTCTTTAATTCTTAGTCTTTGATTCACATAGTTTTGCTTGTGTTAACAATCATCTTATTTTTTCCTTGTGCATGCTATTTCTTGTTAAGTGCATTTCTTCTTGCCTTAGTGTAATCAACCAAACCCCCAATTGGACTTTACTTTCTGCTTTAATCAAAAGAAAAATACCAAAAACAAATAATAAAGTTCTTCAAACTTTGGGTTCTAAAGAACAATCTATTAAAAGTTGTCATGTGGGATTGATCCTTCTATACTACCCTTAAAACCGGAAGTAAAAAAGGTTTAAACTCTAGGATTAACCATCTTAGTGATTGATATTGCAAAACGATGAGTATCAATTTGGCGCCATTGCCGGGGACAACAGATTGTTTTCTCGAACCCCAAAACAATTTTGAAAAACTTTTTTCCTTTTTTTATATACCTTCCAAGTAACATTCCAGAAGTGTACTCCTCCTTCTACCGAGTTTCCATTTCGGTAGTACATTTTTTCTGCACACGAATAACTGCTTTAATTGTGCATGCGACGCCCGAACGACGATTTTCAACCGTTTGATCCGGAAATAGAAAGAACTTTTCATCATCGAAACCGTCAAAATCTAGTTAGAATGAATGAAGACAAGGTCGCCCGTAGAATCAACCAAGCTCTCGCAGCTCAAAGAGAGCTCATCCAAGCCGAACAAGAAGAAAGAGAAGCTGCTTTGCGAGAAGCCTTTAGGGTCGAACAAGAAACCATAGAAGTCGATAGGAGGGAAGCCGAAAGGCAAAAACAATTAAAAGACTTTTCTATTCCCAAAACGGCCTATGTGCAACATCCGATTATACCCCCCCCCAATATTATTGCTCCACAATTCGAAATCCGAACACAATGGATCACCATGATGCAAGACAACCCTTTCTTAGGCAACAATGGGGAAAGTTGCCAAGATCATCTTCAAAGGTTCATTAACCTTTGCTCTTTGAACAAACTCCCAGGTGTCTCTGAAGATGCCATCCGCCTTAGGTTGTTTAAGTATTCCCTCTCCGGCCAAGCTAGTAGCTGGTACAACACCATGGAGAGTGAAGAACATGTCACAACTTGGGAAGTTCTACAAAGCAAGTTCCTTGAAAAAGTCTACCCCCGTCTCTCACCTATGAACTTAGGGGTCAAATAACTCATTTTTCTATGTCCCCAGGAGAGTTTTTAGGTGAAGCCTGGAAAAGGTTCAAAGATTTACTTAGAAAGTGCCCCCACCATGATATCTCTCAAGCCCAACTCATAGAGATTTTCTATCGTGGTGTTGATGATGATACCAAATTTTTTCTCAATTCCTCATCGGGAGGAAATTTCTTGCATCAAAGTTTTAGTGCATGGGAGGTAGTTAAATGGGCTTCCGAAACAAGGGCTAGAAGAGGGATTGGAGGAATCCTTAAGGTAGCCAAGGCAGAAGTTAATAATGATATCCAAAGCATAACGGAAAGCCTAAAATTAATTGCCTTAAAACAAGATCGGTTAGAGTCATCCTTGGTCACCCTTAGGGAGTCACCCCAACAACTAAAAGCCATAGATTCCCATTGTGGTATTTGCCAAGGATACGACCATACCACCCTCCACTGTCAATACCTCTACAACATGACCACGCAACCTGAAGTAGGTCAACAACCAGAAGACCTCAATTTGATTCATACAATACCAGGCCAAGGTTACTACAATCCCAACCAACCTAGAAATCACCTTGGTTTTCAGTATGGGAACCCCTCAGGCACCGAGAACTCTACCCAACTTCAACAAAGGCCTCCCTACCCTCAAAGTAACAATCGACCACCACCTGGATTCCCATACAACAATCAAAGAAATTTTGGAAATCACCAAAATCGACAACACTACCAACAATTCTAAAACCTAAACCTTCCACCCCAAAATCTAAACCAACCTCAACCTCCCCAACCACCTCAAAATGCCATCCCTCCTTCCCCCTAGTCATCCTAGCTTGGCAAGCATAGAACAAACCCTCGTGGCCATTCAAGCCCATCAAAAGGCAACTGACGCACAGTTAGCCCGTTTGTTTGCCCAACAAAAACCTCCTACTGGGACTTTTGCAGGACAGCCTGAAAACAACCCCAAACATCCTGAACAACTCAAGGTAGTCTCTACTCATTCAGGAAAAGTGCACATCCCTCCCCCTCTAGAAAAATCTTCAGACCCACCTCTAGAATTCGAGGATGAGGACATGGTAGTTGTCGAACCTGAAGCCACACCCAAACCATCCGTCCCCGAAACCCCTCAAGTAGAAGATGAAGAACCAGTTTACAAACCTCGACCTCCCTATCAAGCCCGCCTAAAAAAAACAAGACTTGATGCCCGCTTCATGAAATTTAGGGATGCTATGAAAAAAATACATGTCGACATTCCCTTCCTTGATGCTTTGGCAGACATGCCCGCCTGGTCCAAGTACATGAAATCCCTCTTGACTAGGAAGTATGTTACTAAAGAATACGAGACTGTTAAACTTGCTAGGACTACCTTTGACATTATCCTAAGTAAGATGCCTAAAAAATAGAAGGATCCAGGTTCTTTTGGAATAGGATTCTACTTAGGTGACAATGCTTGTAGAAAGGGCCTAGAAAATTTAGGAGCCAGTATATCCATCATGTCATATAGTCTTTGCAAAAAACTAGGATTCAATGACATGTTACCCACATCCATGACCATCCAACTGGCAGACTCATCCACCACTAAACCCATGGGAATCATAGAAGACATTCCAGTTAAAGTTGGAAATGATGCATACGTCCCTTGTGATTTTGTGATCATGGATATCAAGGAAGATTTATGCTACCCTCTCATTTTCAGACGTCCCTTCTTAGCCACTGCTCGTGCCTTAATTGATGTTGAGGCTGGTATCATCTTGTTAAGACTAGGGAAGCAAACCCTACAGTTTAGGGTGTTTGAAAGCATGAGGGGACCTAGTCTTGAGGAAGAAGTCTACCTCCTTGATTGCATTGATGAATTAACCCAACTAAGGCAAGAATGGGAATTAGTTGATGACCCCCTACGCACTGCTCTCACCATCCCCGCCGAATGTGATTTTGATAATGAACCATCAAATCAACTTAAGATTCATTTGGACAACTTTGAGGAAATCCCATGTGCTGAGATTGAAGACCTTAAAATGATCTCCACCATAGAAGAACAACCTGAACCACTAAAGGCCCCAGAAATGAAGGCTCTCCCCATAGACCTGAAATACGTCTTTTTGGATGAACAACAATTATGCCCTGTCATTATCAATTCTGACCTTACCATTGAACAGGAAAACATGTTTATGGGAGAACTTAGGAAAAGGAAAATAGCTTTAGGGTACAAAATGACGGATTTGGTTGGGATAGATCAATCCATTTGCATCCACAAAATCCCAATGATTGAAAATAGTAAACCTTCCCGAGACCCACAAAGGAAACTCAACCCAAACATGACGGAAGTTGTTCGTCTTGAAGGTATTAAACTTTTGACTGCAGGAATCATCTACCCCATCTCTAACTCTCCTTAGGTCAGCCCTGTCCAGGTCGTCCCCAAAAAGGGTGGGACCACAGTCGTTAGGAATGAGAAGAATGAGATCATCCCCACCCGTACCGTCACAGGGTGGAGGATATGCATTGACTACTGGAAACTCAACAAAGAAACTAGGAAAGACCACTTCCCTCTTCCCTTTCTCGATCAAGTTCTTGAACGTTTAGCTCATCAACAATACTTTTGCTATTTAGATGGCTACTCAGGTTTTTATCAGATTCCCATTCATCCTGAAGACCAAGAGAAGACCACCTTCACATGCCCTTTTGGTACATACGCTTTTAGACGAATGCCCTTTGGCCTGTGCAATGCACCAGCCACTTTTCAAAGATGTATGTCTGATTTTTTCAGGTTTAACTGAGACTGTCATGTAAGTGTTCATGGATGATTTCTCTGTCTATGGAGATAGTTTCACTTCTTGCCTTGGGAACCTCTCCCTTGTTCTTGATAGATGCATCGAGTCACATTTAGTCCTTAATTGGGAAAAGTGTCACTTCATGGTCAAGGAGGGTATTGTTCTAGGCCACAAGGTGAGCAACCAGGGCAATGAAGTTGACCAAGCCAAGATTGAGGTCATCACCAATCTCCCCCCTCCCACCTCAGTAAAAGACATCCGAGACTTCCTTGGACAAGCCGGTTTCTATCGGCGATTCATCTGTGATTTTTCCAAAATCACAAAACCTCTCACAAATCTTCTTCAAAAGGAGGTACCTTTCCATTTTGATACGGCATGCATGGAGAGCTTTCTATGTTTGAAAAAGGCTCTCACCACCACTCGTATCATCCGTGCTCCTGACTGGGCCTTACCCTTTGAAATCATGTGCGATGCTAGTGATTTTGCTATAGGTGCCATTTTAGGACAGAGAATTGACAAAAACACCATGTCATTTATTATGCATCAAAGACCTTAGATGAAGCTCAGTGAAATTACACAGTCACCAAAAAAGAAATGCTCGCCATTGTCTATGCATTTGATAAATTTTGCTCATATCTTGTTGGTTCAAAGGTTATTGTGTACACTGATCATGCTGCTATTCGCTACCTCATGACCAAAAAGGATGCCAAGCCTAGACTCATAAGATGGATTTTGTTATTACAAGAATTTGATCTATAAATCCTAGACAAAAAGGGCTCTAAAAATGTCATGGCTGACCACCTCAGTAGACTTAGCTATAGCCCCATTGATGAACATCCCATAAATGAATCCTTAACCGATGACCAATTGCTCAAGGTTGACTCCCAATTTCCTTGGTTTGCTGATTTTGTAAACTATTTAGCTGCAGGGGTATTGCATCCCGAGTATACGGGACATTCTAAAGCTAAATTTTTACATGATGTCAAAAATTATTATTGGGATGAACCTTATTTGTTTCGACTTTGTGCTGATGGTTTATATCGTCGTTGTGTGTCCCACGAAGAAAGCATCGCCATTTTGGAACAATGTCACTCTGGCCCCTATGGTGGTCACATGAGTTCCCAAAAAACGGCTAGGAAAGTCCTACAATGCGGATTCTTTTGGCCCACCATCTTCAAAGACTCGTATGATTATGTGCTTTCATGTGACCAATGTCAAAGGACGGGTAATATTTCCAAACATGACCAAATGCCTCTCACCTCCTGGCAGGAATTAGAGATTTTTGATGTTTGGGGGATTGACTATATGGGCCCATTTCCTTCTTCTTATGGGTTTACTTACATTTTAGTTGCAGTCGATTACGTGTCAAAGTGAGTTGAAGCCATACCTACTAAAACATGTGACTCTAAACATGTTAAAAAACTTTTTAAAGATGTCATTTTTCCTAGATTTGGAGTCCCTCGCACCGTTATTTCTGACGGGGGATCCCATTTTTTGGAGAAAAGTTTTGAGGCTCTTTTAAAAAAATACGGGGTCTATCACAAAGTCGCCACTCCTTACCATCCTCAAACCAGTGGGCAGGTAGAAGTATCCAACAGACAAATCAAATCCATTTTAGAAAAACTATTGGACGAACTAGGAAAGATTGGGCGTTAAAAATCAATGACGCCCTGTGGGCATATCGTACTGCCTACAAAACACCCATTGGCACCACCCCTTTCAGACTAATCTACGGTAAGTCATGTCACTTACCAATTGAACTAGAGTACAAAGCAAGTTGGGCCATCAAAAGTCTGAATTTTGACCTTTCCATGGCTGGAGAGAAACGTTTTCTCCAAATGAATGAGCTTGATGAACTTAGGATAAGTGATTACGAAAATGCAAGAATCTACAAGGACCGAACCAAAATGTGGCATGATGGTCACATCAAGCGCAAAGACATTAGAGAAGGGGATCAAGTTTTAGTTTTTAATTCAAGATTACGACTTTTCCCTAGAAAACTCAAGTCGAGATGGTATGGCCCCTACATTGTCAAGTGTGCTTATCCACATGGCGCTTTTCTTCTCTGGGATAAAGTTTTGGGTGAGTTTAAGGTCAATGGGTACCGTCTTAAAAGATACATCACCACTAAAGATATTGTCACTTCAGACTCAACCAAATTTCCACCCTTGCAGGATCTGAACCTCACTGACCCTTCACCTTCCCCGGATTCCAATTAATCTGATCTTGGTCGAGCAATGACGTAAAATAAGGCGCTAGTTTGGAGGCAACCAAACACTATCTTCCCTTCTCGTTTATTTTCTTGTTTCTGTTCTTTTCATTCTATTTTTCCTTGTTCCTGCTGTCGAGCTGATCGGTTCGCACAGCCAGACGCTCAGTTTGGCACCACGCAACGACCGGTTGGCTTTCCAGACGCTCGCCTCGCCCGAACGCAACCTCTGTCCTTTACTGTTTTGTGTTTGGCGGCCAAGGCAGACCAGCCGATCGTTTGGCTATCCAACCGATCGGCTCATGAGTACATTGATATATATAACGCACCAGACGCAAGGCCTTTCTCCCCTCCTCACAAAACCTAGCTGCCCCCCCTCGCTGTTCACTCGATCGCTCGTTGGTTCCACCGCACGTCTAGTGCTTCAGCCGCCTGCCCGATGACGACGCCCGCCCGTATCGATTGGCTGACGACTGATGGAGCCTCCATCGCCACCGCTCTGATTCTAGTTTCTGAGCCGAAGGTCTCACCTGAGCCAGCCATCCGCTTGTCCGGGATTCAGTCGCCCGCTTGGCTTCTACCGCTGCCCGTCTTGCTCTCCAGACGACCGACGGGATCTGCGACGCCACTATCCCAGACATCCGTCTTAGGGGCCGAAACACCCGATTCAGTTGCCCGGAGATCGGTTGGTTTCTCCAGATGACCGACGTTGTCCGCGTCACCACCTCCTCAACAGACGACAGAGCCCGATATGCTGAGTGCTCAGACCCAGACTCAGCCGATCGGTTGGTTAATCCAGTCGCCCGTCTCAGCCTCCGAAACGACCGTTTCATCCCTCCATACGATCGGTTGAATATCCAAATGACCGGTTGGTTTCTCCAGATGATCGGTTTCTCCCTGCAGCAGTGATGTTCAGCCACTTCCACAAGGGCAAGGGCAAGGCCCTTGCATCCTCTTCCAGAGATCCTCCTCGTCATTCCAGTTCACATCCCAGAATCCATTTCTGCACACCCTCTCCTACGGGTGAGTCATCTCCCGAGCTAGTCGAGGAGATGCTTCAGGACATCGACGAGGCGGATGAGCTTCTCCGCGAGATGGAGGGAACTCATAAGGCGGCCAATGATCCATATTCGACCACCCCACGTTCACCCCGTATAACACCTATTCCGGGTAGCTATGACCAGTTCACTAGAGCTGACCACCGCCATCGTTATGAGGATATGTTTGCAATTGGTGTTTCTTTGCCTCGTTGGGTGTGCGGCACAACCCTTGATGCTTTGGGCATCCGCGACACCCTCGACGATATCCTCTGCAAAAACCACATGCTTGTCTTCCCTTACCGTGTCACCTCTGTCTACTGTGATCTTACCCTCGAGTTTTTGAGCACTTTCTGCAGGTTGCACGGTTCTTTCGGAAACTCGAGTTGTAAATACCAGATTTTTGGGGAAAATCTGAAATCATCCGCCAAGCAAATCACTTCTTTCATACTCGACGGCAGAGATGACTATTGGCTAGACCAATGGATGGCGCGGTCGCATGACTCCTACCCAGACCATTACGATAGAGATAAGTTTTGGGCGGAGATCATCAGGCTTTTTCCCCGTCTTCCTAGTGGGCCCAAGGCCTCCTGCATTCACAACCCGGTGGTCCGTTACCTTCATCATATTTTGGCTTGCACCATTTTCAGTCGGGAAGGTACTCAGGGCACAATTACTCAGGTAGTGCTTTATGCCCTTTGGTGTCTTTTACATGAAGAACCTTTTAACTGGGGCAATGCTATCATTGAGCATTTTTGGTACCCAAGCTAGCCGAGCCACTTCCTCTTATTTTCGCATTGGCCACTATGTTACCCAACTCACCATTTTTTTGGGTTACACCCACATCGCTTTCCCTCCACTTGAGCTCAAAAATCACCTCATCAACACCCACTATTTGAAGAACAGTAGGTTTATCTGTTTGGGCACCGAAGGCGTTTACTACCTTTTGTTCAAAGACACTCAGGTGGTCCTCCAGCTCCCGTTACATTCACGGTTTGCTGCAGCAACCTACGTCTATGAGTTGACTGATTTACCGAGCCATATCCAGAGATTCTACCTGGAGCATCCAGATCTAGACACCTTCCCCGAGCCACAGCCCCATAGGAGGAGCCTCTCTTTAGAGGCACACGATGACGACATTGGACCACCACCGCCACCTTCCAGACGTCGCACCAAGCGGTGACTAGATGACAACTCTGGTCCTTACAACTTCTACGAGATCCAGACTCAGCTGGATGAGATTCAGTAGGAGCAGCAGAGACAGGGCCACCGACTCAATCACATGTACATGATGCAACATTCGCAGGAGTCTTGGCACGTGGATTGCGGTCACTATGCCCCTAGTCGACCTTCTTATGACGAGTATGGAGCACACCAGAGTTATCCAGGCCCTGATTCTTCTTATTGGGAAAACTACTACTCCTCCCACCAGCAGCACCCTCCACCGCAATGACTCTTCCCTCCATCTCGCTCTTAGAGTTTTCTCAGGTCGAGCAAATTTCTAAGTCTGGGGTGGGGGTGGGTGGTACGTGATCCACCCTTTATCTTCCCTTTTCAACATTTTTTTTTCTGCATTTTTATTTGTTTTGCTTTGTTTACTTTCAAACATAAGGCCTTTATCTAGTCGACCGAATGTTGTACTTTATCTTCAAAAATCAATTGCATTATCATTTTCATTTCAAACAACTTTGCAATATCAAGTTCCCTATGATCATGATAGCAATTTTTGGAAACGGTGGCAAGCCTTAGAGTATCAAATAGAACCAAATGCATATTTTCTTAATTTTAGCATTAGATTAACTTATTTGTTTTTTCTCTTATATAATGTAACTACATGTCTCTTCTATCTTATGCAACGACAACTAAAAAAAAAATTGTTGCACGGGAAAAATAAATCGCACACCAAACCCTAAGTCCGGGGTGGCATGCCCTTCTTCCATACCCCACAAAGGGGTGTACCATTAAAAGATGCCCAAAAGAGCACATAAAAAAATTATGGTCAATGTAATCACAAGTCCATGAAAAAAAACATATCCCAAGTCGAATAGAGGAGGGATTTTTCCGTCACACCTCAAATTATCTATTCCCATGCAACAATCAACCCAATGAAAAAAAATGATGAGTGTCGAAGCACAAGTTAGATCAAGATTGTCTTTACAAAGTATAAGTTTAAAAAATTAAGTTATGAAAAATGTTTTCTTGAGAAACATGTGCTTGCAATTTGTGGTTCTAGGAGATGGGTCGCTTGGCCATGAAAAGGATAGAAAAATTTCTAATCTAGGGAGGATGAACTTGTTATTCCAAAATTCTTGGAATCTTTTTTATTTTTCAATTGCTTAAGGACAAGCAAAACTTTAAGTCCGCGGTATTTTGACGCGTGCTATTTCAGCACATCTTTTCTACGAATTATTAAGCTTATCACACAGAAATACTCCATTCATCTCTTAAAAATTGCACAAATTGATATTTTCTCGTTTTATCACAAATTTGACAATCATGTGCATTTTAATGCAGTTTTAGGACTTGATCCGATCGACTGGTATCTTCAACCGATCGTCTCACTACATCAAACCGATCGTCTGACTATCTGAAACGCTCAGTTTACCTTCAAGAGTCGATCATTCATCTCATCAGACGACAGCTGAGATCGCCCGATTTCAGCTACCAGACGCTCGGGTGTTGCCCATTGTTGAGCAACACTGAGCGGTTTCAACTGCGCCGCCACCCTAATTAGGGTTGGCATCCGATCGATGGGCTGTACATTCCAGAACCTTCCAACCGATCGGTTGGTTCCTAAACTGGTCGGTTGGCGGTGCACAGACAGCAAAAGTCCCAGCCGCCAACCTCAAAATAACCCTAAACCTAATGTATAGCCCCCTCCTTCTCCTATAAAAGGAGGGGCACTTCCTCCTCTTTGGATGATCTTGGATTTCTTTGTATTGGGACTCTGAAGCAACTTGTAACATCCCTGACCTGGGTTATGAACTAACCCTAGGTATTTTTCCTAAATATGTAATTAAATCCTTGTGATTAACTTTGGGCATGTAATTAAGTTCCTCAGAAACATATATTTCAATTTTGCTCCTTTATATATATAGTTGTAGCATTGTTTTGTAATACAGGGATCTATGTGCAAATTACCCAGTTAAGGGATTAACTTGCAAATTGCACATGTTGAGATGTTCCTCTGATGTTGAGACATCATGAGGATGTTTATGATGAAGTTTGAGGGTTTTCCCAAGCTTGAGCACCAAGGTGCAGCTGTGGAAGCAACCCCTGTACTTGAAAACCCTAAATTGGTGTAGAGTGCAATTTACCCAATTTGAGGGGTGCAACTTGTAAAATACATCATATAAAATATCTTTTATAACTTTTGTCATCATTTAGAGTAGAAATGATGAAGAGGGCACTTCATTTGAATAATCACATAATAAAGAACACCTTTGTGATTGAATAATCAAGGTGTATGTATAATAGCCCTTTTATGTGTATGCTTTAGTGATGAATTGATCCTCTTTGCCTTCAATTCTTGATCTTAGAAGGAGTTTGTCCTTATAAATAAGATGTGGGGACGTGCAAAGAATAAAGGAAGGACTTAGATGAGAAATGAGGAAAGCAGATGTTCTTATGTTGAATTTTCACCTAAGTATATATACTACTTTTCTCACTTAGCAAGGGAACGACTCTCTTCTTTTCATTTCTTTTCCCCTTGCTCACAACCGACCAAGGCTAAGCTCTAGAGCAGAGAAGGATGACCAAGGGTCCTAGGTAAGTTTGGATCATCCCTTTTGCTTGAATTCATGGAGGAAACTCGTTTTCAAGGTTGAATTCATGGCTAGCTCACCTAGCACTATCTTTCTAGCCATTCCTTTCCAACTTTTCCTTGGAGAATTCACCTTGGCCGACCTATGGAGCTCAAAGACGCCATTAAAGCTTGGAGCTTGGAGCTCAAGGAACAACCTTTAGGTGGGTTTTATAACTCTAAACCTTATGCTTTGATTATACATCTTTTTCTATGCATATAGTTGCTAGTTCTTCTTCTTTCCTATCTTCCCTTGCATCCTTGCAAGTAAAATCATGAAGAAATGCTTCTGTTCTTGAGGTATAAGATAAGGGCGTTAATTCCTATGCTTATCCACCGATTTCCACTTTATTAAACGGTCCTAACCAATTGCCCATGCGGTTTGCACAACCGTTTGGTGGGCAAACGGTCTCAGGGTCGCATGGAGGCAAACGGTCTTCAAGACCATTTGGTCCAGTTGCCCAAGCGACGACCGTATGAGAATCATGTTCTTCATTATGTAGGCTGATCACCCACAAAATTGGAGGGGTTAACTCCAAAGGAATCGTGAGATATAAGCAAATCAATTAGCAAATCCAATTGAATTAAGTTCTGATTTTCAATCTGTTTAATTTGCCCTTTTTAGGCAAACGGTCTCAAGACCGTTTAATATGGTTGACCAAACGTTGACCGTTTGGTATTACTGTTCATAATGATGTTAATTAACGACTCACCAAATTTGATGGATTAATTCCAAACGAGTCATGAGTTGAAGGATGATTAATAGGGCAAACCCTAATTGAAATCAGTGCTGAATTTCCAATAAGTTAATTAGTGACTTTGGGTTGATTAGCCCAAACGGTCTCAAGACCGTTTGGGGAATCATCCAAACGGTCTCAAGACCATTTGGGGATCACCCAAGACCGTTTAGAGGTCTGGGGTCAAGTATAGTTGACAAATTGAAGGTCCAAGGGTACCAAATCAAATTGCAATTAAGTATTGATGTGATAATCAACTCAATAGATCAAACCTTGATGAATTTTCACTAGAGTCCAAAGGATGGATGGGAAAACGGTCTCAAGACCGTTTGGAACTCATCCAAACGGTCTCAAGACCGTTTGGTGTCAACCCAAGACCGTTTGGAGGTCTAGGGTTAAGGTAATTTGATCAATTGAGAGCCCAATTACAGTGGGTTATTGAAATAATCAAATTGCTGATTTGTGACTTAATTAAGGTTCAACCCCTATCAAATCAACTTATATTTTGATGATTTCTTGGGAAAACGGTCTCAAGACCATTTGGAGGTCATCCAAATGATCTCAAGACCGTTTGGGCCAAGTTTGGGCCCAATTGGAGGTCAATTGACAGGTTCAACCCTGAATTGATTCACATTGTTGAATATTGATGACCATCCGATTTGAAACTCTAATTGAGATGGACTTAACCCTAATTGGCTTTCAATTGAGGGTTAATCTGGGGTCCAATTGATTGAGGCTCATCCTAATTGACTCAATTTATAAGTGGTTAACATGGCTTTGGACAATTGAGGGCTTCAACATACTTAATCATAAACATTTGTAACTTTTGAACCATGTTGGAGGTCCAAACGGTTTGAGCCCATTTGGACCAAACGGTCTCAAGATCGTTTGGATCCAAACGGTCTCAAGACCGTTTGAGGCCAAACGGTCTCAAGACCATTTGGGTCCAAACGGTCTCAAGACCGTTTGGGCTCAAACGATCTCAAGGTCGTTTGGACCAATCGATCTCAAGACAAGTTGATCAAACGGTTTCAAACCGCATAAGCTCAAACGGTTTGGAAATTCAACCTTTTCAAACGGTCAACGCACCCAAACGGTTTGGGCAAACGACCTTGAGGTCATGCGGTCTTGGAGTCAAACCTAGCAAACGGTCAACGCACCCAAACGGTTTCAAACCGTTTGGTGGTTGAAGGTTGAAACCGTTTGGAGGTTTCAAGGTTATTTATATATAATCACTTGAAGTTGTAATTGGTTCAATGGTGATCTAATCTAAACCCTAATGGTAGCTTAGAACATTAAGGGACTAAGTGATTAATTAATTGACCCATGATGGTGATCATGAGGTAAATTACCAAAATACCCTTGAGGGGTTTAATTGAGTAATACCTTTTTCTAATAAAACCCTAATCACATGTTAATGATGTTTTGGCTTATGCTAGTCAATGAGGACTTAACCCAACCTGATCTAGAGTGGTGTTATCACCATCTACTAGTAAGAGGAGAGAGAAAGTATCTTAAGAGAGAGAAAGTACCCTTTATAGTGGGAACTTAAGTAAAGTACCTTCAGTACACATGAATGTGCATGATTAGGGTATGATCCACCTATGTGAGATCATGGAAACCCTAATTATGATGTTTAGTGAATCTTAATATTATCTAGGAGCTTTAATGATGATGTATCTCATACATGATGATGTTATGAGTTCAATTCGCCATGAGGTGAATAGTAAACCCTAATTCTAGGGTGAGGACATGTATTGTGAATAGTAAACCCTGATTGATGAATATTGGGGAAACTTGACTCTTCTAAAAGTTTGAAAGTGTAACTTCTAGAATGAATTGTTTACTGTTATCAGTTGAATTAACCATGCAGGTTGTCATGAGATGATGATCATATCCAGGTATGGATTATGAAACTATATTCATTGAAAGCATGCTTTAGCTTTATGAATAGTAATATATCCTGATGCATTGTCAATGGCAACTTATGGATTAAAATGGGCTGTGAGAGCCATAATTACCATTAAGGTCATGCTTTAGAGATGACTTGTGATGAATGTATTGAGATATGATGATTGATGAGAGTTAGGCTTGTTACATTTAGTATTCTCCTTTCATAGATGTTATGCTAATGTTATTGTTTGAAGAGCAATGTATGATGTTGAAGGAATACTGAATGTACCTAACTAATCAAGTGTAATGTAGAGCCCTGATCATAGATCCATCATTGTCAGAGATCAAATGATGGTGAAATAGGTTTTCCTAAGGGAACTCCTGGATCACATACTTTTGAGTATGTGGGGTATATGTATGTGTAGAACCTTACATCCTAGTGTAGGTGTTTGATGTAGATGTGTAATCCATCAATCCTTCACTATAATCCCATACCGTATCAGTGGATGGTAAACATGAAACCTCCTGATGACGAAGAAAGCACAGATATCTGTATCAGTGGAAGATAAACATGAAATCTCCTGATGACGAAGAGAGTACAGAACGCCACTGTAACTCTAAAATAGCAAAGGACCAGATTACCCTGGCAAGCTATTATAGTAGAGGCAGGAGATGTCCTACAAGTAATCCTCTTACTGACTGAGGAAGGTGAAGGTCATGAGAATCTGGCTCTTTCGATGACCTAGTATGATACCGAGGCACTTAGCAGTGATTGGTTGGAGTATGAGTGGTAAACCTCATCTCCACAGGGCATAAAAGTAATGTTTGAAAAACATAATCCACAGCGTAGCATACCTGTTAGAGATAACTACGAGTTGATGGATTGATGTTACACTGTATAGTGCAAATGTCTTCATGTTTCATAACTGTTGAACTCATGTTTACAATTATATCCGATGTTGAATACTTTGAAGCCTTTACTGCTTAAGTTATTCTTTGAGATGTTATAATAAAGCTTCTGGCGGAGAGTTATAACTCTCGCTGGGACAATTATGTAAAATTGTCTCACCCCGTAGACTTCAACTTTTTAGGTGGACGTCGAAGATGGAGGAACAGGTCTACAGGTGACCAGTCCCAGCAGCAGCAGCACCAGGAGTAGCAGTAAAATCTCAGGTGGAGATTTAGCCTGCCATGTGGTGTAGATAGAGTCAGTCCTATGTGTCCTCTGTACTCTCAGGTCTTGGAGTCTTTTGGTCTGAGATTTTGGTTATGAGTTCTTGAGATTTTGTATCATGTTGTATATAATTACTCAAGAAGTAATTATCTGAGATGTAAACAGTTTATCTCCTTTTATGAAGGAAGTTTTATGGTTTCAATGCTTTATCTCAAAAAGTTTTAGTTTCCGCTGATTTTTGGTATTCTGCTGCTAATCGAATCGCTTCCGCTAAGTTTAAATCGTGTTTATATCGTGGTTTGGAGATCAGAGCCCACAATTAAGTGGTATCAGAGCTCTAGGTTCGTTGAGTCTACAGAGGCATAGGACTTAGGATGTCGAGTCTATTCTTAATATCTCTTCCTTATCTAATAGAATCTTCTGCTCCTCAGGAGAAGAAGATACATAAGGATGGCTGAGCCACATGATGAGTACGTGGTAGAGAGTAGTGCTAGTGCACCTCGAGGCGGTGCAAGGGTTCCAGAAATAGAACAGCCTGTACCTAAACCACCCCAGTTTGACCCAGCTGATATGGGTAACCCAGCAGTTCAGACGATGTTTGGGCAGTTTATGACTGCCATGACACACATAACCGACAGGATGCCCATGCCTGCACCTAGGGCACCTGCCCATCCTGAAGGACAAGGTATCGGTAAGATGTTCGAACGACTTCTTCGTGTCAGAGCTACCGAGTACTTTGGGACTGCCGACCCTGCAGATGCTGATCTGTGGTTAACAGAGTTGGAGAAAGCTTTCAGGATTCTTAATATCTCGAAGGCTGAGAAGGTTAGACATGCTGTCTATCTTCTCAAAGGCAGTGCTGGTCACTGGTGGAACATGGAAGAGCAAAAGAGATCTGGGATAGAGTTCTTGTGGGAAGAGTTTCGTCGGGAATTTATCAATAGATATTTTCCAAAGACCTTCCTAGATGAGAAGATCTCTCAGTTTGAGAGATTGAGGCAGGGCATGATGAACATTAGCGAGTATGAAGCTAAGTTCATGGAGTTGCTGCGGTTCTGTCCGCACATGGCTGCCACAGAAGAGGAAAGAATCAGGAGATTCGAGAAGGGTTTGAATGTTGATATATCAACCCCTGTGTCTGCCTTAGAAAACCGAGAGAGATTCTCTACCTTCGTTGAGTCAGTCCGAAGGATAGAGAGATCTGTGGTTGAGAAAAGGCAAACCCAGAAAAGATATCCACAGTTCCAGGGTTCTTCATCTAGGGATTTCAAGAAACCGAGATTCTCTGCACCTAACCCTCCACCACCCAGATCAAGTTCCCAAACTTAGTGGTCACCAAGTAGAGGCAGGGGACGAAGCCTACCTCAACAAGAGACTTACAGTTCTGCATCAATGTCAGTTACTGGACCACCAAGACCACACCAACTGGAGAGAAGTTGCTACAACTGTGGGAAGGTGGGATACTTGATGAAGGACTGCCGATCTAGGCCTGTCAGTGTGACACAACCTCAGAGGTAGAGTCAACAGGGATCTCAGAGAAGGCAATCTCAAGGAGCAGCTCGAGGACGTGGACAAGCGTCTCAAGCTGGATCATCAGCACCACCTCAACACCAGGCGACAACGAGGTTCTATGCGATGAACCCACCAGATGCAGTTGTCAATCCACGGGTAGTGGCAGGTCAGATGGAACTTTTATATTCTGATATGTCTACATCCTGTGTTGTATCTATTCTGATTGACCCGGGTGTTACGCACTCTTTTATCACTCGGAGAGTGATTCGTAACTGCAATATGACGGTTAGTCATAGGACAGATAGTTTGTTGTTGGAGACTCCGTTGAGTGGGTCTGCCGTTTTGCAGGAGGTACGTTCTCCCTGCATCCTCTTCTTTTCTGATCATCGCATTCAAGTGGATCTTATACCACTTGATATGCAAGGATTTGATATAATCCTCGGTATGGATACCTTGGAAAGGTATAGAGTTGTCTTGGATTGTGAATCCAAGTTGGCTGTGTTTGCTGATGAAGGCAACACATGGATCTTTCAAGGTGAAAGAAAGATTCTTCCCACCTGTCTTGTATCAGCTATGGTTGCTGATAAGCTGTTGAGGCAAGGATGTTATGCATTCTTGGCCCATGTGGTAGATGTTACCAAGGAAAGTTCCAACCCTGCTGAAGTTCCCATAGTCAGGGAATTCGAGGATGTGTTTCCTGAAGAACTTCCTGGTATACCACCACCGCGGGAGATTGATTTTGAGATCAATTTGGTCCCAGATACGAAACCCATAGCCCAGACACCGTATAGGATGGCGCCTGCCGAGATGGCAGAACTCAAGAAACAGCTTCAAGAGTTACTTGAGAAGGGTTTTATCCGACCAAGCACTTCACCTTGGGGTGCTCCGGTCTTGTATGTTAAAAAGAAAGATGGGTCAATGCGATTGTGCATTGACTACAGACAACTTAATAAAGTAACAATAAAGAACAAGTACCCTTTGCCGAGGATTGATGATCTTTTTGACCAGTTGCGTGGTGCAACAGTCTTCTCAAAAATAGATTTGAGATCTGGATATCATCAACTCCGTATTAAGGATAGTGACATATCCAAGTCTGCTTTTAGAACAAGATATGGTCACTATGAGTTCACGGTTATGTCGTTTGGACTAACCAATGCACCAGCTGCATTTATGGAATTCATGAATAGAGTTTTTTGACCCTTCCTTGATCAGTGTGTTTTCATTTTCATAGATGACATTCTGATTTATAGTAAGGATGCTCAGCAGCATGAGCAGCATCTTTGCCAAGCTTTGACCTTGCTAAGAGAACATAAGCTGTATGCTAAGTTTAGCAAGTGTGAGTTCTGGCTGCCGGAGGTATCTTTTCTTGGACATGTGATATCCGCCTCGGGAATTCGTGTTGACCCTGCAAAGGTAGAATCTGTTCTACAATGGGAACAACTGAAGACACCGACGGAGATTCGAAGCTTCTTGGGGTTAGTTGGTTACTATCGAAGGTTTATTAAAAACTTTAGCTCTATAGCCTTACCTTTGACCAAGTTAACCCGGAAAGATGCTCCTTTTTCTTGGAGTGATAAGTGTCAACAGTCCTTTCAGTTGTTGAAGGAGAGGTTGACAAGTGCACCTGTATTTGTGCTACCTGAGCAAGGAAAAGGATATGTGGTCTTCTGTGATGCCTCCAAGAATGGACTTGGATGTGTGTTGATGCAGGATAAACAAGTGATTTCTTTTGCTTCTCGATAGCTTAAGAAGCACGAGGAGAATTATCCAGCACATGATCTGGAGTTAGGTGTTGTGGTTCATGCCCTGAAGATCTGGAGACATTATCTTTATGGAGAGACGTTTCAGATTTTCACTGACCATAAGAACCTTAAGTATATCTTCTCTCAACATGAGCTTAACATGAGGCAACGTCGCTGGATGGAGTTAATCAAGGACTATGATTGTACAATTGATTACCATCCAGGGAAGGCCAATGTTGTTGCAGATGCCTTGAGTAGGAAATCAGCAACATCAACCATGGATAGAGCACAACTAAACTCTTTAGTATGCTCTAAGAGAGATATGCTTATCTCTTTAAGGCAAGACAATGTACAGTTGAAGGTGTCATTGTTAGCCGGGTTGATGGCTGAGATGCATATTCAACCTACCCTAAGAGAGCAGATTAAGGAGGCACAACATGTTGATGCTGCAGTTCAGCAGATTAGATCAGAGTATGGAAATGAGAAGCGAGATAGTTTCCATGATTCAGATGATCATGTAGCATGTTATCATGGGAGGATGATAGTACCGGATGTGGATAACTTGAGGAAGTTAGTCCTGGAAGAAGCTCATTCTTCAATGTATGCTATGCATCCAGGGAGCACCAAGATGTATCGTAATTTAAAAGATCTATATTGGTGGCCTGGAATGAAGAAGGATGTTGCAGAATTTGTTCTGAGGTGCCATGTGTGTCAGCAAGTTAAAGCTGAACACCAGAAGCCTGCGGGAACAATGCAACCTTTACCTATACCACAGTGGAAGTGGGACCGTGTGACCATGGATTTTGTTGTTGGCCTACCCATGACAAGCAAAGGACATGATTCCATTTGGGTAGTTGTAGATAGGTTGACTAAGACAACACATTTCTTACCTGTCAAAACAACCTATTCTGCTGAAAGGTTATCACAGTTGTATGTTCAAGAGATAGTGTGTTTGCACGGAGTTCCTGTCACTATAGTTTCTGACAGAGGTCCCCAGTTTACAAGTCGTTTTTGGGAACAACTTCATAATGCTTTAGGCACCCAGTTAAGGTTTAGTACAGCCTTTCATCCACAGACTGATGGACAGTCGGAAAGAACCATACAGACCTTGGAAGACCTGTTGAGAACATGTGTTCTCCAGTTTACCGGAAGTTGGGATCTACACCTAAGCTTGATAAAGTTTGCCTATAACAATAGCTATCAGCATAGTATTGATATGGCACCTTATGAAGCCTTGTATGGTAGACGTTGTAGATCACCCTTGTGTTGGTATGAGACTGGTGAGCATCAGTTGTTAGGACCTGATCTTGTGCAGCAAACTACAGAAAAAATTAAGGTAATACAACAACAGATTAAGACTGCACAAGATAGGCAGAAATCTTATGTTGACAAACGTCGTAGACCCTTAGAGTTCGAGGTTGGAGACAAAGTGTATCTCAAGGTCTCGCCTTGGAAAGGAGTACTTCGTTTTGGAAAGAAAGGGAAGTTAGATCCTAGATTTATGGGGCCATATCCAATCATTGAACGGATTGGAAAGGTAGCATATAAACTAGAACTGCCACCAGAGTTACAGAAGTTACACCCTGTGTTTCACATTTCTGTGCTGAGGAAATGTCACCCAGATACTGAGTCAGTTCTACAACCTATGGAGGTAGAATTGAATGATGATATATCTTATAAGGAAGGACCAGTATTAATCCTTGATAACAGAATTAAAAAGTTAAAGAAGAAAGATTTAAGCCTTGTGAAAGTCCTCTGGAACCACCGTTGTGTTGAAGAAGCCACTTGGGAACTAGAGGATGAGATGAGAAGGAAATACCCTGCCCTTTTCTCTTAATATGTTTTATCAATTTCGGGGACGAAATCCTTGTAAGGGGTGGATAATTTGTAACATCCCTGACCTGGGTTATGAACAAACCCTAGGTGTTTTGCCTAAATATGTAATTAAATCCTTGTGATTAACTTTGGGCATGTAATTAAGTTCCTCAGAAACATATATTTCAATTTTGCTCCTTTATATATATAGTTGTAGCATTGTTTTGTAATACAGGGATCTATGTGCAAATTACCCAGTTAAGGGATTAACTTGCAAATTGCACATGTTGAGATGTTCCTCTGATGTTGAGACATCATGAGGATGTTTATGATGAAGTTTTAGGGTTTTCCCAAGCTTGAGCACCAAGGTGCAGCTGTGGAAGCAACCCCTGTACTTGAAAACCCTAAATTGGTGTAGAGTGCAATTTACCCAATTTGAGGGGTGCAACTTGTAAAATACATCATATAAAATATCTTTTATAACTTTTGTCATCATTTAGAGTAGAAATGATGAAGAGGGCACTTCATTTGAATAATCACATAATAAAGAACACCTTTGTGATTGAATAATCAAGGTGTATGTATAATAGCCCTTTTATGTGTATGCTTTAGTGATGAATTGATCCTCTTTGCCTTCAATTCTTGATCTTATAAGGAGTTTGTCCTTAGAAATAAGATGTGGGGACGTGCAAATAAGAAAGGAAGGACTTAGATGAGAAATGAGGAAAGCATATGTTCTTATGTTGAATTTTCACCTAAGTATATATACTACTTTTCTCACTTAGCAAGGGAACGACTCTCTTCTTTTCATTTCTTTTCCCCTTGCTCACAACCGACCAAGTCTAAGCTCTGGATCAGAGAAGGACTACCAAGGGTCCTAGGTAAGTTTGGATCATCCCTTTTGCTTGAATTCATGGAGGAAACTCGTTTTCAAGGTTGAATTCATGGCTAGCTCACCTAGCACTATCTTTCTAGCCATTCCTTTCCAACTTTTCCTTGGAGAATTCACCTTGTCCGACCTGTGGAGCTCAAAGACGCCATTAAAGCTTGGAGCTTGAAGCTTGGAGCTCAAGGAACAACCTTTAGGCGGGTTTTATAACTCTAAACCTTATGCTTTGATTATACATCTTTTTCTATGCATATAGTTGCTAGTTCTTCTTCTTTCCTATCTTCCCTTGCATCCTTGCAAGTAAAATCATGAAGAACTGCTTCTTTTCTTGAGGTAGAAGATACAGGCGTTAATTCCTATGCTTATCCACGGATTTCCACTTTATTAAACGGTCCTAACCAATTGCCCATGCAGTTTGCACAACCGTTTGGTGGGCAAACGGTCTCAGGGTCGCATGGAGGCAAACGGTCTTCAAGACCGTTTGGTCCAGTTGACCAAGCAACGACCGTATGAGAATCCTGTTCTTAATTATGTAGGCTGATCACCCACAAATTTTGAGGGGTTAACTCCAAAGGAATCGTGAGATATAAGAAAATCAATTAGCAAATCCAATTGAATTAAGTTCTGATTTTCAATCTGTTTAATTTTCCCTTTTTAGGAAAACGGTCTCAAAACCGTTTAATATGCTTGACCAAACGTTGACCGTTTGGGATTACTGTTCATAATGATGTTAATTAACGACTCACCAAATTTGATGGATTAATTCCAAACGAGTCATGAGTTGAAGGATGATTAATAGGGCAAACCCTAATTGAAATCAGTGCTGAATTTCCAATAAGTTAATTAGTGACTTTGGGTTGATTAGCCCAAACGGTCTCAAGACCATTTGGGGAATCATCCAAACGGTCTCAAGACCGTTTGGGGATCACCCAAGACCGTTTAGAGGTCTGGGGTCAAGTATAGTTGACCAATTGAAGGTCCAAGGGTACCAAATAAAATTGCAATTAAGTATTGATGTGATAATCAACTCAATAGATCAAACCTTGATGAATTTTCACTAGAGTCCAAAGGATGGATGGGCAAACGGTCTCAAGACCGTTTGGTGTCAACCCAAGACCGTTTGGAGGTCTAGGGTTAAGGTAATTTGATCAATTGAGAGCCCAATTACAGTGGGTTATTGAAATAATCAAATTGCTGATTTGTGACTTAATTAAGGTTCAACCCCTATCAAATCAACTTAGATTTTGATGATTTCTTGGGAAAACGGTCTCAAGACCGTTTAAAGGTCATCCAAACGATCTCAAGACCGTTTGGGCCAAGTTTGGGCCCAATTGGAGGTCAATTGATAGGTTCAACCTTGAATTGATTCACATTGTTGAATATTGATGACCATCCGATTTGAAACTCTAATTGAGATGGACTTAACCCTAATTGGCTTTCAATTGAGGGTTAATTTGGTGTCCAATTGATTGAGGCTCATCCTAATTGACTCAATTTATAAGTGGTTAACATGGCTTTGGCCAATTGAGGGCTTCAACATACTTAATCATAAACATTTGTAACTTTTGAACCATGTTGGAGGTCCAAACGGTTTGAGCCCATTTGGACCAAACGGTCTCAAGATCGTTTGGATCCAAACGGTCTCAAGACCGTTTGAGGCCAAACGTTTTCAAGACCATTTGGGTCCAAACGGTCAAGACCGTTTGGGCTCAAACGTTCTCAAGGTCGTTTGGACCAATCGATCTCAAGACAAGTTGATCAAACAGTTTCAAACCGCATAAGCTCAAACGGTTTGGAAAGTCAACCTTTTCAAACGGTCAACGCACCCAAACGGTTTGGGCAAATGAACTTGAGGTCATGCGGTCTTGGATTCAAACCTAGAAAATGGTCAACGCACCCAAACGGTTTCAAACCGTTTGGTGGTTGAAGGTTGAAACCGTTTGGAGGTTTCAAGGTTATTTATATATAATCAGTTGAAGTTGTAATTGGTTCAATGGTGATATAATCTAAACCCTAATGGTAGCTTAGAACATTAAGGGACTAAGTGATTAATGAATTGACCCATGATGGTGATCATGAGGTAAATTACCAAAATACCCTTGAGGGGTTTAATTGAGTAATACCTTTTTCTAATAAAACCCTAATCACATGTTAATGATGTTTTGGCTTATGCTAGTCAATGAGGACTTAACCCAACCTGATCTAGAGTGGTGTTATCACCATCTACTAGTAAGAGGAGAGAGAAAGTATCTTAAGAGAGAGAAAGTACCCTTTATAGTGGGAACTTAAGTAAAGTACCTTCAGTACACATGAATGTGCATGATTAGGGTATGATCCACCTATGTGAGATCATGGAAACCCTAATTATGATGTTTAGTGAATCTTAATCTTATCTAGGAGCTTTAATGATGATGTATCTCATACATGATGATGTTATGAGTTCAATTCGCCATGAGGTGAATAGTAAACCCTAATTCTAGGGTTAGGACATGTATTGTGAATAGTAAACCCTGATTGATGAATATTGGGGAAACTTGACTCTTCTAAAAGTTTGAAAGTGTAACTTCTAGAATGAATTGTTTACTGTTATCAGTTGAATTAACCATGCAGGTTGTCATGAGATGATGATCATATCCAGGTATGGATTATGAAACTATATTCATTGAAAGCATGCTTTAGCTTTATGAATAGTGATATATCCTAATGCATTGTCAATGGCAACTTATGGATTAAAATGGGCTGTGAGAGCCATAATTACCATTAAGGTCATGCTTTAGAGATGACTTGTGATGAATGTATTGAGATATGATGATTGATGAGAGTTAGGCTTGTTACATTTAGTATTCTCCTTTCATAGTTGTTATGCTAATGTTATTGTTTGAAGAACAATGTATGATGTTAAAGGAATATTGAATGTACCTAACTAATCAAGTGTAATGTAGAGCCCTGATCATAGATCCATCATTGTTAGAGATCAAATGATGGTGAAACAGGTTTTCTTATGGGAACTCCTGGATCACATACTTTTGAGTATGTGGGGTATATGGATGTGTAGAACCTTACATCCTAGTGTAGGTGTTTGATGTAGATGTGTAATCCATCAATCCTTCACTATAATCCCATACCATATCAGTGGATGGTAAACATGAAACCTCCTGATGACGAAGAAAGCACAGATATCCGTATCAGTGGAAGATAAACATGAAATCTCCTGATGACGAAGAGAGTACAGAACGCCACTGTAACTCTAAAATAGCAAAGGACCATATTACTCTGGCAAGCTATTATAGTAGAGGCAGGAGATGTCCTACAAGTAATCCTCTTACTGACTGTGGAAGGTGAAGGTCATGAGAATCCGGCTCTTTCGATGACCTAGTATGATACCGAGGCACTTAGCAGTGATTGGTTGGAGTATGAGTGGTAAACCTCATCTCCACAGGGCATAAAAGTAATGTTTGAAAAACACAATCCACAACGTAGCATACCTGTTAGAGATAACTACGAGTTGATGGATTGATGTTACACTGTATAGTGAAAATGTCTTCATGTTTCATAACTGTTGAACTCATGTTTACTATTATATCCGATGTTGAATACTTTGAAGCCTTTACTGCTTAAGTTATTCTTTGAGATATTATAATAAAGCTTCTGGCAGAGAGTTATAACTCTCGCTGGGACAATTATGTAAAATTGTCTCACCCCGTAGACTTCAACTTTTTAGGTGGACGTCAAGATGGAGGAACAGGTCTACAGGTGACCAGTCCCAGCAGCAGCAGCACCAGGAGTAGCAGTAAAATCTCAGGTGGAGATTTAGCCTGCCATGTGGTGTAGATAGAGTCAGTCCTATGTGTCCTCTGTACTCTCAGGTCTTGGAGTCTTTTGGTCTGAGATTTTGGTTATGAGTTCTTGAGATTTTGTATCATGTTGTATATAATTACTCAAGAAGTAATTATCTGAGATGTAAACAGTTTATCTCCTTTTATGAAGGAAGTTTTATGGTTTCAATGCTTTATCTCAAAAAGTTTTAATTTCTGCTGATTTTTGGTATTCCGCTGCTAATCGAATCGCTTCCGCTAAGTTTAAATCGTGTTTATATCGTGGTTTGGAGATCAGAGCCCACACAACTAGCCTTGTAATCATCTTTTTATTATGCAATAAAGTAGTTTTAATTCAAGCATTGTTCTTTCTTACTCGACTCTCGTCTCTTCATTCCGCCTTTGTTTTAATCCTCTCTTCTCCGTTCTTTAATTCTGGAGCAAGGAACAAAGAGCTAAGCCATTTCATTGTCTCTAGCATAAGGAGTAATCTCCTGATTTTTGGGCTAGACTATGGCTTCAGTACTTTCTTCCTCCGTCTCCCCTTTCTCCATGAGTGAGTAGACTTCTATCGAGGCAAGGGGAATAACCCCTTAGCCATGGTTTTAATGACTTCTTCTTAAACGACTAGATGGTAATCGATTTTAATTAACAATTGATCTTCTGATCACATGTTAATCCGGATGGAAATGACCATGGAAATCCGGATTTAAAACAATAAAATCGATTACATAGTCATTTTGATATGACCGTGGATTTTCGTCTTTTAGGATGATAAACTAGGAAGCATGAGCACCAGGACCAATGGGCTCATGTAGAGTTTATCTCTTGTGAGTTTTTAAATTTGCAAACCTTCATCGAATCATCATTTAAGATTTAGTTGTTATCACCTAGGCTAAGGTGGTGAATACCCCTACGAGCCACGATTTCCATCTCTTGATTTAATCACTGCATCCCTTGTTTTCTTTAATTCTTAGTCTTTCATTCACATAGTTTTGCTTGTGTTAACAATCATCTTATTTTTTCCTTGTGCATGCTATTTCTTGTTAAGTGAATTTCTTCTTGCCTTGTAATCAACCAAACCCCCAACTGGACTTTACTTTCTGCTTTAATCAAAAGAAAAATACCAAAAACAAATAATAAAGTTCTTCAAACTTTGGGTTCTAAAGAACAATCTCTTAAAAGTTGTCATGTGGGATCGATCCTTCTATACTACCCTTAAAACCGGAAGTAAAAAAGGTTTAAACTCTAGGATTAACCATCTTAGTGATTGATATTGCAAAACGACGAGTATCAAAACCGCGATTCAATGGTGGTGATTCATACACACTATGCAATGCTTTTAATTGTAGGGAAATACATCATTAGATAGGCAGCTAAAATAAAAAATTTACTGACATATTTCCCATTAACCACCATATCGCGTCAATAACTATGTAATGGAAAGGATGGTTTCACAAAGACATATCTGGTCCTGGATCAAGTCCAGCGACAATCCTCATAGATGTAGATGTGCACTCTGTCTTGGACGGTGTCTGTGCATATCCTAGTTGCACTGGGATTCGTCTGACTGCTCCTCCATGGACAATAGACTCAAACGTCGTCTTCTGTAGTAGCTCCTCTCTTCACAGACTATTGGCTGACATCATCCTCCTTAGAGATGGGCAAAGGCCACCTCGCCTCCAAAGAAGTCCACACAAACCAACTAGAACTACTTTCATCCTGCTAGAATGGACATGATGGAGTTGTCCCTCTCGTTGGTGTACTAATCACCAATCTGCTCTCCCACAACAATGATCCTCAATTGTTTCTCTCCCTTTCTATCCCTCCCTAGTCGGGTAGGACTTGTTTGGGCTCTCTTGGTTACCACAACCAGAGAAGACAACAATTATCAAAGTAACTAATTCTCAATTGTCTGTGTTGTGCTCTGGGAAGCCCCCAGTACCCCTCTATTTATAGTCAGGGTTAAGGCTAGGGTTCCCAATCTGTGCGGGAGTGGAAGGGAGCAGAAGATCTTGAACTTTCACAACAATTCTAGAAACTTTACAGCCGATGACAGCCAAAACAGTTGTCTCATAACTGAGACGGTCATTTCACCATGTTTCCCAATCGCACATGAATTGCCAATTCAAATACAATTAATGCTCAACATGATGTCAACACTAATCCTTGATGCAATTGAATTTTTCCATGAACCGATCATCTCGCTCTCATGAGCTAGTCATCTCAAGACCCCAAGACAGTTGTCTCATAAAATCAAAACAGTTGTCTCACTTCCTAGTTCAGGCATAACTCAACCAATTCAGTTCTAATTAACCTAACACTCCAAATGGCAGTCTCAACACTTGAACTGATCGTTTGTCTGTCCAGTCAGCTAATTTGTTGCATGAATCGAGTACCTAAATAATTTAGTAATCAATTAAATCATCATTTAAGATTAAACTCCTCTTCTAGATGAGTTCCCATGTGTGTGACCCTATAGGTCTCATATTATGTTGGCAGTGAATGTCCATAACAACTTATGACATCACAAGAAATGAACGGTGTCTAGTCACACATCATTACTACCCAAGTAAATGGAAAGTTGGAGAATAACTTCAACCTACAATCTGTGTATGGTGTTACATTGTTTGTATAGTTATTGTGTCACTGATATCCAGATCGAACTCGAGGCATGAATCTGTCATCCTCTTCAACATTCAATCTATGTTTCTTGCTATAGCAGACTGTATGAGATATATGTAAGCTCAATATCATATATTGACTCACATGTACATGGACATGTATTTCCCAGTCTTGTGAACTCAAGTGGCCTTGGATATCATACTCCCATAGGAGGGACAAATCCCATCTCTATCACTCACATTCACTCCCATGTGTCACAATCACCGAATCATCACCTTTATAACAACCTATGTTTTAGGATTGCATTTGATGATGTCAAAGCATACCTAGCGACATGTGATGTGTGTAGTGATTTTAGGTCTAAGAACCACAAACACCACCATCACTATAAGATATGATTCTAACTTACCTAATTAAGGTTCCCATGTATCACTCTAATGGTGGGTCTATCTGATTCATTGTTCTCTAACATGTGTTTATGTGCTTGATTTGATATTGCCATATCATGACTAATGATATTCTGTCATCAACCAACTCACACTCTGATCTTATGTGTTATTGTTGTCTATGTACCTTCCAGATTAACAATCGATTAGGGACATAACAAGAATGCTCTTAACATCCATATGATCTCATTCTTCAAGTCCTCAACTTGAAGACATACATCATTGAATAATATCATTCTCTAGACATTTATTATGTTATTTCATTATCTAAAAACTAAATAAATATAATAAATTGGAAGCTTGCCTTTATTAATGATCAAATCATTTACAAGTTATGCCATTACAATCATCATATGATTGGCTTTCTGGGTATACCAACAGACTCCCACTTGCACTTAGAGCCAATCACCCATGAATCTTATTCTGAGTGACCTAACATGACCATCATGCTTCTTCTGTGAAAGTGTCTTTGTCAAGGGATCAACAATGTTGTTCTCAGTTGGTACTCTCCAAATCTTTACATCTCCTTGTTGTACGATCTCTAGTATGAGATGGTACCGCCTTTGTATATGCTTTGAGTGCTGATGCGATTTGGGTTCCTTATCTTGTGCAATAGCTCTATTGTTGCCACAATATAGCTCGATTGTGTTGCTGATGCATGGAATGACCCCAAGTTTAGAGATGAACTTCTTGATCCATACAACCTCCTTTGTTGCATTTGATGCAACAATATACTCGACCTATGTTGTAGAATCGACAACTGTCTCTTGCTTGGAACTCTTCAAACTTATAACTCCATTTTTTAGGCAAAATACATATTTTGATTGTGATTTATAATCATCTTTGTCAGTCTGGAATCTTGCATTGGTGTAACCTTTTACCACCAACTCTTCCTCTCAACCATAGACCAAGAATTGGTCCTTAGTCCTTCTCAAGTACCTGAGGATGTTCTTCACATCTATCCAGTGAGCATCACTTGGATCTTACTGATATCTGCTCATCATGCTAAGGGAATATGAGATGTCTAGATGGATGCACAACATCACATACATCATGGATCCAATTGTTGAATCATATGGAATCATACTCATGCACTCCCTTTCTTCACAAGAATGGGGACATTGAACTTTAGAGATGGTAACTCCATGTAACATGGGTGAGTTTCCTCTCTTTGAGTTCTCCATGATGAACTGCTTCAACATTTTTTCAGTGTATGTGCTTAGACTTAGTCCAAGAAGACTTCTTGATCTATCTCTATAGATCTTTATCCCCAAGATGTAGGATGTTTCTCCCAAGTCTTTCATGGAGAATGTATTTCCAGCCATGTATTTACCTTTTGTAAAATAGGGATGTCATTCCCCATCAATAGTATGTCATTTACATACAATATAAGGAATACTACCATGCTCCCACTAACCTTCTAGTACACACAAGGTTTATTTTCATTTTGAACAAACCAAACTTTTTGACTGTCTCATCAAAACAAATATTCCAGCTCTGAGACGCTTGCTTCAATCCATAGATTGACCTTTGTAGCTTACATACTTTATTTGCATCCTTTGGATTGATAAAACCCTCATCATGTGTCATATACACATCCTCAAGAAGATTCTAGTTAAGGAATGTGGTTTTAACATCCATCTGCCAAATCTCATGGTCATGATAAGTTGTAATAGCAAGCATGATCATGATGGACTTAACCATGGCCACTGGAGAAAAGGTTTTATCATAGTCAACACCTTGAACTTGTCTAAAACCCTTTCCAACCAATTTGCCCTTATAGGCTTGTACTTTACCATCCATGTCTATCTTCTTTTTGAAGACCCACTTGTACCCTATGGGTTTTACCCCTTTAGGTGGTTCCACCAAGGTCCATAATTTGTTAGCATACATGGATTCCATCTCAGATCTCATGGCCTCAAGCCATTTCTCAGTATCTGGTCCCTCAATAGCTTCTAGATAGGTTGTTGGCTCATCATCTATGACCAACTCACCGTCTCTTGAGTCACAACATATCCAAATCTCTCAGGTTCAAGGCGTCTCCTACTAGATCTATGAGGTTCCTATGTTACTTGAGGAATTTGAGATTCCACAACATTTTGTGGTTCTCTTTGTTCCTCTTGTACATATATTGCTTCAATGATCTCTCTTGTTGGTCTTGAACCTCTTTGAGTTCCACTTTCCTCCCACTAATTCCTTTGGAAATAAATTCCTTTTTTAGGAATACAACCTCTCTAGCAACAAATACTTTGTTGTCAGATTTGGAATGAAATTAATATCCTTTAGTCTCCTTAGGATATCCAACAAAATAACATTTATCAGACTTAGGGCCAAGCTTTTCAAAAAACAATTTTCTAACATAAGCTTTATATGCCCAAATCTTCATATAAGACACATTGGGATGCTTCCCATACCATATCTCATATGGTGTCTTTTGAATTGAATTAGATGGTACTCGATTTAGTGTATACGTGGTGGATTCAAGACTATACCCCCAGAAGGAAGTTGAAAGATCATCGAAACTCATCATATATCGCACCATATCTAGTAATATGTGATTCCTTCTTTCTAATACACCATTATGTTGTGGTTTTCCAAGTGGAGTCCATTGTGATATAATATCACAGGATCTCAGAATGTCCTCAAACTCTTGGTTCAAGTATTCTCCACCTCGATCAGAATGAAGTGCCTTGATACTTTTACCAAGTTGGTTATGTACTTCATTCATTTACTCTCTAAACTTTTCAAGAGTTTCTGACTTATGTTTCATCAGGTAAACATAACCATACCTATTGAAGTCATCAGTGAAGGTAATGAAGTACTGATACCCACCTCCAGCATTTGTTCTAAAAGGGTCACATACATCAGTATGTATGAGTCCTAATAGATGACTAACCCTCTCACTATTTCCAGTGAAGGGAGCCTTAGTCATCTTGCCCAAAAAACAAGATTCACATGTCTCTATTGGCTAAAAATTAAAAGATTCTAGAGAACCATCTTTATGGAGTCTAGATATGAAATTCTCCTTTATGTGCCCTAGACAACAATACCAAAGGTATGTTTTCTTTGAGTTGTTGAGTTTTTTCTTTTGGTATTTAAGTTATATACGCTTGTCTCTAGATCAATCAAGTATAGACCATAAGACATAGGGGCACTTCCATAAAAGATCCCATCTTTACTAATAGAACATCTTCCATTCTTTATATGAAATTTGAATCCGTTCTTGTCCAAACAAGATACATATATGAAGTTCCTATTAATGGTAGGTATGTAATAGCAGTTCTCTAACTCTATTTCTAGCCCACTTGGTAGAGATAACTTATATGTTCCAACTACACTGGCCGCAACTCTTACATCATTTGCAACTCGCAGTTCTACCTCACCTTTCTTTAAAGGTCTACTTCCTTTAGATCCTTCACATTTGAGTAAATGTGTGATCCACATTCGGTATCCAATACCCATGATGAGGAAGTAGTGAAGTTAACCTCAATAATGTATATACCATAAGTAGAGATCTCAATCCCTTACTTCATCTTCCTAGGTCCCCTTATCCTTCTCCTTATTTTGAGTGTAGAAGACTTAGACTTTAGCTTAGTCACAAAATGCTTCTTGGCTTTGCCTTTGTCCTTGGACTCAACTCCGCTAATCATCATCACGTATTTGTCCATCTTCATTTGTGCTTCAACACTTATCAAAATGCCAAGCAACTATGATAGCAGTCTAGCCATGTTACTCAAGTGATAAGCCTCAATAAACTGGCTATATGATTTAGGCAACGATTGCAAAATCATATTTGTGGCCAACTCTTGACCTAAAGGAAATCCCAATCTTTCTAAATACTTCGCATGTCCAATCATATTGAGCACATGAGGCTCTAATGGTTCTCCCTCTGTCATTTTGCACTCAAATAGCACCTTAGAGATGTTATGCCTTTCATGCTTATCATGATGTTTATGCAACTCATAGTTCATACATCCCAACATAAGGTTGTTGATGTTCACAACATCATTTGCATGCTTCAAAGAAGCATCCCTGTCAATCTTAGGTAAATATGGAGTGGATAATTCCACTGGTGTTTTAGGATCATGCATAACACTTCTGAAGGTCTTGAACCAATTATGGAAATAAATCTCGTTAAATTCGTCTAATTGTAATGATTGAGTGTTTTCCATTTGATTCTATAAAAGAAAATTTGGATTTGTCAAGAACCATTTGATGATGGAGTGCCAAATGATCGACTCAAGTGTTGAGATGGTCGTTTGGGCTCTCAGGCTGATTGGAACTGAATTGTCTAATGTTCAGCATGAATAAGGCTCTAACTAATCAGCTCACTAGGTGAACCGATCAACTTGGTTGGGCTGAACAAAGGTTCTAGCAACTTTCCTAAATTCATGAGAAGGATTGATCATTTCGACTAATCAATTCTATTGATCCAAGGAATTAATGCTTGCATTAATTGGAGATGATTTTGCCAAATTCATGTGTGATTAAGAAACATGCCAAACGACCATTTCACACTGCGAAACGACTGTCTGGCGTGTGAACCGATCAATTTGGTTGCCAACAGACCATTTCAGGGGTTGCAGGTTGTGAAAATTCAAGATCTTCCCATCCCTTCCACTCCCAACATATTGGGAACCCAGATCCTAACCCCTCTTATAAATAGAGGGTACTAGTGTTACAACTTGTTCCTAGAATTATTAATAATCCTAGAGATTTAAGATAATCTTAATGCTTGTCATGATTTTGTTAGTAATATTCTATGTTGTGCTTTATATTAACTTTATTAACCTTAAATACTTGTTTGGGAAACTCAAAATCACGAATTAAGCATACTATAAAGATCCGAGTTGGAGTTAATATAGCATTAACACATACATGTATGCAAGAAGAGAGTTAATGACATTGGAGGAAATAATTATAAATATTTTTCATTTGATAATATTATCAAAATAATATTGTAAGATTGTAGAGAATTCAACTATGAATCCAATAAAAAAAAGAATGAACCAAATTAGAGTTAAAATGAGAGAGTTATGCCTTTTTTAGTAAACATGTACAGAGTGTCGCGACAGCGATGCTGTGTTTTGTGTCGTGACCGTGACGCTATGTCATGTGCCGTGACCATGATGCTAGTGCCACAACCACAACACTGCATCGTGTGTGGTGATTGTGACTATAACAAACGACAATCAAATCATTACTAATTAAGCAGAATTAAACATAAACAACAGATTAACAAAAATCACTAAAAATTAAAACCATTTTTCAAAGAGATCCATTCCAAGGAAAACTCTTATTGAAAGGTCCAAAACCTTATATACATCATTATTCACATTGTACATATCTTGTACATCTCATCTCGAGAATAACATATAACAGCTGCTTTACCAAACTATACATGAGCAACATAAAACCTCGAGGCGCGTAAGCCAAAATCTCTTATTGATCATAAAACCAGTACGGACCAACTCCAAGGACCTGAGAGTACAAAGACGACACATAGGACTCATATCTACAAGACATGACAGACAGTACACTCAACCTGAGCTGTCACTACTGCCTCAGTTGTTGTTCTTCCTCTGCAAAAAAGTCTTCACCTCCTCGTGCATGTCCACCTAAAAATTTGGGTCCCACGGGGGTGAGACAATTGTAGTTGTCCCAGCGAGAGATATAACTCTCCGCCGATCATATTATTATCACAGATTAAGCATTTATAAACTGAGCAAAGGTTCTTTTTATATTAATAAGCAGGATAATTCATTATATGAACAAAATGTAGTAATCTCCTTTCTCAAGGAGAACATTGCATCTACCCATGGTAGAGTTATCAATCATCTATCTGCCTTGCAGGGAATGTAAAGAAACATAAATAACATCTATCCACTAAGGATGCATAAAAGAAATGTAACATCAGCCAATGATTTTCGTATTCAATCCTTAAGTAAACATGCTATACGGCTGATTACATTTTACAATCACACTTATGCCCTAAGGAAGTGATCCGTACCTCTCAAATCCAACCGACCATTGCGAAGTCGAAATCGGTACCATACAAGGTCCATGGAAGAGCCGGACTCCATGACCTCCCACGTCTCGGTCAGTGCGAGACCACAAGCAGGACCGCAGTCTCTTGCTTAAGTGACCTTAGTCACACAGGGTCAAGCTACCCTCTACCTAGCCCACCTTGGTACAGGTGTCGACGCTAGTGAATCGAGCTACAGGCCAGTTCACTGTGCTCCCTGAGCCATGAACGCATTCATGCTCTATCACACTGAGCCATGGGCCTATTCACCATGCTCTTATCACACTGAGCCATAGGCCTAAAACCATGCTCTGGAGTCTACAACCGAAGTTGTACTCTAACCTTCCTATTTGTGGCTAGGAGCAACCCCGCATATTCAACAATATGCACTCCGGATTAACCTGTAGGAGAACCCGTTTCACCATCACCAGCTGCTGACGATGATGGATCTATGGCCAGGGCACTACATGATAAAATTCCACTTGATTAATTAAGTGCATTACCATATTCTTTTAGCATCAGTCAAGTTTTCACACATGAATTATTATGACAAATGCTACAAAGAAAGGTATAATACATCTATCACGTACTTTTCAAACCTTTAAAACACATGATACTTGGGATCTTAGTCCCTTATCACATTACTGGGAATTCTCATCCCTTCACATAATCATTATCATGATTGCTGGATATGGGTATTCAAACCCTTAGATCATCACATAACATTGTTACTTCTATAACAGGTAACCATTACCTCTAGGTCCTCAGACCAAGGTATTCATTTCACTTGTTGTGCAAGTATTCACATGGCTCACAAGGCCATCACACATCTTGTCACCTCTCACTAGACAACAACTTATTCACATGGATCACAAGGCCATTGCACATCTTGTCACCTCTCACTAGGCAACAACTTATTAACATGGCTCACAAGGACATTGTACATCTTGTCACCTCTCACTAGGCAACAACTTATTAACATGGCTCACAAGTCCATTGCACATCTTGTCACCTCTCACTAGGCAACAACTTATTAACATGGCTCACAAGGCCATTGCACATCTTGTCACCTCTCACTAGGCAACAACTTATTCACATGGCTCACAAGGCCATTAAACATCTTGTCACCTTTCACTAGGCAACAAATAATAGGGTTAGGGTTTCCCTTTATTGCCAAATAGGGTTTCAAGTTCATATTATTAATTCAAACCCTAATTCATTGCTCCACACATCTAGGAGCAAACATTGATATCATAAGTATTCAATAATACTTATTTATTCTCATCATTTATCATTAAATGATCATCAACACAAGGTATGAGTTTCTCTCTCATCCTTACCAGAGAATGATTACATCATACTTTATTAACTAGGCTAAACCCTTTCTCAAGGTATGTTAGCCTACACTTATCAAACTGCATTAATCTCATTACATCTCAATGTAACAATTGACATGACACACTTCATGTGTTACTCATCCAAGTATATTGGATTTAAGGTGCATCAACCTTGAAGTGCTGGATGTGATATCTATCATGTCTTGATATATCACTTCCCTCATCACTTTTAACATACTTAAGTTCATCAACTTATCTTGTATTAGGGTATGTCCCATCCTAATACTTTATGCACTAGCTCATTACATTTATCATGTAATGTATTGGTCATAAGTCACACAATTGAATTATTCAACCATCATTAATGATATGGACTCATCTCGGGTTAAGGCATTATTGGTATAAGGTTGTCCATTAACAACCACTCTGGGTGCTTCACCTATCAAGGTATTAGCCACACCATTACTTGGTGCTACACAAATCACTCCTAAGAGTGTCTTACTCTCACCTTTACAAGGCATATAGGGTTAAATCATATGCATGTGTTCACCATATCAGGTTGTAGGTGTCTAGATACCATTGTATCATGTTGGAGGTGTATGAACACTCACCATATCGGGTTAGGATTTGCACTTGTCTCCATATCGGGCATGAGGTACCTTCTTGACCTCATATCGGACACAAGGTATATGTATGTGTCTCCCATGATACTTGTGAGGTATCAACCCATCACCATGTCGGGCTAGAAGTACATTCAATCACCCTATCGGGCTAGTCACCATCTAGGGTTAGCCATGATGGGTTAGGGTTACCATATCATCTAGGGTTGTGTATCGTGCAACCCTATCGTGCAACCATGTCATGCAACCATGTCATGCAACCATGTCATACAAGGTAATGTAGGCCTCATGATACTAAGTATCAATGATGTATCATATGATCATATCATGTAATAGCACTTGTTACTCTTCACTTATATCGGGTTGCCCAATTTAGGGTTTCATGTCAACTTTTAAGTATACAATTGACCTTGTATCGTGCATGGAGTCTATAATAGACTTCCTATCGTGAAAGAGGTATATACTACACCCCCATATCGTTCAATAAGGTTTACAAACCTATTCATATCATTTTAGTGAAATAGGTGCATCATCATATCGGGTTAGAGGTGTTTGCTTATGTGCACGCACCCGATATCACTTTTATAAGGTGATATCACAATCTTCAAGATCTAGACCTTTATTATAACTATTATAGTTCAAGTCAACAGGTCTAAGAAACTACTAGAACTCATAATTTCATCAACTATTTCAGGAAATTTTGGAATTAAAAGTAGATCATTAAATACAACAATTTAGGTGATGAATAATAACATGATTGAGTTCAAGTTATATAACCCGCCTTAAGAACCACTTCAAAGCTTCAAGATCCAAAGATCCATGTTCCTAAGGTTGAAGATGACTTTATCAAAGGTCCAAGGCTCGTTCACAACTCCTTCATATACAAGGAATCACCATGGATAAGCAATTGGTGAAGAAGAAAAGAAAGGTAGATCATAACCCTAATTCCATGCTTCAATTCAAGCTTGAAGATAACTATATCTTACCTTAGGGTTAAGTTTTGAGTTCCTTAGCTCCTTGGAAGACACCCTACCACTCTTGGGCGATATGGACTTCCTCTTGGCCGACACAACTTTTCTTGTGGCCGATACCCCTCACTTGTGGCCAAAATTACTTCAATTGGCTGATATCGACTTGCTATGGGCAATATCAACATGGTATGGTTGATATACTTGCTATGGACAATATACAAGGCCTATGCACGATACCCTTGTCCTATTGCACGACATGCCACCCCTCTTGCACTATATGATACTCACTTGCACGATATGGCACTCACTTGGAGTCAAAACACTTCACTCTATGGCCGATATCACCCTATATAGCCGATATCACCTACTTGGGCGATATGGTCTTGCCATGGGCGATACCCCAAGGCCCATGCACGATACCACAGAATCCCTTCACGATATGGGAGCTCTATGCATGATACCTTAGGGTAGGAGGGTGGTAAGGGTCGCAAAATTGCACCAAGGGGTGAAACTAGGGATATATATACTTGCTGGTCATGAAGAAAGGCAAAAAATGAGGTGTCAACATTTTGAGCTAGTAGGTGCCACGTGCCATGCATGGGTGACACGTGTCCATGCATGCATCAACATTTATCTTGACATGCAAACAGGTTGAGTATCATCTAAAGATGCAAATTCGTCCATTGCTTATCCATTTGGATAAGTCATCTAGGTTTAATCACTATTTTATGTCAAGCCGATACACTTTTTCTAAGGAAACTTGTTGGTTGTCATACCTCACCTCCTTGAGGTGCTTTGAACGATATGGACTTTTCCAAGAGTTCACAAAACGATATGGAACACCTCCTTGGGCTCCATGGCCGATAGGCACTCATATATAAGATTTTCAACTTGATACAACTCAAGTTAAGCTTCCAAATTCAACCCTTTTTCTTGGTCATTTCATCACCAAGATTACCATCATTCATAATGGAATCAAACATGGTGTATCATTCATTATATATACTATAAATGATACATAGAGGAAATAGGAACACTCTAGAGGTGGTAATTTGCATATCAACCCCACATTTTGGGTAAATTACAATTTGTACCAAAATTGGTGCACAAGGTACCAGCATTGTTCAAACAAGTTCAAACTTGGAATTTAGGCTTTCCACAAGACACCACCTTGCATCATTCTCTCAATAATTATTCTAAAACACATGAGGCATGTTCAACATGTGATATTTTGCATTACAGCCCCTCAATTTGGGTAAATTGCACTTTGGTCTAAAACAAAGGAAAATTGCTCAAACAACATTCTATCGGGACCAAACTTGAAACATGAGTGTGTAACATGATAAAAAAACACCTTATAGGATTATATTAAAGTTATAAGCAACTTTATTAGCCAAAACAAATAGGGTTACCTCATAACCCAGGTCAGGGTTGTTACAGTGACACTGTGTCGTGTGCCGCGACCGCGACCGCGACAGATGCTGCCCAGGACTACCAATTGTAAAACGATCGTATATCAGGCTATATTTATCCATTTTATGAAACTAAGTGCATTAGAACTGCAATTCGATCATCTATCATCTCTGACTCTTTTCTCAATGAGAGGGAGACCTAGAAGGCAATTTCTGGGGTGATTTTTGGGAAGAACGTGAAGAACGGTGGAAATCTAAAAGGGTTACCATAGATTTGACTGGGTAAGTAGTTTTAACAGTTGATTCTTCCTTCTCCTAATTTACCCTTGCTCAGAATCCCTAATCCAATGAATCTAAGGTTTGGCTTAACTTTTGATTTTCTTCTTCTACCTACAACAGATCTTCTTTAGGGTTGAAAGGAAGAAGAAACCGCTGATTTGCTAGGGTTTTGATATGGATTCAATATTTTTAGAGATGGGCTGTGTTTTTAAGGTATTTTCACACCTTAGGGTAAGTGGGTACTTCCTTTGAACAATAGATTGCATGAAAATGAGTTAAATCATCCAAAATCTTCAATTGCTTAGTATGTGAGTACAAACCCTAAGTTGCCTTTTGGATCTAGCTTTTGCAAGATGATATGAAATGGATTATTTCTCTATTGTGATGAATTTTGGATTATGAAATCACATTAGAAATGATTGTAATCCATCTAAATGAGAATTCTTAAATTAATTGTATAGGTTACATGAATATACTAAAATTTTGGGTTTTCAGCTATGACTTAAATTGTTGTATAATTGAATAAAGAAGTTTGCCTAGTTGAATCTCCATGGTTACGAATGATTGTTTTATTTGTGTGTGTATTACATATATGTCAGATAAGATATTAGATTTCATTTGATGATATCAATGTTTGATTGATATATCAGTAAGAGGGTGAAACCCTAAATGAATGGAAAGTTGGAGGTTTGCAAATAGATATCTTGATTCAATTTTATTCTTGATGTATGATGTTTTAGTAAATGGCATGGAAACCCTAATTCAATTCATTATAGGGTTTCATATATATACATACATATATATATATATATATATGGGAGTTCATTCATTGCCCGCGCTGGTAGCTTGGATTTTCGCTACCCCGCAGCCAAAAAAGTAACTCTCCTGGCTAAGAAAGTAACTCTGATGTAAATAAAGTAACTATGGTGTCAAAAAAGTAACTCTGCTGGCCAAAAAAGTAACTCTGTACAAAATATACATCAGATATATATAAGGACGATTTTTTTTATTTTATAGGGGCAAATGATATTATTTTTGGCTAAAATTTTTTGGAGAGCTAGACAAAATAGTCCTCTACAATTTCGAAATTTTTTTAAAAAAAAAGTGGTCGGAAGGGTGGGCGGGTAGCTACTCGCGCGGGCAATAAAGATGGGCCCTATATATATATATATATATATATATTTATTTATTTATTTATGATTATACATGAACTGCTGAGAGCAATCTTTATTCAATGATGTTATGATGTATTAAATTATTATATGAGTCATGTGATTAGTGAATGAGGTAAATGAAACCCTAAGAATAGGGTGTTCAGTGAAACAAGTATTGTGATATTAATGTTTCTCAGTATGAGATGTGGTTATGCTTAACAGTTTAGTTGTAATAAATGTTACCAGATGGTTTATAAAATGAACGATTTATAAAGCTGCACTAAGGTATGTTGATGTGATGATTGAATTGTGAATTTGAAGAGTGAATTAGACATTTAGATGCCCTGAACATTGTAGAACAGGATGAGGCCTGCATTGTGGGGAGGAAACGATTTCCCAACTGGAGGTAGTCCAAATCGAGGTAAGCCAGAGTACACCAGTAGGGCGTGGGGGTCTTGACCAGTAGGGCAGACTCCTTACAGTTGTGTGGTACCCAACACCGACCAGGGATGCCATTGGTACCTGTGTTACATGTTGAGTGATATGTGGTCAGTAGGTCCACTAATGCACAATAAGCTTGAGGGATTTGACTCACCGCCTGAGTACCTAGGTTGAGAGGTGGAGTCTGAGATATCCAGCCGCTCCCATTAGCTACTGAGAGGCAGACGTGTTGAGGCCCGCTACAGATGGGGTCTTACACAAAGAGATAGGCTTAGGAACCCGGGCATGCTTCTAAGCCTTGTACAGTGAGATTGTAGCTTGTTGTGATTCTTTCACATGTTGTGGTACACCTCATGTGGGCTCAGGGCATAATAAGATGAATGAGAGGTCAAACAAGTGTGCACATTTATCAATTATTCTTTGTATGTTTCTGAATTATTAGCTCCCTTTATAATCAATCAAGCATGTTCATATATTGATTCACTCTTGTAGATGTCTAGAGTATTGTGCCATATTTGTGTTTGTGAATGATTAGTCTCTTTAAAGATTACTACTGTTATAATTGATATCAGTTTCTAAATAGTATATATGTAATTATTTAAGTGCTTTAAACTATTTCTTTGAAGTACACATTCACTGAGCAAGTAGGCTCACCCCTCTACTCACAATTTTTAGGGAAACCACATGGATTGAAGATGTCATTTCATCAACGTAGATCTGCCACAGGAGTTAAGTATGGGATTAGTTTAGTTTAGTCGGTCCCTGTCACTCTAGGTCCTTGTATAGATGTGAGAGAGTTGTAAATGATGTTTTGTATCTTTGTTTCCTTGATAAGAGAGAATGTATCTGATTATCGTGTTGTATGTACATGGAAGTGTGAGAAACAGAATGAATGTATGGATGTGTATCATTAATGTTGAGATCATATTAGAGTAATCAAAGTTTAATTCTCTTGTAAAGTTTGTTTATGTGATTCAATGCGAGAAAACAAAGAGTTTTAAATAAAGGGAATAAGTTGGGAGTGAACTTTGTATAAAATATAATCCTCAAACTTATGCCCTAGTCTCATGATTAGTGGTAATCTTGGAATGTGGGTTTAACAACTGGGGGCTTCCCAAAATACAACTCAATTGCCTTTGATAATTGTTGTCCTCTTTAGTTGTAGTAACTAATAGAGAGTATGAGCAAGTCCTACCTTATAAAGAAAGTGATGGCAAGGGAGAAACAATTGTGGGAGAGCAAGTTGGTGACTAGTACACCAACGGGAGGGATGACTTCTTCCTATCTGTTCTACTTGAATGACATGAGTTATAGTTGGTCAGTGTGGACTTCTCTAGAGGCGAGGAGGTTGTTGTCTGCCGCTAGGAGGACAACAACAACCCGTAGTCTGTGGTGAGGCCAAGAGCTGCTGCAGACGTTGTTCAGGTCTATTGTTCGTAGTGAAACTAGGAGCTGCTCAGACACTATCCAAGAGCAACTAGAAGATAGTTTCACTACAACAAGTTGTAGTCACTTGACTTGCTCTTAGACTAGGTATAAACTCATTAAACCATTCTTCCTATTTCATAATAGTTGACACAATATTGATGTTATGGGGAATACATATAGATATTTTTTTTGCTACCTATCTTTGTGCCCGTATTTCCCAACAAGGGCGATCTACTTGCATATGATCATGGGACTCAGATTTAGTATTCTTTCAAGATTTTGAAGCTTCCTTAGTTGTTCTTCACCCAAGTTGGTATTCTCTTCTCTCTTATCTTCATTTCCTTACTAATCCTACCCTCCTTTCTCTTCTTCTTAGTCAGATCCTTGGTACCCATGGTTGGGTTTGTGCTATAAACATGAAAGACACTCTTCTTCTTGTTCCTTTTATCTAGGGTTTCTCGGTCTTGGAGATGGAACTAGTTTGGACAAACAGAGAAGCTCAAAGCTAGGATTTTCTTCCTTCTTCCTCGATTTTCTTGCCGTTTGGAGCTGCAACTTCATTATAGAGGCGAGTTATATAACTTTCTCTAAGTTTATTTCTTACCATTCAACTTGTCATGCTAAATCTTGTTCTAAAACCTAGTAATGAGTATAAAATTCGAATCCTTAGCTAAGTTGTGTGTATATATGATGGTTTTTTAGTAGGTAATATTTTTGTTACTCCCCTTAATCTAGTGCACATTCTCTATTTTGGAAAGTGAGTTTTATACCTTGCTTGTCCATGAATTGACGGTGATGTTGTGGTGGAAATCGATGGTTGTCCTTGACCTTTTTGAGCCGATTTCTATCTTGTCTCATGATCCAATGGTTAGTTCCTTGTATTAAAAGATGAGTACCTTTATGACCTTGTTAGAATCTCGAGAAAATGATGGTTATAATACTTTTATATCTGGATGGTTGATGGTTTACATAATCATAATAATTAATGAAGTTGAGTAGTTGAAACAATGGGTTTTTCTTAGTACCTTGAACTGATTTCTCCCTTGTTGTGTGACCCGATGGGTTGTCTTTTAGGAAGGAACGTTGGGGGTAATTTAGTAACTATTTTAATAACTTTAGTGATCTCAAGAAATGATAGTTATATTGTCTTCATCACTGTATGACTGATGATTATCTTGAGCCTCATGAACGATGGTTCTTCCTACGGTTTTGAGCATATTTATTCCTCCTTGTGTTCCAATTTGATAGTTGGTTTTGATGATGTATGGTTTGACCGTTTTGTGCCAATTAATGGTTTGTATTTATCTTCTATTTTAGACTCTCTTATGTTTAAAAAATGAATGTCATGATGCTCTCCCAAGTGGTTCAAGTCAATGGTCTTATTTCTCTCTCAAACGATGTTCTCTCTCTATATGGTTTGAGTTGATTTTCCCATGATCCCATAACTCAATGGTTGGGCTTCTTGTGCCAACCTATGAAGGTTACTTAGTTGTTGTTTTGGATCTTCTTTTGTGTTTAAAAATGATGGTTTTTTTTCCTCTCACAACTGAAGGTTTTGATGCTCTCTTAATGGTTAATTTGATGGTATCACTAGATTCACAATCAACGGCTATCCTAATTGCTTATTTGCTTATTTTTCCAAGTGTAAAATCGATGGTAATCTTTAGGTTCACAATTGATGGTCATACTAATAGGTCATGGATTGTTTTCTCTTAAGTATTAGATTGACCGTTCACTTAGTTGCTCAATCAATGGTTTGCTTGACTAAGACAAATTGTGGTTTCCCTAATATCTAATTTGATGTATTTCTTTGATCATGAAACTTATGGTGAGTTTAGGGCTTACAATCGATGTTGATACATGATCTTATAACAGATAACTCGATGGTTTTCCTAGATGAATGTCCCAAGTTTACATGTTTTTCATCTGATGGTTATGTTTTATACAATTGTGATTCAACGGTTATACACGATGCAATGGTTTGATTGCCTTGAATTTGATGGTCTGATGTGTGGTATATGATTCGATAGGTTGTGTTTATTCCTCCTGATGTTGGGATTTGATGAGTTAGGATTAATGGTTTTGAGCCCCATGAGTTGGTACTCTTACCTTTTCCCTCAAATGAATATAAACCTAATATTGTTGTAAAGTGTTTATTTGCAATGTTAAGCCAACTTGCGTCATTAACTTTAATCCTAGTACAACTAAGTGATGGTGGTAAGTTATACCTAGTTCTCTTGCATATTGTTATAATAAAGGAATGCCCTTACTTCTAAGATTTATTGGAAATAATAAGAACTAGGGATGACGTGTAATTGTTGTTTTGGAAACCCTAAATTGGTTAAGTTGTTGAACCTTGATCCTAATTCAAGAACACAAATATGTTGCTTAGTTTCCTTGTGCATTTAATATAATGATGGGTTACTTTCTCTCTCCACACTGTTATACCTCTAATTTTTTGTTATGTGCAATGCTAAGCTGAACATTATATCATACATTTGTGTGATGGTAGTTGAGCCTTGATGACGCATGAAAAGATAATGATGTTTTTACATGAGATAATGTGATGGTCTTAATGACCTTAGGGCATGGTTGAACCCTAATAGAGGTGTGATTCTCTTGATGATGTGATAAGGGTTGGTACCCTGGGATAATGTTATAGGGATTTATATCCTATGTTGGCATGATGACAAGTATAGTGTTATGAATGGTAATGAAATAGTATCATGTGATGTTGAAATAAGGATTATGCCTCATAAATTTTATATCTTATGAAGTTGCTATATATTAATGCTTGCTATAAATGAATTAGGTTTTGTTTGTCCACTTGTTTGATAAAGCTTTAATTCACCCAATTGGCATTAACTAATGAAGTCAAAACCTTAATCATGTAGTTACCCTGGACATAGATTCATCTTCAACGTCAGTACTTGTTGGATGGTGAAATGAGTAATTCCTAAGGGAAACTCAGAGCGCATATTGTTGACTATGTGGGGGTGAAAGTTGAGGATACATCCTTACATCCACAGTCACTGGTTTTTAAAGATGGTTGTGGTCATGCCTTGGTAGGAGAACGGTTGAGGCTGTATCTCAAATGATATGTTTATAGGGATGGTTGCAATCATATCCTAGTAGGAGAAAGATTGTGGTCGTATCTTAGTTTACTAGTGTTGTGCCTATATACCAAGGTAGACTAGGTTATTTTGTAGTTTGACTCTATATGTCACTATGGCAAACTCAGACTGACTAGGGTGTGGGAGATCATAGGAGTCCAACTCTCCTAGATCTTGTATGGCACTGGTTTTGACTTAGTAGTCGTCAGTGGAAATTGAGTGGTATACCTCAATTCGTCAGGGCATTAATAAAATACGTCATCGGTCATATATCATATCTGATTAGGATTGTACACAACGCTTCACATTGCATGATAACCCTTGTTTCTCTTCTCACATATAGATGATGTGCAGTGCATTAAGAAAGACAGACATGCTTATGTTGTAAATGTGCTTATATTGTTGGCTATGCTTATGTTATTAGAATTGCTTATGATGTTAGTCGTGCCTATGTAGCTAGCTATGCCCATACTGCCAATCATGCTCATGCCAATAGTTATGCTTATGTTATTAGCTCTACTTATGAAGTAGGTATGCTTACATGTTATATTGTTGGAGATGCTTGTATTGTTAGAGATGCCTATACTGTTAGAGATGCTTATGTTGTCAGCAGTGCTATTCCATTAGACATGCCTTGCACTATTAGACATGCTTTTGTTGTTAGAATTGATCATCCTATTGGATATGCCTAAGTTGTTAGATATGGTATACTATTAGGTATGCTAATGCTATTAGTTTTGTTTATGACTGTAGTCATGCTATATTGTTAGACATGTTCCTATTATTCAAATATGCTCATATTATTATCGACATACTCATAGTAATATTACATCTGGTAATTGAGAATAACACTAGCTTCTAAGACTCTGAGTAAAATTTCTCTTAACAAGCCATTATGATTAATAGTTTTGTTATGTTGCTTTATTTGTCTATCTGTTAATTCTTCTTGATATACTTAACATGTTTAATAACATAACTTATTGTAATCAATAAGCATTATTGTGAGTTATATCTCTCATTGGGACATGGGTCTCACTCATGGGTCACGATAATCTTTTTTTAGGTGATTGTCAGTAGCAATAGCGGACCTGTGGCAACGAGGAGGAGATTATGTGATGGATCATATATGGATAGTTGTTTAGATGTCTAGTATGTCCTAGAGTCATCCTTGTACTCTCAGGTTCAAGCGGGAATATTTTGAATATAGTGTTTTATCAACTCAAGATTTCTTAGTATTTTGATGTTGTACATGTAGATATTATCTCTTGGGTATATGTTGTGGTTGAGGACATAGAGATTTTGTAAGAGATTTTAGTATGATTTATGAAATTATCCAAGATGTTGAGCTTTTATGCTAATGTTGTTAAGAAAAAATGTGAAAATTTAATCAGTTTTAATTAACCCTCTTTTTAGTGATGTGTTTTATTAGTAGTTGATCATGTTTAGTTTTTGAGTAATCTCACTTTGTGTGATGGGTTGTCACATTTGGTGGTGTCAGAGCTATAGGTTTCTTGAGTCTATAGGGACACTAGGACTTAGAATTAAGATGATAACTATGTAATGAAAATGACATTAACATAATGTATACTTCCTAAATTTAATACATGGATGCCCTGGCAAGGTATTCATATACTGAAGGAAAGGCAAGTTTGGAACTCTTTGATTGTTATCTTTCTAATTACCCTAATCAAGTAGTTAGTTGGAAACAATCCAAAGAGCATAATAATTAAGAAATCATGGTGAACATATCTTAATCATACCTAACGAAAGGTGAAAATCATATTGTAACTCATTAAAATATGGAAAGTTTGATGATTAAAGAAATAGATATGACACCACAAAGCTTAAATACGAATGAAAATAAGCTAAGAAGGACTTCCCAAAACTATGATTTTGGAAAATAATGAAAAAAATATTTGTTTTAATGTAATAACATGAGGTGTAAAATTCATATAAGAATACGAGAACAATGATAATCGTGATATGAGATACTAAAAGTGGATAAAGATGGATGAACAAAGAGGAACCTGAGTTAATCTCAGACCCACCCCTATGTGAAAAAAGATGCTAATGTAAAATTATCATGATATATAAAAGAAATTAAAGGGAATGACCCCTATAGAATGTATAAGAATGAGGAATGTGATGAACTAACCCCTAAAGAGTGAATAAGAAACATGACAAACAAGAAGATACACATGACTATGATAAATGACTAACATGAAAGAGTAATGAGGTATGATAATCATGATAATTCCTATGCAAATGGCATAGAATCTAGGTGAAAAAGTGAATAAAACATAAAAAGTTGTAACTTGTTTACTAAAGGTAGGATCGATAACCCCTTTGTTAGAATTTATTAGGATGGATCACTATTTTGTGAGAGGTATACCTTTCCCTTTGTGCTCTTTCTTCTCAGGGTGTTGTATTTAAGTGGATCTCATGCCACTTGGTATGCGAGGAATTGATGTAATCCTAGGAATGGATATCTTGGTGTAACATGCGGCTATTTTGGACTATAGTTATAGCATCATGATGTTTGTGATAGGGACACCTTTTGAGTTTTCTAGGAAGTTAGGAAGATCCTTCCAACATGTTGGGTGTCAAAAGTGATGGTAGAGAAGCTGATAAGACAAGGATGTGAGGTTTTCTTGACACATGTACGTAGTGGATACCAAGGTTATGAGCTCTAGTATCCATTGTGTGTCATTGCTACGTGATTTGGAGACATTTAGATGAGTTATTGATGTTTCTTTCCCCTAGAGGAGGAACATCATAGATTTAGTGGATATGTTTTGACATCACCATGAGATGGAAAAACCTTGGGGTAGTTAGAAGATTAGATTCATGGGAGGTAACCATCTTGTTTACTTCAGATTTTGGGGGCGAAATCTCTGCTAGGGGTTTATGGTTGTAAGACCCATGACCTAGATTAATGCATAATCATGGTTGATTATTTTAAATAGGTGCTTATATTCCTAATTAAACTTTTCTTATGATTTGATATCAGTTAATTAAGCTATGTTTCAAGTTTGGTCCTGTTTGGACACTGTTTGAGCAAGTTATGCAATTTTGTACACATTTTGGACTTTTATGCAACTTACCCACATATGATGTTTTTCTTGAAATTTTTCATGTTCTTGTTGTGCCTCACATGATTTTTTATCATGTTGGAGTTAGTTGTGACATGGGGCACCTAGTTGCACCTTGGTCTTGTGCATGACATCTACTTAGGATTTTCCTCTCATACATGGGCTACCTTAAGTGCATGAACGATGGGTTTGTTGTGAGTGGGGCCAACAACTAATTTGGGAGTTAAGTTTCAGTGGGCGAACTGAAACCCCCCCCCCACCCCCAACACTGTGGAGTTGTTGGTTTGCATGAAATGGATGCTCTTGACCTTGAACACTTGGCATGTTTTGCTAGACACCTTGCCTCTTTCTTCTCTCCCCCTTTTAGCTTTTTATACCCCTCTCTTTACATGCAATGGATCCTATTACACACTTCCTTAACCCCATTTGTCCCCTCTTGATTCTGGAGCTCATCCCTCTCTCTTGATGAAGGAAAGGAGCTCAAGAAAGGAAGAGCTTGGGGCTATTGGTAAGGTATGCCCAGAGTGTCGATCATATGATGATTGATATGGCATGTGAATGATTTGATTAATAATAATCATAAAGGCAAGATTCCAATGCATTTTTTTTCACTCAATTATGAGATAATGAGGAAACAATATGAATGTCTAAAGAATGACAATACTGAATGAAGTATGTTTTTAAGTACATGACTTGAACAATGAGATCATAGGAATGTTAATAGTAAGTATATTCTTATTATGTCCACAGTCAATTGTTTGAGGAAGGTAGATAGACATGAGTAACACATAATACTAGTGTGGGTTGGTTGATGACAAAATCTCATTAGTCAATCATGATATTGTATATCAAACCAAGCACACATATACATATTAGGGAACGGTGTATCGGATAGACCCACCTTGAGAGTGACACATGGAAACTATCACTGTGCTCATAGTCATCTCTCATAGTGAAGGTGGTGATTGTGGTTCTTAGACATGAAGTCACTACATTCATTACATGTCGTTGGGTATACTTTGACATCATCAAATGTAATCCTGAAATACAGGTTGCCATAAAGGTGATGATTGGGTAGCTTTGACACATGGGACTGACCGTGAGTGATGTTGATGGGATTTGTCCTTCCTACTAGAGTTTGATATCCTAGCCACTTGATAAGTAAGATTGAGAAACACATGTGCATGAACATGTGAATCAATATATGATATTGAGGTCAGATTATCTCAGACAGTCTGCTCTTAGTTCAAGAAACATGGATTTAACATTGAGACAATGACGATTCCATGCCTCGAGTTCATTCCCCATATCAAAGACAAAGGAATTATACAATCACTGCAACACCTTATACAGATTGTAGGTTGAAGTTGTTCTCTAACTTTTCATTTACTTGTGTAGCATTAGTGTGTGACTAGGCACCTCTCTCTACTTGTGATGTCATAAATTAGTTATGGACATTCACTACTAATGTGATGTGTGAGCTATAGGGTCACACACATAGGAACTCATCTAGAAGAGGAGTTTAATCTTGAATGATGATTGGATTGATTACTAAAGTGTTTAGGTATTCAATTCAAGCAACAAATCAGCTGACTGCACTGCGAAACGATTGACTCATAGGGTGAGATTGCCATATGGAGTGTCAAATGATCAGCTCAAGTGTAGAGGCGACCATTTGGGTTGTTAGGCTGATTGGAACTGAATGGCTGATGTTCTGCACAAATAAGGCTCCAACCAATCGACTCACATGGTGAACCAATTGGCTCGGGTGAGTGAGACGGTCAGTTCACCTGGTGAATCAATCGACATGGTTGGGCCAAATGAAGGTTCAAGCAACTTTTCCGAATTCGTGAGAAAGATTGATTGTTTTGATTGATCAATTCTATTGATCCAAGGAATTGATGTCTTCATTAATTGGAAATGATGTTGCCAAATTCATGTGCTATTCGAAAATAGGTCAAACAACCTTTTCACGTCGTGAAAGGACCATCTGGTGTGTAGACTGATCAGTTCGGTTGCCAACCGACCATTTTGAGAGTTCTAGGTTGTGGAAATTCAAGATCTTCCGGTCCCTTTCACTCCCACACACATTGAGAACCAGACCCTAACCCCTCCTATAAAAAGAGTAGTACTGGGGGCTTCCTAGAATATAACTCAATTGCCTATGATAATTTTTCCCTCTCTAGTTGTGGTAACTAATAGAGAGTCCGAGAAAGTCCTACCCTCTAAAGGGTGGGATAGCAACAGAGAAACAATTGTGGGAGAGAAAGTTGGTGACTAGTACACCAACGGGAGGGATGACACCTTCCTATCTGTTCTACTAGAATGACAGGAGTTATAGTTGGCATGTTTGGACTTCTCTAGAGGCAAGGAGGATGTTGTCTTCCGCTAGGAGGACAATGTCAACCTACAGTTCGTGGCGAGACCTGGAACTATTGCAGACGTCGTTCAGGTCTATTGTTCATGGTGAAGACCAGGAGCTGCACAGACCCCGAACTAGAAGGCAGTTACACTGCAATGAGTCGTAGTCATAAGACTTGCTCTAGGACCAGGTATAAACTCGTTAAACCATCCCTCCTATTTCATAATAGTTAATGTGATGTTGCTGTTATGGGAATACAGATAGATAAAAATTTATGTTTCTGCTGCCTATCTCTATGCCTGTATTTCCCAACAGTGGTATCAAAGCCACACCGATTTACTATGATTTGGGATTATCAATGTGAGTAGATTTTAATTTTATCATTTATTTATTGTATACGATGCAAATATTTAAACTGTCTTATATGTGTATCCAATCAAAGACCACATAGTCCCAAACTTTTTATATATATATATATATATATACAATCTACACCTGTCACCCTAAAATCAGTTTTGATGGTGGATGTGTAGCATGGTTATGGCCAATGACCCAATTTTTGTGTTCCTATTTCATCTCGGTTTGCATACCGAGCCTCTACCTCCTTATTCCAAATGTAAAGTTAATTCTTTTCTACCTTTGCTCCCCTCGAATATAACTTGAGAATTCTTTTTACAATGTAATAATAGTAGTAATATGATAGTTTCTTTTCTTGCAACGACGAAGATGGCAATCAATGTCAGGCAAGACGATTGTTTCATGTGACGAGACGACCGTCTGGAGAACCGAGGAGGATAGACTTTAGGAGTGAGCCGACCGCCTGGTGGACCCAAATGACCATATGGAGGTATCCATACATCGATTGGACAGGATTCCTGACGACCGTTTTAGGAAACCAACTAACCAACCAAGAGACGAGACGATCGGTTCCGATCAACTCGAATTGGAAAACACAGATCTTCACCAATAGCAGGTTCATACATATGATGTGATGATTGAACTAGGTGGTAGTAATTCCTTGTGTCTCTAAGGAATTATAATAGACATGTCCATAACCATCACTTTTTGTTTTATATTGCATATTTACGTTGTGAGATATAGCATGTATATAATACATACTATATATGTGGTGATTGGATACAATATATGTATATATACATATGATATATATATAAATCCCTCAAATCAAACATATTAAGTCTAAGATGCTTTCCATCGGCGACACAAATGAAAAGCCTGATCGACCAAGCATAGGTTACGCCAAAGCATGGTGTTGTCTATCTTGTAGAAGTGTGATGGTAATAATGTAGGTTTTGCCAAAGCAGGGTGCATTATTATCAAGTCGACTTTTGGGTCAAATTTAACTGGTGATCCTTAGAGCGTCTAGGCCCAAAGTCATATAAATAATTATGGCAAGGAGTTGTGCATATTATCTATCAAGAATTGTATATGATGCAATTGGAAAACGTTGCCTACCTTAATGGATGATTATTTACGCTGATGTTGGTCAGGTAATAATCAAACCATTTTAGATCTTGCTCATTAGAAAATTGATTCACTGCAATTTTCCGAATTGATACTTGAGGATTGTCAATTTGATTAAAATAATGAGACTGATAATTAATTAAAGAGCTAATCAATATCGTCAAATTTTAATCAAATCAAATCAAAAATGAGTTTTTGACAAAATTGCAAATTCTTTTATAGAATCAAATGGCAATAAACAACAATCACTTTTCTCTACGATCGGTCCTTGAGAAGGACAAGCTAAATGGGAACAACTTCCACGAGTGGTTCAGGACGTTGAGAATTGTTCTCGCATAGGAGCATAAACTATATGTCTTGGAGATGACAGAACAAGATGAACCCCTTCCAAATGCACCAAGGGATGACAAGGATGGTTACAAGAAGCATATTGAAGATGTTGTGGATGTCAAGTGTCTGATGCTATGCTCCATGAACTATGAGTTGCAAAGGCAACATGAGAACATGGATGTGATTGAGATGGTCACACATCTCAAGAACATGTTCCAAGATCAGGAAAGAAATGAGAGATATGATGTCTCCAAGGCATTGTTCAAGTGCAACATGGCAGAAGGAGACCCAGTAGGTCCTCATGTGCTCAAGCTCATTGGGTATGTGGATAACCTAGCTAGATTGATATTCCCCTTGGGTCAAGAGTTGGCCACTTATGTGATTCTACATACCCTTCCAAAGTCATGATACAGTCAGTTTGTCATGAACTACAACATGAATGGCTTTGACAAGCCATTGACCGAGTTGTTGGGCATGTTGAGGACAGTTGAGACACAAATGAAGAAATACAAGCCCAAGTCGGTGATGATGATCAGTAAGACAAAGGGGAAGTTTAAAGGCAAAGGCAAAATTAAGAAGAGTTCTAAATATGGCCAAAAGCCCAATTCTTCAGATCTCAAAGCAAAGGGAGGAGTGAAGAAAACAGATGATTGCCACCATTGTCACCAACTTAGACATTGGAAAAGAAATTACCCACTCTAGTTAGAGGAACTGAAAAAGAAGAAGGAAGGCACTGAGACCTCTACTTCATGTATAAATGTTATAAGATAAATTTAATTACTTCTTCATCTTGTTATATGATATCAAATAGAGATCTGACATACTTGATGTGCGGGATCTGACAAGAAGTGAAAAGCTTCATGAAAGGACAAAGATGGAGAAGTGTAACGCCCGGGCCCACTGCCCAAGGCTCTAGTAGAGTTTCAGGAATGAAGACTGGCCCCACAAACCACCATTAGCCTTAACTGCGCACTTTGTCCACACTGACGCGCAAGCCAAGATCAACTTCCCGACTGGTCACCCATCCCAGTACTACTCCAAGCTGAGCACGCTTAACTATGGAGTTCTTTAGTGATGGGCTCCCGGAAAAGGAGGTGCACCTTGGTGATATGGGTAGTCCAATCATTCCTTATGAGATCTTTTTATCCGAGGTCTCAAATCCTGGGATGTTACAATCTCCCCCACTTAGACTCTTGATGTCCTCGTCAAGGCTCAACTATATGGCCTCATAATCTGACCCCATTTCAGTGCAGACCCACAATGGCTCATGGACACCCAGCTCCCGATCACGGAATACCAACGCAAGGGCGGCTCCATCTCGTCTCTACGGATAGCCCTTTCCAACTTGCCTGGACCGTACGGCTCAAGACTGGCATGCCACATGCCCATGTGGGCCCCACCTACTGGAGGGGTTATGGCTCTGATACCATTTGTAACGCCCGGGCCCACTGCCCAAGGCTCTAGTAGAGTTTCAGGAATGAAGACTGGCCCCACAAACCACCACTAGCCTTAACTGCACACTTTGTCCACACTGACGCGCAAGCCAAGATCAACTTCCCGACTGGTCACCCATCCTAGTACTACTCCAAGCTGAGCACGCTTAACTATGGAGTTCTTTAGTGATGGGCTCCCGGAAAAGGAGGTGCACCTTGGTGATATGGGTAGTCTAATCATTCCTTTTAAGATCATGTTATCTAAGGCCTCAAATCCTAGGATGTTACAATCTCCCCCACTTAGACTCTTGACGTCCTCATCAAGCCTCAACTATATGGCCTCATAATATGACCCCATTTCAGTGCAGACCCACAATGGCCCATGGACACCCAGCTCCCGATCACAGAATACCAGCGCAAGGGCGGCTCCATCTCGTCTCTGCGGATAGCCCTTTCCAACTTGCCTGGACCGCACGGCTCAAGACTGGCATGCCACATGCCCATGTGGGCCCCACCTACTGGAAGGGTTATGGCTCTGATACCATTTGTAACGCCCGGGCCCACTGCCCAAGGCTCTAGTAGAGTTTCAGGAATGAAGACTGGCCCCACAAACCACCACTAGCCTTAACTGCGCACTTTGTCCACACTGACGCGCAAGCCAAGATCAATTTCCCGACTGGTCACCCATCCTAGTACTACTCCAAGCTGAGCACGCTTAACTATGGAGTTCTTTAGTGATGGGCTCCCAGAAAAGGAGGTGCACCTTGGTGATATGGGTAGTCCAATCATTCTTTATGAGATCTTTTTATCTGAGGTCTCAAATCCTGGGATGTTACAACAAGTCAGAGCAAGAATTGTTGAATATTTAGCCGATTTAAATTTATCTTAGCCCAATGGGAATGTAATAGAGTTAGTAGAACTGATATTTCATTATGCCAATAAATAGAAACATTTACTTTACACGTCTTGTATGACAAGGATGGTAATTCAATAAGGTGATTTGCTGATGTTTCTGTTTCAAAATATATGATCTTGTATGGCAATGCCTAAACATCTAAATGGTCTTTGAAAGAAAGAATCTTGATATGAATGTGTATAACATTAATACCAAAGGATTAAAATTGATAACTCAAAACAATCAATAGCAATAGTCACCTTGGACATATATATATATATATATATATATATATATATATAATTTATGCATATCTAGAAAACATATTGATGTTAATCTAGAATTCCTTGGTTATCGAACCTATAGAAATATGAAAGTCTTACTTACACATGATGTAACATGACATCCTTCACTAAATGTAGTGGGAGGATAAGCTTTCCACTAGACCTCATACATATGATGCATGAAAATATTATGGAATGAATGCTATAGATAGTTACTTATGCTTCATTTCATTTACTGGTAATGTACTCAATAAAATAGAATCATGAATCTCTTGAAGTGTTCAAGCGGACCATAAATGAAATATAACTTGATAAAAGTGTTAAGAAACTTTGATGTGATTAAATGTTGAAATACTTTATATCAATACCTTGAGAATCTTCAGGATAAAACTGTGATAGTGTATCATAAGTAAAATCCATCTAAAAATGATGATGTGTCAGAATGAATGAATCATACTGTGATTGGTCATGATATGATTACCATATAATCTAATCTTCTTGCATCCTCAAATATATATACCCATCACTAAATGAGGTACCATCTGAATGGTTTATAAAAACATCATATATGATATGATATTGGAATGTCCCAAAGATGTCTATACGATTGTTACCTACATTGACAAAGGAGTTTCTTAAAAGGTTCTATCCTTGAACAATAACTGTTGAATGTTACTATTAATCCCAATCCAATAACAAAAATGTTTTGTTGATAGTATAATTGGATTCTTAAAGAATCAATGGGAATGAAGTAGAACATGAAATGTTCAAGGTCAACAAAGAGGTACAAAGTGAACTAAGAGAATAACAAGTTGTTGTAGAATCTCGAGTTTGTCACAAAACAAAATAGTTCTAGTAGAATACATGTGAGATTGGAGAATTGTGAATCCAACAACTCAGATAGGTTGGTCATAAGAAGATGAGCCAACTAATCAACTAGAAGCTATTAAAGAACCATAATCTGAGTAATGTCTTAAGGCCATTATAGGACCCATGTAAACTAACAAGGTAGGACCTTGATAGTTCCACCTAAAGGGGTAATATCTAAAGGGTGAAATAGGGTCTTGTGTCAAAGACCTACATGGACAATATCAAAGAGGAAAATTCGTTGAAAAGGTTTTCAAATTAATTCAAGTTGTTGAACATGATAGAAATTTCTTTACCAGATGTCATTCTTGTTGTAGTTAAAATAGACTATGAGATTTGGCATATGAAGATTGAAACTAGATTCCTTAAAGGAATATATAGGAGGATGTGTATGTGACACAACCTAAAGGTCTTATAACTTCATGAATGCAATTAAAGTCTATAAACCACAAAGTTCAATTTGAGATTGAAACAAGCATCTCCGAAATGGTATCTTTTGACTTGACAAGATAGTCAAAATGTTTGAATTGAATCAAGATAAAGATGAATTCTCTTATTACAATAGATTTAGTGGGATCATATATGAATATTTCACATATGATGAGGAATAACGTCTCAATAATGTGAATATTGATAACTAGCATGAAGACACCTTCAACAATGAAGGATTGGGTGAAATATCCTAAGAGATAGGGAGCAAGACTTATAGAGATAGTTCTTGAAAGTTTCACAATGTAAGTTTGAGCACACACAATGGAAAGATGTTGAAAGAGTTCAACACGAAGGATTCAATGAGAGAGAATCTGGATTATTCTCTTATGAACCATATGTTTCAATTCTTGTGAAGATTGGAAGTATCATGAATAAGATGCCATATGTCAAAATAATGGATCTATCATGAGTGCTATAAATGTGCTTATCCCATATAATATTGTATGTATTGGACATGATAATATGTCATTAAATTCCAATAAGGGTTATTATAATGTCATTAAAGATATCCATTAGCACTTATGAAGTACTTAAGAATGGATTGCTAGTCAGAAGAGATATCAATAAAGGAAGAGTTGGGTGTAAAGGGTTACACCGACGCAAAATTCCAAAATGACAAAAGTGATAACAAATAAAATATGTTTATATTTAAAGAAAAGGATGTTATTAGTTGGAAGGGTTCCGAACTAATATCCATTAATATTGTTCTACAATAGAAGCCAAGTATGCTTGTGTTAAGAACACAAGATGGATATTGTATGGATCTAGAAGTTCATATTATGGACTTATAGATGTTCCAACCATTGATGAATTAGTAGAGATATTGTGACAACAATGGAGCTACTTGTTGGGCAAGGAATATCATATACCATATTACAGTAGTTTCATATCATAGCAAAGAGATAAGAAACATGCAATATACCGACTAATAACAAAGTGTTGCTAACCCACTGGATTAGCACTTGTGCAGCTGGAACATGGTGGACATGTTTAGATCACTAAGAATGAGATTCATGGGTGATTGGCTTTAAGGGAAAGTGGGGGTATGTTTGTAAGGTATGCCCAGAGAGACAATCATATGATGATTGACATGGCATATAAATGATTTGATTAATAATAATAATAAAGGCAAGCTTTCAATTTATTCTGTTTCACTTAGTTATGCGATAATGAGGAAACATTATGAATGTCTAAAGAATGACAATACTCAATGATGTATGTTTTCAAGTACATGACTTGAACAATGAAATCATACAAATGCTAATAATATGTGCATTCTTATTATGTCCCTAGTCAGTTGTTACTATGGAAGGTAGATAAACACGAGTAAGACATAAGACTAGAGTGTGGGTTGGTTGATGACAGAATATCATTAGTCATGATATGGTATATCAAACCAAGCACATAGATACATGTTAGGGAATAGTGTATTGGATATACCCACCTTGAGAGTGACACATGGAAACCATCATTGGTGGTCATAGTCATCTCTCATAGTGAAGGTGGTGATTGTGTTTCTTAGACCTAAAGTCACTATCATCACATGTCATTGGGTATACTTTGACATCATCAAACGTAATCCTAAAATACGGGTTCCCATAAAGGTGATGATTGGGTAGCTTTGACACATGGGACTGACCGTGAGTGATGTAGATGGGATTTGTCCCTCCAACAGGAGTTTGATATCATGTCCACTTGATAAGCAAGATTGAGAAACACATGTGCATGCACATGTGAATCAATATATGATATTGAGGTCAGAGTATCACAGAAAGTCTGCTCTTGGTTCAAGAAACATGGATTGAACATTGAGACGATGATGATTCCATGCCTCAAGTTCATTCCTGATATCAAAGAAAAAGGAATTATACAATCACTACAACACCTTACATTGATTGTAGGTTGAAGTTTTTCTCCAACTTTCCATTTACTTGTGTAGCACTGATGTGCGACTAGGCACCACTCTCTGCTTGTGATGTCATAAATTAGTTATGGACATTAACTGGCAATGTGATATGGGACCTATAGGGTCACACACATAGGAACTCATCTAAAGAGGAGTTTAATCTTGAATGATGATTGGATTTATTACTAAAGTGTTTAGGTATTCAATTCAAGCAACAAATCAGCTGACTGCACTGTGAAACGATTGACTCACAGGGTGAGACGGCCATCTGGAGTGCCAAATGATCGACTCAAGTGTAGAGACGGCCATTTGGGCTGTCAGGCTGATTGGAACTGAATGGCTGATGTTCTGCACAAATAAGGCTTCAACCAATCAACTCACTAGGTGAACCAATCGGCTTGGGTGAGCGATACGATCGATTCACCTGGTGAATCAATCGGCTCAGTTGGGCCGAACGAAGGTTCTAGCAAATTTCCCAAATTTGTGAGAAAGATTGATCGTTTCAATTGATCAATTCTATTGATCCAAGGAATTAATGTTTGCATTAATTGGAAATGATGTTGCCAAATTCATGTGCAGTTCAGAAACAAGTCAAAAAACCTTTTCACACCACGAAACGACCGTCTGGTGTGTAGACTGATCGATTCGATTGCCAACCGACCCTTTTGAGAGTTCTAGGTTGGGGCAATTAAAGATCTTCCGATCCCTTCCACTCCCACATAGATTGGGAACCCAGACCCTAACCTCTCCTATAAATAGAGGGGTACTAAGGGATTCCCAGAATACAACTCAATTGCATATGATAATTGTTGTCCTCTATGGTTTTGGTAACCAATAGAGAGCCCAAGCAAGTTCTACCTGCTAAAGGGAGGGATAGCAAGGATGAAACAATTGTGGGAGCGTAAGTTGGTGACTAGTACACCAACGGGAGGGACGACTCCTTTTTGTCTATTCTACTAGAATGACATGAGTTCTAGTTGGTCCAAGTGGACTTCTCTAGAGGCGAGGAGGTTGCTTTCTGCTGCTAGGAGGATAATGTCAACCCATAGTTTGTTGCAAGTCCAGTAGTTGTGACAAACATTGTTTAGATCTATTGTTCATGGTGAAGACCAGGAGCTACACAGACATTGTCCAAGATCAACTAGAAGACAATTGCACAGCAACGAGTTGTAGTTACTTGACTTGCTCTAGGACCAGGTATAAATTCATTAAACCATCCATCCTATTTCATAATAGTTGACACGATCTTGTTGTTATGGGGAATACGAATAGATAAAAGTTTTTGTTTCCACTGCCTATATTTGTGACCATATTTCCCAACAGAGGTGATCTACTTGCATATAATCATGGGACTCGGATTTAGTCTTCTTTCAAGATTTCTAATCTTCCTTAGTTGTTCTTGATCCCAAGCAAGTAAGCTCATCTCTCTTAGCTTCATTTCCTTGTTGATCCTACCCTCCTTTCTCTTCTTCTTGGTTGGATCCATGGTACCCATGGTTGAGTTTGTGCTAGAAACATTAAAGACACTCTTCTTCTTTCTCCTTTTATATAGGGTTTCTCGTTCTTGGGGATGTAACTAGTTTGTACGAATGGGGAAGCTCAAAGATAAGATTTTCTTCCTTCTTCCTCGAATTTCTTGTTGTTTGGAGCTGCAACTTCATTCTAGAAGCAAGTTATATAACTTGCTCCACGTTTATTGCTTACCATTCAACTTGCCATGCTAAATCTTGCTCTAAAACCTAGTAATGGAGTAGCAAATTTGAATCCTCAACTATGTTGTGTATATATATGATGGTTTTTGAGTAGCTAATATTCTGGTTACTCCCCTTAATCTTGTGCACGTTCTCTATTTTGGAAAGTGAGTTTTAAACCTTGCTTGTCCATGAACTGATGGTGATGCTGTGGTGGAAATTGATGGTTGCCCTTGACCTTTTTGAGTTGATTTCTATCTTGTCTCATGATCCAATGGTTAGTTCCTTGTATTGAACAATGGGTGTGCCTTGTACTTCCTTGATGACCTTTTTAGAAGCCCAAGAAAATGATGGTTGTAATACTCTTATCTCTGGATGGTTGATGGTTTACATAATCATAATAACTAATGGAGTTGAGTAGTTGAAACAACGGATTTTTCTTAGTACCTTGAGCTGATTTCTCCCATGTTGTGTGGCCTGATGGGTTGGCTTTTAGGAAGGAACGTTGGTGGTACTTTAGTTACTGTTTTAATAACTTTAGTGAGCTCAAGATATGATAGTTATATTGTCTTCATCAATGTATGATTGGTGATTATCTTAAGCCTGATGAATGATCATTCTCTCTTAGGTTTTAAGCAGATTTTCCCTCCTTGTGTTTCAATTCGATAGTTGGTTTTGATGTTGTATGGTTTGATCGTTTTGTGCCAAATAACGGTTTGTATTTATCTTATATTTTGGACTCTCTTATGTTTGATTAATGACTGTCATGATTCTCTCCCATGTGGTCAAGTCAATGGTCTTATTTCTCTCTCAAACAATGGTGTCTCTCTAAATGCTTTGAGCTGATTTTCTCTTTTTCCCATAACTTGATGGTTGGACTTCTTGTGCCAACCGATGAAGGTTACTTAGTTGCTATTTTGGATCTTCTTTTGTGCTTAAAAATGATGACTTTGTTTCCTCTCACAACCAAAGGTTTTGATTATCACTCAATGGCTAATTTGATGGTCTCACTAGATTCGCAATCAATGGCTATCTTAATTTCCGATTTGCTGATTTCTCCAAGTGTTAGATTGATGGTACTCTTTAGGTTCACAACTTATGGTCATCCTAATAGGTCATGAATATTTTCTCTTAAGTATTAGATCGACGGCTCACTTGGTTGCTCAATTGATGGTTTTCTTGGCTAAGACAAACGATGGTTTCAGTAATATCTAATTTGATGGGTTTCCTTGCTCATGAAACTGATGGTTAGTTTAGGGCTCACAACTAATGGTGATCCATGGTTTTAACTCGATGGTTTCCCAAGATGAATGTCCCAAGGTTTACATTTTTTACATTTGATGGTTGTGTTTTATGCAACTATGATTCAATGGTGGTGATTCATATACATGATGCAATGATTTTAATTGCCTTGAATCTGATGGTCTGATGTGTGGTCTATGATTTGATAGGTTGTGTTTGTTTCACTTGATGTTTGGGATTTGATGAGTTGGGATTAATGGTTTTGAGCCCCATGAGTTGGTACTCTTACCTTTGCCCTCAAATGAATATAAACCTAACATTGATGTAAAGTGTTGTTTCACAATGTTAAGCCAACTTGTGACGTTAACTTTAATCGTAATACAACTAAATGATGGTGGTAAGTTATACCTAGTTCCCTTGCATACTATTATAATAAAGGAATGCCCTTACTTCTAAGATTTATTGGAAATAATAAGAACTAGGGATTACATACAATTGCTATTTTTGGAAACACTAAATTGGTTAGATTGTTGAACCTTAATCCTAATTCAAGAACACAGAGATGTTGCTTAGTTTCCTTGTGAATTTAATATAATGATGGAGTACTTTCTCTCTCTACACTGTTATAACTCTAATTTTCTATTATGTGCAATGTTAAGCCGAACATTATATGTTACATGTATGTGATGGTAGTTGAGCCTTGATGAGGCATGGAAAGATAATGATGTTTTTGCAGGAGATAATGTGATGGTCTTAATGACCTTTGGGCATGGTTGAAACCTAATAGTGGTGTGATTCTCTTTATGATGTGATAAGGGTTGGTACCATGGGATAATGTGATAAGGATTTATATCCTATGTTGATATGATGACAAGTAGAGGCTTATGAATGGTAATGAAATAGTATCATGTGATGTTGAAATAAGGATTATGCCTCATGCATTTTATATCTTCTGAAGTTGTTTTATATTAATGCTTTCTAGAAATAAATTATGTTTTGTTTGTCCACTTGTTTGATAAAGCCTTAATTCACCCATTTGACATTAACTAATCAAGTGAAACCTTAATCGTGTAGTTGCCCCAGATGTAGATCTATCTTCAGTGACAATACTTGCAAGATGGTGAAATGAGTAATTCCTAAGGGAAACTCAGAGTGCATATTATTGAATATGCAGGGGTGCAAGTTGAGGATACATCCTTGCATCCACAATTACATGTTTTTAAAGATGGTTGTGGTCATGCCTTAGCAGGAGAATGATTGAGGTCGTATCTCAGATGATATGTTTATAGGGATGGTTGTGATCATACCCTAGCAGTAGAACAACTGCAGTCGTATCTCAGTTTACTAGTGCCTTGCCTATATACTAAGGCAGACTAGGCTATTTTGTAGTTTGACTCTATATGTCACTACGGCAGACTCAGACTGACTGACAGTGTGGGAGATAATAGGAGTCTGACTCTCCTCGATCTTGTATGGCACTGATTTTGGCTTACCAATGGTCAATTGGAATTTAGTGGTATACCTCAATTCCTTAGGGCATTAATAAAATACATAATCATCCATGTAGCATATCTTATTAGGATTATACACAACACTTCACATTAGATGATAACCCTTGTTGCTCTTATCACATATAGATGATGTGTAGTGCATTAAGAAAAATAGATATGCTTATGTTGTAACCATGCTTATGTTGTTGGCTATGCTTATGTTATTAGAATTGCTTATGATGTTACTCATGCCTATGTAGTTAGCTATGTCCATACTGCTAATCATTCTCATGCCAATAGTTATGCTTATGATGTTAGATCTACTTAAGAAGTAGGTATGCTTACATGTTATATTGTTATAGATGCTTTTATTTTTAGAGATGTGTTTTTTGTTAGAGATGCTTATATTGTTTGAGATGCTTATGTTGTCAGTAGTTCTATTCCATTTGACACACCTTACACTATTAGGCATGCTTTTGTTATTAGCTTTGATCATCCTATTGGATATGCCTATGCTGTTAGATATGGTATACTGTTAGAGATGATTATGCTATTAGTTTTGTTTATGACTGTAGTCATGCTATATTGTTAGACATGATCCTATTATTCAAATATGCTCGTACTATTATCGTCATGCTCATAGTATTAGCTACATCTGGTAATTGATAATAATGCTAGCTTATAAGACTCTAAGTAAAATTGCTCTTAACAAGCCATTGTGATGAATAATTTTGTTATGTTGTTTTATCTGTCTATTTGTTTAATTTGCTTAATCTACTTAACCCATTTAATAACATAACCTATTGTAATCAGTAAGCGTTGTTGCAAGTTTTATCTCTCGCTGGGACATGGGTCTCACTCGCGGGTCACCAGAGTCTTTTTTTAGTCTATTGTGAGTAGCAGTAGCAGACCCATGACAATGAGGAGGAGTTGATGTGATGGATTATAGATGGATAGTTGTTTAGATGTCTAGTATGTCCTAGATTGTCCCTATACTCTCAGGTCCAGGCGGGAATGCTTTGAATATATTGTTTTATCGACTCGAGCTTTCTTAGTATTCTAATGTTGCAAATGTGGATGCTATCTCTTGTGTATATGTTTTGGTTGAGGACATAGAGCCTTTGTAAGAGATTTATGTATGATTTATGAAATAATCTGAGATGTTAGGCTTTTATGCTAATGTTGTTAAGAAAAATTGTGAAAATTTAATTCGTTTTAATTAACCCTCTTTTTAGTGATGTTTTAATTAGTAGTTGATCGTATTTAGGTTTTGACTAATCTCACTTTGTGTGATGGTTTGTCACATTTGGTGGTATCATAGCTATAGGTTCGCTGAGTCCACAAGGACAGTAGGACTTAGGATTAAGATGATAACTAAGTAATGAAAATGACATGAACATAATGCATACTTCCTGAATTTAGTACTTGGATGCCCTGTCCAGGTATTCATATAGTGAAGGAAAGGCAAGTTTGGAACTCTTTGATTATTATATTTATGATTACCCTGATCAAGTAGTCAGTTGGAAACAATCCAAAGAGCATAATAAATAAGAAATCATGATGAACATATCTTAATCATACCTAAGGAAAGGTGAAAATTATATTGTAACTCATTAAAATATGGAAAGTTTGATGATTAAAGAAAGATATATGACACCACGAAGCTTAAATACAAATGAAAATAAGCTAAGAAGGACTTCCCAAAACTATGATTCTAGAAAATAACGAAAAATGAATCTATGTTAATGTAATAACATGTGGTGTAAAATTCATACAAGAATACGAGAACTCCAATTTTGATCATAATATGAGATAATGAAAATGGATAAATATGGATGATTAAAGAGGAACTTGAGTTAATTTTAGAACCACCCCTATGTGCAAAAAGATGCTAATGTAAAGCTATCATGATCTATAAAAGAAATTTAAAGGGAATGATCCATGTTGAATGTATAAGAATGAGGCAACCCCTAAAAGAGTGAATAAGAAACATGATAAATGAGAAGATACACATGAGTATGATAAATGACTAATGTAACGTCCCTGGATTTTACCGCCTCGAGACTTAGAAGGCTCAAGAGGACAAATCCGAAAACATTAGACAATCATTTCAGAGAGTGATGCGGAAGCATAATACGCATACATGAACATACAACTATAATGCGTACACCATAACATTCTCAACATTCAAAATGTATATTAATTACAACATGAATTATTACAGATTACATTTACACCTTGAATAGAAAATTTTACACAAGTCTAAACATGTATGCTAACAGGATCTACACAATAGGTACAACCTGGACAACTTCTCACTTCCCATCTTTTATCACATGCTAGCTCTGAACCTAAAACATACGTGAAACAACGAATCAACACATAAGGTGTTGTGTATGTGGGTAGAAAGATACATAATAATATGTTTGCGTAATTAAAATAACTTGAGAAAGAAAGAGTAAAACAAAACATTGTTTAAAGTGATAATCAGGTAAACACATATTTTAGATGTCTTTTGATGCGTTTGTACTACTAAGCAGTGTCACACTTCATTTTTCCCTGCCCCTTGGGCTATGGGGACCGAGTGCTGACCTTATATTTAGAGAAGAGAGAGGGAGGTGTCACACTTCATTTTTCCCCGCCCCTTGGGCTGTGGGGACCGAGTGCCGACCTTATATTTAGAGGAAGAGAGAGAGGATTAAGAGAGAGAGAGCATATATCCACTCAGTAGCTACAAACCATCTATATTCTTTGTTGTTCTTATTGACATGGTGAAGATACTATAATCACAGTACATCCAAGCAATATTCTCAAATAAAGACAAGCAATACATCATAGCTATTGCATACAAGAAAACTAGTCATATACTTAGATAAAGCCCATGTACCTGAGTTCAAATATTTCTAATCATTCTTCCTCATCTAGATATTCAGTCATCACCTGATTAATAACAAATTAATCATCATTAATACATGGTTCATTATGTCACTGATATTTTAGGTCTAAGTTAGGGTTTACACCAAACCTAGGTTTAAACTAACATAAGCTTGTATCTGATATTTTTCTACTGACCTACATGTCATAATTAGGGTCTGGTTCATTTTTCGTAATTTTCTGATGATATGTCTATTTTATAGAATTAAAATGAGGTTTAAACCATCTAGTTATGCACTAGTTAATAAGGACCTAATATTTAGAAATAATAATCAGATCGTAGTCCATATTAAGTTTCCAAGTGATATTAGAGCTCATTAATAATTTTCTCAGATTTTATGTCCACCATTTGCTAATTATTTGAGGTCAACTAACCCTAAAATGGAGCATAAGTATATATATTAGAAACATGTTATAATGTTATCCAAAAGTCTAATTTAGGGACCTAGTAACAAAAGGGACATTTTTCTGAACATGTTGGTATTTTATTTGTATTTTTTAGGCATTTTATTGATTTATTATGAATTATGCAACATCTGATCATTTACTTAAATGTTTACCTTTGCTGGCCAACTAGATGGCGCCACGTGGTGTTATGGTGCACATCTCACTCCTAGAATCGGCGGGTATGCTTTGAATGAACCACCCAGTTCACCCTCTGAACCACCCACTCCCTCTTCCTTTCTCACATCACGTTTGACGTGATTTCTTCCGCTCAGTTCCCGTCCGTGAGCGTCGTTGTTGGGAGGCTCTGGAAATACCAAGCAGTCTTCTCATCCTACTGAGTGTCGCATCAAGGGAAAACCTCGGCAAGAGCTCCCTGATGGGGTCGTAGCTGCTCGTCATTGAGAAAACACTGACGAGCATCAATACTGATCCATCTACCTTAATCACTCCTTTTGCAATTGTCATCCTCGACAGATCCGTTCTTCTCATCACGGTTACTCTGATCATCTTCCAAAACCTTGTAGCATCACCAACACATGGCGAGGAGGTAGAATGCTCCCATCCAAGCTCCTTTGCTGACCCGCCTCCAGGATGAGATCGAGAGTCTCATCAGGAGCCTCCAACCCGCAAAATAGGGGCACCGCCATGGTGGATGGGCTCCTACATGGGATCAGGTGAAGCAAACGGTCCTCATGTTGAAGCTCATGGCTATAGAATGTAGGATCCTCGAGCACACACCGGTGAAGACAGGAGATCAGGCAAGAGGGGCATGTTGTCACAGCTTATCAACGCCTACTGAGAGGTTCATTGCTTGGTGAGGACTCCTTCTTTGATCCATGGTTGATGAGGGCAGCGCAGGATACAGACCTGCTACCCCGCACTTATTGGAGGGTGCACCAATCTCCGCAGATTAGTTGCAACCTCAATTGCATCTTCAAAGCATCTAACAAGGCTCCCTTGTCTACTGCCTTGCATCGGATGTTCCTCCTTCAACCTCAAGATATCCAGCTTGTAGCTTTCATGGTCTGTATATTGGTGGTCGGTGGTGGAAACTCCCATGCCTACAATGGTTTTTCAAGTAATGTAGCCCTATGCGACAACCTCTTGCTTGCTTCTTTTTATCCTCTAGAAAATACTTGTAGTGGATAATAGATAGAGAGAAGTCAGGGTTGTTTCCTAGATCATGATTTGTGAGGAAAACTCTATGTGATCATCCCAGCTTCATCAGATCAAGAGAATCCATTTACCACAATCTCTTCCTGCATTTACAGAGGTGATGGACGACCATATCACCATATTGGCAAGGTGCCACATCATTGGGAGGAAAGACCACATGGCAGGCTATACAAGACAAATTGTGTTTTAATTGATCGGATATCCTAGTCACTTACTCACAATTTCAACCATCAATATCTCTCAAATGGTTGGTCAAAAACCAATGAAGTTTTAATGCCTGATTCTTCCACATGTAATCTAACTTGATTGTGTTTTGCAGTTCCTAGGCAGTTGGGACGTACATCTCAGTTTGATAGAGTTTGCCTACAATAATAGCTATCAGCGGAGCATTGACATGGCTCCTTATCAGGCCTTATATGGCAGGAAGTGCAGATCCCCATTATGTTGGTATGAGTCTGGTGAATATCAGCTTCTGGGTCCTAACTTAGTACAGCAGACAACAGAGAAGATTAGAGTGATACAGCAACAGTTGAAAGCGGCACAGGACAGGCAGAAGTCTTACGCAGACAATCGACGACAACCTTTGGAGTTCCAGGTAGGATACAAAGTGTATCTTAAAGTCTCACCGTGGAAAGGTGTGCTAAGGTTTGGCCGGAAAGGTAAGCTAGCACCCAGGTATATGGGGCCATACCCGGTCATAGCACGAGTTGGCAAGGTAGCTTATGAGTTAGAGTTGCCACCAGAGTTGCACATGTTACATCCAGTGTTCCATGTCAGTATGTTGAAGAAAAGTCATCCGGATACAGGAACAGTGATACATCCAGTCGAAGTTGAGCTTGATGAAGATGTGACCTATGAGGAAGGTCCTGTGATGATCCTAGACAAAAGGGTTAAGAAGCTGAAGAGGAAGGACCTGGTTCTCGTGAAGGTTCTTTGGCATCATCGTGGCGTTGAGGAAGCCACGTGGGAGCTTGACGAAGAGATGAGGAAGAAGTATCCCTCACTTTTTCCTTTGGATTTTGAGGACGAAATCCCTTTGTAGAGGGTTAGTTTGTAAGGACCCTGACCTCCATTTAGGGCTTATCCTGTTTGCTTTGCTTAACCCTGATGCTTAGTTGCTTGCTAATCACCTTTAGTGGTGATTAGGGTTTGTTGGTGCTTTGTTGAGAGCTGGAGGTGCTACTTGCAATTAAACCAAGTCTAGGGTTTGTGGGCAAGTTTGTCACCTTGAGAGGTGTTCCTCCCTCTCCTTGCTTCCTCTAAGTGTTGAGAGGAAGGGTTGGGCTCATTGCTTGAGTTCCTTTGGGCTTGGTTGAGCTTGTTGAGCCTTGTGGTACGTTGCCTTTTCTTGGTTGGACCTTGTGTCGGGCAAGTGAGCCTTGTGTCGGCCTAGGTGTGTCGGCCATGCTTGTGTTGGCCTGAGTTGTGTCGCCCTTGGGAGTGTATCGGGCATGGAGTGGAGGTGTGTCACCCATGGACCCTTTGACCTTCTTTGACCTCGTTTGTGTCACCACTAGTGGACACTTGGAGCTTGATGCTTGCATGTGGAGATGGCCTTGTACAAGTGTTTAGGACATGTTAGAGTGGTGGCTTTGCACATGGACAAGTGTCCCTAGGTGGGTGACACCTTGCCTTGTCTTTCCTTGGTTTCTCCTCCATCCTCTCCTATATATGTGATCCCTTTCTCTTTCTAAGGATCTCTTTAGTTCCTTAGTCTCCCTCTCCCTTGGTGCACGACACCCCCTTCTTTTGCAAGCTGGGTGGCCGATCCTTGCCTTAGAGTCTCCTTCTTCCTCTAGTGGTGGCCGAACCCTATAGTGCCTTGCTCTTCTTCCTTGGTGGTGCTTGGAGCTTGGTGCTAGGAGCTTGGAGCTTGCTTAAGGTGGGTTACATAACTCCTAACCCTAACTACACTACCTTCTTTTATGTTCTTATATGTTTCTTATGATCATAACGGCTATGCATGTTGTTAGTTGAGTTTCTTGCTTAAGTTGTCCTTGTTGGCCGAACCTATGTTCTAGGGTTTCTTAGTGAGCAACACCCCTCTCCCTCCTTGGTCTTGAGGAGTGAGCTTGGACTCTATAAATATGAGCAATACTCCTCTCTTGTTTGAGTTGAGAGGTGAGCTTGTATTCTAGTTGCTTGAGCAACACCCTTCTCTCACCATGGATTCGAGAGGTGAGCTTTGTGGAGGTTTTAGACCTTGTTAGGGTTGATCCTTGGGTTTCCTGATTGGTGATAAGAAGTGTGCAATACCCCTCTCTCTTGGTTGTTGAGAGGTGATCATCTTCTTGATCCATTAGGGTTTTAGTGTCATTGTTGTAACGACCCGCACTTTTGAGTGTCTAAAAGACCTTTAAGTCACAGATCGTAATCATAACTTCCAGGATCAGATTCATGAAATAATACAAAATAGTAAACAATTTCCATTAATGATCAAATATTTACATGTTTGCAGAAAAAGCTCCTCTAGGGAGTTACATAACTTTTACATATGTGAAGATATACCATTAAGACTAAACCTTCATGATTAAACTGTAGTGTCTTCAACATCTCTATCTGTACCCTCATGTCCACGAATCAAGTATATATGATACCTAAAACGCCGACAAACAAATACGCGATCAGTATATGTCTATACTGGTATGTGGATTCAAACAATAATCACAAGTACAGATATAAGCAAACACCTTTATCTTGCACATAAGAATATAAACTTGTTTTTCATATTCTAACCCATATCTGGTCAACCACCTCAGGTGTAATCACTGTCCCTCCAGGGCTCGTGTGCATTACCCTTAAGATCAGTCTAACCCAGGGTTCAGAATACTGTTATTTACTTTACATGATACTCATATGCACTTTATAGTTTGCAAGAACTAAATAAACAAGCAAGTAGTTTATTTTTCATTCAATCTCATCGAGAAACATCAGAAATCTCGGAATTTGATACAAGTATTTATAAGCGTAACCACGTACCTTATGCCATCACAGAAACCATGCAAAACATCATATGTACATTAAGAGTGCATCCAAACATCCAAGTAGTAAAGCATGTAATCAACAAGTATCTGAAATAAAGCATACTACATATGTGTTACCACGTATTCATGCTACATTAATCAGATCTAGATTCGCTCCTAAACTAGGGTTTAAGTTATCTCTTGTTTGGACTAAGGATCAAGGTTACAAACCCTAATTCTATTATATCATGGTTTCCAATATTACAACTCAATCATCCATGTTAGGTTAAACCCTGATTAGCATCTTAAGCCTATTAAACTATTCGTGACACCTAAATCACATTTCTAGCATTAAGATTATAGCAAGATGTCTATATTGGTTTCAAAACCCTAAATAGAAAGAATAAGATTATAAATCTAGAATCGTCCATTATCCATGATTATCAAGGTTTTACTCATTATACATGTCTAGATCATATATTACCTCAATGTGACCAACTAAGCATCATATTAAAGTAAAACTAGGTTTTCCTTTTCATTAAACACAATAGCACATGTATTGAATATACTTTTATAACAGGAAGCTTAATCAGACTATGGTTATATTTTCTTTGGATTCCTCTCGTCCTCCTGATAAATTTTCATATAAAGTTTGTCTAATTCCGAATTACCAGTCATTATTTATGAATTTTGCAAACTAACCTTATTTGGGCCAATCAGGACTTGACACGTCAGTGAGCTTGCTTCCTCTTTTAATGACTCGCGGATCAGGTTTTTGATCCGTTTACCCACCAACCCGAACCGGGTCCTTGTTTCTTCCTCACGCGCATTATTCTACGCGCACAGGTCTCGCTGGAGACGCCGCAGCCAGACGGACCTACGCTAGCGCCCACCATGCTCCCGCTTACTGCCATCACCTACACCATCGCCTCAGTCACCACTCCGTACTCTTTCCTCTGCCCCGACTTCACTGCTCTCGGCCGTGACAACACATGCACGACGATGCCGCACGGCTGCCACCGTCGACTGGCAAACGACCAGCCTCGGTCTGACTCCTCCACCTCGACCCCGTCTGCCCATATTTCTGTCATGAAGGCACAACCGCGCCCAGGCTTCCCGCCTTCGTCCTCCTACCAACCTGCTCCATCCGCAAAACCCAGACCCGGCAAGGCAAAGCAGCGATCGGCTGCACGACCTCCACCGTCCAGGTTAGGAACGCGGGCTAGGAGTTCGTAGGGCTTGCGAGGAGCATGCTTAGGGCGACGACCCGACGTCAAAAAGTGTAGAACACCACTACGCATGCATGGCTTGAAACCAACTATTTCGCATGCCCATCACCCTCTTCGCTCAGCATGCTACCAGGACACAGGCTCCAACTGCCATGGCGGCAGAGTTCTGCTGTGGGAAGAACTGGGTTTCAGGCCACTTTAAACCCCGGTGGGTTTCTCCTAGGTCCCTAGGGTTTGGTACCCCCTTTCTAAGGCGAAGATACCTCCCCTTATATAAGTAGAGGACTCAGGGTTCATGTATTCCTAGTAGGGGCAAATAAAGGAAAATATGCCATTATCAATTTCCTTCTTTGAGTACAAGACAACGATATGCATGTACAATGTAAACTCACGATGCTTTAGGAAACTACCACCCCTTTGCCATCGAATTTGACAAAACTCACAATATTCATTGTCTTTCCGAAAGTACATCAAATTTATCTTTTTTATTTGATAATTGACGCTATCTAATATTATGGAAACACAAAGAATAATCCTAAGAAAGAATGTATTCCTTATTTTTCTTTAAAACAAGCTTCCTATTTCCATTAGGGAACTAACGTATTGTTCCTTTATTTGGCTTCCAAGCAATAAGTGAATAATACTTTAATTAAATATCTAAGCCACATATTATCTTGGATTATCTTAGAAATCTTCTCATTATCTTAACTTGTAATTATCCTTCAACATACCAAAAAGGCAACCCCAAGGTAACACTATTTGGTGTCCCAACCATTGTGTTTCCAATAATGGAAAGATGAGGATTCTTTTAATTATCTAACACATTATCAACTTTATTCTCCTTTGGAAATCATTTATAAATATCAAAAGTCATTACTATTTATTAATGCATGAATTCTGTTTATCTATTTGTCTTGTGCCAAAAGCACTGGTGTGACAAAGGCAATTAACATTACTATTCCACCAATAAAATCATTGAGGAATTATCAAATTAATTCATGCATCATATTTTATAGTTCAATTTTTACCAAAATTTGAGGATATTACAATTGTGCTTGAGGTTGGTGACGACCTTGTTGGGTTGCATCTTGCCCGATATGGTCTTGGGGTTGATGTTGCCCGATATCCTCCTTTGTTCTAGAGTTTTGGTCGATAGGTTGTGGTGTGGTGACGGGCGTCACACCCCTGGTCCTTGCCCGTTTGTGTGTCGGGCGTCACACTATGCTGATTGCCCTGCCCGATACACATGATGCACATTACACTTGATGCACGACATGCTCATAGGCTCAGTTGCTCGACAGGCTTTGTGGTCGTTGTCCCTGTGTTGCACAATGCACCATTGCACGATATACCTCCTCGGCTGAGCTGCACGCCCTAGTTTCCCGTTAGCAGCGCAACACGCCTGCCTCAAGTGCCCGTTACACCTTTGGACGATATGGGGCTCAGTGGTTAGCTGCGTGCTGGGCGTCATAGTATCATGATGGACGTTGCACGATAGACCTTGCTGCACGTTACACGTGGAGGTGCACGACACGGCATTGCACGTTACACCCCCGGGTGCTACCCGTTGTGTAGTTGTGTGTTGGGCGATAGGGGAGAATACCCTGCCCGATACTATCTTTAGTGAGGGTAGTGGGCATTTCTAGTAAGGGTCTTGTTCATTATATGGAAAACTGATATGCTAGATCTTGTCCTTATTATCACGTTTTGTTTATAATGGTGACCCTTGATATGATTGATGGTAATTGAGATGGTAGATTACATCTATGAAGTCTTGATATTACCTTGTTTATGATCGTCTTGATTATCTGAATAATGTTGAGTTAAAGGTAAGCATGTAAGATGCCTTGCTTGATGATATGACCTATGTTTATGGTCACAGGTTGAGGCATGAATGATAAAGTGTATAAGCATCAATGTTGCCCTATGTTTGATAATATGATCTTTCTATTAATCCATGATGATTGTGCACACTAACCATGCAGGTGTCTCATACAGATGCATAGCCAGGTAAAAGGCTATGAGGTATATGTGTTTTAGTAACACTACTTTGATGGTTACTCTTGAGGATGAGACAACATGCATGATGTGCTTCGGTCTGAGGACCTGAGTTGGCTAAAGTGCCTAGTTGAGGTGTTATTCTCTGATGATGATCTGGGGTTGTTATCCCAAGTGATGAGAATGCCTTATGAGGCAGTGGTTTCCTGTGATGAGGGATGAAGATCCCATGACTTTGTGATTGTGGAAACAATAAGGTAGATTTATGTTATGAATGTGCTACTACCTTGGATGCCTCAACAATCCACTTAAAATATATTAACTAATCACAGTGGAACATATCATGTAGTTTGCTCTGGCCATAGATCCATCATCGTCAGGAGCTGGTGATGGTGAAACGGGTTCTCCTGTGGGTTAACTCGGAGTGTATATTGTTGAGTATGCGAGGTTTCTCCTAGCCTAAAGTGAGGAGGTAAGAGTGCAACTTCAGTTGTAGACTCCAGAGTGCGGATTCAGGCCCGTAGCTCAATATGTTAAGAGCATGGTGAACATCACCATGGCTCAGGATATGTGATATGGGAGCATGAATGCGTTCATTGCTCAGAGCACGGTGAACATGCATGTGGCTCAGTTTCACTAGCGTCGATACCTGTACTGAGGCGGGCTAGGCAGAGGGTAGCCTGATCCTATGGCTGAGGCCAATTAAGCATGAGACTGCGGTCCTGCTTATGTTGTACTGGTGCACTAACCACGAGGTGGGAGGTCATGGAGTCCGACTCTTCCATTGACCTTGTATGGAACCGGCTTGATGGTATGAATAGCTTTGCTATATATACTGCTCTTTACCTACTTTTGTTTCTTTCATCTTCCTTTGGTTTTATAGTTTTGGCGGGGAGTTATGTTTCTCGTTGGGACTGTGTGTCTCACCCCGCTAGTTTATAACCTTTTTAGGTGGTCGAGCTAGATGTGGTGGTGGTCGCGGAGTTGTGGCCGAGCAGCAAGAAGAGCAGTAGAAGGCAAGAGATGGACCTATTGCTATTTTGGTCGTTTTGTAGTAGAGTCTTAGAGTCATCCTTGTACTTTCAGGTCCTTGGAGACGTTTTGACGTTGTTTCGCGGCGTATAGCTGTTGATGCTTTGTATATCCTGCTGCTGGCCGTATGTGGGCCGTTATGCATATATAACAGGTGATGAACTCATGTGATAGCTTGACAGCTGATCTCCTGAGCTGTGGACACAATTTAAAATGTTTATATAACGTGTTTTCCTTGCATGATGAGGACCTAGATGTAATCATTTCTCAGTTTATCTACTTTCTGCAATCAGTTTTAATTAACCCATGTTTTTGGTAATTTGTGGTTTATGATGTTTTCCGCACATTTTCACGTAACACCTCGCTGTCTGTGTGATAGTGGGATGTGTTGCCACAAGTTTGGTATCAGAGCTCTAGGTTCGCTGAGTCTACAGGGATTTAGGACTAGGTTGTGTCTGTTCTTGTGAGTTTTCCATATTTTCTTACATTCATCTTCTGCCCTCAGCAGAAGAAAAGCCAAGATGTCTGAAAACCATGAAGAACACGCTGCCGAGAACAGCAATGTTGCATCAGTTGATGGAGCTATAGGTCAGGCACATGAAGATCGGGTGACTGAGGTCCCCCAACCTGACCCAGCCATTCTTGAACACCCTGCCTATTAATAGCTTATGGGGCAGATGATGGGTACGATGAATCTCATGGTAGAAAGATTTCCAGTGCCTCCGCTGAGAGCACATGCTCCCCATGGTGAAACATCAGGTATTAGGAAGATCTTTGACCGGCTTCGTCGAGTCGGAGCTTTGGATTATGATGGAACGGCTGATCCAGTGGATGCAGATCTGTGGCTGACAAGTCTTGAGAAGGCTTTCCGAATCCTCGACATCCCTGAAGCAGACAAATTCAAGCATGTTGTCTACCTTCTGAAGGGTAGTGTTGGTCACTGGTGGACCATCGAAGAGGAGAAGCGACCTGGTGAGGTGATCGGTTGGGAGGTTTTTCGGTGCGAGTTCATCAGCAGATACCTTCCAAATATGTATCTGGATGAGAAGATCGGTCAGTTTGAGCGCCTGCGCCAAGGAACGATGAACATCACCGAGTATGAAGCCAAGTTCATGGACTTGTTGAGGTTTTGTCATCACATGGCAGCGACAAATGAAGAGCAGATCAGACATTTTGAGAAGGGTTTGAGTGCTGAGATGACAACACCGACTTCTGCGTTGGAGTACCGAGAGTGGTTTGCCACATTTGTGGAATCTGTCTAGAGGATCGAACGGTCAGTTAGGGAGAAAAGAGAATCCATGTCTAAGAAGAGGCCTATTCAATTCTAGGGACAGAGGTTTGGTGGCTTCAAGAAGTCAAGGTTTTCAGCACCTTCCGTGATGAGAGGTTCCAGTGTACCATCGCAGTGGTCTCTGAGTAAAGGAAGAGGATATGTTTCTTCACCATCAAAGGCACATAGTACAACTTTTGTGGCAGTGACATGGCCATCTAGGCCACAACAACGAGACCATTCATGTCATATGTGTGGTCAGATTGGGCATTGGAGGTCAAATTGCCCGAATATAGATGTTGAAGTGACGCAACAGCTGAGACAGAATCAACAAGGGTCAGATAGACATCAGCCCAGTAGTAGCAGAGGGCGAGGACGCGGTCCAGCGTCACAAGCAGGATCGTCTGCTTAAGGAAGCAGAGGACGTGGACAGCAAGCAACGACTCGATTCTATGCTATGAGTCAGCCGAAGGCGATAGTCAACCTGCAAGTGGTGGCAGGTCAGATGGAATTATTTCATTCTGATATGTCTTCTTCTTGCTTTATATTTGTTATGGTTGACCCGGGTGCTACACACTCTTTTATCGCCAATAGTATGCTTGTGAACTGTCGTTTACTTGTTAGTTGTATGAAGGATAGCTTGTTGTTAGAAACCCCTCTTGATGGTTCCTCGATGCTTCGAGAAGAGTGTCCATCTTGTGTCTTATCTTTTTCGGGACACAGTATACAAGTGGATCTTATACCACTTGATATGCATGGTTTCGATGTGATACTTGTGATTGATACCTAAGAGAAGTATAAGGTTGTTTTGGACTGTGGTTCCAAGCAAACTGTGTTTGATAATGATGGAGAGAAGTGGATCTTCTAAGGAGATAGGAAGATTCTTCTAACGTGTCTAGTGTCGGCTATGGTGGCAGAGAAGTTGTTACGACAAGGATGTAAGGCGTTCTTAGCTCACGTTGTGGATACCAAGGTGAAAGGTCCTAGCCTTGAGGAGGTATTGGTTGTCCGAGAGTTTGCGGATGTGTTTCCTGACGAGTTTCCTGGTGTTCCTCCACCTCGAGAGATTGATTTTTAGATCAATCTGGTTCCAAGAACACAGCCAGTTGCATAGACACCGTATAGGATGGCTCCAGTGGAGATGGAAGAACTTAAGAAGCAGTTGCATGAGTTGTTGGAGAAAGGTTTCATCCGTCCGAGTATGTCGCCTTGGGGTGCTCCAGTGTTGTTCGTTAAAAGAAGGACGGATCGATGCGGCTATGTATAGATTATCGTCAATTGAACAAGGTCACGATCAAGAACAAGCAGATGATATGTTTGATTAGTTACGTGGCGCTACAGTGTTTTCAAAGATCGATCTACGGTCTGGATATCATCAGCTGAGGATTAAGACGGATGACATACCAAAGTCAGCTTTCAGAATGAGGTATGGTCACTTCGAGTTTGTGGTTATGCCATTTGGACTAACCAATGTGCCTGCTGCTTTCATGGATTTGATGATTAGAGTGTTCCATCCGTTCCTACATCAGTTTGTTGTAGTCTTTATAGATGACATCTTGATCTATAGTCGGGACAGGCAAGAGCATGAGCAGCATCTTCGACTAGCGTTGACTCTTCTTCGCCAACATCAGTTGTACGCCAAGTTCAGTAAGTGTGAGTTCTGGTTGGAATAAGTAACTTTCTTGGGTCATATGATATCTGCGGAAGGAGTCAAAGTGGACCCGCAGAAGGTGGAGTCTGTTGCAGAGTGGGAACAGCTGAAGACGCTGACAGAAGTTCATAGTTTCCTGGGATTAGCAGGATACTACCAAAGGTTTATCAAGGACTTCAGTGTGATTGCATTGCTGATGGCAAAGTTGACTAAAAAGGATGTACCTTTTGTCTGGGATGATCGTTTCCAGCAAGCTTTCCAAAGTTTGAAGGGGAAACTGACTAGTGCTCCAGTACTAGTGCTGCCAGAGCCTGGGAAGGGCTATGTTGCCTTCTGCGATGCTTCCAAGAAAGGTTTAGGTTGTGTGTTGATGCAGGAAGATCATGTGGTTTCTTTTGCTTCGCGACAGCTTAAGAAACACGAGGAGAACTATCCAACTCACGATTTGGAGTTGGCAGCAGTGGTTCATGCATTAAAGAATTGGAGACACTATCTTTACGGGGAGGTATGCCAGATCTTTATAGACCATAAGAATCTGAAGTACATCTTTTCACAAAATGAGCTAAACATGCGACAACGACGATGGATGGAGCTAATCAATGATTACGACTGCACCATCGAGTATCATCCTGGTAAGGCAAACGTGCTAGATGATGCGCTTAGCCAAAAGTCTTCTTCTCTCTCTACCAAGAAGGCACAGTTGAGTTCCTTGGTATGCTATAGACGGGATATGTTTGTTTCCTTGCTGCAGATGAATGTGCAGATGGAAGTTTCCTTGTTAGTTGGACTTTTAGCACATATGCAAGTCAAGCCTATGCTGAGACAACAAATCAAGGATGCACAGCAAATAGATGAAACAGTGCAGATGATCAAGTCAGAGTTCGGCAACAAAAAGTGTGATGGGTTCCATGAGTTCGAGGATGGACTAGTTTGCTATCGTGATAGGATGGTGGTCCCCGATGCTGATGATATGAGGAAGTTAGTGCTCGAGGAAGCACATGCGTCGATGTATGCTATGCATCCAGGAGTCACCAAGATGTATCATAGTCTGAAGGACTTGTATTGGTGGCCCGGCTTGAAGAACGATGTAGCTGAGTTTGTGGCTAGATGTGCGGTATGTCAGCAAGTCAAGGCTGAACATCAGAAGCCGGCAGGTACATTGCAACCCTTGCCAATACCATAGTGGAAATGGGATCATATAACCATGGATTTCGTAGTTGGTCTGCCTAGGACAACTAGGAATCATGATTCCATTTGGGTAATAGTGGACAGATTGATGAAGTCTGCCCATTTCATACTTGTAAAGACAATGTATACAGCCGAGAAGCTCGCTCGAGTATATGTAGATGAGATAGTACGTTTGCATGGTGTGCCAACAAAGATAATTTCCGACAGAGGTCCTCAGTTCACGAGTCGTTTCTGGGAACAATTGCACAAAGCGTTGGCAACGCAGTTGAGGTTCAACATCGCTTTCCATCCACAGAAAGATGGACAGTCTGAGAGGACTATTCAGACTTTGGAGGATCTCCTTCGAGCTTGTGTTTTGCAGTTCCTAGGTAGTTGGGATGTACATCTCAGTTTGATAGAGTTTTCCTACAACAATAGCTACCAGCGGAGCATTGACATGGCTCCTTATGAGGCCTTATATGGTAGGAAGTGCAGATCTTCGTTATGTTGGTATGAGTCTGGTGAATATCAGCTTATGGGTCGTAACTTAGTACAGCAGACAACAAAGAAGATTAGAGTGGTACAACAACAGTTGAAAGCAGTGCAGGATAGGCAGAAGTCTTACGCAGATAATTGACGACAACCTTTGGAGTTCCAGGTAGGAGACAAAGTGTATCTTAAAGTCTCACCGTGGAAAGGTGTGCTAAGGTTTGTCCGGAAAGGTAAGCTAGCACCCAGGTATATGGGGCCATACCCAGTCATAACACGAGTTGGCAAGGTAGCTTATGAGTTAGAGCTGCCACCAGAGTTGCACAGGTTACATCCAATGTTCCATGTCAGTATGCTGAAGAAAAGTCATCCAGATACAGGAACAGTGATACAGCCAGTCGAAGTTGACCTTGATGAAGATGTGACCTACGAGGAAGGTACTGTGATGATCCTAGATAGAAGGGTTAAGAAGCTGAAGAGGAAGGACCTGGTTCTCGTGAAGGTTCTTTGGCATCATCGTGGCATTGAGGAAGCCACGTGGGAGCTTGAGGAAGAGATGAGGAAGAAGTATCCCTCGCTTTTCCTTCGGATTTCAAGGATGAAATCCCTTTGTCGAGGGTTAGTTCGTAAGGACCCTGACCTCCGTTTAGGGCTTATCCTGTTTGCTTTGCTTAACCCTGATGCTTAGTTGCTTGCTAATCACCTTTAGTGGTGATTAGGGTTTGTTGGTGCTTTGTTGAGAGCTGGAGGTGCTACTTGCAATTAACCAAAGTCTAGGGTTTGTGGACAAGTTTGTCACCTTGAGAGGTGTTCCTCCCTCTCCTTGCTTCCTCTAAGTGTTGAGAGGAAGGGTTGGGCTCGTTGCTTGAGTTCCTTTGGGCTTGGTTGAGCTTGTTGGGCCTTGTGGTGTGTTGCCTTTGCTTGGTTGGACCTTTTGTCAGGCAAGTGAGCCTTGTGTCGGCCTAGGTGTGTCGGCCATGCTTGTGTCGGCCTGAGTTGTGTCGCCCTTGGGAGTGTGTCGGGCATGGAGTGGAGGTGTGTCACCCATGGACCCTTTGACCTTCTTTGACCTCATTTGTGTCACCACTAGTGGACACTTGGAGCTTGATGCTTGCGTGTGGAAATGGCCTTGGACATGTGTTTAGGACATGTTAAAGTGGTGGCTTTGCACATGGACAAGTGTCTCTAGGTGGGTGACACCTTGCCTTGACTTTCCTTAGTTTCTCCTCCATCCTCTCTTATATATGTGATCCCTTTCTCTTGCTAAGGATCCCTTTAGTTCCTTAGTCTCCCTCTCCCTTGGTGCATGACACCCCCTTCTTTTGCAAGCTGGGTGGCCGATCCTTGCCTTAGAGTCTCCTTCTTCATCTAGTGGTGGCCGAACCCTAGAGTGCCTTGCTCTTCTTCCTTGGTGGTGCTTGGAGCTTGGAGCTTGCTTAAGGTGGGTTACATAACTCGGAACCCTAACTACACTACCTTCTTTTATGTTCTTATATGTTGCTATGATCATATCGGCTATGCATGTTGTTAGTTTAGTTTCTTACTTAAGTTGTCCTTGTTGGCCGAACCTATGTTCTAGGATTTCTTGGTGAACAACACCCCTCTCCCTCCTTGGTCTTCAGGAGTGAGCTTGGACTCTAGAAATATGAGCAATACTCCTCTCTCGTTTGAGTTGAGAGGTGAGCTTGTATTCTAGTTGCTTGAGCAACACCCTTCTCTCACCATGGATTCAAGAGGTGAGCTTTGTGGAGGTTGTAGACCTTGTTAGGGTTGATCCTTGGGTTACCTGATTGGTGATAAGAAGTACACAAGACCCCTCTCTCTTGGTTGTTGAGAGGTGAGCATCTTCTTGATCCATTAGGGTTTTAGTGCCCTTGTGCTTGAGGTTGGTGACGACCTTGTTGGGTTTCATCTTGCCCGATATGGTCTTGGGGTTGATGCTGCACGATATCCTCCTTTGGTCTAGAGTTTTGGTCGACAGGTTGTGGTGTGGTGCCAGGCTTCACACCCCTGGTCCTTGCCCGTTTGTGTGTCAGGTGTCACACTATGTTGATTGCTCTGCCCGATACACATGGTGCACGTAACACTTGATGCACGGCATGCTCATAGGCTCAGTTGCCCGACAGGCTTTGTGGTTGTTGTCCCTGTGTTGCACAATGCACCGTTGCACGATATACCTCCTCGGCTGAGCTGCACACCCTGGTTGCCCGTTAGCAGTGCAACACGCCTGGCTCAAGTGCCCGTTACACCTTTGGACGATACAGGGCTCAGTGGTTAGCTGTGTGTTGGGCGTCATCGTATCATGATGGACGCTGCATGATACCCTGTTGCACGATAGACCTTGTTGCACGTTACACGTGGAGGTGCATGACACAGCGTTGCACGTTACACCCCCGGGTGCTACCCGTTGTGTAGTTGTGTGTTGGGCGATAGGGGAGAGTACCCTGCCCGATACTATCTTTGGTGAGGGTAGTGGGCGTTTCTAGTAAGGGTCTTGTTCCTTATATGGAAAACCGATATGCTAGATCTTGTCCTTGTATCACATTTTGTTTATAATGGTGACCCTTGGTATGCTTGATGGTAATTGAGATGGTAGATTACATCTATGAAGTCTTGATATTACCTTGTTTATGATCGTCTTGATTATCTGAATAATGATGAGTTAATGGTAAGCATGTAAGATGCCTTGCTTGATGATATGACCTATGTTTATGGTCACAGGTTGAGGCATGAATGATAAAGTGTATAAGCATCAATGTTTCCCTATGTTTGATAATATGATCTTTCTGTTAATCCATGATGATTGTTCACACTAACCATGCAGGTGTCTCATACAGATGCATAGCCATATAAAAGGCTATGAGGTATATGTGTTTTAGTAACACTACTTTGATGGTTACTCTTGAGGATGAGACAACATGCATGATGTGCTTCGGTCTGAGGACCTGAGTTGGCTAAAGTGCCTAGTTGAGGTGTAATTCTCTGATGATGATATGGGATTGTTATCCCAAGTGATGAGAATGCCTTATGAGGCAGTGGTTTCCTGTGATGAGGGATGAAGATCCCAGGACTTTGTGATGGTGGAAACAATAAGGTAGATTTATGTTATGAATGTGTTACTACCTTGGATGCCTCAACAATCCACTTAAAATATATTAACTAATCATAGTGGAACATATCATGTAGTTTGCCCTGGCCATAGATCCATCATCTTCAGGAGCTGGTGATGGTGAAACGGGTTCTCCTGCGGGTTAACCCAGAGCGCATATTGTTCAGTATTTGAGGTTGCTCCTAGCCTAAAGTGAGGAGGTAAGAGTGCAACTTCGGTTGTAAACTCTAGAGTGCAGATTCAAGCCCGTAGCTCAATATGTTAAGAGCATGGTGAACAGACCCATGGCTCAGGATATGTGATATGGCAGCATGAATGCGTTCATGGCTCAGAGCACGGTGAACAGGCCCGTGGCTCAATTTCACTAGTGTCGATACCTGTACCGAGGCGGGCTAGGCAGAGGGTAGCCTGACCCTGTGGCTGAGGCCATTTAAGCATGAGACTGCGGTAGGGGTGAGCAGAATTTGGTTAATAACCGATTAACCGAATGGTTAATTTCGAATGGTTAATTTTATTGGGTCAATTTGGTTAATTCGGTTAATTTGGTTAATTTATTTTGGTTAATCGGTTAAATGGTTAATTTGACGGTTAAAGATATTTTTGGTTTGGTTAACCGAATAGTCAAAATTTATTCATAAATAATATCCTACACATGTATATATACATATATAGTTGTACTTTTATTTCAAAATACTTCCCCATATATATATAGTAATCAAGTTTTTACGAGCCATACAGAATTAAATTTACAAAAATACTACCATAATATAACGATTGTCCCAAATTCTATGAGTATTTCAAATAATATTATTACACGAGTGTTATTTGGTTAACCAAATTAACCGATCGAATTAACCATTAACCTATTGGACAATAATCGAATTAACCGACTCAATTTGGTTAGGTTAATGGTTAAAATCTCAAACCACAAATTAACCATTTAACCGAACCGAATTAACTGTAACCGACCGAATTAACCGAATGCTCACCCCTAGACTGCGGTCATGCTTGTGTTGTACTCGTGCACTGACCACGAGGTGGGAGGTCATGGAGTCTGGTTCTTCCATTGACCTTGTATGGCACCGGCTTGGGTTTCACAATCGAAGGTTGGATTTGAGCAATACAGCTCACTTCCTTAGGGCATAATAATAATATGTAATCCAGTCGAATAGTATTTATTGCTTAAGGAAAAATATGGAACATTGTTTGAGGCCTTGCTTGTGTAGTTAATTTTGTTATACTTGTAGTTACTTATACGTTCCTTATTTTATATGATAAGATCTTATAAATCTTATCTTATTAATCATGTTTCATAAAGAGATACTTGGTTATCTGCCTTCTGTAACAGCCTGGTAAGCTTGATGGTATGAATAGCTTTGCTATATACACTGCTCTTGTTATACCTTTATCAGTTACCTGCTTTTGTTGCTTTCATCTTCCTTTGGTTTTATAGTTTTGGCGGGGAGTTATGTTTCTCGCTGGGACTGTGTGTCTCACCCCGCTAGTTTATAACCTTTTTAGGTGGTCGAGCTAGATGTGGTGGTGGTTGTGGAGTTGCGGCTGAGCAGCAAGAAGAGCAGTAGAAGGTAAGAGATGGACCTACTGCTGTTTTGGTCATTTTGTAGTAGAGTCTTAGAGTCATCCCTGTACTCTCAGGTCCTTGGAGACGTTTTGACATTGTTTCGTGACGTATAGCTATTAATGTTTTGTATATCCTGCTGCTGGCCGGATGTGGGCCATTATGTATATATATAACATGTGATGAACTCATGTGATAGCTTGACAGTTGATCTCCTGAGTTGTGGACACGTTTCAAGACTTGTAAATGTTTATATAACATGTTTTCCTTGCAGGATGAGGACCTAGATGTAATCATTTCTCAGTTTATCTGCTTTCTGCAATAGGTTTTAATTAACCCATGCTTTTGGTAATTTGTGGTTTATGATGTTTTCCGCACGTTTTCGTGTAACACCTCGTTGTCTGTGTGATAGTGGGATGTGTTGCCACAAGTTTGGTATCAGAGCTTTAGGTTTGCTGAGTCTACATGGATTCATGACTAGGTTGTGTCTATTCTTGTGAGTTTTCCAGATTTTCTTACATTCATCTTCTGCCCTCAGTGGAAGAAAAGCCAAGATGTCTGAAAAACCATGAAGAATATGCTGTCGAGAACAACGATGTTGCATTAGTTGATGGAGCTATAGGTCAGGCACATGAAGATCGGGTGCCTGAGGTCCCCCAACCTGACCCAACCATTCTTGAACACCCTGCCTATCAATAGCTTATGGGGCAGATGATGGCTATGATGAATCTCATGGTAGAAAGATTGTTAGTGCCTCCACCGAGAGCACAGGCTCCCCATGGTGAAACATCGAGTATTGGGAAGACCTTTGAGCGGCTTCATCGAGTTAGAGCTTCGGATTATGCTGGAACGGCTGATCCAACAGATGCAGATATGTGGCTGACAAGTCTTGAGAAGGCTTTCCGAATCCTTGACATCCCCAAAGCAGACAAATTCAAGCATGTTGTCTACCTTCTGAAGGGTAGTTCTGGTCACTGGTGGACTATCAAAGAGGAGAAGCGACCTGGTGAGGTGATCGGTTGGGAGGTTTTCCGGCACGAGTTCGTCAGTAGATACTTTCCAAAGACATATCTGGATGAGAAGATCGGTCAGTTTGAGCACCTGCACCAAGGAACGATGAACATCACTGAGTATGAAGCCAAGTTCATGGAGTTGTTGAGGTTTTGTCCTCACATGGCAGCGACATATGAAGAGCGGATCAGACATTTTGAGAAGGGTTTGAGTGTTGAGCTGACAACACTGGCTTCTGTGTTGGAGAACCGAGAGTGGTTTTCCATGTTTGTGGAATCTGTCCAGAGGATCGAACGGTCAGTTAGGGAGCAAAGAGAATCCATGTCTAAGAAGAGGCATGCTCAGTTCCAGGGACAGAGGTTCGATGGCTTCAAGAAGTCAAGGTTTTCAGCACCTTTCGTGATGAGAGGTTCTAGTGTACCATTATAGTGGTCTCCGAGTAAAGGAAGAGGATATGTTTCTTCACTGTCAAAGGCACATAGTACAGCTTCTGTGGCAGTGACAGGGCCATCTAGGCCATAACAACGAGACCATTCATGCCATCTGTGTGGGTAGATTGGGCATTGGAGGTCAAATTGCTCGAATAGAGATGTTGAAGTGACACAACAGCTGAGACAGAATCAACAAGGGTCAGATAGACAACAGCCTAGTAGTAGCAGAGGGTGAGGATGCGGTCTAGCGTTACAAGCAGGATCGTCTGCTCAAGGAAGCAGAGGACGTGGACAACAAGCAATGACTCGATTCTATGCTATGAGTCAGCCGAAGGCGATAGTCAACCCGCGAATGGTGGCAGGTCAGATGGAGTTATTTCATTCTGATATATCTTCTTCTTGCTTTATATCTGTTCTGGTTGACCCAGGTGCTACACACTCTTTTATCGCATATAGTATGCTTGTGAACTGTCGTTTACCTGTTAGTTGTATGAAGGATAGCTTGTTGTTAGAAACCCCTCTTGATGGTTCCTTGATGCTTCGAGAAGAGTGTCCATCTTATGTCTTATCTTTTTCAGGACACAGTATACAAGTGGATCTTATACCACGTGATATGCATTGTTTCGATGTAATCCTTGGGATGGATACCTTAGAGAAGTATAAGGTTGTTTTGGATTGTGGTTCCAAGCAAGTTGTGTTTGATAATGATGGAGAGAAGTGGATCTTCCAAGGAGATAGGAAGATTCTTCCGACGTGTCTAGTGTCGGCTATGGTGGTAGAGAAGTTGTTACGACAAGGATGTAAGGCATTCTTAGCTCATGTTGTGGATACCAAGGTGAAAGGTCCTAGCCTTGAGGAGGTATCAGTTGTCCGAGAGTTTGCAGATGTGTTTCCTGACGAATTTCCTGGTGTTCGTCCACCTCGAGAGATTGATTTTGAGATCAATCTGGTTCCAGGAAAGCAACCAGTTGCACAGACACCGTATAGGATGGCTCCAGTGGAGATGGCAGAACTTAAGAAGCAGTTGCAAGAGTTGTTGGAGAAAGGTTTCATCTGACCGAGTACGTCGCCTTGGGGTGCTCCAGTGTTGTTCGTTAAGAAGAAGGACAGATCGATGTAGCTATGTATAGATTACCGACAATTGAATAAGGTCACGATCAAGAACAGGTACCTATTGCCGAGGATAGACGATCTGTTCGATCAGTTATGTGGCACTACAGTGTTTTCAAAGATCGATCTACGGTCTGGATATCATTAGTTGAGGATTAAGATGGATGACACACCAAAGTCAGCTTTCAGAATGAGGTATGGTCACTTCGAGTTTGTGGTTATGCCATTTGGACTAACCAATGTGCCTGCTGCTTTCATGGATTTGATGAACAGAGTGTTCCGTCCGTTCCTAGATTAGTTTGTTGTAGTCTTTATAGATGACATCTTGATCTATAGTCGGGACATGCAAGAGCATGAGCAACATCTTTGACTAGTGTTGACTCTTATTCGCCAACATCAGTTGTACGCCAAGTTCAGTAAGTGTGAGTTCTGGTTGGAAGAAGTAACTTTCTTGGGTCATGTGATATCTGCAAAAGGAGTCAAAGTGGACCCGAAGAAGGTGGAGTCCATTGCAGAGTGGGAACAGCTGAAGACGCCGACAGAAGTTCGTAGTTTCCTGAGATTAGCAGGATACTACCGAAGGTTTATCAAGGACTTCAGTGCGATTGCGTTGCCGATGACAAAGTTGACTAGAAAGGATGTACCTTTTGTCTGGGATGATCGTTGCCAGCAAGCTTTCCAAAGTTTGAAGGGGAAACTAACTAGTGCTCCAGTACTAGTGCTGCCAGAGCCTGGGAAGGGCTATGTTGCCTTCTGCGATGCTTCCAAGAAAGGTTTAGGTTGTGTGCTGATGTAGGAAGATCATGTGGTTTCTTTTGCTTCGTGAGAACTTAAGAAACACGAGGAGAACTATCCAACTCATGATTTGGAGTTGGCAGTAGTGGTTCATGCGTTAAAGAATTGGAGACACTATCTTTACGGGGAGGTATGCCAGATCTTTACAGACCATAAGAATCTGAAGTACATCTTTTCACAAAATGAGCTAAACATGCGACAAATACGATGGATGGAGCTAATCAATGATTACGACTGCACCATCGAGTATCATCCTGGTAAGGCAAACGTGGTAGCTGATGTGCTTAGCCGAAAGTCTTCTTCTCTCTCTACTAAGAAGGCACAGTTGAGTTCCTTGGTATGCTATAGATGGGATATGTTTATTTCCTTGCTGCAGATGAATGTGCATATGGAAGTTTCCTTGTTAGCTGGACTTTTAGCATATATGTAAGTCAAGCCTACATTGAGACTGCAAATCAAGGATGCACAACAAACAGATGAAACAGTGCAGATGATCAAGTCAGAGTTCGGCAGCAAAAAGCATGATGGCTTCCATGAGTCCGAGGATGGACTAGTTTGCTATCATGATAGGATGGTGGTCCCCGATGCTGATGATCTGAGGAAGTTAGTGCTCGAGGAAGCACACACGTCGATGTACACTATGCATCCAAGAGTCACCAAGATGTATCATAGTCTGAAGGACTTGTATTGGTGGCCCGACTTGAAGAAAGATGTAGCTGAGTTTGTGGCTAGATGTGCGGTATGTCAGCAAGTCAAGGCTGAACATCAGAAGCCGGCAGGTACATTGCAACTCTTTTCGATACCACAGTGGAAATGGGATCATATAACCATGGATTTCATAGTTGGTCTGCCTAGGACAACTAGGAATCATGATTCCATTTGGGTAATAGTGGACAGATTGACGAAGTCTGCCCATTTCATACCTGTAAAGACAACATATACAATTGAGAAGCTCGCTCGAGTATATGTAGATGAGATAGTACGTTTGCATGGTGTGCTAGCAACGATAGTTTCCGACAGAGGTCCTCAGTTCACGAGTCATTTCTGGGAACAATTGCACAAAGCGTTGGGAATGCAGTTGAGGTTCAGCACCGCTTTCCATCCATAGACAGATGGACAGTCTGAGAGGACTATTCAGACTTTGGAGGATCTCCTTCGAGCTTGTGTTTTGCAGTTCCTAGGCAGTTGGGACGTACATCTCAGTTTGATAGAGTTTGCCTACAACAATAGCTATCAGCGGAGCATTGACATGGCTCCTTATGAGGCCTTATATGGCAGGAAGTGCAAATCCCTGTTATGTTGGTATGAGTCTGGTGAATATCAGCTTTTGGGTCCTAACTTAGTACAGTAGATAACAGAGAAGATTAGAGTGATACAACAACAGTTGAAAGCGGCGCAGGACAGGCAGAAGTCTTACGCAGACAATCGACGACAACCTTTGGAGTTCTAGGTAGGAGACAAAGTGTATCTTAAAGTCTCACCGTGGAAAGGTGTGTTAAGGTTTGGTCAGAAAGATAAGCTAGCACCCAGGTATATGGGGCCGTACCCGGTCATAGCACGAGTTGGCAAGGTAGCTTATGAGTTAGAGCTGCCACCAGAATTGCACAGGTTACATCCAGTGTTCCATGTCAGTATGCTAAAGAAAAGTCATCCAGATACAGGAATAGTGATACACCCAGTCGAAGTTGAGCTTGATGAAGATGTGACTTATGAAGAAGGTCCTGTGATGATCCTGAACAGAAGGGTTAAGAAGTTGAAGAGGAAGGACCTGGTTCTCGTGAAGGTTCTTTGGCATCATCGTGGCGTTGAGGAAGCCACATGGGAGCTTGAAGAAGAAGTATCCCTTGCCTTTTCCTTCGAATTTCGAGGATGAAATCCCTTTGTAGAGGGTTAGTTTGTAAGGACCCTGACTTCCATTTAGGGCTTATCCTGTTTGCTTTGCTTAACCTAGATGCTTAGTTGGTTGCTAATCACCTTTAGTGGTGATTAGGGTTTGTTGGTGCTTTGTTGAGAGCTGGGGGTGCTACTTGCAATTAACCCAAGTCTAGGGTTTGTGGGCAAGTTTGTCACCTTGAGAGGTGTTTCTCCCTCTCCTTGCTTCCTCTAAGTGTTGAGAGGAAGGGTTGGGCTCGTTGCTTGAGTTCCTTTGGGATTGGTTGAGCTTGTTGGGCCTTGTGGTGCGTTGCCTTTGCTTGGTTGGACCTTGTGTCGGGCAAGTGAGCCTTGTGTCGGCCTAGGTGTGTCGGCCATGCTTGTGTCAGCCTGAGTGTGTCGCCCTTGGGAGTGTGTCGGGCATGGAGTGGAGGTGTTTCTCCCATGGACCCTTTGACCTTCTTTGATTCATTTGTGTCACCACTAGTGGACACTTGGAGCTTGATGCTTGCATGTGGCAATGGCCTTGGATATGTGTTTAGGACATGTTAGAGTGGTGGCTTTGCACATGGACAAGTGTCCCTAGGTGGGCAACACCTTGCCTTGTCTTTCCTTGGTTTCTCCTCCATCCTCTCCTATATATGTGATCCCTTTCTCTTGCTAAGGATACCTTTAGTTCCTTAGTCTCCCTCTCCCTTGGTGTACGACACCCCCTTCTTTTGCAAGCTTGGTGGCCGATCCTTGCCTTAGAGTCTCCTTCTTCCTCTAGTGGTGGTCGAAACCTAGAGTGCCTTGCTCTTCTTCCTTGGTGGTGCTAGGAGCTTGGAGCTTGCTTAAGGCGGGTTACATAACTCCTAACCCTAACTACACTACCTTCTTTTATGTTCTTATATGTTGCTTATGATCATATCGGCTATGCATGTTGTTAGTTGAGTTTCTTGCTTAAGTTGTCCTTGTTGGCTGAACATATGTTCTAGGGTTTCTTGGTGAGCAACACCCCTCTCCCTCCTTGGTCTTGAGGAGTGAGCTTGGACTTTAGAAATATGAGCAATACTCCTCTCTTGTTTGAGTTGAGAGGTGAGCTTGTATTCTAGTTGCTTGAGCAACACCCTTCTCTCACCATGGATTCGAGAGGTGAGCTTTGTGGAGGTTGTAGACCTTGTTAGGGTTGATCCTTGGGTTGCCCGATTGGTGATAAGAAGTGTGCAAGGCCCCTCTCTCTTAGTTGCTGAGAGGTGAGCATCTTCTTGATCCATTAGGGTTTTAGTGCCCTTGTGCTTGAGGTTGGTGACGACCTTGTTGGGTTGCATCTTGCCCGATATGGTCTTGGGGTTGATGATGCCCAATATCCTCCTTTGGTCTAGAGTTTTGGTCGACATGTTGTGGTGTGGTGACAGGCGTCACACCCCTAGTCCTTGCCCGTTTGTGTGTCGGGCGTCACACTATGTTGATTGCCCTTCCCGATACACATGGTGCACGTTACACTTGATGCACGACATGCTCATAGGCTCAGTTGCCCGACAGGCTTTGTGGTCGTTGTCCCTGTGTTGCACGATGCATCGTTGCACGATATACCTCCTCGGATGAGTTGCACGCCCTGGTTGCCCGTTAGCAGCACAACACGCCTGGCTCAAGTGTCTGTTACACCTTTGGACGATATGGGGCTCAGTGGTTAGCTGCGTGCTGGCCGTCATAGTATCATGATGGACGTTGCACGATACCCTGTTGCACGATAGACCTTGCTGCACGTTACACATGGAGGTGCACGACACAACGTTGCACGTTACACCCCCGGGTGCTACCCGTTGTGTAGTTGTGTGTTGGGCGATAGGGGAGAGTACCCTTCCCGATACTATCTTTGGTGAGGGTAGTGGGCATTTCTAGTAAGGGTCTTTTTCCTTATATGGAAAACTGATATGCTAGATCTTGTCCTTGTTATCATGTTTTGTTTATAATGGTGACCCTTGATATGCTTGATGGTAATTTAGATGGTAGATTACATCTATGAAGTCTTGATATTACCTTGTTTATGATCGTCTTGATTATCTAAATAATGCTGAGTTAATGGTAAGCATGTAAGATGCCTTGCTTGATGATATGACCTATGTTTATGGTCACAGGTTGAGGCATGAATGATAAAGTGTATAAGCATCAATGTTGCCCTATGTTTGATAATATGATCTTTCTATTAATCCATGATGATTGTTCACACTAACCATGTAATGTGTCTCATACAGATGCATAGCCAGGTAAAAGGCTATGAGGTATATGTGTTTTAGTAACACTACTTTGATGCTTACTCTTGAGGATGATACAACATGCATGATGTTCTTCGGTCTGAGGACCTGAGTTGGCTAAAGTGCCTAGTTGAGGTGTTATTCTCTGATGATGATCTGGGATTGTTATCCCAAGTGATGAGAATGCCTTATGAGGTAGTGGTTTCCTGTGATGAGGGATGAAGATCCCAGGACTTAGTGATGGTGGAAACAATAATGTAGATTTATGTTATGAATGTGTTACTACCTTGGATGCCTCAACAATCCACTTAAAATATATTAACTAATCATAGTGGAACATATAATGTAGTTTTCCCTGGCCATAGATCCATCATCGTCAGGAGATGGTGAAGGTGGAATGGGTTCTCCTGCGGGTTAACCCGGAGCGCATATTGTTGAGTATGCAAGGTTGCTCCTAGCCTAAAGTGAGGAGGTAAGAGTGCAACTTCGGTTGTAAACTCCAGAGTGCGGATTTAGGCCCGTAGCTCAATATGTTAAGAGCATGGTGAACATGCCCATGGCTCAGGATATGTGATATGGGAGCATGAATGCGTTCATGGCTCAGAGCATAGTGAACAAGCCCGTGGCTCAGTTTCACTAGCGCCGATACCTGTACCGAGGCGTGCTAGGCAGAGGGTAGCCTGACCCTGTGGCTGAGGCCACTTAAGCATGAGACTGTGGTCCTGCTTGTGTTGTACTCATGCACTGACCATGAGGTGGGAGGTCATGGAGTCCAGCTCTTCCATTGACCTTGTATGGCACCAGCTTGGGTTTCGCAACTGAAGGTTGGATTTGAGCGGTACGGCTCACTTCCTCAAGGCATAATAATAATATGTAATCCAGCTGAATAGTATTTATTGCTTAAGGCAAAATACGGAACATTGTTTGAGGCCTTGCTTGTGTAGTAAATTTTGTTATACTTGCAGTTACTTATACGTTCCTTATGTTATATGGTAACATCTTATAAATCTTATCTTGTTAATCATGTTCCATAAAGAGATACTTGGTTATCTGCCTCCCGTAACAACCTGGTAAGCTTGATGGTATGAATAGCTTTGCTATATAGACTGCTCTTGTTATACCTTTATCAGTTACCTGCTTTTGTTGCTTTCATCTTCCTTTGGTTTTATAGTTTTGGCGGGGAGTTATGTTTCTCGTTGGGACTGTGTGTCTCACCCCGCTAGTTTATAACCTTTTTAGGTGGTCGAGCTAGATGTGGTGGTGGTCACAAAGTTGCGGCCGAGCAGCAAGAAGAGCAGTAGAAGGCAAGAGATGGACCTGCTGCTATTTTGGTCATTTTGTAGTAGAGTGTTAGAGTCATCCCTGTACTCTTAGGTCTTTGGAGACGTTTTGACGTTGTTTCGCGACATATAGTTGTTGATGCTTTGTATATCCTGCTGCTGGCCGGATGTTGGCCGTTATGTATATATATAACAGGTGATGAACTCATGTGATAGCTTGACAGCTGATCTCCTGAGCTGTGGACACATTTCAAGACTTGTAAATGTTTATATAACCTATTTTCCTTGCAGGATGAGGACCTAGATGTAATCATGTCTGAGTTTATCTGCTTTCTGCAATCAGTTTTAATTAACCGATGTTTTTGGTAATTTGTGGTTAGGATGTTTTCCGCACGTTTTCGCGTAACACCTCGCTGTCTGTGTGATAGTGGGATGTGTTGCCACAACGACTTAGCTTAAATTCTCTAAAATTGGATTTAGGTCATATACAACACAAATCTTTATAAAGCAACTTACATCACTAGAGATATAACTTAGATAAGATCATCCATGTGCATATCAACTATCAGTATGTCATCTACTCTATGTATCACATGTCTTAATAAGGCTCTAGACATCTAATCTAAACTACTCTCTCTTCTAGACTGATGTCACTCCCTTTCACTTAGGTTGCATGAACACTAACTACTCTACAGTATGAGGGACACATTTTTATATTTACATATATATAATAAAATATTATATAGTTTTTCTCTGAGAAAGAAGACGTCATAGAAAACCGTCGAGGCTCGAGCCGATTGGAAAACAAAAGCAAATTAGAAAAATGAGTGTCCCACACACATTAGATAGTCTAGTGTCATGTAACCTAGTGAAATGGTGAGAACAAAGTGTAGACTAGTGTAGCTACCCAATACATATGATCTCTATATGGAAAGAGCTTCATACACTTGTCTAAACCTAGTTCTCGAACATCTAGGTTCTAACTTAGAAGCTAAGTCAAACCTTATTCCTATAGAATAACTTACTAAGTTTCTATGGTTTAAAGTGAAAGGTGAAATTATGTTTTATGTTTCATGGTGAGCAATTGTCAGGTGTAGCTATTATTCATACTCTGATACCAACTGTAACGCCCCCAGATTCTGCCGCCTCGAGACTTAGAAGGCTCAAGAGGACAAATCCAAAAATGTTAGACAATCGTTTCAGAGAACGATGCAGAAGCATAATACGCATACATGAACATACAACTATAATGCGTACACCATAACATTCTCAACATTCAACATGTATATTAATTACAACATGAATTATTACAGATTACATTTACACCTTGAATAGAAAATTTTACACAAGTCTAAACATGTATGCTAACAGGATCTACACAATAGGTACAACCTGGACAACTGCTCACTTCCTGTCTTTTATCCCATGCTAGCTCTGAACCTAAAACATACGTGAAACAAGGAATCAACACACAAGGTGTTGTGTACGTGGGTAGAAAGATACATAATAATATGTTTGCATAATTGAAATAACTTGAGAAAGAAAGAGTAAAAGAAAACATTGTTTAAAGTGATAATCAGGTAAACACATATTTTAGATGTCTTTTGATGTGTTTGTACTACTAAGCAGTGTCACACTTCATTTTTCCCTGCCCCTTGGGCTATGGGGACCGAGTGCCGACCTTATATTTAGAGGAGAGAGGGAGGTGTCACACTTCATTTCCCCCCGCCCCTTGGGCTGTGGGGACCAAGTGCCGACCTTATATTTAGAGGAAGAGATAGAGGATTGAGAGAGAGAGCATATATCCACTCAATAGCTACAAACCATCTATACTCGTTGTTGTTCTTATTGACATGGAGAAGATACTATAATCATAGTACATCCAAGCAATATTCTCAAATAAAGACAAGCAATACATCATAGCTATTGCACACAAGAAAACTAGTCATATACATAGATAAAGACCACGTACTTGAGTTTAGAGATTTCTAATCATTCTTCCTCATATAGATATCCAGTCATCACCTGATTAATAACAAATTAATCATCATTAATACATGGTTCATTATGTCACTGATATTTTAGGTCTAAGTTAGGGTTTAGGCCAAACCTAGGTTTAAACTAACCTAAGCTTGTATCTGATATTTTTCTACTGACCTACATTTCATAATTAGGGTCTGGTTCTTTTTTCATAATTTTCTGATGATATGTCTATTTTATAGAATTCAAATGAGGTTTAAACCATCTAGTTATGCACTAGTTAATAAGGACCTAATATTTAGAAATAATAATCAGATCGGAGTCGATATTAAGTTTCCAAGTGATATGATGCAATGATTTTGAGTCACATTTATAGACTTGTTTGATATGTGTTTTATGCATTTATTAGTCATTTTCATGGTTAATGTTGCATAATTCATTCATTTTGGTCTATGCTACTTCTTTATGTCAAATTCCCTTTATTTCAACATTTTGAGTATTAATTATCAAAAATATACATTGTGTGTGGACTTATGTGGTTTCGTGTGTTAATTTCAGGAAAAACAAGTATCTGCTACCGTCGATACCATCGACGGTGGTTGATACTATCGACACGACCACAGGCGCACAGCCGCAAGGACCAGAAGAAAGTCGATACTATCGACAGGGATGTCGATGGTATCGAGATACCATCAGGTTGCGGACGAAAATGAGGTCGATACTATCGACACAAAGTCGATACCATCGACCTAGGAGGCTAGAGTGATGGAAAAGGAAAACAACTGATGCCTTAGAGTGTCGATACCATCGACCCGCGTCGATGGTATCGAGATGACATCATGCGCAAAGATAAAAGAAAAGAGAACTGCCGCTATCACACAGGGTCGATACCATCGACCCGCGTCGATGGTATCGACATCGTCAGATACTTGTTGGCTTTGTAATGATCTAAATCGGACGGTTGTGGTTAATTGGCGACCTAATTCGGGAAATATACCTAATGACAGTGCCCAAGAGGGCATCATCACGTCATTAGTCACGACACACATCCCGGAGAGCAAGGAGAGAAGAACTGAGCACAAGAGCACGCCCCAGCCGATCCGGACGCTGAAGAAGACGATTTCCACCACCGAAAGGCGGGAGAACGTGTATTCCATGCCAAGGATCGCTTGGATCTTCTCCGTTCTTGGGTTTAACCACTCAATCACGTTTTTCTTCATGTTTCCCTTGTTCTACTCCATGTTGTACTCTGAGATGAACATGCGGGGCTAATCCTCTTTGTCTTTAGGACCGGGAGTAGCCCGGGAATTCATTGTATGACAATTTTATCATAGTAATTCATATCTTATCTCTTAAATCCATGGTAAAATTTCATTTTCTCAAATATATTGTTATGCTTGATCACCATAATAATAATCTAACACCCTTAATTGCTTTGAAAGAAGAATTAATGGTTGAAAAGAGACGGAATTTACATTAATTGACAAATCCCTTGAACAAGGTGGTGTAAGATTAATGGTGGATACCAAGAGGTCGTTTCTAATGCACCTAGTTTAGGGTATAGGTTACTACGATGGTGGAACCGACCTAGACTTAGGTAGTGAATTGTACCACGACAGTGGGCAATTCTGATTTCAGGCCACTACCCAAATAGAGAGATAAAATTGAGTAACTATATAGACTTTAATACAATGAAAACCCACGGTGAAACCACAATCCTAAAGATCTCCTTTTGAATTGATTAAACCAACATTTAATCGATTGCTTGCTTTGCTTTATTTTTATTTTTCTTTTAATTTAGACAACATCTCTCAACTATTTAATCAGCTTAGCTGATCGCGAGTAGTTAGTAGGAGTCTCCGACGATTTCACGTATCCCTGTGTTCGACTCGGGCCTCACAAAGGCCTGTATTACTTCGACGCGTTCACTTGTGTTTCTGCGCACGGTAAATTTGCGTCAAGTTTTTGGCGCCGTTGCCGAGGATACAGCGAATTGTTGGCACTACGAGTGCTACAAGCGGCCACTCTAGGCCACATTTTTATTTTTTTTTCTTCTTCAGAAAAAAATTCATAATCTATTTTCTAAATATTTGCAATCGTCAAGCACTGTACTGAATTTAATTTTTCTATTTGTAGGTACTGTGCATGGTGCAGACGCGTAGTACAGACTACACGAGGCAAGCACCAGAGGTTCTACTGACGGGATCTGACGACGAGGAAGGCCACAATCAAGACCATTTAGAAGAAACAGATTCAGAATATGAACAAGAAGAGATGGACGAGCCACAGACAATATGGGAGAAGATCAAAGCTTCTTCCTCATCTGCTTCCAAGGGGCCAATCAAGAAGTAAGCGGTGAATATTCTGACATACAAGATTGATCCGGCTTTAATCAACTTGGTGAACTCGAATGCTTTCCATGGGCTCAAAAATGAAGATCCCGTCGCGCACATAAGTCAATTTGTGGAGAGTTGTGATATGATAAAAATCGACAAATTTCCACAAGATGTGCTCTACTTGAAGCTCTTCCCGAGTTCTCTAGCGGGAAATGCGCGTGAATGGCTACACAACTTGGACGATGAATACATGGAGTCTTGGGACCACATGGTGGAGGTTTTCTTCGAGAGGTTCTTTCTGCCCGAGAAGACCAATGACATGATCATAAAGATCCACAACTTCACCCAACAAGCAGGAGAGACCTATTCTGAGACCTGGGAAAGGTTTCAGATCATGCTCAGGTGATGCCCGCATCACGGGCTTGATAAGGAGACTCAAGTCAAGATCTTCTATTTTGCTCTCTCCGAGCATGATAGAAGCAACCTTGATTCATCCGGCTCTAGATTTTTCTTGAATAACACAGACACAAGATGTTGGGAAATCCTAAAGAACATGGCTAAGAAACAATCGTGGGGCGAAAGAGGCGTCGTGGAGCAGGTTCGAGTGGCAGGTGAATCTAAAGCAATCAAGGAGCTGAATGAGAAGATGGATCTTCTCACAAAGAAACTGCTTGCAAAGGAGGATATTGAGTCTGAGGATGAGGCTCAAGTCAAATTCATGAGGCAACAACAAGGCTATAGGAATAATGATTATTCGTGGAGGAAAGACAAGAATTTCTCCTGGAAGGATCCAAATAACTTCTTACAGGATCTAGATGCTAAACCCCAGCTAGTAGCTGAGGATAAGAGCACAGAGCTGCTCAAACAAGTGATAAAGCAAAATCAAGAACTCATGACTACTTTCGGCCAGCAAATAAAGCAACAAGGGAAGTTTATGAACCAATTTGGGCAGACACTGTAGAGCCATGGGGCTCAAATGAGGACAATAGAGACATCTATGGCACAAATGGCAGTGGAGATAGCTAGTTTGAAGAAGCCGGCGCATCCAGGTTTTCCCAGTAATACTAATGTTCCAGGAGGAAACCAGCAGGCGAAGGTCATCTTGCTAAGAAGTGGCAAGAAATTGTTAAATCCTAGGGTCGATGAAATAAGCAAACCCCAAGCGGAAATTGAAGGTGAGGCCATTGAGGAGCTGCTCATACCGGTCACTGAACCAGTTGATGACACAATAGTGGAAGCTACTGAAGATCCTATTGCAGAGGAGGAGCCTCATAAAAAGACACCCTATGTGCCACCGCATCAAAGGGCACAAGCTGTCCCGGTCCCTTATCCGAACAACGCTAAAGCAAGGAAGGTAGATGCCTAATTCAAAAAGTTTTTAGACAGTTTCAGAAAGCTTTCAGTTAATATCCCTCTATTGGAAGCTATTGAGCAAATCCCTTCTTACGGGAAATTTATGAAAGACATCATCACCAAGAAGAGAAAAATCCCGGACACCGAGGTTGTTGTGCTTAAAGAGCAGGTGAGTGCCTTCATCATGGGCACATTGCCACCAAAGAGGCAGGATCCAGGCTGTTTTAACATCTCTTGTTACATCGGGAGAGTCAAATTTGGTGAAGCACTATGTGACTCAGGGGCGAGCATTAATTTGATTCCCCTTTCTACATTCAAAAAGCTGGGATTAAAAGAGTCCCAGCCAAGCAACATGACTATCCAATTGGCGGACAATTCACTGGTAAAGCCATATGGGATTTGTGAGGATGTGCTAGTGAAAGTGGATCGATTTTTATTTCCAGCAGATTTTGTCGTCATGGAGATGCAAGACAAACAAGGCAATGAGCTACTTCTCGGACGACCATTCCAAGCTACATCCAACATGATACTTGAGATGGGGAGAGGTCGTTTGACCTTAGGTATAGCCGATGACTGATTTGAGATGGTCATGCCTTCCAGCGTCACTTCATCTAAATCCAAGGAGCAATGCCACATGGTAAAACATTTTGATAATAATATATCACTTTGTCTAGGGAAGCCATTTCTAGATATGGCTCATGTAATGACCAAGGTAGACAAGGGGACTTTGGTTGTAGACATCATGGAGCAGACCAAAGTGGTATCCCTTTGCAAGGCTTTAGGGTTCCCGAATGATGAGGATGAGGACATTCCTCCCTCTACGGAGGATGATGTTATAGCAAATTCAGTTTTTGATGCATATCCGTAATTACCACTGGAGGCTTGTTTAGTCAATATCACTCTTGATTGGATGAGAAGCAAATCACTCAAGGAGTGTGCCAAGATGCTTCACATGTTGCCATGCTTCTATGCTAGGTATTATGAAGATTTAGGCGAACTTCCCGCACCGCTTCAATCATCCTTAATCAGCCCGCCGGAGTTGGAGTTAAAGCCACTGCCACCACACCTCAAGTACGCCTTTCTAGTTGAGGAAGACAAGTTACCTGTGATTATTTCTTCTTATCTGAGTGCGGAATAGGAGGACCAGTTGTTGATAGTGCTGAAGAACCACCGGGGAGCATTTGGGTGGTCTGTTGCAGATATCAAGGGGATTTCCCCTACTTTGTGTCAGCATAAGATTCGGCTCGAGGAGGGAGCCAAGTCGGTTATTCAACTGCAACGTCGACTGAATTCGAGCATGATGGAGGTGGTGAAGAAGGAGGTGATTAAGCTTCTTTCCACAGGTATCATCTATGCAATTTCAGACTCGACATGGGTGAGTCCCACGCAGGTAGTCCCTAAAAGGGGGGGAATAACTGTCACTCAAAATATTTTAAATGAACCTGTCACCACCCACTTGGTAACCGGGTGGCGAGTTTGTATAGATTACCGACGTCTGAATGCCGCTACGCTAAAGGATCATTTTCCTCTTCCGTTTATTGATCAAATTCTAGAGCGTTTAGCCGGCCGATCACATTTCTGTTTTCTGGACGGGTATTCGGGGTACAATCAGATTTCAATTGATCCTAAGGACCAAGAGAAATCTACTTTCACTTGTCCCTATGGAACTTTCGTGTATCGCCGCATGCCCTTTGGATTATGCAATGCACCAGTGACTTTTCAACGTTGTATGCTCGCCATTTTTTCTGATATGGTAGAATGCTGTCTAGAGGTCTTTATGGATGATTTTTCAGTTTATGGTGCTTCTTTTGATGAATGCCTTTATAATCTAGATAAGGTGTTACAAAGATGCGAGGACACACATTTGGTTCTTAACTGGGAGAAATGTCATATGATGGTGAGTGAAGGGATAGTGCTAGGACATAAGGTGTCCAGCAAAGGTTTGGAGGTAGATCCGGTAAAAATTGAAGTAATTTCTAAATTACCCCCACCAAATTCGGTAAAAGGGGTAAGAAGCTTCTTAGGCCACGCCAGATTTTATCGTCGGTTCATAAAAGATTTTTCAAAAATCGCCAAACCTCTATCCGATCTTGTAGAAAAGGATGTCGTTTTTTATTTCAATGACAAATGTTTACATGCGTTCAACGTGCTGAAGGAGAAATTGATTTCTGCACCGGTTGTTCAAACACTGGATTGGACTAAGATGTTTGAACTCATGTGTGATGCATCTGATTTCACTATAGGAGCTGTGTTGGGACAGTGGGTGGACAATAAACCCGCCGTGATTTTTTCTGCCTCTAAGACTTTGAATGATGCCCAACTAAATTACACGACTATTGAAAAAGAATTGCTTGCTGTTGTTTTCACTTTTGAAAAATTTTGGCAGTATTTAGTTGGATCGAAAGTAGTAGTTTGGACTGACCACGCCGCTATTAAATATTTGATGGAAAAAAAAGATGCCAAACCTAGATTGATTAGGCGGATCTTGCTCTTACAAGAATTTGATATCGAAATCAAAGACAAGGCAGGGATTGAAAATGTTGTAGCGGATCATTTGTCTAGGTTAGAGAGGGTAGATGAAAAAGATATACACATACCCATAACCGAGACATTTTCGGATAAACAACTTTTGAAAGTCAATTCTAAAGATATGTGGTTTTCATATATCGTGAATTATCTTGCTTGCAAGATCATCCCGGATGATGGGACATATCAAGAGAAGAAGAAAATTTTCCATTCTCTACGATATTATTTTTGGGATGACCCCATTCTTTTGAAGCAATGCAGGGATGGTGTCCTACGCAGGTGTGTACCTGAAGTGGAATACAAGAGTGTTCCTCATCATTACCACACTCTACCTACGGGCGGACACCATTAGAGCTCTCGTACGGCTGCCAAAGTACTGGAAAGTAGCCTATATTGGCCTACCTTGTTCCGAGACGCCTATGAGTTCGTGAGGCAATGTGATTCCTACCAAAGAGCAGGTAACATTTCAAAGAGACAAGAGATGCCCCTAAATGTTTTCCAAGAGGTTGAGGTATTTGATCTATGGGGTATAGATTTCATGGGACCCTTTGTGTCCTCCAATTCGAATTTATATATCCTTTTAGCTATTGATTATGTGTCGAAGTGGGTAGAAGTAATACCCACAAGGACTAACGATTCTACTGTAGTGTGCAGGTTCGTTAAGGAAAATATCTTCTGTAGGTTTGGAGTGCCCCGAATGATCATTAGTGATGGGGTACGCACTTTAAGAATCAAAAGTTCTCGGCACTATTGAGGAAATATGGGGTCAAACATAACACTGGTACCCCGTATCACCCGCAAACTCAAGGACAAGTGGAGGTCTCCAATCGTGAAATTAAGAAGATTTTGGAGCGTACAGTGGCGTCCACGAGGAAGAATTGGAGTGCATTACTACCGGATGCATTGTGGGCATATAGGACGGCATACAAGACACCTATAGGCACCACACCTTTTAGGTTGGCGTACGGTCGGGCCTGTCACTTACCGGTGGAGTTAGAGCACAAGGCACACTGGGCGTTGAGAAAGCTCAACTTGAGTTATGATGAAGCGGGGAAGAAGAGATTACTTGAATTAAATGAATTGGATGAGCTGCGAATGACTGCATATGAGAACTCTCGGATATACAAGGAGCGCACTAAGTTGATCCACGATCGCCACATTCAGATGCGCACCTTCAAGAAAGGAGATCGTGTGCTTTTATTCAATTCAAGGCTGAAGTTGCATCCTGGGAAGCTTAAATCCTGATGGAGTGGGCCATTCACGGTAGAAGAGGTCAAACCACATGGCACAATCATGGTGCGCGATGGCGAGACTACATTTTTGGTGAATGGACAGAGGTTGAAGTTATATTTTAGTGAAGATTACACGAGGAAGGTGAATGAGGTCAAACTCATTTCACTTTCGGATGCATGATGTGCTTCAAGTTGTCTAGCCTAAGACGTTAAATAAGGGCGCTTGTTGGGAGGCAACCCAACCATTGGTACTTTAGTTTAGTTCCTTTACATTCGTAGTTTGATTTGTTTTAACTTAGTTTGTAGTGTAAAAAAGATACCGTGATCATTTGCTGCATGTGCAGGGCTGAGGCATAGTCGATACCATTGACCCTTGTGTCGATGGTATCGACCATGGTACAGGTTGGCGACTACAGAAATCGCACTGCGTCGATACCATCGATGGCCTCATCGATGGTATCGACACACCAACATGCAGATCGCAAGCAGAGGTCGATGGTATCGACATAGGTGTCGATACTATCGAGATCTCTGGAGATTTTCAGAACGAATTGTCTCAGGAAAGTCGATACCATCGACGGGCGTGTCGATGGTATCGACACATTCATGCAAAGAAGGCGGCGGCCGGGCCTCACGAGGGTTTTCCCTAATCAGAGAGTCGATACTATCGACTCGCGTCGATAGTATCGACGCGCCACGTCAACGATCCGTGAGGAAAGATCAACGGCGATCACAGCAACTAAGAAGTCGATATGGGGGACGAGTCGATACCATCGACTCGCGTCGATAGTATCGACGCATCAGCAATACGGGCCCCATAGATCCAGCCATCGACAACCGTCGATACTCGTGGAGGTACGGATCATGCTACCCGATTCGATACCATCGACTCGCGTCGATGGTATCGACGGGCAGATAGTAGCGTCGGCCACGGCTATATATGAGGAGCATTTGTGTCAGATGACATCACACCTCCAGTACAATTCTCCTTCATGTTCCGAGTGTGTTCCAGAGTTGTCCAAGCCCGACGACGAGCATCACCGAGCAACGTTCTTCATCGAGCGGAGATTCGCTTCTCCGATCTTCACCGAGCTCCCTTTCTATTCCCCTTTCTCTCACAATCATGGTGCACGTAGCTGGTGCGTCGTCTTCACATGCGAACCCGATGGACATCCCAGAGTTCGTGCCACCTCCGACCACATCAGTTGCATGCCTGTGGCTGATTCATCCATCTGCGGAGGTGAAGAAGATATACGAGGAGATTCTAAAGACGAAGATTGAGCCGACCCGTTATGTTGAACGGGAAACCATCCGCAACCTCGGGTTCGAAGCGAACCTTGACTACGTCCTGAAGGGTCAGGCCCGATACACGGGAAGACGGCATGACGAGTTGGAGTTTCATGTTAATGGCCAGCCATTCTTCGGCGAGTGGCCTACTTACAAGGAGTTGGTGGCTGAGTTCATGGCATCACTGGACGTCTGCGTCGTACCCAACGACGTCATAGCCACCGACCGCGAGTGAATCAAGGGTCGGGTGTCGTTCTGGCTGTACAACAACGATTACACCCTTACACTCTGACAGTTTAACAAGATCTTCAACTAGAATCACTCGCAACATGATTACCGGCAACCGGACAACCGCACCGACTATGATGCAATCTTCGCCGAGCTGGTGACGGTGCCGCCGGGCAAGTCAATGAGCTACCATAATGCTGCGGTAGCTGATTTCGAGCACCTTTTCGTCCAGATACTGCACCGGATGTTGAGTTCTACATTGTTTGCTCAGGGTGATTTGGCCCTCAGCAAGTTTCAGGAGACGGACTTATTCTTCTTGTATAAACTCCTGAAGCGTCAAGAATGCAATTGGGGCGCTTTCTTTTTGCAGAGAGTTTTGGCGGTGAAGAGGAGTACACAGAAAGCGCCAATTCACTTTGGCGGGCTTATCACCAAGCTGGCCTTCTACCTTGGGTTGAATTTCCAGCAGCTTACTCCTCTCTCCACGAGGAGCAAGATGAACTTGCAACATCTGCACCGCTCCAACCTCATCCTTCTTCGAGATGGTTTGGCGTATGTGCACTGCCATGTCAACCATGCTTACCAGGAATGCTCGCTTCCCGATCCGGTCTTCAACATCGAAGGGGCGCAACACTTCCGATGGCCTATCATAGCCATCGCTGACTCCGATGAATACGGAGGCAACGACGACGACGACAATGACGACGAGCTGCAGAGGAAGATGAGGCATTCACACCTCTTCGGGCTCGAGTGGCACCACGGAAGCGTCCTCGGATGCATCCGGGTGCATCTTCATCATCACAGCCTCCGCCACCACCACCGCCCTCGTAGCCAGGCGAGGATGCCTACTCGATGCAGGGCATGTATGCTATGATGCATGACATACAGCAAACGCAACATCATCACATGGCGATGTACACCGGTATTCAAGACACTACAAACCGGTTATTGGACAATCAAAGGGCAATGTTCGAGAACGAGTGTCTTCTCCTCGACAACCAACAACAAATTCATGATCGGTTGCAACGGATGGAGATGCAACAGCAGCCCTTTTACGACCACTATTGGAGCCAAAATTACTTTGGAGGCTATCCACAACCTCCACCTAGGGCCCAGTTTGATCCGAGCTTCCAGGGGGAGTATCCTTCTTGGGACCCTACGGCTCTGCAGTACTAGCCTCCACCTGAAGAGTAAAGCGGTATCTCTGTTCCAACCTTTAAGATTATTTTTGACTATGAGGCCATAGTCGAATTCAAGCTTGGGGGGGTGTTGGAACAGCTCTATCTTTTATTTTCTCTATTTTTAGTTTTATTGCTTTTGTTTCTTGTCATTTGTTTCCTGCAATTTTCGTTTGTCTGTAGGATCCACATTCTATCTAGTGTAATCGTGGATGTCGTTAATCTTGAGTCATCTCAGTTGCATGTGCATGGAATTAAGGGGAAAACTAAAAATTTTTGAGTGTTCGCAAGCTTGAGTGTTGTTTAACCCTAATCACCTAACTTAGAAAATGATTGGTTTTGTCAACTTTAAAATAGAAAATTACAACTGTACATTCCTAATGATTCATGAAAGTGGACGGAATTGGTTGTTTGAGCCTAAACTGACCAATTGATAATGAGACTTTAATTTGAAGTAAGAGAGAAAAACTTCTTAACTACTACACAGGTCAGTAAGGAGGGACACATAATATTTTTCAAAGGTTCAGTCAATTAGTCTTGTGATCTGTCCACCTCATTACTTTTCACAATCCACCAAGATTTGGAAGTAAAGTACAGTTTTGACCTTTTTGATTGCATGTCATGTAGATAGGACTTGCATTGCAATCACCTTCATATGTTTTGCATGAAAAATGAAGAAAAAAAATTAGAATAGGTTTACATGCACATTACCCTTAGGTGCATGTCATTTAGTTGCATTCATAACTTTTATGCATAAAGTATATCATGTACCTCATTTCTTCTTTAATGGTGAATTAAATTGGTCCATACCTTCTAAATAGTGTAAATATTCGAGTTATGCATAAAAAAATAAGCCCAATAAAGTATTCATTGTCAATTATGGATATAAGGGTTTGAAAAAAAAGAAAAAAAAAGAAGAAAAATTTGAAATTGAAAAAAAGGAGAGAAGAACGGAGCACGAGAGCACGCCCTAGCCGATCCGGACGCTGAAGAAGATGATTTCCACCACCGAAAGGCGGGAGAACGCGTATTCCACGCCAAGGATCACTTGAATCTTCTCCGTTCTTGGGTTTAACCACTCAATCACGTTTTTCTTCATGTTTCCCTTGTTCTACTCCACGTTGTACTCTGAGATGAACATGCGGGGCTAATCCCCTTTGTCTTTAGGACCGGGAGTAGCCCGGGAATTCATTGTATGACAATTTTATCGTAGTAATTCATATCTTATCTCTTAAATCCGTGGTATAATTTTGTTTTCTCAAATATATTGTTATGCTTGATCACCATAATAATAATCTAACGCCCTTAATTGCTTTGAAAGAAAAATTAATGGTTGAAAAGAGATGGAATTTACATTAATTGACAAATCTCTTGAACAAGGTGGTGTAAGATTAATGGTGGATACCGAGAGGTCGTTTCTAATGCACCTAGTTTAGGGTATAGGTTACTACGAAGGTGGAACCGACCTAGACTTAGGTAGTGAATTGTACCACGACAGTGGGCAATTCTGATTTCAGGCCACTACCCGGATAGAGAGATAAAATTGAGTAACTATATAGACTTTAATACAATGAAAACCCGTGGTGAAACTGCAATCCTAAAGATCTCCTTTTGAATTGATTAAACCAACATTTAATCGATTGCTTGCTTTACTTTATTTTTATTTTTCTTTTAATTTAGACAACAACTCTCAACTATTTAATCAGCTTAGCTGATCGTGAGTAGTTAGTAGGAGTCTCCGACAATTTCACGTATCCCTGTATTCGACTCGGGCCTCACAAAGGCCTGTATTACTTCGACACGTTCACTTGCATTTCTGCGCACGGTAAATTTGCGTCATGATATTAGAGCTCATTAATCATTTTCTCAGATTTTATGTCCACCATTTGCTAATTATTTGAGGTCAACTAACCCTAAAATGGAGCATAAGTATATATATTAGAAACATGCTATAATTTTATCCAAAAGTCTAATTTAGGGACCTAGTAACAAAAGGGACATTTTTCTGAACATGTTGGTATTTTATTTATATTTTTCGGGCATTGTATTGATTTATTATGAATTATGCAACATCTGATCATTTACTTAAATGTTTACCTTTACTGGCCAACTGTATGGCGCCACGTGGTGTTATGGTGCACAACTCACTCCTAGAACCGACGAGTCTGGATTGAATGAACCACCCAGTCACCCTCTGAACCACCCACTCCCTCTTCCCACTACTACAGAAACAACCTTTGGCGTCAGTTTTTTAACCCCCTTTGGCGATGGTTTTCAAGCGACGCCTATGTGGGTGCCGCTAAAGGTCAAACTCTTTGACGTCGGTTTTATAACTGACGCCTATATAATATATAGGCGTCGGTTATATATAGTTGGCCGACGTCTATAGGGTTCGCGCCACAAAAAAGGGCACCACCTAGGACACTTTCGGCGTTGGTTAACAACTGAACAACCGACGCCATACTCCCAGACGACACGGCCGTGCTTCGCTGCACGGCCGTGTTTAGTACTATAGGCGTCAGTTTTATACTAATACGCGACGATGTATGCCCTTAGGTGTCATTGTTCTATAAATAACCGACGCTTATACTTTAATTTTTTTTATCAGTTTGCAGGCCTGCTGTGGCTGGTCAGCAGGATGAGAACCTGCAGTACAATTTCCTGAACTGTAGGTTTACGACATCCATTGATATCAATCTACAAACAGGCCACAAACCTGCAAAATCAACAAATATTTTTTCACACAAGTAGATACATTCAGACATCAATTCAATTCTCACATTCACACATGTAGAAGCATTCAAATACATGTAGAAACATTCAGACTTGTATAAACATTCAGAAATATTTATTTACAAAATATCATTCAACATCCCAATTATATCTTACAATCGCCACTGCTTGTATGGCTTTTGCCCATTCTTCTCTTATTTCATTTAATGCTTCCATTGTATATGGAGCATGTACATTTTTTAAGCGTTTACCTATAGTGTGGTCAATTTTAAACACATGCAAAGAGAATGATGTATATATAAGTAATAATATAAAAATAAGATTGATATGTGCATGCCCAGCCATTGTCTTGTGTAGCGCACTATAAATTGAAACATACAAAATTTTAAAAAAGTAAACTTACTTGACACAAGGTATATGAATGTATAAACAAGATCTCACCTGTTTCTTCTTGGCTTATGTGGTGTTTTGTTACAGCGGCAGGTGTTACTCTCCTCCAGTATCTCCCTCGGTCCCTCCACAGACTGGCGGTGTATCATGTTACTTTAGTATATATGTCCTGGCATGAACTCAGTTGTTCCTCACCTGCCTACTACCATTCCCTCACAGACTCCTGTGCGGAGAGGGACATTCAAACTCGAGATATCGTCTTCCGTTTCCTCCTCCGCAGCAATATCCTCATCTCTGAACGTTTCTCACAGGATTCTGAACCCTTCCGTCCCTCTACTACATCGAAGCCATGCCGCAGTTGAACCCTTTCGCCGAGCCCTACCCGGCCAAGCAGGCGTCGCCTGAAGCACCACCTCCGTCGTCGTCTCCACCTCCATCACAACTTGCTGCGCCAGTCCTGGCAGTTTATCACCCCACATGCCTTCCTCCCCAGTTCCTGCCGCTAGAGGCTCTCCCGCAGCACCCCCATCCTTTCTTCCCACACAGATCCTTGATATGTCCTACAGATCTGGGGGGTGCTGCGGGAGCGCCTCTAGTGGCAGGAACTGGGGAGGAAGGCATGTGGGGTGATAAACTGCCAGGACTGGCGTAGCAAGTTGCGATGGAGGTGGAGACGATGACGGCGGTGGTGCTTCAGGCGACGCCTGCTTGGCTGGGTAGGGCTCGGCAAAAGGGTTCAACTACGAAATGGCTTCGATGTAGTAGAGGGAAGGAAGGGGTTCAGAATCCTGTGAGAAACGTTCAGAGATGAGGATATTGCTGCGGAGGAGGAAACGGTAGACGATATCTCGAGTTGGAATGTCCCTCTCCGTACATCAAGTTGCTCCAGTGCTTTAGTGGGTACATGTGCATCATCAACCTAAAATTTGACAAAAATAAACACACTGAATTAGTATTTGTATTAAAAAAGCAAACATTTAGCTTCAATAAAAAAATATAAACATACATGTCTCTAAAATTGTGATCTTTTATCAATTAACAATCCTTCATTGTGATCTCCGCGCACATATAAGTCATCATTAGCTTCAATATTTTGTGGAGTTGGCAACCTAACTGAGAATGGACTGGAGTCATCATACTTATCATAGTACTCTTCTTCATCTATAGGGTCTTCAATGAACTGTCTTTTATCATGAAGAACAACCGACCATTTATCATTTGCAGGATCATCGATATAGAATATTTGTTTCGCCTGTGATGCCAATATGAATGGTTCATTCTTCTCACCAATCTTTTCAAAGTTCACCAAAGTGAAACCCAATTCATCCACTATAAATCCTTTGGTGTTATCAACCCAATTACATTTAAAGAGCGGAATTCTGAAATCTATGTAGTCAAACTCCCATATGTCTTCAATGACACCGTAATATGATATTTTAGCTTCACGAGGACTCTTATCCTTTGCACTTGCAAAATACATAGTCGACGCTTGAAGAGTGACCCCACTGTTTTGGACGACACTCTTATCATCTTGGCGCTTTGTGTAATATGTGAACCCATTAATGTCAAACCCTTCATAAGACATAACATTCGGTTTTGGTTTAAAGGTGAGGCATTTGATAGTTTCTGTAATATCATTTGGTGTTTGAGATAGTTGATGTAAGACTTTATCTTCAAACCACTTAGTAAAAGTCTTATTATGCTCTCTAGCAAGCCACATTGAACTTGCTCGAGGATGTTGTCTCTTGATGAAATTGGTATGTTCCTCGATATAAACACTCACTTCGTCCATGTTGTGTAAAATATACAAGTGAGCTTGTTCCAACTACTCACGACTGATTACTTTCACCCGTGATCCCAAAATTCCTTTGCCCTCCTCAATATTCTTGTCATTAACAGGAGTGGTATTACCACTCAGAAAGTCATTGCAAAAATCCATAACCTCTCTCGCCACATAACCTTCAATAATACTCCCTTCAGGCCGATAACGGTTTCGAACATCACCTTTAAAAACGCTCATGTATCGTTCAAAGGGATACATCCAATGCAATAAAACTGGTCCCAACATTTTCACTTCCCTAGTCAAGTGGACAACAAGATGTACCATGATATCAAAGAACAAAGGAGGGAAATACATCTCAAGCTGACATAGGGTAACAACCACTTCTCTTTGCAAATTATCGAGAGTATCAGGGTCAATAACTTTGCTGCATAGACTGTTGAAAAAGAAACAAAGTCTGGTGATTGCAAACCTTACATGCTTCGACAATATAGATCGAATTGCCACGGGCAATATTTGTTGCATTAGAGTGTGACAATCATGAGATTTAAGACCTATCAACTTCAGATCTTTCATTGATACCAATCTACGAATGTTGGATGAGTAACCATCTGGCACCTTAACATTTACCAAGCATTCACAAAAAGATTTATTCTCCTTTCTAGACAACGTGTAACAAGCGGGAGGTAAGTATGTTCTTTTATTACCCATTTCACATAATTCTGTTAATTCTGACCTTATTCCCATTTCACGTAGGTCCAGTCTGGATTTTATCCCATCTTTAGTCTTACCTGGTATATTTAACAGAGTACCAATGATGCTATCACAGACATTTTTCTCAACATGCATTACATCGATACAATGCCTGACTATCAAAGAACTCCAATAAGGAAGATCCCAAAATATTGACTTCTTCTTGAATGAAGAATTGTCACTCCGTGTGGCCATACTACGTTGTGATTTCTTACCAAATTCATTGACAATGTCTTTTACTCTTTCATAAACAACATCCCCTGGTATAGGTTTAGGTGCACTCCGTTCATCATTCCATCCATTGAACGCTTTGCGCTTCCTATGATACGGATGGAATTTTGAAAGAAACCTTCGATGACCAAGATATACAGTCTTGCCGCCATGTTTTAGTCTTATTGAATCAGTGTTTTCTTCACATATAGGACACGCTTTAGCTCCTTTGATACTATATCCAGACAAATTCCCATATGCTGGAAAGTCATTAATAGTGCAAAACAACATAGCGTGCAAACGAAATGTCTCTCTTCCTGAAGTATCATAGGTCATCACACCTTCAACCCAAAGTTTCTTTAAGTCATCAATCAGAGGTTCAAGATAAACATTGATATCATTTCCAGGTTGTTTAGGGCCCGATATCAACAACGACAGCATAACATACTTATTTTTCATACACAGCCAGGGAGGAAGATTGTATATAACAAGCATGACTGGCCAAGTGCTATGTTGGCTGCTCAATGTCCCGTACGGATTCATCCCATCTGTACAAAGCCCAAGTCTTAGATTCCTATCTTCTTCACCAAATTTGGGGTACAATAGATCAATCTTCTTCCACTGTGGGGAATCAAACGCATGTCGTAGGATCCCATCATTATTTTTCTTAACATCTGCATGCCACCTCAAATTCTTTGCATCTTTCAGATTTGCAAACAAGCGTTGAAACTGTGATATTATAGGTAGACACCACAACACCTTGGCAGGAGAACCAGTTTTGGACTCCCCCGAAGTCGTCAATTTATACCGTGACACACCACATTTTGGACAATCTTTCAAATCTACATAGTCCTTTTGAAATAATACATAATCATTCGGGCATGTATGTATCTTCTTGGCCTCCATTCCCATTGGGCACAACATTTTCTTTACCCGGTATGTTGAGATTGGCAGCTCATTTCCTTCAGGAAGCATTTCTTTCAACAAAGTCAACAATGAAGTGAAGCTTTTGTCGCTCCATCTATTGTTAGCTTTCAACTTATGCAATCTCAACACAGCGCTAAGCTTCGTAAACTTAGCACAGCCTGTGTATAATGGTATCTCAACATCATGCACAATGTTTCTAAAGATAGGAGGTGGATCGGTGTGCTCTACCCTACAACTATCCAGCATCGCATCAATGATGTCTACTGGAACTTGTTCGTTCACATCTACGTCATCAGAGGCAATTTCTTCTTCCACCCAAGCACTGCTATCGACATCTACTGGTTTCGAGTTTCAAATCTCTCCATGCCAGTGCCATTCTGTATAGCCTTGTACAATCCTGTTGTACATGCCATGACTTTTGATTTCCTCACCAGTGTTGACTTTCAAGTTGTTACCGCAATGCCTACATGGACAGTAGAACCTATCTGTAGGTTTTTTCCTATGTTCCTCGGCAAATCTAATAAACTGATCAAGACCAGATATAAACTTTGGGGTGCAGTGATTGCTAATGGACATCCATGATCTATCCATTCTATGATCAAAGAGAAAACAAGTATATATTAGGACAAGATTAGGGTATACACTTACATCCTATCTAAGATTTACTCCTATTATCTACAATGAAGCTGGACTCCATACAAACAGTATATAATTTAGTGATTATTCATTCTAATTTATACCAATGTACAAGTAATATAAAGAACAATGATTGTTCACTTTCTAGGCCAACAAACACATGTGATGTCATTTATATATAATAAATGTGTACCACCTATCCCATCCTTGAACACCTAATCTCACTAGTAAGTGTATAATGTGTATTGGGTTTTCAAGAAAATTTCGGCAGCATTTCCCCGCTGTTCTCTAAGTACATATGTACTTAGAGAACAAACGAGGAAATGCTACCGAAATTTTCTCAAAAACCCAATACACATTATACACTTACATCCTAAGTGAGATTAGGTGTTCAAGAACAATCCCAAACAGGGGACTATCCAAGATTTACTCCTAATGAGTAAATCTTGGACGGGTTTCTAGGCCAACAAACACAATAATAGATATGTACATGTTAGGGTTTCATCACAATTGATTAGGATTAGAAGCACAAATATATTAGAAGCACAAATATATGCAAGCAAAAGATTTGTTCGTATCCTAGAATTTACATAAAGCATTACATATAAATTTGTTCATATCCTTACCAACAACAAACACGGCCGTGGCTGTGCTGCCCAGCACAGCCGTGGTAGGCCATTCTTCTCAGTTCTTAGTGAAAGAAGTAGAACACTAACTAGTCTTTAAGGAAGGTATCTCACTGAATTTCCAGGTAACCGTAGCCAAGTGTCTAAGGTGCTTAGGTTTTGAAATCAAAGCAGCAAGCAGAGCAGAGCAGTGGGCGGCAAGGAAGAAGACAAGGAAGAAGGTGCTATGACTAATACCTAGAGAGCAGAGCAGCAAGCAGCGGGCGGAGCAGAGCAGCAAGCAGCGAGCAGAGCAGCAAGCAAGACAATGCCGCAGTTGGGCACAATGAGGAAAGGCGGTGCGGCGGCGACGCAAGGAGGAAGGCGGCGGGCGGCGGCGACGATGCAAGGAGGAAGGCGGCGGGCGGCGGCGGCGACGCAGAGCAGCAGCAAGGATCGTCGGTGGCGAGCGAGAAGCAGCAGGCACCAGGCGGCGATTTTGGGAGAGCGGCGACGAGCAGCGCACAGGAGAATCATGAAATAGGAAGAAAGGGGGAAGAGCCGGGTGATCGGGCCTCTATTAAGTTGCTCAACGACATCAGTTATCTACAACACTGACGCCTATTATTCTTTCGCGTCGGTTGATAGTAAAAGACCGACGCTTAATTGGACAACCCTTGCCCTAAATTATTTGGCGGGAACCATTATCAACGTTAGTTATCTAAGGATAACCGACACTGAAAGTGGGACTTTTCGCGCAAATTTTCATTTTAAATAGGCGTCAATGAATAGTTAAAACACCGACATTGTAGGTGACCTAAAATGTTTTCGCTCGAAAATTGGATTTCGCGGGAGATTTTATGCGTCGGGTTGTTATACGCAACCGACGCTGAATACAAAGCGGTACCCGTGTCTAGCTGGTCTTCGAATATAGACGTCCGTTTTTCTAAAGAACCGACGCCTAATAGTATAGGCGTCGATTTTCCTCAATAACCGATGCCCAAAAAAGCGACACTGAACGCTGTTTCTGTAGTAGTGTCCTTTCTCACATCGTGTTTGATGCGATTTCTTCCGCTCAACGCCCGTCCGTGAACGCCGCCGCTGGGAGGCTCTGGCGATACCAAGCAATCTTCTCATCCTGCTGAGTGCCGCATCAAGGGAAAACCTCGACAAGAGCTCCCTGATGGGGTCGTAGCTGCTCGCCATTGAGAACAACATTAACGAGCATCAATACTGATCCATCTACCTTAATCACTCCTTTTGCAATTGTCATCCTCGGCAGATCCGTTCTTCTCATCACGGTCACTCAGATCATCTTCCAAAACCTTGTAGCATCACCAACACATGGCGAGGAGGTAGAATGCTCCCATTCAAGCTCCTTTGCTGACCCGCCTCCAGGATGAGATTGAGAGTCTCATCAGGAGCCTCCAGCCCGCAAAATAGGGGCACCGCCATGGTGGATGGGCTCCGACATGGGATCATGTGAAGCAAACGGTCCTCGTGTTGAAGCTCGTGGCTGTAGAATGTAGGATCCTCGAGCACACACTGGTGAAGACAGGAGATCAGGCAAGAGGGGCCTGCTGTCGCAGCTTATCAATGCCTACTAAGAGGTTCATTGCTTGGTGATGACTCCTTCTTGGATCCATGGTTGATGAGGGCAGCGCAGGATACAAACCTGCTACCCATCACTTACTGGAGGGTGCACCAATCTTCGCAGATTAGTTGCAACCTCGATTGCATCTTCAAAGCATCTAATAATGCTCCCTTGTCTACTGCCTTGCATCGGCTGTTCCTCCTTCAACCTCAAGATATCCAGCATGTAGTTTTCATGGTCTGTATATTAGTGGTCGGTGGTGGAAACTCCCATGCCTACAATGATTTTTCAAGTAATGTAGCCCTATGCGACAACCTCCTGCTCGCTTCTTTTTCTCCTCTAGAAAATACTTGTAGTGGAGAATAGACAGAGAGAAGTCAGGGTTGTTTCCTAGATCACGATTTGTGAGGAAAACTCCCTGTGATCATCCCAGCTTCATCGGATCAAGAGAACCCATTTACCACAATCTCTTCCTGCATTTACAGAGGTGATGGACGACCAGATCACCATCTTGGCAAGGTGCCACATCGTTGGGAGGAAAGACCACATGACAAGCTATACAAGACAAATTGTGTTCTAATTGATCAGATATCCTAGTCACTTACTCACAATTTCAACCATCAATATCTCTCAAATGGTTAGTCAAAAACCAATGAAGTTTTAATGCCTGATTCTTCCACATGTAATCTAACTTGATTGTCTAACTATATTGATCAGGTACCCTCATAATTACGTATATAAACCTTGAATATAAGTTAACCAAACATCAACCCATGAGAAATCCAGTCAAACTTACATCAATTATCAACATAAAATTTTCAAGGTTCATCATCAAATTATTTCATACCAGATATATCTTCAAATGCTAGATTGAGTATCGAATCCTCAAAATTGGGTTCATCACATTCACCCCACCTTATATGGAATTTCGTCCTCGGAATTCAATTATTGTCATACTCAAGGTGATACCATAGACTCCAACTTCATATATATCACCACTTCTAGGTGAAAAATACTTTCATAATTCTGGATATACCCTACATTGTCATCTTGGGATCTAGAGTTTCTAGGGTGTACCCACCCCACCTTAAATAGGTTGAAGCATCATTTTTTTAAAGGAATTTAAACCATCACTTAACATCTTGGTCATAACATAACATTCTAGTATTTTAGGGTTCACATCCCTCATTCCCCTAAGAATTAGGGTTTGTTCATATTTTTAAACTTAAAGAGGTATTATTACTCAAGGTTTCATATTTCACTCTAGTAAATCATACAAGGCAATGTCAAGATCCATGGCATCATTTACTAGAATTATTAGACTTAACATCATTAATGTGGTTTATGAACGACATCATACTAGGATTTCATCATTAGAGGGAATTAATTTTCATAATTATATATTAGGGTTTTCATTCTATCGTGCGAGAGTTATCCCCAAACTTAGAAGCATCTATTCAGAAGGATTGGGGTTAAGAACTATATTTTCGTGCACTAACTGGCTATTATCTTTCATGTTATTTCTTTTCTATAACTAGATGCAATGATATAATTACACATTTATGATTTTAATTTACTCTAATATTCTCAAATAAAAAAAAGTAAAATGACATATGTTGTTAAAAACATTCCAGGTGTATCAACTCCACGTCCAAATATAATCCACTTTAGTGACATCTAATTTGATGTTTTTCAAATAAAGAAGATAAAAATGCCATTTGCTTTGGAACTTTCAGTTAAAAAAATATCAAACTTGAAAGAACCAAATGCGTCAACACTTCAACTTTAAACATAGGGGTGAATACATCAATCTATTTGGCGTTTTTAGTTTTTTATTGGAAGTATCAAATCAATTGGTATTTTTACTCTTTATTTGTAAAACGTCATATTAGTTGATGTTTTTTTTTATCATAGTGGGCTTTATTGGAAAATATCTTTGCAGAAGTGCTATATCCGATTTTTTTTTTTGATAAACGCCAGATCAGATGACGTATTGGAAAATATCTTTGCTGAAGTGCTATATACGATTTTTTCTTTTATCAAAGTATACCATATTTTTTCTCTATTTTCAGATCGTGTAATCCACAGGGTATGCCTAGTCGATATTCTGCGCAACTTTGCATTGGCCGTCTATTAAGCCACCTCCACGGTAATGATTTTAACATCTGTGATGCATCATGGAGAAGTAATTCTGACGTTCATCATCGCCGTAACAAACAAGGTCTTAAATATACCCTTTCCTAGGGCTCGTATATTCTACTACGCACTCTCCGTCCGCCCGCCCTGTTTTCTCCTCGTCGACGCGGTTCAACTCTCCGGGCTTCCGCCGTAAGTTTCTCTTCTATCCCGCGCCTTGCGCGATACTGGTACCCATTTCACATTATGCGGGGAACTCCTCTCGGTATTGGTTTCCTTCAGGGATCGGGGTTCAGTTCAACATTCTGTTGACTCTAGATCTGCGTCTCAGTAACTCGGATCCACGTATCCGTTTGCCTGGAGTTGCGGCTACTGCCGCATTTTGCCGATTTTTCTGTGACGTTTTTCCGTTTAGATGGGATACAAATAAATGCATGCTTTCAGCATGTTTTGTTTGGGAAAGAATCTGCTCTTAGCGTTGGAACATAGGCTTCGTTCAGTTGGATTTTTCACTCATTCCCGTCGAGCATGTTTAGAAGTATGCGTTTTTGCTTCTCTGGTTGCAGCTCGAGGTTCAAAGTTGATCACATAGGTCAACGGCTTATGTCTGACATGCATTCTACAATTTGACTGAGCACAATTTTTTTCAGAATGCGTTGAATCGCGAATTGCTTGATTTCTTTTTATACATTGCCATAGTTAGTACTAGCAATGGGCTCAGGATGAAAATAATAGGTGAAATGCACACATTGTACTAACTGTTGGTGGTTCGGATGCTCACATTCAGTCAGACTACAACACGATCAGCTATTTATAATGCTATAGTGAACATTAGATATAGGATTAGCTTCACAAAGAGACATGCATACTTTTTCCTTTCAAATGGATTTGTACAGCTTCACAGAGAGACATGTATTAATAGCATGCCTTCTCATAATTTTATTCGTTGGAACAGGAAAATGGCGGGTGGATTCAGGGTTCTGCATCTTGTCAGACCTTTTCTGGCGTTCTTGCCTGAAGTTCAGACCGCGGACAGGAAAATTCCGTTTAGAGAGAAGGTGATCTATACTGTTATCTCCCTCTTCATCTTTCTTGTGTGTAGTCAGCTTCCACTCTATGGCATACACTCGACTACTGGAGCAGACCCCTTCTACTGGATGCGTGTCATCCTTGCTTCTAACCGTGGGACTGTTATGGAGTTGGGAATAACCCCTATTGTGACATCTGGTCTCGTCATGCAACTTCTGGCTGGTTCTAAGATCATTGAAGTTGATAACAGCGTGCGTGAAGACCGTGCTCTTTTGTAAGTGTTCTCCTTTTAGTTTATTCGTGTTTACTTTGTACATTGGTGACAAGCCCTCTGATAGACATCCAAAGTTGCAGATAGCATTTAACCAGTATGTTTTTTCGCCCCAACAGACCATTCTGCATACCTTGCCCAGGGAATGCGACTATTTTAAAGTTATAGTCCTGAATGGTCTTGTTCTTGCAAGTTTGCTGGATGTTTGTAATTTATTACCAGTTACTGCTGAACTATATATAATACTGCTTCAAATATAATGTTGCAGAAGCTAAGGTTATTGTTTTTGTCAGGAAATGAATCTGTTCTGGGCATTAGTTTTTTTACTTATTTGCACGGAGCAAAGATACCGTGGATCCTTTAATCTTTTAATTAATTCGATTTCGCATATTCAAATGTGTTTCAGGAATGGTGCACAGAAACTGCTTGGCATCCTTATAGCAATTGGAGAGGCTGTTGCTTACGTTTTGTCTGGGATGTATGGTAGTGTCAGTCAGCTTGGAACTGGGAATGCAATTCTTATCATTCTTCAACTTTGTTTTGCTGGAATTATTGTGATTTGCTTGGACGAGCTTCTCCAAAAGGGATATGGCCTTGGTTCTGGTATCTCCTTGTTCATTGCCACAAACATTTGGTATGTCAAAGTTCTACTTGTTTGATTGATTCATTGCCAAGCCTTACTCAGCCTGAACGGTTGATCTCTGTTTCCTCCTAGCGAAAATATAATATGGAAGGCATTTAGTCCCACAACCATCAACAGTGGGCGTGGAGCTGAATTTGAGGGTGCTGTAATTGCCTTGTTCCACTTGCTAATTACTCGAACTGATAAAGTCCGTGCTCTTCGAGAAGCCTTCTATCGGCAAAATCTTCCAAATGTCACAAATCTTCTTGCCACAGTCTTTGTCTTCCTTGTTGTAATCTATTTCCAAGGTTTCCGTGTAGTACTACCAGTCAGATCCAAGAATGCTCGTGGGCAGCAAGGGTCTTACCCTATTAAGCTTTTCTACACATCCAACATGCCCATAATATTGCAGTCAGCTCTTGTTTCAAACCTGTACTTTATTTCCCAGGTAAAGTTACTATATAAAAAGTATTGATTGGCTGAATTTCTGTTTTACGCTTTTGTTGATCCTTTGACTTCTGCCTTTTTTGTAAAGTTACTATATAAAAAGTATTGATTGGTTGAATTTCTGTTTTACGCTTTTGTTGATCCTTTGACTTCTGCCTTTTTTATTATGCAGCTTCTATACAGAAGATTCAGTGGAAATTTCTTTGTGAATTTGCTTGGAAGGTGGAAAGAATCAGAATATTCTGGCGGACAGTTCATCCCCGTTGGGGGTATTGCTTACTATATCACTGCACCGTCAAGGTGATTTAGTTCATTGCAGTACATTTTCACTTATATCTGTTTAATGCCATGCAACTTTTTATGTGTGTTCTTGTACTGTGCTTTCAACACTTTCTAAATTGGATCATCCTATGCCTGCAGCTTGGCGGATGTGGCTGTGAATCCATTCCACGCGCTTTTCTACATTGTATTCATGCTATCTGCCTGTGCTCTTTTCTCGAAGACATGGATCGAGGTGTCCGGATCATCGGCAAGGGATGTTGCAAAGCAGCTAAAGGTATCCATTTTGGATCAAATTTGTTTTAAGAACTTCTTTAGCCAATGATTCTAAATACGTAGGGATAATATTGGCTATCTGAATCCAAAATTAGATAGATACATTATACTCGTATAATGTAAAACTGCTAAGATAAGCATTTAACCATTCAGCAACTGAGGCTAGTTAAACATGCATGTTAACCGGCTTAGGGCCTGATCTGGTAGGATGTTGTTGATAAACATGTTTTTAAAAGTAATACTTTCAGTGGTCTTAGCCGTTTGACACGACGTAACTGGACACAAACATATTGTTTTCTAAGTGCACCCTACTGCACATTTTGGCTGGGATTCCTGGAAAAGGTACCACGCCCAAATAGGGGACGCGGTCTGGTGTAGAAACGGCTGTATGTATGCCTAGTTGCATGGTGGGTAACTCACAGCTGTATGTGTGCCTGATAAAGTTGATCGGTGAATAACAGACTAGCATCCTATGTACACGGTCATTCTGCTCATAGCAATACATGTGACTACCTAGAAAGAGTAGAAAGAGCAAACCACTCGACCTGCACACTAAATTAGGTGTCACATGTGAATAGAATACGAATGGATACCAACCAATTGAAACTGGATTCCAGCTGTTCATTTGGTGTCCTACCAAACAACAAATGTTAAGTGAAATTCTATGATTTAGACATGTATACTTGTAGATTCCTACTTTTCACCTCAATTGCATCCTACCAAACAAACATGGCATTACCCAAAAAATAAAATGTTGACAAGGAGTAGATTACCATGTAAATATGATTAAACATGAATTAAGACTTCAGAACTTATAGCCATCCATAGTTGTAAAGTATGCTAAATCCAACATTACAGATATATATAGACATGCAAATACAAAGCCTTCTAGTGTGGCCGTTATCAAACTTAATTGAATATGAAAATATTTCTTTTGCTGAAGATATAGTGTGATAGACAAACAACAAATCCAACCTTACTACACTTCACCGAGAAATCCTATACAACAACTGTGAAGGAATATTGTATTGAAATGATTCGAATAGATGAATAAAAGAGGTACAACCCTATCCTATATATATAGGAGCAAGGGAGAAATCCTGAGACTTGGGTCCCAAGTAATCTAAACGGGTCGAGATACTAAAGGCCCACTAACTAATTAACCTATTAACTAAATAGGCTAATATATACTCTTTAATAACAACCAAAACACAAAACACACATAGAAAGCTTCTTTTGAGCTGAGTTGCCTGCCTTATAAGATATGGCTGACTTACAATCTTTGCAGCCTGGCTGATATGTCAGTAAAATCACTCCATGCACCTTTTTTCCCATCTTATATTCAAGCTTTTTTGCTTGTTCTTTCCTTAAATGGATCGAGGAGTCTGGGTTATTGGCAAGGATGCTACATGTTAGAGAGTGTAGTTAATTAGTTGATTAAGTTGTTGGATCTATTTGTAATATGGAGCCAATCATGTATGAGGCCATTAGGGTTACATCTCTTCCTTGTAGTTGCCTCTATTCGTATATATAGGAGAGGGGTTTACTCTTCTATGTATAACATATGTACGGGACTTTCCCCATTATATCCTTCTCAACCCGGTACTAGAGAAGGCTGTCCTATGTTGCCTTATGTGAGAGAGATATAGAAAAGGAAGAGTGCCCCTTGATGACGGCCGTCGCCCTTGGCGATGATTGCCTGCCTAAAGGAACAACCTTTCCGCACCTCTACCTGCTTCCGCTCCCATTGTTGCCTGCTCCGTTGTCGCCGCCCCTTTCATATATGCCTCTCACCGCCGCTGCCTACTTTGTTTACCACCAAATGTTGCCATCGTAAGATCTACATGGAGACTAGCTGGCCACACACTTGGATCCGCCCTCTTTTGCCATTGCCCTTGTCTTCTTCATCCATTGTTTCCCGGACAACCGTTTCTAAAACTGCCCTACCACCCCTAGCCTCTCCTCTCTCCTCTTTGGCTATTGTTGCTATCCCCCCCTCACCTAGACCATGCTTGCCCACCTTAACCCCACCCCAACCTCCTTACTGCCTGCCTCCTAATAACCCCTTCCTAACTTGTCACCACTAGTCTCCTCCCTGTCCCTTACTGCTTCATCTTCCTTGTAGGCACCCCTATACATGCCGACCTACATGCAAAACCTTTTTCTCCCTTAATATTTTGCCCCCTTCGGCCCTCCCATATACACAGTATGTCTACGGTTAATCATATTAATCGGATATGATCTTTGATCTAATCCGTACCGCGGGGGCTTCGCTCCCCATAGTCTCCTACATTTCTCGGCCTAAGAGCCAGACAAACATGTTTTTTCGGCCACACAATGATCCATCTATTTTTCTATCCAGATCTGGCTAATCGGGTCATGTTGCGCATTGACTCGAGTTATTCCATCCTCCACATATCTACCTACATATTTATTACCTCTGTCATTGTTTCTAAATTTCCACTCCAACCATTCTCTTGGTTCTTTTTGTAGTTGCCACGAGGGGGAGAATCGAGGAAGGTGAGTAGAGGGAAGAGATGGGATGGTGGAGAGGAGATAAAAAGAGGAAGACTTTATTTCTATTGCTATCTATAGGGATCTTCATGCTATTTTTGTTTCTGTGGTGTTGCTTCTGCCGTTATATGTTTCTTGGAGAGCTTATTCCTTGGAGCTTCATGCGTGCTTACTACTTATTTTGCTGATGGTCTTCTAATAGTGTACACCGTCTCTATTTTTTGCTATTTGTCTGTGCTTTATTTGCACATTGACTGTCTGTGCTTTATTTGCACGTTGACTTTGTCTGTGCCTTGCACACATTGACTTTCTGCTATTGTGTTTCAACACTGTCTAGCTTGTCCGTGCTCTAATTGCAGGTTGATTCTTTGACAGTACTAGTGTATGCACGTTGACTACTTCTACTATGACCCATCACTCTATGGGGACTGTGATCCAGTACTCTCTGGTCTCTAACGCTAGCGATGTGATGAAGATTATGAGGCCTACATGTTGCTGTTTACTCCTGCTTTAAAGGCCACTGCTAGACTAAGAAGTGCCTGCATACTTGCTATGGATCATCTGCTTGAGGGGAGTATTTGAGTGTTTGAGTGCTTAATTGTAATATTGAGGGGAAGCAATATTCTTGTATGAGTTTCGTTTATCTTTTTTCTGCTTCTTTGCTTATTCGTTTGTCTTTCTATTTGTGAGTTGACTTGGGATTCTCCCATTCCCAAGCTCCAGCTTGAGGGGGAGTGTTAGAGAGTGGGAGTGTTTGAGAGTCTATGTAATTAGTTAATTAAGTTGTTGGGTCTATTTGTAATATTGGCCCAATTATGTCTTAGCCCATTAGGGTTACATCCGCTTCCTTGTACTTGTTTCTACTCGTATATATAGGAGAGGGGTTTACTCTTCTATGTAATACATATCCCATTATATCCTTCTGACTATAACCTTCTTGACCTCTCCACCTACTAAATAAATAGGCCCCCCAGAGGCATCATGACAAAGAGGAATATCCATAGTGCATTGGACCCCCCCCCCCCCCCCCCAAACTTCATCAATTGCATGGGCTGATAGTCCGCAGAGTGATCAAAGCATTAAATCCCTGGGTGCCTATTCCCGACGAAACCCCAAATTAGCTGAACTGACCTATTTCAGTCAGGGTAATTAGAGAACTCTTTTAGCTGTGATCTTCAATACCTTGCGGCGATCTTGGTCATTCAAGTCTAAATTGGTTAAGGTAAGATACTAGAACACCTATTATATAAAACTGATACATATGTAACCAACCAAGCAATCAAGGTTGTCCGGACTTGTATGTTAAGAAAGTTAACTTGAATAAGGTTTAAACATGAGAAGAAGTGTGAATGTAATTGAGGTTGGACCAAGTCTAAATTGGTTAAGGTAAGATACTAGAACACCTATTATATAAAACTGATACAGATTTAACCAACCAAGCAATCAAGGTTGACCGGACCTGTATGTTAAGAAAGTTAACTTGAACATGGTTGAAACATGAGTAGAAGTGTGAATGTAGTTGAGGTTGGACCAAGACTCCGATACCCTGTAGCCTTCATACTTATTGAATTTAATTTTAGTGTACACATACTTACATGCACATGCATATACAAAGGGCTCACGTGTTTACCACGTTGGTAGATCTTGTTAAGTGTGTGTGCGTAGAGTCGGGTTCAAATCCCTTTGGCAATATATTTTTGTTCATAGAAAAGGGCTCATGTGTGGTTGGTTCTAAAAATTGTTACATGTAAAAATACCTTATTGCACCAAACCTAGCTTTGATAAACAAAACAATGAACATAAAATATAAAACTCACAAATGAAGACATGTCACGACAGACAGAAAAACAAGTCTTACCTTACTGCACCAAACCTAGCTTTGATAAAACAAAAAAATGAACATCAAATATTAAAGTAACAAATGAAAGTTCTCACCAGGTCAACTGCTCTGCCTTGCATGCGTAAGAAGAAATACCATTTGCTTCTGAATACCTTTCAATCATACGAGTATTTTCTTTAGTATCTTCCCTCTTAAAAACCACTTTTCAACCCATTAATTATTCTCACACAAAAATTACACCGGGACTCATTGTGATTTGTGAGGCCTTCTAAACTTGATTCGTATTGTATCTATGTTGGCATGTCCTAAAATCACACGGTCTTTGTGCTTCAAATGGCAATCCTTGTTGCGTTTCGAGGCGGAGAAATGGTGCCATCTCATTATTGACTATCTTCCTTTGCAAAGCAACATGGTTAAAATAGAGTGCAACTAGAGTAGTATGTGAATGGAAGATGCCATGCCACTCAGATTAAAAAGAGTTTTATAGAACTATATGATCAAACATGCTATATGAGAGATAATGTTGGGCGGTGAGGAAACATGTTCAACAAAATAAATGTGGCCGAAATGCGTATTTGAGATGGATGTGTTGAAAGACAAGCGACGCTTGCATGAGAAATGGTGATATAAGGAAAAAAGTTGGAGTGGCTTTTATTGAGGACAAGTTACATGATAGTTGCTTGATATGGTATGTACATGTGCAATGCAGTCTAACATATTCACCATTTCAAAGCAATGCTATTGAGTTGAGCACAACTAAAAGAAGAAGATGCATGCTTATATCTAAGTGGGGAAGAGCTTATAAGGAAAGATCTTGAATCTTTACATCCTGATGTGAATATGACCCCCTTGACAGAGCTGATTGGGAAAGAGGGATCTGTGCAGCCAACACAGACATGATTGGGATTGAGGCTTAGATGGTGATGGTGATCCTCTAGAAAGCAACCCGACTTTCTTGTAGATTTATATATAAAAACTTATTTGCAAACTATTTGTTTGGCTAAGATGATTTGATTCAAACTTGTACTATAAATATGAATCACAACATGAATGGCTCATCTCTGTAAGTAGAGTGGTAAATCATTCCAAAAATGGACCCAAACCAAAAATTGGATTAGCCTAATTCCTTGGTCCGAATATCAAGCCAATTTAGAATTGATAAAAATGGACTAGACTAAGACTAAACCAGGAACAGCGTTCTTAATTCCTAATGATATATTAGTTCACAAAATGTTGTTGTTACTAAATTCATGTTAATAATTTAAATATATCATACCAAGCAAGATGAGATCTGAATACAGAGCTATCCGTTCCATGCTAGATGAGCGAGAGCATAGTGGAGTGATGGATGAAAAAGTGGTTTTTCGTTGTTGTTGTGTGACAACTTTTAAGTATGTGATAAACAATGGAAGAGGAGAAAGGCTATCATGATGTTGAGGAGAATTGGTTGGGGAAAGTGGTTTCAATGGGGATGTTGTTTAGGGGAAGGGAAGAGAGATACATGGGAAATTGGATCAGAATTGATAGATAGGCATATTTATGGTGGATAGTTTTTGGTTTATGAACTTGGATTGTGGGCACTTAGAAGTTGGGGGACATGCCAACTTGGTTGGAGTCAAGAGGAGGATGAATAGAGGAAAAAAAGATGACTTAATGTCTTCTTCCGTTATGGAGAGTTCACTGGATGAATCGTGGAGAGAGGGGGTGGGTAACGTCGGGTTTCTTCGGATGGGAAAGTTTTGATGCAAAAATTGTGGCCAAGGGAGGAGAGAGAGAAGATAATGTAAAACGACAAACACGAAAAAATATGTGAAAGGAGATAGAGTTAAGGAGAATAATTGAAACGTGAAACAAAAATGGCATGCTTGTAATTAGAAGAACAAATTGCTCTATTTATAGTAGTATAGATTCGGTGAATTTTGTGACACTGACCAACATAAAGGTTGTTTTCTTGATATTTGTAAAAGTGGATTTGTAATATCTCAATTTTAGTTGCATACTTATAAGCAAAACTTTACATATAGACTATATTCTGTCCAAGAACTAATCTTTGTTTGACATAAGAACATAGGTTGTTGTTAAGATGTCAGATTGTAAGCATAATTATTAATTTTGGGCTTGGTTTCTGAAATTAGTTATGGTAGGAATAAGGATACAGAAGTTTGAAATTTGAGATTGCTCTTACTCGTATCACTTGGGTGGAATGAAGAAGTGACATAAGTTGAAAACAAAGGAATGCCATTTCATGTTGTTCCAGCTAGTTATTTCACTAAAAAACAACAAATCATGCCATGGAATGATGGTCATGGTGTCAACGCAAATTTGGCACCAATGTGGGGATTGCATCTTCAATTACTTAGGCTAATATTCCTTTTTCTCACTATGGCTATAAAGTTTTGTGGAGAAGCATCAAAATTTAGCAATTGAGGTGACATTACTACAAAAGTGCTGTCTTTTACCCCTTCAATTATTTTGAAAAAGAGTTTTTTATTTGTAACTTTTTCTTAGATGTTTCTTACTCAAATTTACATAAAAAAGATGCTGATATCACGGTGATGCTTTGTTGATATCAATGCAAAGCATATTGCTGACTGGTCTTGTGCTTCTGTATCTGTCACTGGGCCCAGTACACAGTCACAACTCAAAGGCGCATATGTACCTCCTTCCCTTTATATGCTCTCTCAATGTGAAGGGCCCACCGGCCAGCAGATGTTGCATTCATCCAACCTTAGCAAAAAGTCTAGGCAGAAATAAAATAAAAACAGTGTCAGGGAGCGGAATGCAGGTGGTACACTGGCAGAAAAATGAAGCTGTTGTTTATTAAAAATAGCTGCATGTTTGGTTGACCTCATTAGGACGGCCAAAGAATGGTGGGTATGACTTTGGGAAGCACAAGGAAGCTGGGTGGGGACAATAGAGCACTGGCTCTTTGCTGTTTTTTAGGGAGCTGATGAAGAAGTGGCTGACCGCAGTGAGCCATCAGCTTCTATGATTGCTGTTCTAGGTATGAGTTGGGAAGGAGGTTTCTGGTTCATTTTTCTGGAATAATTGCAGGGGCCTTTTACTTTTTTACTTTTTGAAAGCGAAACATTGTCGAGAGAAAATATATAGCAGTGTATATGTTCTGCATGTTTTGTATGTAGGTAGGGAAATGAATTGGATGAGAAGCATGATAGTTTGGAGCAAGGAAGAAAATGTCCGATTTCGACGCCGTTTCGGTAGCCACAGAAACAGAAATTTCGACAAATTTCGACGGAAATTTTGACAGATGCATTCCTGGCGTTTCGATGAACAAATGGTCGAATTATTTAGCGAAATTTTACCAGAACAATCTACTAGTGTAGATCTACTCAAATATGCAATAATATTTCATATTGGATATGTGAGGGGGTGGGGCTCCTCATGTGTGAGAGAAGGAAGCTGAACAATTTTGATGGCCATTTCGATGGAGATTTTGAGGTCAATTGAATGGCGAAATGAATGAATAGTCATCATAGTTTGCAAGCACAATATATAGGCTTAAAGACACAAATTTATGGAAACATAGCATGATCTAGGATGGTAGGACCTCTCAGTAGGATGACATGATGTAGTACATAAACAATGTCGCGGTGGTATGTGAGTACTGAGGTTTATGCATCTAGTTGAACCATGATGGTTGTCATCCTCGTTAATTATACCTACATATTGGCTCATGTTTTTTTTGTTTTATACAAGCATAGATATGTCTCACTGTTAATCTCCATATGCTTACAAGTGATAAAATACATATTAATCTATTAACTCAAGCTTTGTTCATCGTCGTGTGCTTTTGTAGCGAGAGCCTATAGGAGGCAACCATGTAGTTAGAGATGTGATTGATAATGGCATACATACAAAATATCTCGATAGTCATGCTAATTTTGCGCACTATAACATAAATCATGTGACCTCAAAAATGAAAGTTAGTGGGTCATCATAGTCATAGATATCACTCCCACACACATTTTTAAATATTTCCTTTGTAGATCTTTATAGAAGTGAGAGAAATAGGAGAGAGAGGTAGAATTAGGTTAGGAATAGAAGAAACATAACTTAGATTGACCCTAACAGGCCCAAGGAATCACATAGTAAAATCTGCAGACATCGTACCCCATTTCTCGAAATAATAGATGTATTTTTTGAAATTTCGTCGAAATGCGGACCAAATGGGCCTTTTTTTCATCGAAATTTACCTAATTTCGTCGAAATTCGAAATAATTGTCGAAATTTAAATTTTTTCTGGTGAAATTTCCTACGTACAGACATGTAAGGCCATTTCTATGTCCGATCGTTGGCGGCATCGAAATAATTAGCAAAATTTTGCCAATTTCGACGAAATTTTGAACATTGGTTTGGAGGGTGGTCTCAAATGTAGGATGAGATAATATATTTTTCCTATGTTTGGATCGATAAAATGATAGATTGATGAGAATTATACATTTTACTTTCCAAAATGATTAATTATAACCATGTAACTAAACTTCATTGAAGTTGGATGGAATTTCTCCAAGTTTCGAACTTCGGGCCTAGGAAATACTGAACCACCACAATGTCGACTTGGTCCCATCTTTAGACCGAAGTTTTCCCCTTGTCGATGAAGTTGGATTTTTACTGTTTGATTTTGTCCCAACATCCTCTAAGTCATCAATGTCTCCCCTAAGTTGCCGATGTTGGGATGAAGTTGATATTGCCCAGAACATTAATCCTAACTAGTGCCCTAAAGGCCATATAAGGCATAAGTGGTGCCTCCAACCCTCTTCACAACTTCTAACATCATTTCTAACATTTATTGTCTGCCACTCTTTGCTAGGGAAACTACTATTTCACTGCATATTGTGTGGACATATGGGGACTTGTATATGTATATTTATCAACCTACCTAGGGCTAGAGAGTCGTGAATCATGTTTTTGTGTTAAATTAACATATGTAAGATATAGTTATAGCATAATTAGAAGTTTTCAATTAAAGTTTCCTTCAAATTCACATCATTTCTTCAAAAACAAACATTGAAGTTTGCATCTAAAAACTTTCTTGAAACTTCCTCGAAATTCCAACAAACTTCCACTTCCACACCCGGTGTAAGTCGTTACAAGTCGAAGTCCTGTACCTTGAACAAACTTGCACTTCCACACCCGGTGTAAGTCGTCACAAGTCGAAGTCCTGTAACATGATTAGAACTATGAATATTTCTGTTCTGATTTTCATTTTAGTAGGAGTAATATTCTTTGGTTGGAGAATGGGTTTTAATGCAGGATGAGATCTTATTATTTAATCTTAATTTGGGTAATTTTCCAAAAAAATAATCTTAATTTGGGCTGATAAAATGCTAGGTTTGGTGAGAAATATACACTATTCTATCTGATATGATTTTTTACAATTAGTAAATTAGTAGCTCTTTTCTGTTTTTCTTTTAACCTGGAGGATGGCCTGGAGAGGGGAGGGTTTACCTGTTGACCATTGTGCAGAGTGGTTATCTATTGGATGGGATTCCGAAACCCAAGCATCTGCAAGATTTATGTTATCTGCAGACATATGCTGCTGTTTCGCTTGAGTTTTTTTCGCACAACATTTTAATCCCAAAGCAAACATAGGATAATGTTTTCATGTGGCATTGGTTGAATCCTGGCTCAAATACCTTGAACCAGACTCCCTTACAAGGAGTACAATGGCAGTGCCAATGAGTGGAACTCGAATGGCATGATGGGATAAAAAGAGGCATTCTGTCCCCCTCTCCCATGCCCGTGATGGAGGCCGAATGTCCAGGAGGGTGGTAAATCAAGGCGGCAGCTGGGATGATGATGCCATTAGAAGATGATTTCTGCTTGTAACAAAGCTACAAGACCAACTCACACACTTTTATAGGACTTTTTTAAGTTGGGACTACTTGTTAACAAAGCTTGGGAAGGGAAGGTTGGGGCCACAGGGCAATGACACTTTGCCGACTCATTGTGGTGGTGTTCAGGTGCAAAAAAAGTGGCTGGCCACAGTGAGAGACTAACACATTAACTTCTATGATTACTATATTAGGTGAGTCAGGCAGGAGAGGTGGGTTCCTAATTGTGGAACCATCACATAAGCCTCTTTGCTTTGATGCTATGAAAAAAATGGGAATATGGGAATAGAGAGAAAGTGTATGTTGGTGTGGATGATGTATGGGAAGTACAATTATTGTAAGGTGAAGTAGGGGTAAACAGAGCAGAAAATGAATATATTTTAATTTTTTGTAAGGAGAAACATCAAAAGTGGAATGATTGTGGTAATCAAAGTGGTTGGCCACAGTGAGAAACTAACACGATGACTTCTATGACTACTGCATTAGGTGAGTCAGACAGGAGAGGTGGGTTCCTGATTGTCACAGAAGCCTCTTTGCTTTGATCCTATGAAAAAATGGGAATTGAGAGAAAGTGTATGTTGGTGTGGATGATGTATGGGAAGTACAATTGTGGTAAGGTGAAGTTGGGGTAAACAGAGCGGAAACTGAAGATATATTTTAATTTTTTGTAAGGAGAAACATCAAACTTGGAACGATTGTGGTAATCAGAAAGTCAAGATCAGAATGACGCAAGAAAAAAGCAACACAAAATTATGAGGATCTTTTGCTTTGATATAACTGACCTATAATCTTATAGAGGGAGATAGAAACATGTAATATAAATTTGAATGTTGATACAACTCTTTTCACCAATCAGATTTCTGGAACGTAGGTCTTGGTTTTAGACAGCCTCGATAATTCTGGAATTCAGCACTGTTATTGCTTGCAATTCGCTAGAATAATGAATCTAGTTATGTTGGTACCCATGCTTTCTTTCTCTAAAAACGTTTTGATAAAACTTTGATCACCAACATTTTTGGTAAATTTTACTGTTAATAAGTCCCATGGAACAAATTTTGTAGGCATTTCTATGCTGCCATGTCAGGGCTCTCAACCTTTCTATAGTCATACACTGGTGTACTGATCATGATCTTGAAATTGATGGGCCATAACAGTTTATAAATCTTTGATACTTCTTGCATGGAAGCACAATTTTGGCTTCTAATTGCCTAGTAGGCAGTCTTGATCCGACTATGACAAAACTTTTGTGGTTGAATAGTAAATGGGTGCTGGGCAATCACTTATTGGAAATAGGTAATATGCATTTCATATGGGGTCAGTGCCCTAGTCATTTTTCCGATTTCTCGTATATATGCAAGCTTTATTCTAGTATACACCCAGAAGAAGGAAGATTACTAACAGGACTGGGCTTTTTGCGACCACTTTCCTAAACAAAAGAAATCAATAAATATTACTTGACCAAGAATCCAAATATAATTTCGAATTTATCTAATTAGATGCAAGGACTAGATATACAGTGATTTTTTTCTACGGCCACGTCTGCTTTAGTTCCAGAAACAGGAATTCGAAAACTAATTTATTGAATCCTGTCTGGCCATTTGACAAAAGAAGCACTTGTTCCAGAACCATTTGGGAACTTATCGGGTTCAACTCCAGTTCAGTTGAATCTGGAATTAATATGGGTCCAGGAATATTGCTAAAGGCCACTTAATGGTGAGAACTAGGGCCTTGGATCTGTTTCTCTCAAACAAAAAGCCACAGAGAGCTGTTCTGGAACTATTGCCGCTAGTTCCTAAGCAAAGCAGAGCCAATGCATTCTCAGCACCACAATCTTCTAATTCTGCATGCCTGTTCTGCTGTTCGTGATATTCCACCCAAAGAATAGCTTCTGCATTCTGCTACAAATTCATGTATCTGAAGCTTATTAAGTGTCAGCCAGCTGGGACTTTATATACTGAATATTAAATGCTAGCTAGCTGGCAATCCATCTTTTGAATATTCCCGTCCTATTATCAGTTGTGCCCTATCGGACTAGTGGATTGCAGTCTCATTGTTGGTACTGCTCGACATCATTTTTGGCAATACATGACGTCATGACCATATTATAAGCAACCAATTCTGTTGCTTTATTGGTGCTTATGGAAATTCCAAACAGGGCACATTATTTTTCTTTATCATAGTAAGAAATTGCACTATGATACAATAGGTAAACTAACTATTAAGTTCTAAGTTTTTGGTCATTCAGGTTTCATATCCTGAATATACATGCACCATTCTGGAGGTTTACCCGATTTTCAATTACCTGTTGATGTAGTTTTTATCTATTGTGTTTTGACGTGTTTTATACTCGACTCCCTAGTCCCTATGAACTCATTATTGGCTGAGATGCTATTGCTTGTATTTGAGGATTTTCAAGTAACAAAGTAAAATTGCGGTGTGTGCACGACCACATGCTTGCCTGTGGGCATGCCTGCACATGCACCCAAGGGTGTGGTGCAACAGTGATCGGATCTTGGTGCTAGGTAGGTCTCTGGATCATTTTTTTTCACCAATCCCTCTTATGCCCTGTGCCTCCAGTGGGATAATGGGTCGCAGAAAGTTACTCCCATAGTTTTGTAAGGGCATCAAAACAGAAAGCTGTTATTATATTTATATTATTGATGTGTGCATGCCATTGTTGATGTCATGAATGCGATTCATTACACTCTTTATATTTGGAATTTAAAATATTTAAATAACACCTCGGTGTGTAACTCATACTCTTCATGATTATAAAAGTTCATCAGAATTGGTCTCGATGGTGAGCCCCTTTCCTCTGCTTGTCCAAGGGAAAAACCTAAGCTCTTTGGGAACCATTTTTTCTTCTTCTTTCACAATTGCCATTCACAAAATAAGCATTTATTAAGAAATGGAACTATTCTCTCAAAAAGTATTTGTGATCATCTGGACAATTATAGCCCTGGTATTTAAACATCTCAAAAGTAAATATCTAATTTGCAGGATGCATGCTTTTTGTTACGTTATATGAATGCCATTAGCGGGGCCTTACAGTTGGACGTGAAACTTGATTAATCTAACACAGGAAATAATGCAGTTTTATTTACTGGATTTCTAGACTACTTAATTTAAGCTCTACTCGCCACTCCTAGAATCTATACTTGTTTGACTCTGTGTGCATGTGTAAGTGTATAACTACATATAGGTATAGAATCATCTTTATAGCAATTGTTCAGGTGTCATAATGTATTTATCATGGTTTCTTGTCTTCTAGGAGCAACAAATGGTGATGCCAGGTCATCGTGAATCAAACCTTCAGAAGGAGCTGAACCGTTACATCCCTACTGCAGCTGCTTTTGGTGGTATGTGCATTGGTGCCCTAACTGTTATGGCAGATTTCATGGGGGCAATTGGCTCAGGAACGGGTATTCTTCTTGCCGTGACTATCATATATCAGTATTTTGAGACATTTGAGAAAGAGAGAGCAAGCGAGCTAGGCTTCTTTGGTTTGTGATTGGCATATGCTTGGGCTGCCATGGTATTTCAGAGTAGTGCTCCACTTGTAGCTTTTGAGGACCCGTCCTTTTGAAGTTTTGATATAGCCATCAAATCAAATTCAATGTGTAGCATTAAGACGCCCTGTTTGCTTAGGTGGGCACCATTGTAACCTGCCCATTTTAATACATAGGACAATTAATTTTGTACAATTGGTGTTTCTTCAATATACGAGCTGTTTAGGCCAATGTTTATCAATTCCACTGAGTTTAATCAAGTGGCATTTTCTTTTGCTTCAAGAATGCATAGGTATCACGTAAGTTGAATTATGTTGGCTAAGACATGTGCCTTGCTGTATATGGAGTCCGTCAGAAGTATATTTTGTCAAGTATGTTTAAGACCATGATCAAGTGATATTGAAATTTGATCCTTCTATGTTAAAGTTGTGTAACATAAGTGGCATTAGTTGAAGCACTGTTGCTACGATGAATGGTGCCACCTTAATGTCTATATCACGCGATGATAACACCTCTATGATGAAAACTAAAGTTGTAACAATGCTTATGGCGTGCAGCACATGTGATAGTGACCATACTCATCTACATGATCTTTCATATAATGTATGTGCTAATGGAGTTTATTTTCTTTTCGCAAAATAAATATAGTTGGAATTGACATGTGCCGATGCAGTGGTGGGAAAGCCCAATCCCTGTGACCATGGTTGTAGGTTTCTATGCCTGTATAGGCTAAGGTTGAACATTAGGCTGACTAGAACCACAATCTAAGCTGTAGAACTTATTATGAACCTTTCAATAGGTGGTTTAAGGCCTTGATCTTAGGGGAATTATGGTTGAGGTCAACCTAAAATCAAGGGCCCAAGGAACTGATTGAACCATGTAAAACATTTTTGAACTGAATGTAGCTTGGAGTCAGTTTCACGCTCCACTACAAATGTATACCTTTAGCCTGCATATACGTACCTATGTATATATGTTTTAGCTGACTAGCTACCTATCCATCTATGTATTTCTCATACTATTTCATCTAAACATTTGTTGTGTATATATCTGTTTATCTATATATTTTGCCTATCTATTTGTCTCTGTCTATTGGTGTATTGATCCATCCATCTCCCTCTCCCCCTCTATTTTTCTCTACATGTTTTTCTATACACAAAATCTTAATTGCTTGCTCTTTATTTAGGTTTTCTTTTGCAATATGGTGGTGATGGGAGACCCCAAAAAAAGGCCCAATGAGCTTGTTGCAGAGATGCAAAAGCGTTAGATCTAGCAATTTAAATTGAATATGAACGACGAAGATCAATGGCGGAGAAATCAAGCAACCACAATGACATGATTTATGGTGGTTTGAAAAATTCTCAATGTAGGAACCTACATCCACTAGCAGAGATGATATTATTTATCGAGAGATTACATAGATAATGATTACAAAAGAAAGAAGAAGAACCCAATGAAAGGCAACTGTGGTGGAAGACAATTGCTTGGAAAGGAGCTCTTGGAGGTGTGAAACCCTAAGGAAAGCCCTAGGTCTGTTTGTAGCTTTAGGTCTTTGAAAAATGACATCACTTGATGCCTCTTTGTTTCTCTCCATGTTCGGGATGAGTTGGGGGGAGTATTTTATAAGAATAGGACATGTGGCCAAAGACCCAAAGTCACCAGATTCGTCCAGTTCATGATTATGCTCTACCTGGACCCTATACGGTCTAACTCGGATCGTAAATTGCACTACAGTCTAAAATACGGTTGAGTTGGACCTTATACGGTATGGTCTAGAACATAATTGCTGTTTCTAATACCTTGCCCAGATATGGTCTATAGCAACTGTACATGGTCAATCGGTTGACAATAACTCCACCTATAAATGCTAAAATGCATCCCGATGATGCCGATGCTCGGTTAGATGCCTAGTTCATCAAGGAAGTTTTTCTAGAGGGTTTGAAGACTCTCTCAACAAACTCCACCTTGTCTTCAACTAGAAAATGATGGAAGTAGAAAAAGAGTTACAATCTTCTCCAATATTAGAAATTGATTATGAATACCATCTTCTCCACATGTCCTACATGGGAAAAGCTTAGGTAGAAAGAAGACCAACTAATTTTGAGCAAAGCTCAAACTTAGCTAACAGAAAAGTCTTCCTCATCATTTCGGCTGCATTCTTAGACATACTAGTCTTCTTTATTGGAATATTGCCTTCAATTATGCTTCTCTAGTGAAGTGGTACTTGAAGTCAATGTGCTTTGCTCTCTCATGGAACATTTGATCTTTTCTAAGATGTATATCACTTTGACTGTCACAATGAACAATAACTTGTTCTTGAACCATGCCCAACTGATTCATCAAACCATTGAGCTATAAAGCATCCTTCACAACTTCAGTTTCCGCCATATACTCTACTTCAGAAGTTGATAAAGTAATAATATTTTGTAGAGTGGCTTTCTAACTAACAAAGTAGATCCCACTGTGAACATGCAACGTGTGAGAGATCTCTTCTTGTTGAGGTCTCCTGCATAATCTAAGTCCACATACCTTATCGTGACGACTTGAGCTCCACAAAAGACTAAACAAGTATTCAGAGTGTCTTTAAATATCTCAGAATCCACTTAACAACTTGCCAATGTGCCTTGCTAGGATGAGCCATGTAATGACTAACCACAATGAGTGCGTAACCGTTGTCTGGTCTAGTGCAAATCATAGCATACTTGATGCTACTAATGATACTGGAGTAAGGTACATGTGCTATCTATTTCTCTTCTTCATCCGACTGTAGAGACTGCAAAGCTGATAACCTAAAGTGAGCTACCAATGGAGTTGAAATAGACTTCACACCTAACATATGAGATCTTTGAAAAACCTTCTTGATGTACTTCTCCCGTGTCAAGATAACCTATCTATCTTTCCTGTCACTTTGAATCTCGATTCCAAGAATCTTCTTAGCTTCACCTAGGTCTTTCATATCAAATTCTCCACCTAGAAGAAGTTTCACCTTTGCAATCTCAGATGTGTGTCTAGAAGCGACCAACATATAGAAGTAGGTAAACAAATGAATCATCATCCAACGCTTTGTAGTAGACATAATCATCATATATACTCCTAGAAAATCCATTGTGCAACATGAAAGAGTTAAAGTTCATGTACCATTTTCTAGGAGATTCTTCAGCCCATAGAGTGACCTCTTGAGCAAGCACACATGGTTCTTTCTATTAAAACCCTATGGATGTTGCACATAGATCGTTTCTTCTAGTTCTCTGCATAAAAGCTATCTTTACATCTAGCTATTGCAACTCTAGGTCTTCAATAGCTATCAAAGAAAGAAACACTCATACAGAACTATGCTTGACGATGGATGAGAAGACTTCATTAGAATCAAGGCCTTTAATTTAATTGTAAACTTTTGCAACAAGGCATGCCTTGTATATGTCACCTTCTTTCTTCTTATAGACCCACTTGCAACCCACTACTTTCTTGCCTTTGAGAGGTATCACCAACTCCTGAGTTTGATTTTTGTGAAGTGGTTCTGTCTCTTTCTTTATTGCAACAATCCAGACTTGTGACTACATAACATAAATTTATGGGTTTGTCACCAATATCCACATCAATTGCAATGGAAAGGGCATACGATACCATGGAGTCATCAAAGCCACAATGTTGGAGTGCTTTTGCATTATGTTTGCCTTTACCTATGGCTACACTGTAAGAACTCTCTGAAACCTCCTCTTTGTCGCACTGAATCCTCTGGCATAGAAGAGGGATCTTGTTCATCAACCTATGAACAATCATCTTCTTTGGTCTCCACTTGATGTGAGATGCCCTTTAGAGAACCTATAGAAGAGCTATTCGTGTCTTGTATAGTAGACACCATGGCAGATTCTTTAAAAGTAACGCCGCACTACCAAGAAACATGGTGAAGAAGGATCCTTGCACCAAAGACGGTATCCTTTCACCCCATAAGCATAACAAGGAATATGCACGTGGTAACTCTAGGTTCTAATTTTCAAGTACTAAAATGCACATAAGTAGGGAATTTTTTTTTTGATCATTAAGCGTGCTTCCTTATATATTCCATCAAAACCAACATAAGTAGGGAAACTGAGTATAGACAGACTCAAATAATCAATAGGTTTACTAGACCAAGCTTCTTTAGATATTGAAATTAATAGAAAATCATGGAGAATGGTTCACCAAATAAAAAAAGGTTGATATAGCTTCACCCTAGAATGATCTATGCAAGCCCACATTGAGAAGTAGGCATCAGGCCTTTCTAACAAAATTTTGTTCCCTCATTCTGCTATACCATTTTACTGGGGCATGTGATACACTGTACAATATCTTTTGAACCCATGATTGCTGTAGAAATTATTGAACTCCTTGAAACAAAATTAGAAAGCGTTATCAATATGAAAGGTCTTTATCCTCTTGTAGGTTTGATTATCAACAAGAGCTTTCCACTACTTGAAAGTAGAGAACGCCTTGTCCTTGCTCTTGAGAAAATAAACCCAGACCTTCCTTGTGCAATCATCAATGAAGGTCATCACATGTTTAGCAACACCTTTGGAAGTAACACAAGAAGGGCCCCGTAATTCAGAGTGAATATAATCTAGATAATCCTTGGAAGAATGAATTGCTGTGTCAAAGTTATTGCATTTGGCATTCCCCATAAGACATTGCTCACAAAAATTTAACTTGCCAATGCTTTCATGACACAACAAACCTCTCTTACTTAGAAGCATCATCCTTTTTCAAACATGTGTTCCAACCACATATGCCAGAGCTTTATGGTGTCTTTAGATGAAGTTGTAATCGCTACAAAGCTTGATATAGTGGAACCTTGCAAGATGTACAATTTGCGTAAATTTCTCACTATCTTCATGAGGACCCAGTCAACTTTAAGAATATCAATACCTCCATTTTCACCGGAGAACTTGCAATCATTGTCTTTAAGTGTGCCAATGAGACGAGATTCTTCTTGAGCTCGAAAACATGCCAAATGTCCTTCAATATTCTGATTTCCCCATCAAACTTCTTGATCCTCACGGTGCCAACACCAATCGTCTTGCAAGGATGATCATAACATGTAAGGATATCTCCACCTTGATGTGACTCATAGGTATGGAAATAATCCTTACACTCAATGACAAGATACTGAATCAAGAACCCCATCCTTCTTGTAGTCATAGGGCGACGATGAAGTAAGAACATAAGTGTCATCTTCAGAACCTCCATGAGCCCCCTTTGCATGAGCTGCTACATCATTTTATTTCTCATGCTTTTTCTTGTTTTGTAACTTGTAGCATTCATCTCGAGTATGACATGTCTTCTTGTAATTGTTGCACCACTACGATTGACGTGACATTGACTTGTTAATCTTTTGCTTTGAACTTTCAAGGTCTTTGTCAAGTGGATGTTCACTTCCTTTAGAGGCCAATGCTTTACCCACTATTTTCGATGAAGTAATATATTTCTTTAATTTCTCTTGAAACTTTATGTTATTTTAACTTTTTTTCATGTGATTGTTCACTCCTCTAGCGTCCAATGCTTCACCTGCTACTTTCGATGAAGTAAGACCCCTCTCTAATTTCTCGAGACATCAATGTAGCTTTGACTTCATGGAGTATGATAGTCTTGGACTCCCAAAATATCATCATATCTCAAAGATTCTTATAGGATAGTGGAAGGTTACAAGACAAAAAAATTGCTTGATCCTTATCCAACTATCTTCACATAGATCTTTCCAAGGTCGTGGATGATTTCATTGAACTCATTGAGAAGAGCCATCAAGGAACCACCTTCTTCCATGTGAAGTATGAAAAGGCGCTTCTTTAGCGCAAACTCATTGGCAATGGACTTCTTCATGTAGAGTGCTTCAAGTTCATCCCAAAATTCTTTGAGAGTCTTCAAATGGATGACCTCACATAGCACTTCATCCTCCAAACAGAGAAAGATGCATGTACATGCATTTTGGTCAATGTCATCCCACCAATCATCCGTAATGGATCTGATTTCTTTCCTTTAATGAGAAGATCTTTGTGGACTCCATGCGAGGAAAGATTCACATTTGACTTTTTAGAGAGAGAATATCTTCAAATGATTGGACTTCTTGATGTTGTACTTCAATGTCATGATAGAGATCCAAAGGTAGAAACTGTGCTGATACCACTTGTTGGGATATGGAGGTGATGAGACACCTAAACAACAAGGACCAACGAGCTTGTTGCGGAGATGTAGAAGCATGAGATCGAGAAATCCAAATCGAAAACGTACAAAAAAGATCAACGAGGAAGCCAATAAGCAACCACAAATACATGATTTTTAGCAGTTCAAAACATTCCTCATGTTGGAGCCTACATCATGGGCAAAGATGATATTATTGATTGAGAGAATATAGAGATGCTGATTATCAAGAGAGAAGAAGAACCCAAACCCTTTCTACATCCAAAAGACAATTGTGGAAGAAGATGATTGCTTCGAGAGGAGCTCCTGGAGGCGTGAAATGCTAAGGGAAGCCCTAGGTCCGGCCGTGGCTTTAGGTCTTTGAAAAACAATGTCTCTTGATCTTTGTTTCTCTCCATGTGTGGGACAAATTAGGGTGTCTACTTATAAGAATAGGACCCATGTCCCAAATCCCAAAGCTATCTAGATTCATGCAGTCTGTGATTATAGACCAACTAGACAAATAAGGTCTAGCCTGAACCAGAAGTTACACTATAGTTTGAAATACAGTCCAACTGGACCATATATAATCTGATATGGACTGTAATTGCTATTTCCACTATTTTTATCCAGATACAGTTCATGGAAACCATATATGTTAAATTGGTTGATCGTAATCCACCTATAAATGCCCAAAACACACCGCGATGATACTGAGGCTCGATATAGATGTTCAACTCATTAAGAAAGCTTTTCTAAAGAGTTTAAGACACCATCTCAACATCTTCCTATGCATCTATCTTTACAAAAGATCTAAATTGGTTGTAGATAAGAATTTTCTAAATGGTAGTTGTGACTTGTATGTATTTGGGTCGGTTGATCCTAACAAATTCTATTATAATAATACATGTACGTTAATTTCTTATGTATAGTTTTAGTTAATGCCATTACCATAGGATGTTTATATCATGTTAGCTCGGTCTCTTAGGCATGATTACTAGCTCATTCATTACTACCTTAACATATAGGATCATATTAAAATAGAATCACTATGAGTAAATAACTAATAATAAATGAATAAATCCTAATACATGTTGGACTGTAATATTTTTACACTGGATCACTATCTGCTTTCTTTTGCCAGGGCCCAACTAAGCTAAGTGGGTTTGGTTTACACTTAGGTACACCTTTTAGAACCTAGATGGATGCTCATTTCTAAGGTCTGGGCATTCTTCCAAGGGTTTATTTATATTTTTAAAAATGATTATTATTTTGATGCAATTTGTATGCATTAGTGTTTAGAAAAGAATCTTGAGAATGAACTAAACTCTTGGAGTTGGACTTTAAGTTGATATGAAGCTTATATTGGCACTCTTGTTAGAGTATTCCTTTGAAACTTTGTTCACTATTGGTATATGTGTTCATACTTTGATAAAAGTCTAAGCTTGAAGAGTATTTTATGGTGACTTGATTACTTATCATTTTTAGGAAGCTATACTATTCATTAAATTTACAAAGGTAATATCTCTTGCTTGGTTGAATGTTTGTATAGGGTGCTAAGTTTTTTTTTGTACTCCTAACCATTCCACATTATCTTTGGCTACTATATTTACAACATGCAAAACCCAAAATAATTAAGTCTACAATGTACTTATGAAGATTACAACGATGAGAAGAAATAGAGAGTAAAAACCACGAGGAAGGATATAATAGATTCAATTTGTGTTAAACCAAGAACCTAGATGAATGTGAAAGAACTTTCAAAATGAAATGAAAGCCTCTATTAAAATTGTCTAATGTCCCTTATTGGTCTCTTTAATAGAGAAATATGTTTAAAATTTGACCTTTCTGAGAAGAGAAATAAGACCCAATTACAAAGCTTGTTGTAAATAATGAGCCAATGACTTTACTAGCTCGTTTCAACCAAGCACATGTAGTTACGACCCTATGTCTGCAAATCGAGTGTAGTTAAGCATATTTGATGATAAGGTGAGAGTTTCAACATCCTTGAAAGCTATAGCCATTAAATATTGATTTTATCTTGATGATGATCATCAACTAGCTTATCGATGGAATTTCAGATAGCCTTACCCCTATAACTTGGGGTGGGAGTTGAAAGCCCATCTTTGATAATAATCTTGCAAAACATGCAAAAGAAATTTCGTTTTTTGAATATATATGCTTACTAGTTTAAACATATATATGTTGAGTTTCTATATGTCCCAAGGAAGACTTTTTTTCAATAACATGATAATTCACTCTAACATGCATAGCCATCCCATGAAAAATAAGAATACTAAAGTCACAGTGAAATATTGAACTGTCAATTTGGATGTATATGTTTTCTATGAAACATCATTCTTTACTGTTAAGAGAAATTCTTATTATAACGATCAAGTTTACATAGAGTTTTATATATATAGCCTTGTCTCAAGGTATGGTGTACTAGATACATAACATAACATAATATACACTAATGCTAATGGGCCTAAGGTGAATCAACCCAATTACCTAATACAAGTGAAAATAAATAAGAAAAAATACTACCAACACTCCCCCTCAAGCAGGAGAGTACACATCATGCATTCCTAGCTTGCCACACATATAGAAGATGAATGGAGGTGGAAGAGGCTTGGTGAAGATATCAATGGTCTATTCTCCAGTCTTTATGTATGGCATAATAATGTTCTTGTCATGAAATAGGTCTTTCACAAAGTGGAAATCAAACTAGACTGTGAGCTATATGAATAGCTACTTGATCATCACACTTGAGAGTTTCTAGAGAAGAGAGAGGTAATCTAATTCTTAAAGAATAGATGTTACTCAATGAATTATACAACAGGCATGTGCCATGGCATGATATTTCTATCTCAGTACTACAATGAGCCACAACAGTTTGCTTCTTGCTATGCCAATTGATGGGATGACGACCCAAAAGAACACAAAAACCATATATCGATATCCTCTCATTTACATCTCTAGACCAATCAACATTTTCATATCAATTCAAAGATATATTTGAAGATTGTGGTTTCTTGTAAAGGAGACCTCTGCCAGGTGCAATTTTCAAATATTGTAGAATGCGTTGTACCTGACTTCAGTGGAACACAAAAGATTTTTTCATGTGTTGAATAACAACACTAACATCAAAAACAATATTTGGCCAGATTATGTAAAGGTAGATGAGTTCTCCAACCATCTATCCATATTTTTTAGGGTCAGAAAAAGACTCCCCTTAAGTCAGAACTTTATTTTAATAGTCCAATGGCAAAGAGACATTTAGAATTCAGCATACTAGAGTCCTTCAAAAGGCCAAGAACATACTTCCTCTAAGATAAATAAATGTCTTGATGAGAAGATACCACCTAAGTGTCTTGATGAGAAGATACCACCTCTATGCCTAAGAAGTAGCAAAGCTGTCCAAGGTCCTTGGTATAAAATGGTTATTGGAGTGCATGTTTTAGTTCTAAAATCCCATGAGCATCACTACCAAGAGATAATGAAACACTAACACAGACAAAAGAATGATGGTTCTAGCTTGACATGATTTAAAAAATAGAAGGTGATCACTAGATGATGTGGAGAAATCTAGAGTAGCAAGAATGCCACTGAGTTTTTTAAGCCATGCCCGTGGTGATTGCTTGAGATCATACAAAGAGTATTTGAGATAACAAAATCTTTGGGAAGAATCCCCTTGACTACAAAATCCTGAGGGCTGCTTCATATGCACTTCCTTCTCTAGTTCACCATGAAGGAAGGTATTTTAATGTCAAGCTAGAATATTGTCCAACCCATGTGAGTGACAAGGGATATTACAATCCTGACAGAAGCAATAAGGGTGACCAGTGAGAAGGTTTCAAAGAAATCCACACCATATATTTGGAAGAAGAGCTTTAAGTTTTTCAACCAATAAATCAAAATTAAATTTTATAGAGAATACCTAACGACAATCAACAACATTCTTATCTGGAAGAGTAGAGACAAGATCTCATGTCCCATCTCACGTAATGTTGTCATTTCCTTGAGCATCACAACTTTCCTACCAGGGTGCTGGAGGGCCTGATGATAGTTTTTAGGAATTTGTCTAGAGTTGAACTATTGGGGCAATGGATTTAGAAGTACAGAAAAGCATGGATAGGAAACATGTGTGAGATATAGGATGGAAAAGAGTAAAAGAGCAAATACCTTTCTGAAGAGCCACAGGGCGATCTAGATCCTCATACATGAACATAAATTTTGATACCTGTGCCATAGGAGGACGAATGACATGAGGGTGTGGGATGGGTTCATGATCCACCGGGTCAGAAAGATCAAGCAGTTTGAGGCTGAGGGTTGAGTCGGGGAGGAATAGATGGAGAATCAAAGAACATTTCAGATTCATGAAAGTAATGTTAGTAGAGACATACATGCGATGATGGCTTGAACTGTAACAATGATAACCTTTTGAAAGGTGGAATAGACAAGAATTATTATTTTGAAAGAGCAGGGAGTTTATCCGCTCTTGGATCAAAATTATACACAAAATCAGTACACCTGTAAACACACAAAGGAAGATGGAAAACCATTTGTGCAGAAAAACAATCGAAAAATGGGTCTTGTTCTGAGAAATAAATGATGGTTGTCGATTGATAAGGTAGCATGCTGAGAGAGCAGTTTCAAACGACAAGTCTTAGGTATTTTGCCCTGAAACATAAGAGCATGAGAGATATCGAGTAAACGTCAATTTTTTTGTTCTACCACCCTATTTTGTTGTGAGGTGTGACCACATGAATATATTCCAAAGAATTATCTATCCAAAAGAAAGATTCCTGAGTCGAAAAACATTTCAAACCATTATTTGTCCTAATTTTTTAATTGATTTATTAGATTATATGAAATCATTTTATGAAAAATTATGAAAAACACCAATCATTTCATCATAAGTTTTTAACAAATATATCCATTTCATGCAAAATAAATCATCAACAAATGTAATGAAATAACATAATTCATTAAAACAAGTGGTTCGAAAGGGATGAGAAATGTCATTATGAATAACATCAAATGTAGCTTTAGAACAAATACTAGTTTTTTAAAGAAAAGAACTCCTATAATGATTTCCAAACTCACATGAGTCACATGGAAGACTTTTTAAATTACATAAAGCGGGCTCCATGTGCTTTATCTTCTAAGAGAGGGATGCCCGTAATGTTGATGTTGCTGAAGAGGTGTGCTTAGAAGAGGAACAAAAGACGGAACAACATCACAAAAGCAATAAGGACTAAATTTTATTGACACTTATGCAGGCCAAGCGCACCATGTGCATGCCCAAAATCAGTCCCACCTAGCTATCTAGCTGGTTTTGTGGGGGAAGCTGGTTTTGAGAGGGTGACGAGACATTGCATGTATTGGGTGAGAGAAATTTAATTTGCTTATAATGTTTAATGTGCGGTAATTTTTTGACAAAATAAAACTAGTATATTCTTTGCAAAAATATTTTCCAATAAGAACAAGGTTGATATACTTTTAAAACTATATCGTGAAATGTAAAAATGAGTACTATTGTGTGGTAGGTGGAGGTGATGTAATGAGAGTAAAATTTGTTTTATTAATAACTTTTAATCCATGATGATTTTTTTTGACAAATAAAAGCTGTTAAATTCGTTGAAAAATATACATTTCAACAAGACTAGTGTAGATACACTTTTGAAAATAAGGTTACAAAATATGAAAATGAGTATTATATATTTTTTCTAGGCTCATGTTCATCATTTTGGGCACATTTAGGCACTTTTGGGCACATATCCACATTTATAAGCATACATCATGTATGGTATAAAATAAGTCGGTGTATGTCACCATTTTTAGAGAGCGGGTTTAGTGACTTTTGAGCGCTTTTACCCTTTTTGGGCGCATATTCACCATTTTCAAGCACTTTATTTTTGGGAATGCATTCATCATCTTTGGGCACTTTTAGTGATTTTTGAACGCTTTTAGCTATTTTTTGGGAACATATTCATTATTTTCAAGCCCTTTATTTTTGGGCATGTATCCATCATTTTTGGACGCTTTTAGTGATTTTGGGCGCTTTTAGTGATTTTTGAGCGCTTTTAGCTATTTTTCGGTGCATATACACCTTTTCAAGCACTTTCTTTCTGGGTACATATTCATTATTTTTGTGTGCTTTTACTATTTTTTGGGTGCTTGTACCCATTTGGAGGCATTTTAGAGTGCATATTCAACACTTTGTTCCTGTACATGTGCTCATCATTTTTGGATGCTTTTTGTGATTTTTGGGCGATTTTACTCATTTTTGGGCATTTTTACCCATTTGTGGTCGTATGTATTCATCTTTTTTTGCTTTTTAACATTTTTTAGACACATTGATTATTTTCAAGAGCTTTGTTTATGGGCACATATTCATCTTTTTAGGCATTTTTACACTCCTTTTTACTGGATGAATACACTCCTATTTACTTCTCCCACTTCCCTTCTCTCCCCACCAATTTTCTCCTTACTTATCTGGTCTTCCATCATCACTTCCCTCCTCTTTTCTTTTTACTTCCCTACTCTTTTCTTTATGCTACTGAGAAAATGAAAATTCATATAATTTTTTCTCAAAAGTATATCAACATTAGTCTTGTTTGAATGTACTTTTTTTAATCACAAATCTAATTATTTATATTTTGTTAAAAAATTCATCATAGTTTAAAAATTGTAAACAAAACTAATTTCTCTCACATCATATCACCACTACAAACCAACTGTGAAAAACAGGTGGGTAACTAATCGCCGTCATAATGGCACTCCAACAACTCACATAAATGCCTAAAAGTGAGCTTAAAAGCACAACCCAAAAGCCTGAAATGAATGATACCATAGGGCTCCAACTTCTCATGTGGGTCTTGCTCCGTGATAAGCGTCATCAAAAATTCATAGACTGGATGGGGGTAAGTATTTGATACTGTACGGTAGATGTATCTTAGCCCCAAGTCTTGCAGGCGCATGTGAACTTCATCCTTGAAGCCCAGAGTCACCAGTGTCTGCTCGCAAGCGAACTGAGTCAGAACCTGCAATAAGCAACTGGTACGTCAGGTCTTCTTCAAGAGTGGCCCAAAACTGAGTCGTAGAGACGTACGTCGGTGTTTGGGAGGAGCTGGCACCATGCTTGCAGTTGGAGGTTTGCTTGAAAGGTGCCATTTTTTTGCTGACTGACTGACACACGTCGTGTGCTGATATGGATACGGCATCATCTAAAACCTTGGTAAGGATCTAAGGTACGAGACTCTCATTGGGATAAAAAAGAAGAAAAGGACAATTTTTGTTTTTTTAACAATTTGGGGAATGGAAGATGAAATCCCCTTTGGTTCTCCACGAAAACAACCCTCTTTTTTTGAACCTTTTCCTGTTGAAACCCCATTTTATCTTCAGGGATTTCTCGAGATATCTTCTTACAAAGTTTCATTATAGCATCTATAATTTTTTTTCTAGCAGTTTTTATTTCGTCATAAAATTCATCAGGGTTCAAAAGTTATAAGTAAAACAAATTTATTCCTTCATCACGTAACCTCCACCTACCTCCCAATTAAGGTATGTCACATCACTCTCCCAAAACCAACTTTTCCTCCATAAATTTGTCATTTCTACCCCGAAACACCTGGCCCCAGTGCGGGTAGGCGCGCATGACAAGATCATTTTTGAAGAAATAAATGTAACATACCGGATCTTGAACCCTACCCTAGAACTTCGACCTTTTTGGACTTAGCCAAACAAGGTTGAGGATAGATCTAGGCGAGATTTAGTCTAACCCTAATGAGATAATGCATGTATAAATCACCTAAATTTAACCTAATATTCTTACATTAGTCTTAGGCCAATAACGGACACATAAAATATGTCACATGATATAATAATGAAGTTGAAATGACCCTGCCTCCAGGTAACCCCCAATTAAGGGAGACCCGAAGGTCAGAGCCGTTATTCAATTAACAGGATCAAAGGTTCAACAAATAATCAATAATAATTATGAAATTCTACTAACTAACTAGAATTTGGTATAAAATTAAAACTTTACTTACCTTTGAAAACTTTAGAAATCTATCTATCTAGAGCTTGAATTATTCTATGTAATCCTCCTTGCACTTTATTTCTTATTTCCATAATGTGTCACTTTACTGTTTGTTCTTTCAATTGTTGTTCCTAAAACGCCGACAAACAAAACGTCGGTCAGTATATCGAAATATACTGGTATGTGGGGACAACCAAAAGTTTGCACATATGGATAACAATCTAATTATCTCAATCAAGTTAATTAACCAGCCAATTTACATTTTCCAGTATGACATTCTCCACCGCTTTTTCCCTAACCCTGGCATACCCACCTTAGGGTTTCCTTTGCTAATGACTTAAGGCCACCTTCTCAAACCCGAGCTTGGTGCCTGGGGTCACCACTCATGGTGCCCTCTAGTCATGCAATATCATAGGCCACCTTCTCATTCCCGAGCTTGGCGCATGGGGTCACCACTCAAGGTGTCCATTGGTCTACCCATCTAGGCCTGACCTTTGGCATCATCCATCAGGGTGGCATGTAGGTGCGAGAATACATACTTCTATTATTAATGTGATAATCATAGTGACTTTATAGTTTGCAAGTATGAACATCCAACTGATAATTTGCATTCAATGCGATTAACCATTCGGAAAATCCTCGAGAAACTAAGGCGGTTATTCATAATTAACCACATACCTGATCTGACGATTTGAACAGAAATATCAATGCAAATAAGAATCCAAGCAAGCAAGCATTTTCAGCAAGATCCTGAAATAATCACGTAATTCCCTTTTTATTATTCAAGATCAATTAAACCTAGCTCGCTTGCTAGGGTTTCTAATTCACTTTTAGGGTTCCTATTGCAATTAGGGTTTCCCTTCATCTTTTACTATTTCAAACCCTAATTTTATACCATTACTAATAAACCCTTATTATTTTATCTATTCTTCAACATTAAGGTTATCTTAATGACATATAACCCTATTCTCAGATTTAAAGGCACCATTAACCATCAATTAATTTCATTAAGTTTCTTTTACATCAAAACTACTATTTTTATCCTTTTTACTCCATGAAAAATTCATTACACTCATTTATCATCAATTTTTAGTTCATTATGCTCTAATACTCATATGAACGTTATTTATCATTAATTCTACCTTGATTCATTCAAAAACCCTAATTCCTATATTAAGGTTATTTATCCACAAATTAGGAACTTTAATGCTCGAAACAGCTAAGAATCATTATATCTCATCTTTATCCACTACCTTGAATCATTAATGCTATTAAGAGTCGACTTTACCGACATTAGGGTTTCAAGGTCCATGAAAGTATTATTCATGCACATGAAATTCTAAGTTAAATCAATTACGTGCAAAATTCATCCTTTTTGTTCCTAATGTTCCCTTTTATCATTAACAGGCTAATATCAACCTTAATCATCAATTAAACCCCACTAATCACATTAATAATATCAAAATAGGGTTCTGTAAATATTAATACATTAAAGTCAATATCTTCCATTACTTTTTAAATTTCACAAGGAATCATGCTTCAATTATATTTTTATTGCATTCTACGCATTCTCCTGATCAATTTTCATATTTTGTACATTTCCATCGGAACTACCAATCTTTAGATATGAATTTAGTAAATATTTACCTTTTTGGACCAGTAGTAGATCGCCACGTCACCAACCCATGCAATGCTGATGCAACTTGCTTTTAAACATTTCAAAATGTCCAAAATGCCCCTTCTTGAGTTATTAGTTGTACATCCCGTGGAGGGGCATATCTGTCCAACTCATATGGACCATCTTCAACCTCCGCACTGCTCTAGCTGCGCGCGCCTGTAGTTGCTGCGACCCTTCTCTTCTCCTCCCTGTGGCTCGAAGCTTCAAGCCGGTCGTCTCCCTGCCTCCGCCGCCCCTGGGCACACCCAGAGAAGCCTTAAACGGTGGCCAAGATGGCCAGGTTTTGGCTGTGACAACACGCGATCTGTAGCAAGTGCTGCGGATGTGCGGCTGCCGTTGCACGTAAACCAGGGCACGACCTTGATGTTTATGAGGTTCATTGGCTCCGTGGTACACCAGGATACAATTAGAATCCACCGTTGGCTCCTCGTTGTTCCCTGGTCTCTCTATCCTCCCACGCCTAGGGTTTTCATGGGCAAGAAGAAGGAGAAGAAGTAAAAGTGAGGGACGGCTGCGTGGGACTTTCTCTAGACTTGGCCAAAGGCTCTACCCTTTAAATAGGGGAGAGTATCAACGCCCCACAGTGCTCATCCATGAGTTAGTAAAGCACTTTCCTAATAAGAATGTAATTCCTTCATTAAGAAGCTAACTCTCTCTCTCATACTTCTTTATTATTCCTTCTTCTTTGGATATTGGGATTTCGAAAATCATCCCTCTTATTCTCTTTGTTCTTTCTTTTTAAACCATTGGCATGAAATCCTATTTTCCTTTAATAACAATTACTTTCTTTTTAGCAATAATCCATTAATAATGTATTCACATTATATTCTTATTTTCTTTTATAGGTATTTTCTCTTTCCTCATTGGGACTCCTTAGATCCCAAGTGTCACGCCCCAATCTCACATTAACCACAAACCACGAGATTAGGACGTAACAAGATGGGATTTACACATAAGCCAACCACTCTTCACTTTTTAAATCATATTAAAGACATTAATAGGATAATCTGATTTAAGCTGTAAAATGAAACTAAACAAACTGCGGAAGCATCTTTATTAAACTGACTAGCAAAATAAACAGAGTTTACAACATATTACAGCGTCTGACATAAAATAAAGCATAACAGTTAATTTACATCTTATACACATTCACTCTCTCACTCACACCTCGTCCCAAAGATCGAGGGGAAATGACTAAGAGACCTCTAACTACTAACTACGAACCTTCTATCGACTAGGCGTAAGGATAAATCGATCCTTCTGATTTCCTGCTGCTGATGATAACCTGAAAATGTTTTGAGTAGAGGTATGAGCCTACTCGCTCAGTGAATAGTATTTCACTTAGCTATCACTAAACAACTCATCAGGTTTATAATATTGAAATTAAACATAAATGCAGAACTAAGCAAGGCAGTTCTAAATACATAGCAGATATACAGATATTAATCACATTTCTATGCATCAACGGGTATTTCAGATAAATGAACAGATATATAAATTTACTGTGATCCTATATGATTACTTATTCATATTATTATTATGCCCTAATCATATGCAGTGTACTCTGCATATAAAGATCCGTAGCGAACTACGATCCCACCGTACAAGACTTAGCGACACACCCGGGAAATGCTAAGTCTGACTGCCAGCCCTGGTCTGCTGCAGGACTCTCAGGCTCACAAGGCCTCACTACACTCTCAAAAGAGTGAACTCTAGACTCCTCCTCAAACCTGAGCACATAGGCGGAGAGTCTTACCGGGTTATCACCGTGACACAAGCACATATTAATGTTGAATAACCCCTATTTTCCACAGTGCCACCGTGACACAAGCACGGTTCTTGTTGCAACACTGTCTCTCTCTATCCTCGTGCCACCGTGACACAAGCACAATTATTGTTGCAACACGAGTTTCACCCCCTGGATACAGACCTCTCAAAAGGGGTTCTACGGTGTTAGGGCACCTAAGTCTATTAACTGATTAACATATAACCATATAAACAGGAATATCACATTTCATGCATATTGCACAATCTGAATAACACATGAAGCAAATATAAATCCATTTTCATCATTAAACATGTTTCAGTATCATTTATCCACATTCAATGCTAAACATCTATTTTTAAATCAGCACATACATTGCAACTATAATACAGGAAATTTCATCATTTTCACTAAGCATATTAAGTATTTCAAGTTCCAATGAAACTAGCATACTCTATTGTATGTACAACACTGTTTAGAAGTTATACTAACTGATATAGAAGCAATTAAACATTTAAATTGAGTTAAATAATGATTACTGAATGAACTACTACTCACCCACTTCGGTGTGTTCGTATACACCGAAAAACGTCCACAACCACGCCTAATTCTGCCCTTTACAGCAGAGTGCACGCCGTGCACCTGGGCTGCACGCCGTGCACCTGGGCAGAAACTCGTTCCGCTATCTGTAACTTTGCACGCCGTGCAATTTAATTTGCACGCCGTGCAACCTGCGCAGAGACGGAAATCTCATTGTAGATGAACTCGATTAAAAACTAAGTCTAAATTACACGCACCAATTAACTAATTAGTGTCATGCTACATTAATAAATAAAATGTGCAAATCACTCTTAACCCTTGGTCGTGTGCCTTTTACTTAATTAGATTAAATACATAGCTGGATTATTACCATCACTCACTGTGATTAAACTTCAACGCTTGTTCTTGGAATTCGAGCCTACAATGTTAGCCCAGAAATTAATTGATTGTATTGGATACAAGCAGGTTGTCTTCAACCTTGCAACCGTGCACTGTAGCTGGGACTACAGCTGGGATTATTCGTTCGAATCGTGCAAGTCAAACAGTGAAACTGTGCATATGAATTTAAGATAAAAACATACATCTGACTCCTTCCAAATCGTACGCCAGGAAAACCCAAGCGTGAGCTACTAACAAGCAGTTTCATTACAAGAAAACAACAGATGCAATCGATATTCCATTTTTTTGTTTGTTAGAGTTGAATTCAATGACAGGGGTGAGTTTCTACTCACAGAGAAACGTGACAGCTAAAATCTGTTGGATTCCGCCCAAAAGGATCTGCTTCCAGGCGACGCTGGGTCATCTTCTTCAACCTTGGGTCAGTCCTGGAACAAGCCTGATTCACGTGCAGGTGCTCCCGTACGACAGGTTGAAGACGAACCTGGTTAAGGATGAATTGAAGACTAAGGCTACGGATTTCCTGCTCCATCATCTTAGTCGAGCTCGGAGCTGATCTTCTCTTGCTCTGCCATGCGCCAAAAGGGCTCTAGGTTGGACGAGCTGCTTACAGCAGCTTCTGCTGCTTGCTAGATGGGGCGTCGCCCATGCTAATCTGAAGCGTAGGTGGCGCAATAGAGGCGAGAAGCTGCAAATTTCTGGTCCTAGCATCACAGCCAGACTCGACGACATCGATTTATGGTATTGCTCGGCCAAGAACGGCCCCTAGGCGGCCTCCCGGCTGTTGTGCAGCCGCAGCTCCTTGCTGCAGGTCGGGCACCTGCTAGGGCGGAGTAGCAGAGGAGAAAGAATGGAGGAATAAGAGAGGTAGAAGAAGGAGAAGGTAGAGGAGAAAGAGGCGTAGCCAAAGCGAGGCTAAGGGCAAAGAAATCGCCCGCCCAAGACCAGCCAAAGCGCGGCCGATTTGCCCCTGTTGGGCGCCGCTCAACAGTCGGTTACTCGTTTTAATCGGGAAGAAGATGATAATAGATAAGCGAGAAAAGGAAAGAGTAAATAAAGGGCTAGAAGAAAAATTGGAAAAATTACAAAACTAAACCCTAGTTCTAGAAAAAGCTATAACTTTCACCTCGGATATCCGATTGAGGTGATTCTTTTTGCAAAAAGTCTAACGTGAAATCCTCTATACCCTCAAAACAAGAAATAATTATAATTAGATTGTCTCACCTGATCAAAGCACTAAACACATCAGTGAGTACTTAATCCAACTTAATTAACCTAACAATCATCTTTGCTATTATCATTAACTACCTCAGATGATTCAATCTCAACTATTAATTCACAATGTAGCTTATCTTGATTAACCATATTGTTTAATTTGATACTCAACACTAATTGAGGTGTTTCACGTAATACGAGGTATTTATTAACTAACCCTGATATGGGTCGTAACAATCTCCCTCCCTTATAAGAATTTCGTCCCGAAATTCCTAAAAGAGAAAAGGAAACTTGTTACGCACACCAAACCCAAAACTTCCCCTGTGGCTCCTTCTAGGTTGTAGTTTTTCCACAAAACCTTCTCTAGGGTATCTCACGATTCTTAAGTTTCTTGATCCTCAGATCAGCTATTTGAATTGGTCCCTCAACATAGGACACATCTGATCTAATTCCAGATCAAACCACAAAACATTGTCTTTCTGGAACTGTTACAACAGTATCTTAATTTATGGTAATTACCGAGAAATTATTATACTCTATATGCAGACAAAGTAAAATTCTTAAATAAACAGAATGCATGTCAACTTGGTACTAAATTAAATTCATGCAATTTAACTGTTAAAATCATCACATCTCATAATGAAAATTGATATCAAGATACTTGATTCATCGTACACCCTATCCTTAGGGTTTCATTTGCCTTGTTTATTCATCACATGCTAACACCCTACTCTTAGGGTTATCTCATTTGCTAGTCACATGGCAATACCCTACTCTTAGGGTTTCCGTTATCTCATCTGTTTGATTGCAATTCAAATCACGATACGGTATCATTCTGGAACTGGCAGAGCAGTATATTCAAAATCATTGTATTTACTGAGTAATCTTTATATCATGCATGCAGGCAGATTAAAAATTCATAAATATTCCAAACTCAAATCAAATTTTGGCACATACATACTGAATTCATGTAATTGAACATCTTATTACATCAATAAGAGTAATTCACTTCACCTATAAGAAACCATATGTACTATTTTTCAATTATCTGAAATTTCTCGAAGAACGTGCATATTAACCAAATTCCTGGTTTATGCATCACATAACTCAATTAAGAGTTATTTTCGTATCATAACACAAATATTTGATGGTACTTGAGAATTTCTGATAATATCTTAGAGAAATGCGCCAATTCATGTAAATGTCAGGTCACACATATTATCATAACAGGAAGCATGCAACTAGATTTATTTGCATATTTTAATGCTATCTTATTATCTTGAATTCATGCACCTAATGGTTTACCAAATCTGTGTTTTCTGGGTTCATACCCAAACCGTACCATTATCAGTTGTGTATTTCTAAACTCAATGTGATATGATTGGAACTGGATTACCAAGAAACCTAATTATTTTATCCTTGTATATCTTAATCAAGTCTCGAGACATCACAGGTCGACTTAATATGAAGAAAGCGAGCAGACTAAATTAGTCTATCCACAATCATTCATATCAAATCACCACCTCTAGGTGTCCTGGGTAATCTTACCACAAAATCCATTGTGATAAATTCCCATTCCCATTTCTACTTAGGCATAGAAAAAGATTACAAGGTAGTTATAGATTTCTAGGGTTCAGCCCTAACCTACTTGTACACACTACTTCTAACCATGTACTCTGCTACATCCTTCTGCATATCTGACCATCCATTTCAATTTCTTGGGATTCATATACATCTTAGTGTTTCCTGATAGCATAGCATACATCAATACATGCACTTCCATAAGAATCTTTTCTTTCAGCTTTTTCCCCTTAAAAGAATTTTACTCTATCTCGAGGTACACACAACATGTCATGCTAATACAACACCTTATTATCTAAAAATTTTAAACTCTAGTCTCTTTTCCTCCTACCAGGTCATACATGGTCTGGTTTAACTCACTATCACCCTATTGTAGTTCCTTGATTTGATCATAAGAAGTAGGCTTAACTTACATCTATACAATCAAATCACTCTGTGTTGTCACCCCTAAGTCTAAGTCCAACTCCCACATTTCTACTAACAGGTCTCTATTGAAACCTGTCATAGAGAATGCATTAGCTGTTGAACTTGACTTTCTGTTGAAAGCATCATTCACCACATTCTCCTTACCAGAGTGATAATCTATTGTCACATCATAAAGATAGTGACACCATGTCTTAAAAACATGAACTTCATCAGCTATCTTCATATCATATATCGGGTAATACTCTACTTTCTATGCTACTTTCTTATAATTACATTTTAGGTTTATGTTTTACTCTTTTCTCTAAGTCATTTCATATTGCTCATGTACCGTTCATATTATCTACCTCAAAACCCTAGATCACTATCAAAGCCAGTTTACTTTACATAGAACAAATCTCAAGATCTTATTTTACAAAGTTACTAGTATTCAAGGTTACATCACTAATGATATCCCTTAAACTACCACAACTTTAATCATTCTAGGGTTTTGGTCTATATCATTAACATATCTTTATTGTGTGTATGTGGTCGATTATATAAATCAAATTGAGTTGCTTGGGTCGATAACATATTAACCCAGCACTCAACTTTAATTACATTAGCTGAAAATTCAGTTTTCATAATAGTTTCTGTAATTCGTTTATTAAACAGCTAACAGAAGCTCCAAAAATTCTGGAAATTTTATATGTTATACCTAATAAAGTTTCAGACCTCCAGTAAAAATTTGAGATCATTTAAAGTTACCAATAATTAATAAAAAATCAAACAGTGCGCTGCTATATAGCAGTCTGCAGCAGATTCGGTCGAGTTGTAACTCGACCGACACCTTACTGTAGAGATCAAAAGTCATCCAAAAATTACGCCAATTTAACAGAGTGTCTAAAATTGTGTTTTTTTTTTCAAACACAGTTAAAATTTGAGATCAATTGGATATACCAATAAAAAGATAAAATTCAATTACAACACTGCTATATAAATCTGAAAATGTGATCGGTCGAGTTTGAAACTCAGCCGATGAACAGGTCAGAACATTCTTCAAAAATTCTGATATCTTCCAATGTTGTTCACATTTTATATATCCAAATCATATCCCAGTTTTAGCCAAATCAGAGTTACACATAAAATACTAAAAATCATTTACTAAAACACTTTACTTGTCAAATTTGTATATATGTATCATCAAAACCCTGTTTTGGGCCGATTAGGGTCTATGCTTCTCAAGCCCTAATTCTCAAGATTAAAGAACATTTAGACTTCTTATCTTAGTTAAAACATTCTAGTGTATATACATTCTCACTATATTACGGGTCTAAATCATCCAGAGTCTATTCTTATATTACTGTTAATAGGAGTCATTAGATCCCAGTAACGCATCCTGCCAGCCGGACCAGGCCGAACCTGTAGTCCTGAAGCTAAGAGCTACTCGGATTAATCAACCCCTATTAATCTAAAATATGTGGAAAGAATATCCACTTAGGGCAAACTCATTTATACATAATTTCGGGTCTTCTTTAATACAAAGAAAACAAACATTAAACAATTCACTTCATGACACAACAATATAAAAGAATCATGTTTACTTTATAAACTGAGAATTTCATTTCATACTTATAAAAGCATTTCAAGTGATCTTTAAATCAAATAAGCAATATAAAGTAAGAACTGTATCGCATCTTATATTTAATCTCTTATTCCTACATTAATTTCTTATCTCATAACCCTAAGATTTCTAGGGTTTCTCTCTAGCCTATCCTTCCTCTGCATACTTGGCCAGGGAATCCAGAGAAGAACAGACAGAGTAGCTTGATACTGGTCAATCTAAGTATTCAGACACCTGGCCAGGGTATCTAAACACTCAGACCTTCCAGAGCTAAAACTCATCATTTATTATTCGCCTTACTTATAACTTTATCCTTTGACCTTAATGATTCTTAACGACTCAACTTAAGCTCATTACTTGATTCTCGTGACCACATCCTCTTCCTGCTATCTGCAATAGTATAACAAAACACTTCCTGTTAGAAAATTACAGATAGAAGAAAGACACCTAAACCTTAATCCTATTGGTCTCTTATCGTCCCCTGACCTTGAGTAACTATGTACTCAAACCAAAGCTCTGATACCAAAAGTTGTCACGCCCCAATCTCACATTAACCACAAACCATGAGATTAGGACGCAACAGGATGGGATTTACACATAAGCCAACCACTCTTCACTTTTTAAATCATATTAAAGACATTAATAGGATAATCTGATTTAAGCTGTAAAATGAAACTAAACAAACTGCGGAAGTATCTTTATTAAACTGACTAGCAAAATAAACAGAGTTTACAACATATTACAGTGTCTGACATAAAATAAAGCATAACAGTTAATTTACATCTTATACACATTCACTCTCTCACTCACACCTCGTCCCAAAGATCGAGGGGAAAGGACTAAGAGACCTCTAACTACTAACTACGAACCTTCTATCGACTAGGCGTAAGGATAAATCGATCCTTCTGATTTCCTGCTGCTGATGATAACCTGAAAATGTTTTGAGTAGAGGTATGAGCCTACTTGCTCAGTGAATAGTATTTCACTTAGCTATCACTAAACAACTCATCAGGTTTATAATATTGAAATTAAACATAAATGCAGAACTAAGCAAGGCAGTTCTAAATACATAGCAGATATACAGATATTAATCACATTTCTATGCATCAACGGGTATTTCAGATAAATGAACAGATATATAAATTTACTGTGATCCTATATGATTACTTATTCATATTATTATTATGCCCTAATCATATGCAGTGTACTCTGCATATAAAGATCCGTAGCGAACTACGATCCCACCGTACAAGACTTAGCGACACACCCGGGAAATGCTAAGTCTGACTGCCAGCCCTGGTCTGCTGCAGGACTCTCAGGCTCACAAGGCCTCAGGCTCACAAGGCCTCACTACACTCTCAAAAGAGTAAACTCTAGACTCCTCCTCAAACCTGAGCACACATGCGGAGAATCTTACCGGGTTATCACCGTGACACAAGCACAGATTAATGTTGAATAACCCCTATTTTCCACAGTGCCACCGTGACACAAGCACGGTTCTTGTTGCAACACTGTCTCTCTCTATCCTCGTGCCACCGTGACACAAGCACAGTTATTGTTGCAACACGAGTTTCACCCCCCCCTGGATGCAGACCTCTCAAAAGGGGTTCTACGGTGTTAGGGCACCTAAGTCTATTAACTGATTAACATATAACCATATAAACAGGAATATCACATTTCATGCATATTGCAAAATCTGAATAACACATGAAGCAAATATAAATCCATTTTCATCATTAAACATGTTTCAGTATCATTTATCCACATTCAATGCTAAACATCTAATTTTAAATCAGCACATACATTGCAACTATAATACAGGAAATTTCATCATTTTCACTAAGCATATTAAGTATTTCAAGTTCCAATGAAACTAGCATACTCTATTGTATGTACAACACTGTTTAGAAGTTATACTAACTGATACAGAAGCAATTAAACATTTAAATTGAGTTAAATAATGATTACTGAATGAACTACTACTCACCCACTTCGGTGTGTTCGTATACACCGAAAAACGTCCACAACCACACCTAATTCTGCCCTTTACAGCAGAGTGCACGCCGTGCACCTGGGCTGCACGCCGTGCACCTGGGCTGCACGCCGTGCACCTGGGAAGAAACTCGTTCCGCTATCTGTAACTTTGCACGCCGTGCAATTTAATTTGCACGCCGTGCAACCTGCGCAGAGACGGAAATCTCATTGTAGATGAACTCGATTAAAAACTAAGTCTAAATTACACGCACCAATTAACTAATTAGTGTCATGCTACATTAATAAATAAAATGTGCAAATCACTCTTAACCCTTGGTCGTGTGCCTTTTACTTAATTAGATTAAATACATAGCTGGATTATTACCAACACTCGCTGTGATTAAACTTCAATGCTTGTTCTTGGAATTCGAGCCTACAATGTTAGCCCAGAAATTAATTGATTGTATTGGAGACAAGCAGGTTGTCTTCAACCTTGCAACCGTGCACTGTAGCTGGGACTACAGCTGGGATTATTCGTTCGAATCGTGCAAGTCAAACAGTGAAACTGTGCATATGAATTTAAGATAAAAACATACACCTGACTCCTTCCAAATCGTATGCCAGGAAAACCCAAGCGTGAGCTACTAACAAGCAGTTTCATTACAAGAAAACAACAGATGCAATCGATATTCCATTTTTTTGTTTGTTAGAGTTGAATTTAATGACAGGGGTGAGTTTCTACTCACAGAGAAACGTGGCAGCTAAAATCTGTTGGATTCCGCCCAAAAGGATCTGCTTCCAGGCGACGCTGGGTCATCTTCTTCAACCTTGGGTCAGTCCTGGAACAAGCCTGCTTCACGTGCAGGTGCTCCCGTACGATAGGTTGAAGACGAACCTGGTTAAGGATGAATTGAAGACTAAGGCTACAGATTTCCTGCTCCATCATCTTGGTCGAGCTCGGAGCTGATCTTCTCTTGCTCTGCCATGCGCCAAAAGGGCTCTAGGTTGGACGAGCTGCTTACAGCAGCTTCTGCTGCTTGCTAGATGGGGCGTCGCCCCTGCTAATCTGAAGCGTAGGTGGCGCAATAGAGGCGAGAAGCTGCAAATTTCTGGTCCTAGCATCACAGCCATACTCGACGACATCGATTTATGGTATTGCTCGGCCAAGAACGGCCCCTAGGCGGCCTCCCGGCTGCTGTGCAGCCGTAGCTCCTTGCTGCAGGTCGGGCACCTGCTAGGGCGGAGTAGCAGAGGAGAAAGAGTGGAGGAATAAGAGAGGTAGAAGAAGGAGAAGGTAGAGGAGAAAGAGGCGTAGCCAAAGCGAGGCTAAGGGCAAAGAAATCGCCCGCCCAAGACCAGCCAAAGCGCGGCCGATTTGCCCCTGTTGGGCGCCGCTCAACAGTCGGTTACTCGTTTTAATCGGGAAGAAGATGATAATAGATAAGCGAGAAAAGGAAAGAGTAAATAAAGGGCTAGAAGAAAAATTGGAAAAATTACAAAACTAAACCCTAGTTCTAGAAAAAGCTATAACTTTCACCTCGGATATCCGATTGAGGTGATTCTTTTTGCAAAAAGTCTAACGTGAAATCCTCTATACCCTCAAAACAAGAAATAATTATAATTAGATTGTCTCACCTGATCAAAGCACTAAACACATCAGTGAGTACTTAATCCAACTTAATTAACCTAACAATCATCTTTGCTATTATCATTAACTACCTCAGATGATTCAATCTCAACTATTGATTCACAATGTAGCTTATCTTGATTAACCATATTGTTTAATTTGATACTCAACACTAATTGAGGTGTTTCACGTAATACGAGGTATTTATTAACTAACCCTGATATGGGTCGTAACACCAAGGCACTCTATTATTTTAAAATCCTTTTTATTGGATACTCATTATTCTTCTAGATGCATCTAAATGCATTATTTCACCTTAACTTGTTTATTTCCCATTAAAATATCTCTCTTTGAGGATTTCTCTTTATTTCTCTTCTATTTTCCTCATTGGTATGCCTTTTATCATTAGGAATCCTTGGGATACGAAAATCCACCAAGGATAACTTAATTATACCTCTTTTCACATATTTTCCACATTTTATCATTATTTTTCAATTTCTTTCTTAACAAGGAAATACTTAATTAGTCTTTTCTTTTCTTATTGATTTTTCTTTGCAACTTTAGACTCCTTGTAAGGAACCCATGTGGCATGAATTCCACCTTTGGATTATATTATTTTGCCTTCTAGAGGTTTCTACATCTTTCTTTTCTCAAATATTCAATTATTCATTCACTAATTGAATTTTCTTGTTATTTGGGCCCAATAGCCAATAAAGCCCACAACACAATCATCAAGGCTATTGTAAACGAAATCCACTTATTCCAAACAAATTATATCATTTGTTTTTCAAATATCTTTAATATGAGAAATTACATTTCTCACCAAAAGAACCCAAAATTGGGGTTATAACATCCTTCCCCTCTTATAGGAATTTTGCCCTCAAAATTCCATAAAGCAAACAAACAATTCAGGATAAGCCTTTCATACGTCCATCAGGGCTCCCATGTGGCATCACCCTTTCCATGGTGCTTCCCAAGAACCTTCATCATCTCATATTCTTCCATCTGAGTTCTATCTTACCTTGGTATATAATACCCTCATAGGTGACTCAAGACATTTCAACCTCTCAAAAGTTGAATAGGTTCAGGGCTCAACACATGGCTTGGGTACCTCACATAGTGCTCTAGATCGGACTCAAGGAATACATTACACATCATGTTATCCTGAGGGGCAAGGCTAAACACAACCATCTCCACCAATCCATCTCGAATGGACCCATATATCGGGGACTCAGCTTTCTCAGCCGTAGCTTAGAGGGGTCGGATTTTCACATCACATATTCTCCCACAGTAAACTACATGTCAGTCTGCTTTGCATAAGCTCGTGACTCATGTCACCACTGGGCCCTCTCTCATCCATTGCACGATCAAAGCGACTTCAACTGCACACATTGTGGTTCTTTTCTGACCTTCACAAGGCCTCCTTCACCAACATCATCTTAATGAAGTGGTGACCGACACAACCTCTCTATAAGATTTCTTGCATCCTGATATAGGCTATGGTGGTTAACATCACATCTTAAGAATTATCTCTATGTATCACCCTAAACAAGCACACTTGCTCTCATCAGACCCTCTAATCTGGATCAAACTAATAATTAGTTAGGAGTGATAGGCGGTACTAACACTGAGTTCTTCAAGTACCTACTTCCACCTCATGGAAGTGAACTTCTAGGTCATACTCAAGAACTTTTGAACTCATATCATGGTGTAGTTGAACCATCTCTCTCTCTCTCTTATGTAGTTCAATAGAATCTATCTCTTGACAATACTCCTTTCTTTTTCATGTTATCTAGGTAAGGCGATCTACCATAACCCATATTGCATCTTGACCTTCTGGGTCAAAGGGAGACTTACCACAACATCCATAGTGATGAACTCCCATTCCCTCTCAGGGACTCTTTTATCCTCTATATCGATACACTAGGTTACTGGTGTTTGTCCTTCACCTCCTGGCTTGCATGGCCACATGCTACATGCAACTCTGTTTTAAGAATCTAGAGTGCTACGAACACTTACTATCTTTGTAGTACCAAGGTATATCATGACCTCCTGTATTGTTATGATTCCTCAAGCTTGATACCTTGGAAACCCTAAACCATTCTCAAAAGGGTTTTATTACCTTCCTATCCAAAGAAGTGTATCTGAGGTTCTACCACCATCCTTTCATTGCATCAAAGACTAGGATGGCTATCCAAACAACCACTAATCTTGTTCAATAGATCTCGTTACATCTGAGTGTTAGCCAAACTTATCTCTTTTCCTCAACTTAAGGTTAGCCTAACAACCTCAACTTCTTCTAGCTTCTAGCTAAACTAGGCAGCTATATATCAACCAGAGCATTCATTACCACTCCTTATCCTTAGGTGTTATGTAATGTCGAAGACATACACCTCCATGCATTATACTTATCATCTCATCTCAAACTCTAAGTTTGTCTTCATCAAGAAACTCTGAGCTCATCCTCATGGTGATCAAACTCAACCTTGGTTACCTTGCAAATTCCACATAGCTCTTGATAAAACATCCTCATAAGATGACTACACTATTCCTCTTAGTGTTTGTAAACCATCCATGCATCACTCACTCCACCAAGGTATGTTATCATCTCTGTCCTCATTCCTTATAGCAACGTTCCAACTCACATCGTCTTTACCCTTGGTATGCGGCATGTGTACTGTCCTATCTCTCACTCCCATAACAAGAAGAAATAAGCATTTGGCAGCCGTCCAAATACAGAGTTCTTCCCATTCCAAGAGTAGAGATGGTACATCCCACCTTTCCAATACACCTTCAAATCTAAGTTGAAACATGCAACTCATGTCTTTACATCACAACATCATGATATAAAAACTTCCTCCATGGAAAACTGGTCTCGAACCTACTTGTATCCACTCACAATCCTTTGTCATCTCCTCTAGGTCTATAGGGTGCCGACACTTTTTGTAACATCCCTGACCTGGGTTATGAATTAACCCTAGGTGTTTTGCCTAAGATATGTAATTAAATCCTTGTGATTATCTTTGGGCATGTAATTAAGTTCCTAAGGAACATACATTTTCATTTCTGTCCTTTTTAAACAATGATTGTAGTATTGTTTGGTAATACAGGGACCTATGTGCAAATTACCCAATTAGAGGGGTTAACTTGCAAATTACACAGGTTAAGATGTTCCTCTAATAAAGAGATATCATATGAAGGAATATGATGAGGTATGATGGATTTCCCAAGTTTGGGCACCAAGGTGCAGCTTGTGGAGCAATCCTTGTGCTTAAACCCTAATTTTGGTGTAAAGTGCAATTTACCCAAAATGTGGGGTGCAACTTGTGCTATACACTTTCTAGAATATCTTTTATGACTCTTGACATCATTTAGAGAAGAAAGGATGAGAGGGGCACTTCTATTAAATAATTGGATAAGAAGGATGATCTTTGTAGTGAAAACACCTAGTATGAGTAAGAAGACCCTTCATATATATATATATATATATATACCTTAGTGTGCATATTGGTTTTCTTTACCCTTAGATCTTGAGTTTTGATGGGCTTTGATTAAGTTTTGATAACTTGAACGTGCCTTAGAAATAAGGAGGGACTTGGATGAGAATTACATGCTTTAGAGGTCCTTATGGTGAAAATCAGCCTAAACTATATAAGCACCTTTCTTTCCAAACCAAGCAAACGTTTTCCTTCACTTCCTCACTTCTCATCTTTCTCAACCGACCAAGGCAAATCTCTAGAGCTCAGGGAAACGACCAACCTGTTCTAAGGTAAGAGAACACCACCTTCTAGCTTGGATTCATGGAGGAAATCGTATTACAAGGTTGAATTGCTAGTTTTCTTACTTAGGTTCCTTGTTCTAGCCGACCATCCCCATCTTTTTCTTGAAGAATTGACCTTGGCCGACCTGTGGAGCTCAAGATTCCATTAAAGGCTTGAATCTTGGAATCTTGGAAGCTTTACGAACCACGTTTGAGGCATGTTTTATAACTCTAACTCTTAGCTTTGTTATGCATATCTTTGTTCTTGTTTTCTATGATTAGTTCTTCTTCTACCTCCCTTCTTCCTTGCTCTTTCGTAAGCAAAATGGTGGAGGAACCGACCTGAACAGAGGTTGAGGATGATGGGCGTGGATTCCTAGGTCACTTTATGAAACGACCTTGGACCCTTTTGGTCCAAACGGGTGCAACTCGTTTAAGGTCAAACGGGTTCAACCCGTTTGATCTCAAACGATCCTGCATGATTGTTTGGATCAAAACGACCCCAAGACCGTTTCATAGGGTTGACCAAGGTATGACCGTTTGAGGGTATGTTCATAATGTATTGAATTTCTTTCCTACAAAGAATTATAATCTAATTCCTAACTAATTGAGAGTTGAAGGCACTTCAACACCCTAATCCTAATCGGGTTGAAATTGCTGATTTTTAATTATAGATCTTGTTGAGTTTTGGGTTGGAGGATCCAAACGGGTTCAAACCCGAGTGACACCCCAAGACCGTTTGGAGGTCTAGGGTTAAGGAAAATTGATCCATTGTAGGTCCAATTGCAATAGGTTGAAGAATCGATAAAAGTGCTGATTTTAGACCTAATTAGGGTTCAATCCTAATCAAATCAACTTAGATTTTGGTCAAACTTTGGGCAAACAGTCTCAAGACCGTTTGGAGGTCATCCAAACGATCTCAAGACCGTTTGGGCCAAGTTTGAGCCCAATTGGAGTTCAATTGATGGGTTCAATTACAATTTGTTTCACATTGTTGAGAATTGATGATTAGCCGATTGGAAACCCTAATTGAGTTAGACTTAACCCTAATTGGCTTTCAATTAAGGGTCAAATTGGAGTCCAATTGATTGAGGCTCATCCTATTGACTCAATCTATAAGTGGTTAACATGGCTTTGGCCAATTAAAGGCTCCAACATAGGAAACCCTATTCAAACATAACCTATGTGTCACCTTTTATGTTCATGCGGTTTGGACCCAAGTAAGTTCACACTCGTTTGAGTCCAAACGAGTTAACACTCATTTAAGTCCAAACGAGTCTACACTCGTTTTATCTCAAATGGGTTCACACTCGTTTGATCTCAAACGGGTTCACACTCGTTTGATCTCAAGTGGGTTCACACCCGTTTAAGATCAAGGGGTCCACACTCGTTTAAGGCCCAAATGGGTTCTAGGTCGTTTGAGGTTAAACGAGTTCAAGGTCATTTAAGAATCAAATGGGTTGAAGGTTGAAGATCAAACCCTAAATCAATTGGAGATTTTCAAGGTTGATTATACTTAATCACTTGAAGGTGTAAATGGTTCAATGATGATCTAATCTAAACCATAATGGTAACTTAAGATATTAAGGGACTAAGTGATTAATGAATTGACCCATGAGGATGATCAATGGGTAATTTACCAAAAATGCCCCTGAGAGGTTTAATTGAGTTATACCTAGTTCTAATCTAACCCGAATCACTTGATAGTGGTGATTTGGTTTATGTAGATCAAAGGGGACTTAACCTAACCTAATCTAAGTGGTGTAGTCACCATCTACTAGTGAGAGGAGAGAGAAAGTACCATTTATGGTGGAAACTCAAGTAAAATACCTTCAATATACATGAATGTGCATGATTAGGGTATGATCCACTTATGAGAGATCATGGAAACCCTAATTATGGTAATTGGTGAATCTTGATCTTATCTGAGGGCTTTAATGATGATGTTTCTCATGCATGGTGATGTAATGAGATTAATTCACCATGAGGTGAATAGTAAACCCTAATTCTAGGGTGATGACATATATTGTGAATAGTAAACCCTAATTGATGAAAATCAGGGAATCTAACCCTTGTAAGAATATAATGGTACAACTCTTGATATGAACTGCTTACTATTATCAGTTGAATTAACCATGCAGGTTTCTATACATGATGGTGATCATATCCAGGTAAGGATTATGATTTCATATTCATTGGAAGCATGTTATTAGCTTTATGAATAATGACATATGTTGATGCCTAGTAAGTGGCATCTTATGAGAATGATAGGCTGTAAGAGCCATGAATATCATCAAGGTCATGCTTGTCAAATGACTTGTAATTGGACGATTGAGAAATGATAATTGATGTGAGTTAGACTTGATACATTTAGTATTCTACTTTCATAGCTGCTATGCTAATGATTAATGTTTGAAAACATGTATGATGCTAAAAGAATACTAAAATGTACCTAATAACCAAGTTTAATCATACCATGTAGAGCCCTGATCATAGATCCATCATTGTCAGAATTTAAATGATGGTGAAACAGGTTTTCTTAAGGGAACTCCTGGATCACATACTTTAGAGTATGTGGGGGAATATGGATGTGTATATCCTTACATCCTAGTGTAGGAGTTGATGCTGATGTATCTTAATCCATCAACCCTTCACTATATGTTTATACCGGGATGATGTAACACTATTCTTCCAAGGGAATCTTTTATACCGCATCGATGAGAGATAAACATGAAATCTTTCGATGGCAAAGAGAGTGCAGAATGCCACTGTGACTCTAATAGCGAAGTACCAGAATACCCTGGTAAGCTATATTAGTAGAGACACTAGATGTTCTGCATGTTTATCCTCATTCTGACTGAGGTAGTTGAGGGTCATGAGAATCTGGCTCTTTCGATGACCTAGTATGATACCGATGCTACTTACTAGTGATCGGTTGGAGCATGAGCGGTATACCTCATCTCCGCAGGGCATAATGATGTTTGTAAAACATAATCAACTGCGTAGCATAACTGCTTAGGTTGAACTACGAGGAACATTGATTGATATTACATTGCTTGTTTTTAATATCCTGTTCAAGCATTAGTATACGTGTTCTTCATATTCCTTAAATAAAGATGAGTATTTGTTATCAAGCCTGCTGTGAGTAACCTAAATTACCTACTCATGATATTCCTTTGATTGCTTTTAACAAAGTTTCTGGCGAAGAGTTATAACTCTCGCTGGGACAATTAATTAAAATTATCTCACCCCGTAGATTTCTACCTTTAGGTGGACGTCGAGGTCGAAGGAACCGATCTGCAGGTGGACAGCAGCAACAACAGCAAATTCAGGAGCAGCAGTGACTTCAGGTGGAAACACTGTGCTGTCTAGTCTTGTAGTTAGAATAGTCTTATGTCGTCTCTGTACACTCAGGTCCTAGGAGTTTGTTGATCTGAGAATTTTGAAATCTTGAGATTTTGTATCATGACGTATATAATCACTCGAGAAGTGATTTATCATAGATGTAAATAGTTCATCTTACTTTTATAAAAGGAGTTTCAAGTTTTTAAGATCTCATTTTCGAAAAGTTTTAATTTCTCGTGATTTTCGTATTCCGCTGTTAATCGAACCGCTTCCTCTATGTTTATCTTGTGTTTTGGAGATCAGAGCCCACAATTAGTGGTATCAGAGCTCTAGGTTCGCTGAGTCTACAGAGACATAGGACTTAGAGTGTCAAGTCTATCCTTAGTACTTCTTTCTTATCTAATAGAGTCTTCTGCTCCTCAGGAGAAGAAGATAATTAAGGATGTCTGGACCACAGGAGGAGTACGAGGCCGAAAGTAGTGTTGCTGTGCCTCGAGAAGGTGCAAGGAACCTAGAAATAGAGCAACCTGTACCTGAGCCACCTATGGAGCCACCTCGGTTTGACCCAGCTGACATGGGAAACCCAGCGGTTCAAACTATGTTTGGGCAGTTTATGACTTCCATGACACATATCACCGACAGGATGCCCATCCCTGCACCTAGGGCACCTGTCCAGTCTGAGGGTCAAGGTATCGGTAAAACGTTCGAGCGACTTCGTCGGGTCGGAGCAACTGAATATTTTGGAACAGCTGACCCTGCTGATGCTGATCTGTGGTTAACTGAGTTGGAGAAAGCTTTCAGAATCCTTAACATCCCCGAAGGTGAGAAGGTTAGACATGCTGTCTATCTTCTCAAAGGTAGTGCTGGTCACTGGTGGACCATGGAAGAGCAGAAGAGGCATGGAATAGAGATCTCGTGGGAAGACTTTCATCGGGAATTTGTCCGCAAATATTTTCCAAAGACCTTCCTGGATGAGAAGATCTCTCAGTTTGAGAGACTGAGATAGGGTATGATGAACATTAGCGAGTATGAGGCTAAGTTCATGGAGTTGTTGCGATTCTGTCCGCATATGGCTACCACAGATGAAGAAAGGATTAGGAGGTTTGAGAAGGGTTTGAATGCCGACATGACTACTCCCGTGTCTGCACTAGAAAACCGAGAGAGATTCTCTACCTTTGTTGAGTCAGTCTGAAGGATAGAGAGATCCATAGTCGAGAAAAGACAAACCCAAAAGAGATATCCACAGTTCCAGGGATTTTCATCTAGAGACTTTAAGAAGCCTAGATTCTCTGCACCTACACCTCCACCACCCAGATCGAGTTCTCAGACTCAGTGGTCCCCAAGTAGAGGTAGAGGATGAGGTTTACCGCCACGAGAGACTCACAGTTCAACATCAATATCGGTCACAGGACCGCCAAGACCAAAACAACTGGAGAGAAGTTGCTATAACTGTGGGAAGGTGGGACATCTGATGAAGGACTGTAGGTCTAGGCCTGTCAGTGTGACACAACCTCTGAGGCAGGATCAATAGGGATCACAGAGAAGGTAGTCTCAAGGAGCAGCTAGAGAACGTGGGCAAGCGTCTCAGGCTGGATCGTCAGCACCAACTCAACCTTAGGCGACAACGAGGTTCTATGCTATGAACCCACCAGAAGCAGCAGTCAATTCACGGGTTGTGGCAGGTCAGATGGAACTTTTATATTCTGATATGTCTAAATCCTGTGTGGTATCTATTTTGATTGACCCGGGTGCTACACACTCCTTTGTCACTCGAAGAGTGATTCGTAACTGCAATATAATAGTTAGACATAGGGCAGATAGCTTGTTGCTTGAAACTCCGTTGAGAGGATCTGCTGTTTTGCAAGAGGTATGCTCTCCCTGCATCCTCTTCTTTTCTGATCATCGCATTCAAGTGGATCTTATACCACTTGATATGCAAGGATTTGATATAATCCTGGGGATGGATACCTTGGAAAGGTATAGAGTTGTCTTGGGTTGTGAATCCAAGCAGGCTGTGTTTGCTGATGAGAGCAACACATGGATCTTTCAAGGAGAGAGAAAGATTCTACCCACCTGTCTTGTGTCTGCCATGGTTGCTGATAATCTGATGAGGCAAGGATGTTATGCATTCTTGGCCCATGTGATAGATACCACCATGAAGAGTCCTAACCTTGCTGAAGTTCCTATAGTCAGGGAATTTGAAGATGTATTTCCTGAAGAACTTCCAAGTATGCCACCGCCTCGGGAAATTGATTTTGAAATCAATTTGATCCCAGATACCCAACCTATAGCACAAACACCGTATAGGATGGCACCTGCTGAGATGGCAGAACTCAAGAAACAGCTTCAAGAGTTGCTCGAGAAAGGTTTTATCCGACCGAGTACTTCACCTTGGGGTGCTCCGGTTTTGTTTGTTAAAAAGAAAGATGGATCAATGCGATTATGCATCGATTATAGACAATTAAATAAAGTAACAATAAAGAATAAGTACCCTTTGCCGAGAATTGATGATCTTTTTGACCAGTTGCGTGGTGCAACCGTCTTCTCGAAGATAGACTTGAGGTCAGGATATCATCAACTTCGTATTAAGGACAGTGACATACCCAAGTCTGCTTTCAGGACAAGGTATGGTCACTATGAGTTCACAGTTATGTCATTCAGACTAACTAATGCACCAGCTGCATTTATGGAACTCATGAATAGAATTTTCTGACCTTTCCTTGATCAGTGTGTTGTTGTCTTTATAGATGACATCCTGATCTATAGTATAGATACTCAACAGCATGAACAACATCTTCGTCAGGCTCTAACTTTGCGAAGACAACATAAGCTATACACTAAGTTTAGCAAGTGTGAGTTCTAGATGCCGGAGGTATCTTTTCTTGGACATGTGATATCTGCCTCGGGAATTCATGTTGACCCTAAAAAGGTAGAATCTGTTCTACAGTGGGAACAACTGAAAACACCGACGGAGATTTGTAGTTTCTTAGGGTTGGATGGCTATTATCGAAGGTTCATTAAAAACTTCAGTTCTATAGCCCTACCCTTGACAAAGTTGACCCGGAAAGATGTTCCTTTTGCCTGGAGTGATAAGTGTCAACAGTCTTTTCAGTTGCTGAAGGAGAGGTTGACAAGTGCACCTGTGCTTGTGCTACCTGAGAAAGGCAAAGGATACATAATTTTCTATGATGCCTCTAAGAATGGACTCGGGTGTGTGTTGATGCAGGATAAACGAGTGATTTCTTTTGCTTCCCGACAGCTTAAGAAACACGAGGAGAATTATCCGACACATGATTTAGAGTTAGCTGCTGTGGTTCATGCCTTGAAAATCTGGAGACATTATCTTTACGGAGAAACCTTCCAGATTTTCACAGACCATAAGAACCTTAAGTATATCTTCTCTCAGCATGACCTTAACATGAGGCAACGTCGCTGGATGGAGTTAATCAAGGATTATGATTATACAATAGATTACCATCCAGGAAAGGCCAATGTAGTTGCAGATGCCTTGAGTAGGAAATCAGCAACATCATCCTCTGATAGGGCACAATTAAACTCTTTAGTATGCCCTAGGAGAGATATGCTTATCTCCTTAAGGCAAGACAATGTACAGATGAAGGTGTCATGGATTGCCGGATTGTTGGCTGAGATGCATATCAAACCCACCCTAAGAGAGCAGATTAAGGAGGCACAACAAGTTGATGTTGCAGTTCAGCAGATCAGATCTGAGTATGGTGATGAGAAGCGAGAAGGTTTTCATGAATCAGATGATCAAGTGGCATGCTATCATGGGAGGATGATAGTACCAGATGTAGATAACCTGAGGAAGTTAGTCCTGGAAGAAGCTCATTCTTCAATGTATTCTATGCATCCAGGAAGCACCAAGATGTATCGAAACTTGAAAGATATGTATTGGTGGCCTGGGATGAAGAAGGACGTAACTGAGTTTGTTCTGAGGTGTCCAGTGTGTCAGCAAGTTAAAGCTGAACACCAGAAGCCTGCAGGAACAATGCAACCTTTACCCATACCACAGTGGAAGTGGGATCATGTAACCATGGACTTTGTTGTTGGTCTACCTAGAACAAACAAAGGGCATGATTCCATTTGGGTAATTGTTGATAGGTTGACTAATACAGCACATTTCTTACCTATCAAAACAACCTATTCTGCTGAAAGGTTATCCCAGTTATATGTTCAAGAGATAGTGCATTTGCACGGAGTTCCTGTCACCATAGTTTCTGACAGAGGTCCTCAGTTCACAAGTCGTTTTTGGGAATAGCTACATAGGGCACTAGGCACCCAGTTAAGGTTTAGTACAACCTTGCATCCACAGACGGATGGACAGTCAGAAAGGACTATACAGACCTTAGAAGATCTGTTGAGAGCATGTGTTCTCCAGTTCACAGGAAGTTGGGATCTGCACCTAAGCTTGATAGAGTTTGCCTATAACAATAGCTATCAACATAGTATTGATATGGCACCTTATGAAGCCTTGTATGGCAGACGTTGTAGATCACCCTTATGCTGGTATGAGACTGGTGAACATCAATTGTTAGGTCCTGATCTTGTGCAGCAGACTACGGAAAAGATTAAAGTAATACAACAACAGATTAAGACTGCACAAGATAGGCAAAAATCTTATGCTGACAAGCGTCGTAGACCGTTGGAGTTCCAGGTTGGAGACAGAGTGTATCTCAAGGTCTCGCCTTGGAAAGGAGTCCTTCGCTTTGGAAGGAAAGGGAAGTTAGCTCCTAGATTTATAGGGCCTTATCCAATCATTGAACGGGTTGGAAAGGTAGCCTATAGACTAGAGTTACCACCAGAATTATAAAAACTACACCCTGTGTTTCACATTTCTATGCTAAGGAAATGTCATCCCGATACCGAGTTAGTTCTACAACCTATGGAAGTAGAGTTGAATGAAGATATAACTTATGAGGAAGGACCGGTGTCAATCCTTGATAACAGAATTAAAAAGCTAAAGAAGAAAGAGATAAGTCTTGTAAAAGTTCTATGGAATCACCGTTGTGTTGAAGAAGCCACTTGGGAACCAGAGGAAGAGATGAGAAGGAAATATCCTACTCTTTTCTCTTAATATGTTTTATCGATTTCGAGGACAAAATCCTTGTAAGGGGTGGATAATTTGTAACATCCCTGACCTGGGTTATGAATTAACCCTAGGTGTTTTGCCTAAGATATGTAATTAAATCCTTGTGATTATCTTTGGGCATGTAATTAAGTTCCTAAGGAACATACATTTTCAATTCTGTCCTTTTTAAACAATGATTGTAGTATTGTTTGGTAATACATGGACCTATGTGCAAATTACCCAATTAGAGGGGTTAAATCGCAAATTACACAAGTTAAGATGTTCCTCTAATAAAGAGACACCATATGAAGGAATATGATGAGGTATGATGGATTTCCCAAGTTTGGGCACCAAGGTGCAGCTTGTGGAGCAATCCTTGTGCTTAAACCCTAATTTTGGTGTAAAGTGCAATTTACCCAAAATGTGGGGTGCAACTTGTGCTATACACTTTCTAGAATATATTTTATGACTCTTTACATCATTTAGAGAAGAAAGGATGAGAGGGGCACTTCTATAAAATAATTGGATAAGAAGGATGATCTTTGTAGTGAAAACACCTAGTATGAGTAAGAAGACCCTTCATATATATATATATATATATATATATACCTTAGTGTGCATATTGGTTTTATTTACTCTTATATCTTGAGTTTTGATGGGCTTTGATTAAGTTTTGATAGCTTGAACGTGCCTTAGAAACAAGGAGGGACTTGGATGAGAATTACATGCTTTAGAGGTCCTTATGGTGAAAATCAGCCTAAACTATATAAGCACCTTTCTTTCCAAACCAAGCAAACGTTTTCCTTCACTTCCTCACTTCTCATCTTTCTCAACCGACCAAGGCAAAGCTTTGGAGCTCAAGGAAACGACCAACCTGTTCTAAGGTAAGAGAACACCACCTTCTAGCTTGGATTCATGGAGGAAATCGTATTACAAGGTTTAATTGCTAGTTTTCTTACTTAGGTTCCTTGTTCTAGACGACCATCCCCATCTTTTTCTTGAAGAATTGACCTTGGCCGACATGTGGAGCTCAAGATTCCATTAAAGGCTTGAATCTTGGAAGCTTGGAAGCTTTAGGAACCACGTTTGAGGTGGGTTTTATAACTCTAACTCTTAGCTTTGTTATGCATATCTTTGTTCTTGTTTTCTATGATTAGTTCTTCTTCTACCTCCCTTCTTCCTTGCTCTTTCGTAAGCAAAACGGTGGAGGAACCGACCTGAACATAGGTTGAGGATGATGGGCGTGGATTCCTAGGTCACTTTATGAAATGACCTTGGACCCTTTTGGTCCAAACGGGTGCAACTCGTTTAAGGTCAAACGGGTTCAACCCGTTTGATCTCAAACAATCCTGCAAGATCGTTTGGATCAAAACGACCCCAAGACCGTTTCATAGGGTTGACCAAGGTATGACCGTTTGAGGGTCTGCTCATAATGTATTGAATTTCTTTCCTACAAAGAATTATAATCTAATTCCTAACGAATTGAGAGTTGAAGGCACTTCAACACCCTAACCCTAATCGGGTTGAAATTGCTGATTTTTAATTATAGATCTTGTTGAGTTTTGGGTTGGAGGATCCAAACGGGTTCAAACCCGTTTGGGGTTCACCCAAACGGTCTCACACTCGTTTAGTGACACCCAAGACCGTTTGTAGGTCTAGGGTTAAGGAAAATTGATCCATTGTAGGTCCAATTTCAATAGGTTGAAGAATTGATAAAAGTGCTGATTTTAGACCTAATTAGGGTTCAATCCTAATCAAATCAACTTAGATTTTGGTCAAACTTTGGGAAAACGGTCTCAAGACCGTTTGGAGGTCATCCAAACGATCTCAAGACCGTTTGGGCCAAGTTTGAGCCCAATTGGAGTTCAATTGATGGGTTCAATTACAATTTGTTTCACATTGTTGAGAATTGATGATTAGCCGATTGGAAACCCTAATTGAGTTAGACTTAACCCTAATTGGCTTTCAATTAAGGGTCAAATTGGAGTCCAATTGATTGAGGCTCATCCTATTGACTCAATCTGTAAGTGGTTAACATGGCTTTGGCCAATTAAAGGCTTCAACATAGGAAACCCTATTCAAACATAACCTATGTGTCACCTTTTATGTTCATGCAGTTTGGACCCAAGTAAGTTCACACTCATTTGAGTCCAAACAAGTTCACACTCGTTTAAGTCCAAACGAGTCTACACTCATTTGATCTCAAATGGGTTCACACTCGTTTGATCTCAAACGGGTTCACACTCGTTTGATCTCAAACGGGTTCACACTCGTTTGATCTCAAACGGGTTCACACTCGTTTGATCTCAAACGGGTTCACACTCATTTGATCTCAAGTGGGTTCACACCCGTTTAAGATCAAGGGGGTCCACACTCGTTTAAGGCCCAAATGGGTTCTAGGTCGTTTGAGGTTAAACGAGTTCAAGGTCATTTAAGAATCAAATGGGTTGAAGGTTGAAGATCAAACCCTAAACCAATTGGAGATTTTCAAGGTTGATTATACTTAATCACTTGAAGGTGTAAATGGTTCAATGATGATCTAATCTAAACCATAATGGTAACTTAAGATATTAAGGGACTAAGTGATTAATTAATTGACCCATGAGGATGATCAATGGGTAATTGACCAAAAATGCCCCTGAGAGGTTTAATTGAGTTATACCTTGTTCTAATCAAACCCGAATCACTTGATAGTGGTGATTTGGTTTATGTAGATCAAAGGGGACTTAACCTAACCTAATCTAAGTGGTGTAGTCACCATCTACTAGTGAGAGGAGAGAGAAAGTACCATTTATGGTGGAAACTCAAGTAAAATACCTTCAATATACATGAATGTGCATGATTAGGGTATGATCCACTTATGAGAGATCATGGAAACCCTAATTATGGTAATTGGTGAATCTTGATCTTATCTGAGGGCTTTAATGATGATGTTTCTCATGCATGGTGATGTAATGAGATTAATTCACCATGAGGTGAATAGTAAACCCTAATTCTAGGGTGATGACATATATTGTGAATAGTAAACCCTAATTGATGAAAATCAGGGAATCTAACCCTTGTAAGAATATAAGGGTACAACTCTTGATATGAACTGCTTACTATTATCAGTTGAATTAACTATGCAGGTTTCTATACATGATGGTGATCATATCCAGGTAAGGATTATGATTTCATATTCATTGGAAGCATGTTATTAGCTTTATGAATAATGACATTTGTTGATGCCTAGTAAGTGGCATCTTATGAGAATGATAGGCTGTAAGAGCCATGAATATCATCAAGGTCATGCTTGTCAAATGAATTGTAATTGGACGATTGAGAAATGATAATTGATGTGAGTTAGACTTGATACATTTAGTATTCTACTTTCATAGCTGCTATGCTAATGATTAATGTTTGAAAACATGTATGATGCTAAAAGAATACTAAAATGTACCTAATAACCAAGTTTAATCATACCATGTAGAGCCCTGATCTTGATCCATCATTGTCAGAATTTAAATGATGGTGAAACAGGTTTTCTTAAGGGAACTCCTGGATCACATACTTTAGAGTATGTGGGGGAATATGGATGTGTATATCCTTACATCCTAGTGTAGGAGTTGATGTTGATGTATCTTAATCCATCAACCCTTCACTATATGTTTATACCGGGATGATGTAACACTATTCTTCCAAGGGAATCTTTTATACAACATCGATGAGAGATAAACATGAAATCTTTCGATGGCGAAGAGAGTGCAGAATGCCACTGTGACTCTAATAGCGAAGTACCAGAATACCCTGGTAAGATATATTAGCAGGGACACTAGATGTTCTGCATGTTTATCCTCATTCTGACTGAGGTAGTTGAGGGTCATGAGAATCCGGCTCTTTCGATGACCTAGTATGATACCAATGCGACTTACTAGTGATCGGTTGGAGCATGAGCGGTATACCTCATCTCCGCAGGGCATAATGATGTTTGTAAAACATAATCAACCGCGTAGCATAACTGCTTAGGTTGAACTACGAGGAACATTGATTGATATTACATTGCTTATTTTTAATATCCTGTTCAAGCATTAGTATACATGTTCTTCATATTCCTTAAATAAAGATGAGTATTTGTTATCAAGCCTGCTGTGAGTAACCTAAATTACCTGCTCATGATATTCCTTTGATTGCTTTTAACAAAGTTTCTGGCGGAGAGTTATAACTCTCGCTGGGACAATTAATTAAAATTGTCTCACCCCGTAGATTTCTACCTTTAGGTGGACGTCGAGGTCGAAGGAACCGATCTGCAGGTGGATAGCAACAACAGCAGCAAATTCAGGAGCAGCAATGACTTCAGGTGGAAACACTGTGCTGTCTAGTCTTGTAGTTAGAATAGTCTTATGTCGTCTCTGTACACTCAGGTCCTAGGAGTTTGTTGATATGAGAATTTTGAAATCTTGATATTTTGTATCATGACGTATATAATCACTCGAGAAGTGATTTATCAGAGATGTAAACAGTTCATCTTACTTTTATAAAAGGAGTTTCAGGTTTTTAAGATCTCATTTTCGAAAAGTTTTAATTTCTCGTGATTTTCGTATTCCGCTGTTAATCGAATCGCTTCCACTATGTTTATCTTGTGTTTTGGAGATCAGAGCCCACACTTTTGGGGTCATCCCTCTTCCCTCATGCATCTAGAGAGTGCCCTACTCATCTTCCCTTTGGGTCCCATGAGTTTATGAAGGTGATCAATCTCCTGACCGATGGCCCTCAGACAATGATAACTGTTACCTCCCGACCCTATGGTCATGTGCAACTAGGGAATTAGGAAACTCCTTCTTCCATCGGTCTCATCCTTACCTGACCCTAGGATAGACTTAGGATTCCATTATAGTACATGTACAACTTAGAACCTTACCCAAGCCCTCATCATCGTTCTCTGCATTCTCGACTGACTTTCATCCCTTCATAGGGATCATGTCAACCTTCCTACCTTGGTCAAGCCCCATACTGATTACCTCCATGGTAACACATCCACATGCACTTAGATATGGTTATCTATGGGTCTACAGGTTCATTCTCATTCCATGTACTTTCCACTTAGCTTCTCAAGATCCTATGAAACTTCTTTAGGTTACCCCAAAACCAGCAAAACTGGTATAAACCCTGCCAAAAGGGTCCCTCTCCCAGGATGGGAGGAAACTGCAACTCTTGACAACAAGGTCACAACCGTTCCCAGGGTTTACATTCACATGAACATGCCTAACCCAACAACTAGTAAGGCACAAGCAGGTCACCTATTAAACCATGTTAGGTCATACTTGTTCTCTTTCCTCAACATTAGGTCAACTTAGTTGTGAGGGGTTCATTAAACCTACCTTTAACTTAAGGGGTTTCCTTTTCCTCTATACAGGAAGAGTACCATGCTTGAAACTAAAGACTCAATTCTCATCATGAGCATTAGGTACATCACTTTCTTTCTTCGGTCAAGAACCCTAGGTTCACCTTTGGATATCCAACTACATGCTCAACCTCTCAACCACGAATCAAGCATGTCCAAGGTATGCCATGTACTCCCATGATCCTTTTATATGAGAAACACCTCAGAGTTGAGTCCTCCTCAAGGACAACCAATTAGGTATAAAGTCCCACAACTGGTTACTTGAACCTCATCAGGGTCTAAGGCACTCTTTGTCTCATCTCAGCAGGTAAACTCCTATACCATAGGCACATAGGTTCCATAAGCATCATCCTCTATTTAGGGTTTGGTTCCTCTAAAGGCAACCAAGATATCATCATCCTCCAAGGATCCAGCATAAGGAAACCACTATCATCCACTTAGGTCGCATCATTCTCGACTCCCCACTGTTCCTCATATCTTGGGGTTTTAGGCTTCCAACCTCCTTGCTGGGTTTTAGCTTTCTCTCTCTAGAGCTAACTCCACATACAACCGTACCACTAGAGGTCCTTTCTCCATGAAGGCTCATGCTCACAAGCATACCCCTAAGTGGGTGAAGCCTATGCTTATCTCATAAGCCATCCATCGTGCCCTCCTGGCCAGGGTTTCAACCTACTACTGTACCACTGACGTACTCTGGGTGCATGCTATCCCCATAGGGTTTCTATAGGTCCTTCACTAACCTTATCCATGAAGAAGCTATCCTTCACTCTAACATGCTCGACCCTTCCCAGGGTTGGGTTGCCAAAGGTGCTAGGTCATCCAACCTCTCATGGCTCGTATGGCAATCTAAAAGCAGATCTATCCAAACACCCAGTCAACCATGTCATCTAACTCATCATGTCATCTCTCTCTCTAACCTCCACTTAGGGTTAGGGTTAACATCATCCTTAAAGGATATGCTAGGTCTCTACTTTAATGGAGATCTCTACCTCCAAGACTCACTTTCTCTACTCATCCTCCTTACAAGAAGGTCTAGCCTCAGGTCTCTCCTGAGGGCAATATATGACCTAAGCATGTATCTATTCTTTTATGCTTACTCTATTAAGCTTATGTCCGTGACATCTTATTTACATGCTTTTTATTAATTTGGTGGAGGATTCCTTAATCCTTATCATCCTTACCCATACCTCAAGAGGGTGAGGAGAAGAGAGAGAACCATAATCCTTAAGGTCCTTAATAGAATTTGAGTTGATGAGGGATGAACAAGATAAGAGAGTCCTAAAGGTATCTTATTTTGAATCATACCCTAAGACTTTGGCCAGGCACTCACACGGATCTGGGAGTCCTCATATTCCGACTAGCGGTGCGGAGGAAAATATTGCCAGCCCTCGGTCGTGATCCTTTTCTAGATACCTCTGTCTTTCGGATAATCCTCTAATAACTCCCTTGGGTTCTAAAAAATTTGTAAAATTTAATAATTATTAAAGATTAATTGAGGAACCTATGCTCTGATACCAATTGTAATGACCCCGCCTCCCGGTAACCCCCAATTAAGGGATACCTGAAGGTCAGAGCCATTATTCAATTAACAGGATCAAAGGTTCAACAAATAATCAATAATAATTATGAAATTCTACTAACTAACTGGAATTTGGTATAAAATTAAAACTTTACTTACCTTTGAAAACTTTAGAAATCTATCTATCCATAGCTTGAATTATTCTATATAATCCTCCTTGCACTTTATTTCTTATTTCCACAATGTGTCACTTTACTATTTGTTCTTTCAATTGTTGTTCCTAAAACACCGACAAACAAAATGTCGGTCAGTATATCGAAATATACTGGTATGTGGGGACAACCAAAAGTTTGCATATATGGATAAAAATCTAATTATCTCAATCAAATTAATTAACTAGACAATTTACATTTTCCAGTATGACATTCTCCACCGCTTTTGCCCTAACCCTGGCATACCCACCTTAGGGTTTCCATTGCTAATGACTTAAGGCCACCTTCTCAATCCCGAGCTTGGTGCCTGGGGTTACCACTCATGGTGCCCTCTAGTCATGCAATATCATAGGCCACCTTCTCATTCCCGAGCTTGGTGCCTGGGGTCACCACTCAAGGTGTCCATTGGTCTACCCATATGGGCCTGACCTTTGGTATCATCCATCAGGGTGGCATGTAGGTGCGAGAATACATAGTTCTATTATTAATGTGATAATCATAGTGACTTTATAGTTTGCAAGTATGAACATCCAACTGATAATTTGCATTCAATGTGATTAACCATTCAGAAAATCCTCGAGAAACTAAGGCAGTTATTCATAATTAAATACATACCTGATCTGACGATTTGAACAAAAATATCCATGCAAATAAGAATCCAAGCAAGCAAGCATTTTCAACAAGATCCTGAAATAATCACGTAATTCCCTTTTTATTATTCATGTTATCAAGATCCATTAAACCTAGCTCGCTTGCTAGGGTTTCTAATTCACTTTTAGGGTTCCTATTGCAATTAGGGTTTCCCTTCATCTTTTACTATTTCAAACCTTAATTTTATACCATTACTCATAAACCCTTATTATTTTATCTATTCTTCAACATTAAGGTTATCTTAACGACATATAACCCTATTCTCAGATTTAAAGGCACCATTAACCATCAATTAATTTCATTAAGTTTCTTTTACATCAAAACTACTATTTTTATCCTTTTTACTCCATGAAAAATTCATTACACTCATTTATCATCAATTTTTAGTTCATTATGCTCTAATACTCATATGAACGTTATTTATCATTAATTCTACCTTGATTCATTCAAAAACCCTAATTCCTATATTAAGGTTATTTATCCACAAATTAGGAACTTTAATGCTCGAAACAGCTTAGAATCATTATATCTCATATTTATCCACTACCTTGAATCATTAATGCTATTAAGAGTCGACTTTACCGACATTAGGGTTTCAAGGCCCATTAAAGTATTATTCATGCACATGAAACCCTAAGTTAAATAAACTACGTGCAAAATTCATCCTTTTTGTTCCTAATGTTCCCTTTTATCATTAACAGGCTAATATCAACCTTAATCATCAATTAAACCCCACTAATCACATTAATCATATCAAAATAGGGTTCTTTAAACATTAATACATTAAAGTCGATATCTTCCATTACTTTTTAAATTGCAGAAGGAATCATTCTTCAATTATATTTTTATTGTATTCTACACATTCTCCTGATCAATTTTCATATTTTGTACATTTCCATCAGAGCTACCAATCTTTAGATATGAATTTAGTAAATATTTACCTTTTTGGACCAGTAGCAGATCGCCACATCACCAACCCATGCAACGCTGATGCAGCTTGCTTTAAAACATTTCGAAATGTCCAAAATGCCCCCGCTTGAGTTATTAGTTGTACATCCCATGGAGGGGCATATCTATGCAACTCATATGGACCATCTTCAACCTCCGTGCTGCCCTAGCTGCGCGCGCCTGCAGTTGCTGCGACCCTTCTCTTCTCCTCCCTGTGGCCCAAAGCTTCAAGCCGGTCGTCTCCCTACCTCTGCCACCCCTGGGCGCACCCAGAGAAGCCTTAAACGGTGGCCAAGATGGCTGGGTTTTGGCTGTGACAACACGCGATCTGCAGCAGGTGCTGCGGATGTGCGGCTGTCATTGCACGTAAACCAGGCCACAACCTTGATGTTTATGAGGTTCATTGGCTCCTGGTACACCAGGATACGATTAGAATCCACCGTTGGATCCTCATTGTTCCCTAGTCTCTCTATCCTCCCACGCCTAGGGTTTGCATGGGCAAGAAGAAGGAGAAGAAGTAAAAGTGAGGGATGGCTGCGTGGGACTTTCTCTAGACTTGGCCAAAGGCTCTACCCTTTAAATAGGGGAGAGTATCCACGCCCCACAATGCTCATCCATGAGTTAGTAAAGCACTTTCCTAATAAGAATGTAATTCCTTCATTAAGAAGCTGACTCTCTCTCTCATACTTCTTTATTATTCCTTCTTCTTTGGATATTGGGATTTCAAAAATCATCACTCTTATTCTCTTTGTTCTTTCTTTTTAAACCATTGGCACGAAATCCTATTTTCCTTTAATAATAATTACTTTCTTTTTAGCAATAATCCATTAATAATGTATTCACATTATATTCTTGTTTTCTTTTATAGGTATTTTATCTTTCCTCTTTCCTCATTGGGACTCCTTAGATCCCAAGGCACTCTATTATTTTGAAATCCTTTTTATTGGATACTCATTATTCTTCTAGATGCATCTAAATGCATTATTTCACCTTAACTTGTTTATTTCCCATTAAAATATCTCTCTTTGAAGATTTCTCTTTATTTGTCTTCTCTGCCTTTTATCATTAGGAATCCTTGGGATACGAAAATCCACCAAGGATAACTTAATTATACCTATTTTCACATATTTTCCACATTTTATCATTATTTTTCAATTTCTTTCTTAACAAGGAAATACTTAATTGGTCTTTTCTTTTCTTATTGCTTTTTCTTTGCAACTTTGGACTCCTTGTAACCCCAAGGAACCCATGTGGCACGAATTCCACCTTTGGATTATATTATTTTGCCATCTAGAGGTTTCTACATCTTTCTTTTCTCAAATATTCAATTATTCATTCACTAATTGAATTTTCTTGTTATTTGGGCCCAAAAGCCAATAATGTTGGATAAATTGGATATTATGATAAATCCCTTTGTTTCGATGATGACAAACATTTCATTCTTATTAATCTAACGAGCTACTTAAGTGTGCAGGAACAAGGTGATGACAAAGTTCTAGGGAATCCTTACGCTTGAATGTTTATAAATGTCATACAATGTAATCATTTGTAAACTTGTACAAATATATAATGTACAAGTACTTAGACTTCATGTAAATCAAGCGTTAGATCTCCCTAGCTAAACACCACACTTAGTTAGGTCATCTCCTTCTAATAGATCACATAATGCACACTCATGCACATACTTAGTATCTTAATTAAAAGATTGAAAACAGAGTCAATCTCGGTCGACCACACTCCTCGACCGAGACACTCTCGGTCGACAAACTTCTCGACCGAGATTGACCAAAAGTAGCCGTTAGACACAGCAGTTGACAGTTGCAAATCAACGTTAATCCAGAGAGCCTGTCGGTCGACAAATCCTCGACCGACTGGGCATCTCGGTCGACAAGTCCTCGACCGAGATGGTCTCTGACAGCAACTGCAGAATTAATTAACTAGCCGTTGCTAATGCGCCTAACTTATTCCTAACGGCTAGTTAAGCACTAGGAACCCCCTAGAAGTTGTCTAGAACGTCCTTAAGCATACTTAGGCCATTCCTATAAATAGGACAAGCCATAGGACACTAGAACATACTTGTTACACTGGAGAATACACTTGAGCATACTTGAGCAATCTTTTGCAAGCAAAATTTGAGCACTGTGATCATTGGCCTACATTCTCCTTAGCTCAATCTCGTGTCCTATAGGCTAGATTCTCCTACCTACAGCAATTACAAGTTCACATACTTGGCTAGGAGATCTTACGCTTGATCTAGGCATATCTAGCCTTGGGCTTAAAGGATAAGTTGTAATTTCTGTTTTCCTTTCTTGTTCCTGTTTATCTTGTGTATTCTCCTTGCTACTCCTAGGGTTGGAGGCTGCGGATTGGAGAGGGTTGACTTCTCAGGTGGAGAAGGGGACTTCAAGCTACTTCAAGAAGGCTATCGCACGGGAAGCTACTTCATAAGGCTGGTGCAACGGGAGTTGGTGCACCTACTTCAAGGGAAGGCTGCTTCAAGGTTGGGCGATTACTTCTAGGTGAAGGCTGCTTGAAGGGTTTGGGAAAAGAAATTGTATTTTATGTAAATTCCTTGAAGAGGCTTCAAGGAGCCCTAACAAGGTCTTGAAGAGATAAAGGGAGGAGGTGACTACAACCACAAGAAAAGGAGCATGGACCAAAGTTCGACAAGTTGCAATTGGTGCTTAGGAACAAAGCACTCTACGTCTAAATGTCCATGGAGGTCAAAGAAAGGAGATGCACATAAAGAGTGTTTCGTTGCTACAATAAGTGAGGAAGAAGAAGAAGAGGTAAGCTTGCTTGATTTACCCAAGGAGGAGTTAGTTGCTATTATTGAAGAAACACATAATAAATATGTTGAATGCAAAAAGAAGTTAAAGAAATCCAGTAAAGAAAATGATGATCTAAATGCTAGACTTCTTGCTCTTACATCCGAAAATGACGATTTATATGCTAAATTGAATACTCTTGGTTTTGAAAAAGACAGCATTATGTCTGATAATCGTACCTTGAAATCATCTCTAAGTAACAGTGAAGTAAAAATCTTTACTCTAGAAACAAACTATGATCTTCTATGTCAAGAAAAAGCTGAATTGCTTACAAAATTAAATGATTTTCAAAAACAACCTATATTGTGCACCCATGTAGATTATGACAATATAGTGAAAGAAAGAAATATGTTATCATCCAATCTAGACCAAGCAAAATTAGATATCAAGAAAAGAATGGATGAGATCGTTAAGTTGCAACAAGAAGTTAGTAAGTTAAGCAACAATGGAATCCTTGATAGAATATTAGAAAATTCCTATCATCAAATAGGGAGAAGAGGACTAGGTTATAAGCCTAATGAGAAATCCCATCAACAACCTAGAAGAACACAAGCGAGTCAATCTGCTTATATACCTAGAGGCACAAAAATGTATATACCCAAGAATAACCTAGATCAAAACCATAGAAAAAGGCTTGAGGTTGATTCAATTTGTTGTCATTATTGCTCACGCCTTGGACATTATTCTTTTTCATGCCCATACAAGAAAAAGCATGTCGAGATGGTATGGGTTCCAAAAACCCCAAATTAAATAGGTTCGACTAAGTTGAGATATGACCAAAGACCTTAATTTGTATATCCTTATGTCTATCTCAACTTAACATTTAGGGATAACAAAATCAAAAATTAAAAGATTTAATAGCACCTTGATACACATATGTTTATCTCAAACTGATCTTTGAAATAATTGAATAAGATACAGCCTATATTGCACTTGAAATATATTTCTGAAACAGTTTCCAGAAACTTGATCGGTCGAGAAGTTGTCGACCGAATAATCCTCGGTCGAGCAACTGTCGACCGAGCATATCACTGTTCTCAGACTGCTGTAAATCTTTACATTGTATGTGAAAATTATTCTTGAAAGATTATATGGAATAAATATTAACTGATCATGCTTACATTTCTATTTAATCATTCTTTTATTGCACATTTCTTTTTCAGAAATACTTGCAATGAATAAAATGTTTCAAATAAATTTTTGTGTGCTTTTATATTAAGCATCACTTATTTTAGTCTATCCAAAGTAATCTTAAATTCATGAATGGATATTATTCTTGAATATGCTTCATCATATTTGATGTCCTTATTAAGCTCTCATAATTAGTACACTTTAATGAGTCTCAAATTGATATTTGCAAGCTATCTGCAGAACTCATACTTCGCATATGAATGATTCATACTGGAAACCTGCAGAATATGCCTCTTGGTTAAAATAAAATTTGACCAAGGGGCGCCATGGTCGTGGTCAAGGGCGACCTAAAATAAGCTTTGAAAAAATGCTTATATGGACATCATTTTAATGTACTTAATCTTAGTATACTTTTGATAAAGGTCAAAATCAAAATTTAAAATCATTTGTGACCTTAGAAGTCTTAAATTGCTTTAATTGTAAGATTAAGGGGGAGCTCATAAAAACAAATTTGATTATTTGATTAAGAAGCTTACAAAAACATTGTAAACATCATTTGGAGCTTGTTAACGACCTTAGTATTTTTCTTTTTGGTTATGAAGAAATCTATGAATTTCAGAAAAATGATATATCATGTACTTAAAGGAACTCTCTAAACAAATCGGGGCTTAACATCCCTTGCATTTGGATGGAGACATTTTTATATACTCTGAGATTAAAGGATTCTCATATCATTTTTTGGGCTTAACATCCCTTGTAAAATGGATGAGAAATCAATACATATGCCATGAACCTAACAGGATCTCATATCATTTCAAGGCTTAACATCCTTTGCAAATGATTGAGAAACAAATTGTGGCTAAATTAGACAAAAATGATATTACATCCATGTTCCTCATAAAATATCTATCTAAGGGGGAGCATAGTATAAAATTAAGGGGGAGAAGAAATATAAAATATTTAACTTGGATATCTTTTTGAAATGACAAAGGGGGAGAAAGAATATAAAATCAAAAATATAAATGAGTAAATAAGTTTCATAACATCTTAGCCAGCACTCACTTGCAAAACAAGAATGGCTACAAAAGGTAATTCTCAGGTATGAAACTCACATGCTTTATATTTCCTTATTTCATATTTAGGAAATGTTTGTCATCTTCAAAAAGGGGGAGATTGTTGGATAAATTGGATATTATGATAAATCCCTTTGTTTCGATGATGACAAACATTTCATTCTTATTAATCTAACGAGCTACTTAAGTGTGCAGGAACAAGGTGATGACAAAGTTCTAGGGAATCCTTACGCTTGAATGTTTATAAATGTCATACAATGTAATCATTTGTAAACTTGTACAAATATATAATGTACAAGTACTTAGACTTCATGTAAATCAAGCGTTAGATCTCCCTAGCTAAACACCACACTTAGTTAGGTCATCTCCTTCTAATAGATCACATAATGCACACTCATGCACATACTTAGTATCTTAATTAAAAGATTGAAAACAGAGTCAATCTCGGTCGACCACACTCCTCGACCGAGACACTCTCGGTCGACAAACTTCTCGACCGAGATTGACCAAAAGTAGCCGTTAGACACAGCAGTTGACAGTTGCAAATCAACGTTAATCCAGAGAGCCTGTCGGTCGACAAATCCTCGACCGACTGGGCATCTCGGTCGACAAGTCCTCGACCGAGATGGTCTCTGACAGCAACTGCAGAATTAATTAACTAGCCGTTGCTAATGCACCTAACTTATTCCTAACGGCTAGTTAAGCACTAGGAACCCCCTAGAAGTTGTCTAGAACGTCCTTAAGCATACTTAGGCCATTCCTATAAATAGGACAAGCCATAGGACACTAGAACATACTTGTTACACTGGAGAATACACTTGAGCATACTTGAGCAATCTTTTGCAAGCAAAATTTGAGCACTGTGATCATTGGCCTACATTCTCCTTAGCTCAATCTCGTGTCCTATAGGCTAGATTCTCCTACCTACAGCAATTACAAGTTCACATACTTGGCTAGGAGATCTTACGCTTGATCTAGGCATATCAAGCCTTGGGCTTAAAGGATAAGTTGTAATTTCTGTTTTCCTTTCTTGTTCCTGTTTATCTTGTGTACTCTCCTTGCTACTCCTAGGGTTGGAGGCTGCGGATTGGAGAGGGTTGACTTCTCAGGTGGAGAAGGGGACTTCAAGCTACTTCAAGAAGGCTATCGCACGGGAAGCTACTTCAGAAGGCTGGTGCAACGGGAGTTGGTGCACCTACTTCAAGGGAAGGCTGCTTCAAGGTTGGGCAATTACTTCTAGGTGAAGGCTGCTTGAAGGGTTTGGGAAAAGAAATTGTATTTTATGTAAAGTCCTTACGAGGTAATAAAATAAATTTCTTTTCAAATCCCGGTTGGGTAAGCAACCGGGTAGTGGACTGACTTCCTTAGTATTTGCTAAGGTTGGAACCACTCTAAACCCTGTGTCTCCTTGTCCAATATTTTCATTGTGGTTGTTTGAATTATTATTAAATCTTTATAAAACTCTATTCACCCCCCTCTAGAGGTTTTCAAATAAAGCCCACAACACAATCATCAAGGCTATTGTAAACGAAATCCACTTATTCCAAACAAATTATATCATTTTTGTTCAAATATCTTTACTATGAGAAATTACATTTCTCACCAAAAGAACCCAAAATTGGGGTTATAACAGAAGTATATAAAATTTGTGCAAATAATCTCACATAATTCTTTTAGTGATAATATTAAGTTATGGAACATAATGGAATAAGCAATAGTGATAATAATGACATAAGTGTCAATAATGGCCACACATATTAATTATGACATAACTCATCAAAAGAAATCTCAAAAGTGGAATCTAAGTTAAAAATCGTATTTCTTGGGTCCCAATTACCTTGGGAGTAATGTTTCACATTATTCAGATAATAATAATTAATTTAATTCAATTTGGAAAGAGAAGATCTAAGTTTTCCCCAAAATATCAAATAAAATAATAAATGACTCCAAAAGAGGAAAATAATATAGAATTCGTAATCTACATATCAAAATACGCCTACATGTCAATTTTCACCTATTTTGGACAACCATTTAATGATACGGTAAGTTTTTTTTTGATCGGTAAAAACTCGTGTTGCTCTTTTTTGTATGTTTTTGAAAAGTTTCTGTACAATGCATTCCACTTTCAGCCAAAAGTAAAGGAAAGGAACAAAACAACTTTACAAGTCTATGTGAAAAAGAATAACAAAAAAGGTCAAGACCAGAGCCTTCCACCATTGGATAAAGCTGATAAGCACATGGAACCTGAAGCAGAAAACTATCAACACATCTAACTCCAAAAGAAAACTACTGTCTGAAACAACAAGATAGAGAGACCATGATTTCCAGATAGCAGAAACACCCTTCAACAATAAAAGCAAGCATCAAAACCTAACTGTCCAGAGCAAGACCACTCAACCATCAATAAGGAGTGAGAGGGGATCAAACCAAGCGCAACAACAAGAAGGCCCTTAAGAGAAACTGTCAGCATCCTTCAAATTAAAGCAACTTCAGTAGGGAATAACTTAGCACCCAACAAACCACAGAGGTCTGAAGCAGCAGCAAAAAGAGCTCCACAAAATAAGAGCCTTCACCAGTCCAGACCACAACAGAGCATACAAGACATTAAGAACAAAGAGACCCAAATAGATCAACCAGAGAGAGCAAAAACCTAAGATCATCACACAGTCTATAAAAGCACTGATATCAGAATCAAAATTTCCAGAGAACATTCACGTTCTTGAAGATATTGTCATGCCTCTCCAGTTACTATCAAGCCAACAAAGATAAAGAATCCAAGGGATAGGAGTACCGACCTTAAACTCCTTCATTCTAACAATCGACTCCAAAACACCAAGATAAAGAAGGCCCTTGAGAAAAACTGACAACATCATTCAAAATAAAGCAACTTCATCAGGGAAAAGGTGAGAGGGGAGCATCAACACCCTATCCACAGGGGACTCAACCATCACCAGGAATCAAGATCAACAAAAGGGAAGGCCAACACCTCCAAAGCAGAACAACGAAACAACCAGAGGTAAAATTCAGCACCCAACATACCATAGAGGTCAGAAGCATCCAGCAAACAGAGCTCCACAAAGGAAGAGCCTGCACCATCCAACAACTGAAAAACCCAACAATAGACCAGAAAAACAAACAGAAATGGGAGAGGGGAGCATCGACACCCAAAGGGGGACTCAACCTTCACCAGTCCAGACTACAATAAAGCATAAAAGACAAAAAGAAAAAACAAAGAGACCCAAACTGATCAACCAGAAGGAGTAGAAACTCAGGATCATCACTCAGTCTATAAAACAATGATATCAGAATCAATAATTTTCTAGAGAACATTCACATTCTTGTAGCTATTGTCATGAACTCTTCTGTTCCTTTAAAGCCAACAATGATAAAGAATCAAAGGGATAGCAGTACCAGCCTTCAATTCCTTCATTCTAGCAATCGAATCCCAATTGCCAGGTATACTATCAATAAACTTTCCCTTCAGAGCACAATTCCAAAGATCTTTCACAAACTTACAACTGAAACAAACGTGAATCGTATCCTCATAATCCTTCATACACAGGAAGCAAATGGATGTGACATGAATCCCTCTCCAATGTTAGGGTAAGTTGAGGAGAGAGAAAATGAATAAAAGACATAAGTAATAAATAATGTGATATATAAATTATGAAAAGATGGAAATATAGAAAAATTCATATTCAACTCTTCAAACATAACTTGTAGGTGGAGTTTCATCAATTTTGGTTATTTTAGACGTCTCTAATGCATTAGGAAAGAGAAATTGTGATTTTCTTTAAAATAATTAAATAAAATAGCAAAAGTCTTCAAAAGGGAAAACTAATATCAAAATCAGATTCTACATGTCCTAATTAGGATAGGTATCATATTTCATTTAATTTGGACCTTGTTTGTACCTTCAATTGAAGAGAGAGAAAAAAGAAAATAATTTAATCAACACTTTATAGGAAACACCAACCCGCATAAACGGTAACCGTAGACCAAGGTTTGGTATTCTGGGCATAACTCCCTCATTTCTTAATGAGATTCATGAAATAACTTGAGTTGGATTGCAAATTTAATTCTGCATCTATCCATACCATATTCGTATCCTAACGTGGAGAATTCGAGAAACGTCTAAACTTTTTCTTCAAGTCTTCTGAAACAACTTCTCACACCCCCACTTATAAATACCTCTACATCGGTCTTCCTCGATTGTTTTGTGAACTTCCTCTCATCCCAATTTCATTCTTTCTTGAGTGTGTGGCTTCTAGTGGTCGTGCTTTGATTTCACCTTTCATCGTCGTTTCACCTAAAAACCGAACGTGATTGTTGATTTGAGTTTGCTATACCGCTCCTCGACGTCATGTTTATTATTGGAGCCTAATTGGACCTCAGGTAAAGAACTCTGACACTTGTTCTTCATGATCGATTAGTTAGTTTCACGAACGAATGAAAAATGAAGTTTTTCCCCAAACTCTCAGATAAGTTTCTCCTTGCCCATGCGACCTCTCTTCCTCTCTCGCAAATTCCCTAACGATTCGGCCTTTTCTAATTTTGTAATTGGCCAATTTTATAAAATTCATATCTTTTAATTTTCTTGTCCAAAAATAATAATAAAATATGTTTTGGAATAAAAAAAATGTGTTATTTCTTAAAAATAGTTTCAAATCCTGATTTTCATGTTTTCAATGATATATTTTTAAGGATCTAATTAATTAATATAAAAGCCCTAAAATTGGTAACTAATCCATATGAACTCCAAATTTAGTAAATAAATATGTTTTCTTAATCAGAAAAACCTAAGAAGTTGATTGGTTTAGGTTTGGAGTCCAAAATACTTTCTTTTTTAGAAAGGTCAAGAATTAGGGTTACATTACATATATATGAATCTCTAATCCTAATACATGTGAACAATTTATATTTAGGCAAGGTTGATCTTGAAAATAACTAATTTGGTGAAGAGAGTTTCTAGGACACATGTTTAAGGTATGTTTGCATCTCCTATTCTTATTTATTGAGCAATAACCTAAATTGTCTTTCTCTTGATCCTATGGACAATAGCTTATACACCATATCTTTTTCTTTGAAATTATGCTTCATGTGAAGTACTCTACTTGTTACTGATCTTGTGATCATGGATATTCTTTTGGACTCTTTTTCTTATGCCTTGGTGCATGTTGGACTTATTTAATGGTTTGTGTCCACTTTGAGGTGGATGTTTATTTGTTGATATGTGATATCTTGTTCCCACTTGCATGTGGATGTATGTGTTGTCCACTGTGTAATGGAAACATTGTATAATCTGACTATACTTTCTAATTGCCTCTACATTTTACATGCTATGTGATTCAGTAGCACTAGAGTAGTGTAGTTGCATTGGTTTTGGGTTATGTGCCCTTTATGCTTTTGGGATGGAGGTTATGTGCCCCATACACGGGTTTCAAATTTATGAGGTTTGTCCCACATTTATATATATTGGGAGTTTGGTTATGTGCCATTCTCTATCATGTTTCAATTTTATGAGGCTTGTTCACCATTGTTATTTATATTGTTCTAGGGATATGTTTATCTCACATGCATGCAGGATGATATTTATAGATTATGGGTTATGTGCCCTAATTTCATATGTGCTTATGTGGTACCACTTTTATATGTTGTTAAATGGAAAGTATCTCTTTCTGTGTTTCATTACTCTTGATACCCACTTGGGTGGTACTTGTCTTTTATATGGGAAGCTTTTTTATTTTGACGTCCTTTATTCCACGTATTGCTCAAATTACTTTTTAGTATGCACATACCAGCCTTTACTGATGTCATCTATTTTTTTCTTCTTTCTGGGGTATGCTTCCAACCCTAGGTTAAGGACTTGGAGGACATGGCATAAAGTTTTGGGCTTAGCTTAAGGAGTTTAAATCTTGGAGGCAAAGTTGCTTTGGTTTAGACTTCCCTCTATTTGGATCCTTATGTTGTATCACACATGTAAAACCTATGTGGGAGATTTAGATATACTTTTGTAATCTTGTTGAGAAATTGAATATAGTCATTATTTTCTTCCGCTGCTACACTTTGGTTGTTTGAATACCATACATAAGATTTGAAAATTTTACACCCACTCCAAGGTACCTTAAGGGTGTGTTTGTACTGGAGGTTTTATTATTCACATTTTTAGTAGGAAGCGGTTCCCCTCTGGGATCCCACTCCTTACAACATGGTATCAGAGCTCATGGTAGTCGAAATCTGACTATTTCAATTTTGTCTCCCTAAATAGAACCCTTGACTTTGCTAAGTTACCTCTAGGTGAGATGTTTACCCTATAATTGATCTATGTTAAATATGTGATGAGCTTTTAGGAGATCTTACCCTATCATATAGATTGATTATTATTTGTATCTATTGATGCTATGAGGTTTGACTTGAGGATGTATTTAGGTTGAGGAGGAAGAAGGATAAAGAGTTCTTGTTATGGATACATTGTGACTTGGTTTTCACATTGAATTTGGTCCCTAATTTCCGTTTTCAATCGCAAAGTTTTTCACACCAAATTATTTTCCTTATATACTATATATACAAAAATTTTCTCAGATTTTCTCAATAATTTCCCGAACTAAGTCACAATAAAGAGTTATGTGAAATTTTCCTGGAGAAGCCCTAGAATTAGTTGGCATAGAATCCTAACCTTAGTTTTAAAGAAGTGACTAGGAATATGTGAGATAATGTTAAGGTGTAGTGTACCTACCTTTTGTACCCTATGACTTTTTGGATCTTAGGGTTGTTAGGTTAGAGATAAGAGGACTTGAAACTCAACCCTAGTTAGTTTTGACTATTAGTTTGGATACATGAACAACATAAATCTCTAAAACATTCACAACTAAAATATATTTGGGCAACTCTAAATGTTGTTTAGTTTGACTTGTTAGGTTAAACCTTTTAAGGGGTGGAGAGTAGTTGGTTGTTTGATGTTTGGATCAATAGATTTCAAGGATGAAATTCTTTTAAGGGGTGGAGTGCTATAACATACTGGATCTTGAACCCTACCCTAGAACTTTGACCTTTTTGGACTTAGCCAAACAAGGTTGAGGATAGATCTATGCAAGGTTTAGTATAACCCTAATGAGATAATGCATGTATAAATCACTTAAATGTAACCTTATGTTCTTACATTAGTCTTAGGCCAAAAATAGACACATAAAATATGTCATATTAGATAATAATGAATTATATATAATTTGTGCAAATAATCCCACATAATTCTTTTGGTGATAATATTAAGTTATGGAACATAATGGAATAAGTAATAGTGATAATAATGGCATAATGTGTTAATAATGGCCACAAATATTAATTGTGATATAACTCATTAAAAGAATTCTCAAAAGTGGAATCTAAGTTAAAAATCGTGTTTCTTGGGTCCCAATTACCTTGGGAGTCAAGTTTCACATTATTCAGATAATAATAAATTAATTTAATTCAATTTAGAAAGAGAAGATCTAAGTTTTCCCCAAAATATCAAGTAAAATAATAAATGACTCCAAAAGAGGAATATAATCTTGAGTTCATATTCTACATATCAAAATATGTCAACATGTCAATTTTCACCTATTTTGGACCACCTTGAAATAATAGGTAAGTTGAGGAGAGAGAAAATGAATAAAAGACATAAGTAATAAATAATGTGAAATAAATTATAAAAGATGGAAATAAATCCCAATTCATATTCAACTCGTGAAATTTAAATTGTGGGTGAAATTTCATCAATTTTGGATAATTTTAGACGTCTCTAATGCATTAGGAAAGAGAAAATGTGATTTACTTTAAAAGAATCAAATAAAATAGTAAAGTCTTCAAAAGGGTAAACTAATGTCAAAATTGGATTCTACATGTACTAATTATACTAGGTATTAAATTTCATTTAATTTGGACCTTGTTTGTACCCTCAATTGAAGACAGAGAGAAAAAGGAAAATAATTTAATCAACACTTTACAAAATTCGGATCAGGAAACACCAGCCCGCATAAACACTAACCGCAGACCAAGGTTCTGTATTCTGGGCATAACTCCCTCATTTCTTAATGAAATTTCACGAAATAACTTGAATTGGATTGAAAATTTAATTCCACATATATCCATACCATATTCACAGCCTAACGTGGAGAATTTGAGAAACGTCTAAACTTTTTCTTCAAGTCTTCTGAAACAACTTCTCACACACCCCCACTTATAAATACCTCTACACCGGTCTTCTTTGGTTGTTTTATGAACTTCCTCTCATCCCAATTTCATCCTTTATTGAGTGTGTGTCTGCTGGTGGTTGTGCTTTGATCTCGCCTTGTATCGTCATTTCACCCAAAAGTCGAACGTGATTCCTGATTTGAGTTTGCGGCACCGCTCCTCGACGTCATGTTTATTTTCAAAGCCTAATTGGACCTCAGGTAAATAACTCTGGCACTTGTTCTTCATGATCAGTTAGTTAGTTTCACTAACGAACGACAAAAGAAGTTTTTGCCAAACTCTCAGATAAGTTTCTCCTTGCCCATCCGACCTCTCTTCCTCTCTCGCAAATTCCCTAATGATTCGGCTTTTTCTAATTTTGTGATTGGCCGATTTTATAAAATTCATATAATTTAATTCACTTGTCCAAAAATTAAAATAAAATATGTTTTGGAATTGGGAAAATGTGTTCTTTCTATTAAAAATAGTTTCAAATCCTGATTTTTATGTTTTCAATGTTGGATTTTTAAGGATCTAATTAATTAATATAAAAGCCTTAAAATTGGTAATTAATCCATATGAACTCCAAATTTAGTAAATAAATATGTTTTCTTAATCAGAAAAACCTAATAAGTCAATTGGTTTAGGTTTGGAGTCCAAAATCCTATGTTTTGTAGAAAGGTCTAGAATTAGGGTTACATTACATATATATGAATCTCTAACCCTAATACACGTGAACAATTTATATTTAGGTAAGGTTGATCTTGAAAATAACTAATTTGGTGAAGAGAGTTTCTAGTACACATGTTTAAGGTATGTTTGCATCTCCTATTCTTCTTTATTGAGCAATAACCTAAATAGTCTTTCTCTTGGTCCTATGGACAATAGCCTATACACCATGTCTTTTTCTTTGAAATTATGCTTCATGTGAAGTACCCTACTTGTTACTGATCTTGTGATCATGGATATTCTTTTGGACTCTTTTTTTTATGCCTTGGTGTATGTTGGACTTATTTAATGGTTTGTGTCCACTTTGAGGTGGATGTTTATTTGTTGATATGTGATATCTTGTGCCCACTTGCATGTGGATGTATGTGTTGTCCACTGTGTAATGACAACATTGTATAATCTGACAATACTTTCTACTTGCCTCTACATTTTACATGCTATGCGATTCAGTAGCACTAGAGTAGTGTAATTGGATTGGTTTTGGGTTATGTGCCCTTTATGCTTTTCGGATGGAGGTTATGTGCCCCATACCCGGTGTCGCGCCCCAACCCCACATTAAGCACAAACCACCGGATTAGGGCACGGCAGGTGGGATCAACGCATAACCAACCATTCATTTCTTTTAAAACAATTAAAGATATTACTGCAAATGAAGACTAAACGAACTGCGGAAGCATTTCTATTAACTGATAGGAAATTAAACAAGTCTACAACATAAACATTGTCCAACATAACTAAAACACAACAGTTAATTTACATCAATATACATATTCTCTCTCTCACTCACACCTTGTCCCGTAGATCGAGGGGAATGGACTAAGAGACCTTCTAACTAGACTAACTACAAACCTTCTACTTATTAAGCGTTGGGATGGAACGATCCTTCTGATTCCTGAAGCTGGTGCTGACCTGAAAATTTTTGAGTAGAGGGATGAGCCTACTCGCTCAGTGAATAACATTTCACTTAGCTATCATTAAACAACTCGTCAGGTTCATTAACTGGAAGTAAACAGATATACAGTTTAAGCAGAGCAATTCTACTAATATAGCAGATATTAAATTACCACTCACATTCCTAAGCATCATCAGGTATTTCAAGTAAATAGACAGTTATATAAATTTACTGTGATCCTATATGGTTATTTATTCATTTATTATTATGCCCTAAATATATGCAGTGTACTCTGCATATAAAGGTCCGCAACAAGTCCATGCTACGGCCCCACCGTACAAGACTTAGCGACACACCCGGGAATGCTAAGTCTGACGCCAGCCCCGTTCTGCCACAGGACCACAGGCTCTCCGGCCTACAGGCTCTCCGGCCTCAATGCACTACTCCGAGTGCTCTCTCTCGACTCCTCCTACTAACCTGAGCACACAGGCGGAGGGTCACAGGGTTACCTTCGCGACTCCGCACGAATGGTGTTAGATAACCGTGTTTTCTGGTGAAACCGCAGTGCCATTGTGACACAAGCACAATTATTGTTAGACACTGCCCTTTTTCTCTTTCCTCGTTTGTCCGCGACACACGCACGGATGATGTTGCAACACGAGTTTCACCCCAAAGCTGCAGATACCACTTTTGGGGTTCTACGGTGTTAGGGCATCTAAGTCTATACTTGATTAACAAATAACTAAAATAACACATTATTACTGTAAAACACAGAATTTCTCTTTCTCATCATTCCTATAGCACAATTCAAGTCCCAATGATCTTATTAAACTATCACTGAAGCATTCAGACATTTAAAATGAGTTAAATAATGATTTCTAGGTGAACTGCCACTCACCACTTGAAACTCGGCCGAACACTGTGAAACTCGGCCGATCACTTCCCAGATCCTGGAACTCGGCCGACCAAACTCGGCCGACAAACTCACCGCTTGAAAACCTACAAAAGAAACTCGGCCGATCAGAACCAAACTCGGCCGACCAAATCCCTGTTCGCATATCTAATTCAGGAAACTCGGCCGATCAAGACGAAACTCGGCCGATCCGGAAAACGCTGTACAAAAGCCCTAAATAAGAACTCGGCCGACCGATTTGGAAACTCGGCCGAACCGCGCACAGTCAGAACAGAAAAACGACCTGCAGAAGTCGATTTCTCACGAATCGACGGGCAAACTTCGCGCAAACAACACCAAACGATCACAAACGATCCCCACGACTAAACCGTACCTGAAAGGAGCAAGAAAACGAATAGGGGCTGCACTGTGCACCCCAATTCTTCGGCCGTTTTCTTCACAAATGCAGCTCCAGCTGCGAACTTGATTCGATTCGACGGAGAAGATGATCTACGGAGGAAAGGGACGATCTACAACAACTAATTGGAGCAGAACGACGCTCCAGAGCTTCTCTCCTCAGCTCCCTCTCTCTTTCCCTCTCTTTCTCTCTTTCTCTCACGCCAGGGACAGAACGTTTCCTGCGTTCTGCGTTTCTGTGAAATGAAACGAGAAAAGGGAGAAAGGGAGATAAGGAAGAAAAACTTAGGGGCCACATCGCAAATTTCGAACTTTTCGCAAATTGCAATCGGGTCCCTAGAAGCCCAAAAACATGCAACTTTTGACTCGAAGGTCGGATTCGAACGATTTCTCTGGCAACGTTTCAAGCGTAAGATTTTACATACTTTAGAAGCTAGAAAACACACTAAGCACATATCATGTCCATTTTAAGCATTATTAACAAAAACATGCTTAAATCTTAACACATCAGCTAAACACGTGCTGAACAACTCACTTACGGGATAAGCTCGACGCGGGTCGTAACAATTCCTCTTACCCTTATAAAAATTTCGTCCTCGAAATTCCTAGAAGAGAAAAGGAAACTTGCTACGCATCTCAGACTCTAGCTCCCACGTAGCTTCTTTAAGATTGTGGTTTCTCCACAAAACTTTCACTAAAGGAATCTCGCGGTTCTTAAGCTTTTTGATCCGGTAATCGATTATCCGCACAGGTCCTTCAACATAGGACACATATGTCCTAAGTTGCACCGGTTCTGAGTCTAGAATCTTATCTGTACCCGGGTGACACTTCTTCAGCATAGATACGTGGAAAACATCATGTAGATTTGCCAACTCAGACGGCAAATCCAACCTGTAGGCTACAGGTCCAATCCTCTCAACAATAGGATATGGACCCATATATCTAGGGGTCAACTTACCCCTCTTGCCAAACCGCAGAACTCCCTTCCACGGTGAAACTTTCAAGAAAACCTCGTCGCCAACCTCAAACTCAAGAGGTCGACGTCGTCTATCAGCATAACTCTTCTGTCTATCTTGTGCAGCTTTCAACTGATCTCTGATCACTGATATCTTTTCAGTAGTCACATCAACTAGCTCGGGTCCAAGAATTTCCTTTTCACCCACCTCGTACCAACAAACTGGCGATCTACACTTCCTGCCATAAAGAGCTTCAAATGGAGCCATTCCAAGACTAGAATGGTAACTATTATTATAAGCAAACTCTATTAGGCTTAAGTGTTCTTCCCAGTTGCCTCTAAACTGTAGCACGCATGCTCTCAGCATGTCTTCAAGGGTCTGAATGGTCCTCTCAGATTGACCATCTGTCTGAGGGTGAAACGCCGTACTGAACTTTAACTTTGTGCCCAATGCACGATGTAACTGATTCCAGAATCTAGACGTAAACTTTGGACCTCTGTCAGAAATAATAGAGACTGGAATTCCATGCAACCTGATTACCTCATCTACATAAACTTTAGCCAGCTTAGAAACGTCAAAGGTTGACTTGACAGGAAGAAAGTGAGCAGACTTAGTTAGTCTATCCACAATCACCCATATTGAGTCCGAACCCTTAGGCGTTCTGGGTAATCCTACCACAAAGTCCATCGTGACGTGTTCCCATTTCCATTCTGGTATAGGAAGCGACTGCAAAATACCAGCAGGTTTCTGATGTTCAGCCTTAACCTGCTGACACACCCCGCACCTAGCCACATATTCAGCTACATCCTTTTTCATGCCAGACCACCAGTACAGCTCTTTGAGGTTCCTGTACATCTTTGTGTTACCTGGATGCATGGCATACATAGAAGTATGCGCTTCTTCAAGAATCTGCTCTTTCAACTCACTGTTTCCAGGTACACATAACCTATCATGAAGATACAACACGCCTTCATCAGAAAACCTGAACTCTGTTCTCTTACCCTCTGACATCTCTTGCATAATTTGCCATAACTCATCATCACTTTGCTGCAATTCCTTTATCTGATTATAAAGAGTAGGTCTAACTTGCATCTGTGCAATCAGTCCACTCTGTCTTGTCACCTCCAAGTCCAAGTTCAACCCTCGCATGTCTACAAGCAAGTCTCTCTTGAAACATGCCATAGAAAATGCGTTGGCTGAAGAACTAGACTTTCTACTCAAAGCGTCAGCTACAACATTTGCCTTACCGGGATGGTAGTCAATTGTCACATCATAGTCTTTAATCAACTCCAGCCATCTGCGCTGTCTTAAATTCAACTCTTTCTGAGTGAAGATATATTTCAGGCTCTTATGATCAGTGAACACCTGACATGTCTCACCATACAAGTAATGACGCCATGTCTTAAGGGCATGAACTATAGCAGCCAATTCCAGATCATGAACAGGGTAATTCTCTTCATTCTTCTTAAGCTGTCTAGATGCATAAGCAACAACTTTACCTTCTTGCATCAGTACACAGCCTAAACCTCTTCTAGAAGCATCACAAAACACCGTATAGCCTTTTTCTGCTTCTGGCAGAACCAACACTGGTGCTGAGGTCAACCTTTTCTTCAAAATATGAAAACTTCTCTCGCAGTTATCAGACCAAACAAACGACACATCCTTCCTTGTTAAGCGTGTCAAAGGTGATGCTATCTCACTGAAATTCTTTATGAACCTTCTATAATAACCTGCCAAACCCAAGAAACTTCTGATTTCAGTAGGAGTCGTAGGCTGTTCCCATTGAAGCACAGATTCAACTTTCTTGGGATCCACGCTGACTCCATCTCTCGAGATAACATGTCCAAGAAATGCTACCTCGGCCAACCAGAACTCGCATTTGCTAAACTTAGCAAACAACTGGTGTTGTCTCAACAACTGCAACACTACTCTCAAGTGTTGCTCATGTTGTTCCTCGTCTCTGGAATAGATCAGAATATCATCTATAAAAACTACAATAAACTGATCTAGAAAAGGTTTGAAAATCCGATTCATCATATCCATAAAGGCTGCTGGGGCATTGGTCAGCCCAAACGACATGACCAAAAACTCATAATGCCCATACCTGGTTCTAAAAGCTGTCTTAGGAATGTCAGAAGCCTTTATCCTAAGCTGATGATATCCGGATCTCAAATCAATTTTAGAAAAGATCGTTGCTCCACGCAACTGGTCAAACAGATCATCTATCCTCGGCAAAGGATACTTGTTCTTTATTGTAATCTTATTCAGTTGCCGGTAATCTATACAGAGACGCATGGTACCATCCTTTTTCTTAACAAACAGGACTGGAGCACCCCATGGTGAAGAACTGGGTCTAATGAAACCCTTATCTAGCAACTCCTGCAACTGTACCTTGAGTTCTTTCAACTCCGCAGGTGCCATTCTATAGGCTGGCAATGCTACTGGATGACTACCTGGATATATCTGAATTTCAAAATCCAAGTCTCTGACAGGAGGTAAGCCTGGTAAATCTTCTGGAAAGACATCGGTAAACTCACAAACCACGGGCACGTCATAAACACTGGTGGTGCTCTTTTATGCTCTGGTGTCAACTACATGAGCAAGGAACGCTTCACATCCCTTTTGTAGCATCTTATCAGCTACAGCAGCTGATATTATGCACGTAGGCAGAACTTTCCTGTCTCCAGTAAAGACACAAGAAAATTCTCCTAATTGAAAGGTAGCTTCCTTTTTCCAGCAATCGAGTTGCACTCGATATGTCTCAAGACAATCCATACCCAAGATGACTTGAAAAGTATTTACATCCAAGGGTATAAGATTAGCAGCAAAGGTAAAACCTCCAAAAGATAACAAACATCCGGGACAAGACTCAGATAAAACTGTCGGTCCACCTAGTGGAACTCTCAACACTAACTCATCTACCAACTCTTGAGTTAACAGATTAAGTTCAACAACTAAAGAACGTCGTATAAAAGAATGAGTAGCTCCCGGATCTATCAAAACTGAAACTGGTATACTATTAAACAAAAACATCTCTCCTGTAACAACTTGTGAAGAAATTATACCTTCCTGAGGTGTCAAAGAGAAGAAACGTGCTGAAGTTCTCCCTCTGCCACGTTGTCCTCTCTGACCACTCCTGCCACTAGATGCTTCACCACCTCTAGAACCAGAAGCCACAGAGGAACTCGGAACATCATGGTATTGAGGCTGAAAAGCTTGTGATGCTGCTTGATGAAGTTGAGGACAATCCCTTCTAAGGTGTCCTATTTGTCCACAGGCAAAACAACTTGGACCCCAACACTGACCAGTGTGTGGTCTACCACATTTATTACATAGCGGTATCTCTTGTCTCTGAGGACCTGATACTGACATTGATGACCCTGAAGACTGTCCACTAGTGGCACTGCTCCATCTTCCTGGGTTATATCCTCCTCTACCTCTAGAAGTAGTGACATTCTCAGATCTCTGTCTGCCAAAACAACCAAAGCCACGCCCAAGTTTAGAAAAGAAACCTCTACCTCCACCTCTATATCCACCACTGGGCTGTCCTCCACTGAACTCTGCAGATCTCTTCTTAGACTCCGGCACTCTGTCAGCATTCACAGATTCTTCAACTTGTCTGGCAGCCTCAACAAACTCACCAAAGTTCTCTCTGTTCCTCCTACTAGTAGCAGAGACTGTATGCCGAATCTCTGGCCTTAACCCTTCCTGAAATCTTCTGCACCTTTCTATGTTGTCAGGAACAAGCTGTGGACAGAAATTAGCCAAGCGTGTGAAAAGCGCTTCATATTCTGTAACTGTCATGTTCCCCTGCTTGATATTCTGCAACTGCCTGATTTTCTCATTAAGGAAAGTGGGTGGGTAGAATTTGAGATGAAATTCCTCAAAGAAATCCTGCCAGGAAAGCTCTGTTCCTCTCCTCTTTTCTTCCACACCACGCCACCACAACTCTGCATCGCCTGTCAAAAGGTAGACTGCACGACTAATCTTCTTATCTTCTGGAAGCTCCATCAAACGAAAAACCTTTTCTATCTGTCTAAACCACTCATCAGCTTCGGCGGGATCTGTGGTGCCACTGAATTCTGTGCCACCTAGCTTCTTCACAAGCTCATAAGATCGCATCATATCTTTACTGCTGGTAGAAGAAGATTCTCGCCTATCAGCCTTGTACCTCTTCTTGGTCTCCAAGAACATCCTGTACATCCGGGATGCTTCGTCCACGTGGTCACCACCACCTGGACCCAAGTACAGAGGATCAGGGCCAACATGGCTCTCAGCTTGATCATCACGATCAAAACCTCTTCCTGCCATCTGCAATGATATAATAGAATATTTCCTATTAGAAAATTACAGATAGAAGAAAGACACTTAAACCTTAGTCCTATTGGTCTCTTATCGTCCCCTGACCTTGAGTAACTAAGTACTCAAACCTAAGCTCTGATACCAAAAATTTGTCGCGCCCCAACCCCACATTAAGCACAAACCACCGGATTAGGGCACGGCAGGTGGGATCAACGCATAACCAACCATTCATTTCTTTTAAAACAATTAAAGATATTACTGCAAATGAAGACTAAACGAACTGCGGAAGCATTTCTATTAACTGATAGGAAATTAAACAAGTCTACAACATAAACATTGTCCAACATAACTAAAACACAACAGTTAATTTACATCAATATACATATTCTCTCTCTCACTCACACCTTGTCCCGTAGATCGAGGGGAATGGACTAAGAGACCTTCTAACTAGACTAACTACAAACCTTCTACTTATTAAGCGTTGGGATGGAACGATCCTTCTGATTCCTGAAGCTGGTGCTGACCTGAAAATTTTTGAGTAGAGGGATGAGCCTACTCGCTCAGTGAATAACATTTCACTTAGCTATCATTAAACAACTCGTCAGGTTCATTAACTGGAAGTAAACAGATATACAGTTTAAGCAGAGCAATTCTACTAATATAGCAGATATTAAATTACCACTCACATTCCTAAGCATCATCAGGTATTTCAAGTAAATAGACAGTTATATAAATTTACTGTGATCCTATATGGTTATTTATTCATTTATTATTATGCCCTAAATATATGCAGTGTACTCTGCATATAAAGGTCCGCAACAAGTCCATGCTACAGCCCCACCGTACAAGACTTAGCGACACACCCGGGAATGCTAAGTCTGACGCCAGCCCCGTTCTGCCACAGGACCACAGGCTCTCCGGCCTACAGGCTCTCCGGCCTCAATGCACTACTCCGAGTGCTCTCTCTCGACTCCTCCTACTAACCTGAGCACACAGGCGGAGGGTCACAGGGTTACCTTCGCGACTCCGCACGAATGGTGTTAGATAACCGTGTTTTCTGGTGAAACCGCAGTGCCATTGTGACACAAGCACAATTATTGTTAGACACTGCCCTTTTTCTCTTTCCTCGTTTGTCCGCGACACACGCACGGATGATGTTGCAACACGAGTTTCACCCCAAAGCTGCAGATACCACTTTTGGGGTTCTACGGTGTTAGGGCATCTAAGTCTATACTTGATTAACAAATAACTAAAATAACACATTATTACTGTAAAACACAGAATTTCTCTTTCTCATCATTCCTATAGCACAATTCAAGTCCCAATGATCTTATTAAACTATCACTGAAGCATTCAGACATTTAAAATGAGTTAAATAATGATTTCTAGGTGAACTGCCACTCACCACTTGAAACTCGGCCGAACACTGTGAAACTCGGCCGATCACTTCCCAGATCCTGGAACTCGGCCGACCAAACTCGGCCGACAAACTCACCGCTTGAAAACCTACAAAAGAAACTCGGCCGATCAGAACCAAACTCGGCCGACCAAATCCCTGTTCGCATATCTAATTCAGGAAACTCGGCCGATCAAGACGAAACTCGGCCGATCCGGAAAACGCTGTACAAAAGCCCTAAATAAGAACTCGGCCGACCGATTTGGAAACTCGGCCGAACCGCGCACAGTCAGAACAGAAAAACGACCTGCAGAAGTCGATTTCTCACGAATCGACGGGCAAACTTCGCGCAAACAACACCAAACGATCACAAACGATCCCCACGACTAAACCGTACCTGAAAGGAGCAAGAAAACGAACAGGGGCTGCACTGTGCACCCCAATTCTTCGGCCGTTTTCTTCACAAATGCAGCTCCAGCTGCGAACTTGATTCGATTCGACGGAGAAGATGATCTACGGAGGAAAGGGACGATCTACAACAACTAATTGGAGCAGAACGACGCTCCAGAGCTTCTCTCCTCAGCTCCCTCTCTCTTTCCCTCTCTTTCTCTCTTTCTCTCACGCCAGGGACAGAACGTTTCCTGCGTTCTGCGTTTCTGTGAAATGAAACGAGAAAAGGGAGAAAGGGAGATAAGGAAGAAAAACTTAGGGGCCACATCGCAAATTTCGAACTTTTCGCAAATTGCAATCGGGTCCCTAGAAGCCCAAAAACATGCAACTTTTGACTCGAAGGTCGGATTCGAACGATTTCTCTGGCAACGTTTCAAGCGTAAGATTTTACATACTTTAGAAGCTAGAAAACACACTAAGCACATATCATGTCCATTTTAAGCATTATTAACAAAAACATGCTTAAATCTTAACACATCAGCTAAACACGTGCTGAACAACTCACTTACGGGATAAGCTCGACGCGGGTCGTAACACCCGGGTTTCAAATTTATGAGGTTTGTCCCACATTTATATATATTGGGAGTTTGGTTATGTGCCATTCTCTATCAGGTTTCAAGTTTGTGAGGCTTGTCCTCCATTGTTATTTATATTTTTCTAGGGATATGTTTATCTCACATGCATGCAGGATGATATTTATAGATTATGGGTTATGTGCCCTAATTTCATATGTGCTTATGTGGCACCACTTTTATATGTTGTTAAATGGCAAGTATCTCTTTTTGTGTTTCATTACTCTTGATACCCACTTGGGTGGTACTTATCTTTTATATGGAAAGCCTTTTATTTTGACATCCTTTATTCTATGTATTGCTCAAATTACTTTTTAGTATGCACATACCAGCCTTTGCTGATGTCATCTATTTTTCTCTTCTTGCTGGGGTATGCTTCCAACCCTAGGTTAAGGACTTGGAGGACATGGCATAAAGTTATGGGCTTAGCTTAAGGAGTTTAAAGCTTGGAGACAAATTTGCTATGGTTTAGACTTCCCTCTATCTTGGATCCTTATGTTGTATCATATATGTAAACCCTATGTGGGATATTTAGATATACTTTTGTAATCTTATTGAGAAATTGAATATAGTCATTATTTTCTTCCGCTGCTACACTTTAGTTGTTTGAATACCATATGTAAGATTTGAAAATTTTACACCCACTCCAAGATACCTTAAGGGTGTGTTTGGACTGGAGGTTTTATTGTTCAAATTTTTGGTAGGGAGTGGTTCCCCTCTGGGATCCCACTCCTTATAATAAAGGTCACTGGCTATAGAATCAAAACTAATCATTCGAAAAGTCTAGGAATCCTGCATCACAAAATCATGACCACCAAAGGTGACTTTGTAAGTAAATACATCAATTAACTTAGTGATAGACATTAAATTGAAAGGAAATGACAAATGTAATGAACAGATCAAAGTTTGAGACTAGGAGAGACAATAACGACACCAATTGTTGAACAATTTTAATGGGCCCATCTACTAGAGCGACATAAGAGGTAGGAAAATGAGGTTCAATGGAGGAAAAAGGCATCTCATACCAGTCATATGTTGGGTTGCCCCAAAGTCAATAAAGTAACAAGAGTTGGATGCTAGAATCGAGGTCCCGACATTACCTTGGTTGGAGGTCAGATGCACCGAAGATGTCATAACGAATTGCATGACTACATAATCCCCATATCCTATAGTTTGTGGAGGATCCTGTTGAGAAACATACAAAAGTTTCTCATACTCAGTTAAAGAGATGGCAATAGACTAATTGTTACAGTCGTTGGGCAACATGGATAGTTTTGGTGTTACGATCACATCTATAGGGACAACTGTGCTTTTGATAGCACTTATCCTCCAAATGGCCTAACTTGTTACAAAGGGTGCACTATATCCTAGGGGGACATCCCCCACAACCATGTCCATGTCCACATGCAACAATAGAGATACCATGTTGCAACTCTGGTGGAGTAGAGATCAAGTGACCAACATTAGACTGCTGGAGACAAGAGAACACATCTTCTAAAGTGGGAAAATTTTCACAAATGAAGATCTTCCAAGCGTTCTAGCCTATCTTGAAAGATGATATTTGCAGGGCCATTCGATGGTTCTTGGTGGGTGGAGTTATGGTGAAAAAGGTGAATCATGTGTTCTTAAGGCTAATACTGAAGAAGAAGATGCCGATTTCCCTTGCATATTTTAGACCGATAGCTTGCTATTTGGTACAATACAAGATCTTGGCTAAATTTCTTGCGAGAAGGCTGAAGAGAGTCATGCTCGATATCTTATCCAGCTAACCAATCAAATTTTGTTCAAGGATGATCCATCTTAGACAGTGCTTTGCTTGTAGGTGAATTCCTTCTTGATTTCAGTAATAACAACAAGTCAAAGAGATCCTATATCAAGTTAGATTTGGTGAAGGCGTATGATTATGTGGTGTGGCAATCCCTATGGACATTATGGATTCCATGGGCTTCTCTCCTCGATGGGTTAACATGGTGAACAATGTGTGCAAATCACTTCTTTCTCGATCTTGATTAATGGAGTCCCTAAAGGACTCTTCCAAGCTTCAAATGGTTTGAGACAAGGGGACCCTCTCTTCCCCTCCTTTTCACCATTGTCATGGAGGCTTTGACCACTTTGATTAATGACTCTCAAGAGAACAATGAGCTCATGGCCTTTAAGTCCACGGGCACACCAATTCTTTCCCATCTTATCTTCACAGACGATGTGCTGCTCTTTGCTGCTGGCCATGATAGACATCTTAGTAGATTGAGGCGTATTCTCAGAAGGTTCGGGAACCTTACATGACTATATATGAGTGCCATCAAGTCCAGAGTATTTTTGTCTAGATCGTGTGATGCTAGAAGAGGTAGATTGAAATCAATGGTGGCCTTGTAGGTTGGGGTTTTCCCAACAAAGTACCTCGACATTCCCATCTCAAGAGGTAGAGGATCCAACAAAATGTATGCCTTGATTCTTGACAATATTTGTGACACCGTGGATTGTTGGATGGGCCTATCCTTGTCCCTTGTAGGTAGAGCAGTCATCATAAAAATTATTCTCGGATGAAGATTGCTTTTTGATGCAGGTAAGTAGAATTGCCTCCTTTCATTCTCGATAAAGCCAAGTCAATTTGCGGCTGCTTTCTTTGGGGGTGGGGGTGGGGGTAAAGGCCACGATGTGTCCTGGTCTACAATTTCTAGACTGTTCCAGTTTGATGGATTTAATCTTCACATGATTTCTCTACAAGCTACTATAAAGAGGACCAGTGAGTTTATTACTAAGCCATCTTCCCCTTGGGTCAGATGGTTGAAGGCCAGACATGGAGCATTTTTGGACTTTTACCCAACTGGATGCTCGAGGGTATGGAGGGAGATCACTAGAAATTGTAGTAGTGTGGAGAACCTCTATTTGTTGGTAGGTGATTGTAGAACTAGAATCACCGCAAAACCTTGGGTTATTCCTTTCTAGGCCCTTAGGTGCCTTGGTTCCCGATTCTTTGGAATCAATTTCATACCTCAAAATGGAGTTGCTGCTTGTACATGGGACTCTTATGAGACTGCCTACATTAGATAGAATGAAAGTTTAGGGCTTGGTGAATCATGCCCAATGCCTTCTATGTAAACAATAGGAAGAATCTCACCTGCATCTTATGTGGTCATGTCCTTTCTCTATATACATTTTGTGCAATGCCTCTCTAAAGATGAGTTAGGGCGGCTCTCCCCTAGATAACTTGGATGATGATATTATGTGGATTCTGGGGAAAATATCTTCCAACCATGCTCTGATATGCTTTACTGGTGTGTGCCTATCTGCTATCATTTTCCTCATTTGGAAGGAAAGGAACAGTAGAGTGCATACCGGAAGTGAGAGGGATATTTAGACATTTTTGATGAAATTATTAGTAATGTGAAAGATGCTTGTAAGACTAGACCTTGTATCTGTAAGGGGCTGGACCACATGGTGTTGGAACATTGGGGACTTTCTTAGAGTACACACCCTTTGTATAGTTTGCATACAAGGTTTTTGGGTTATGGCCACCCGTGTACCTTTTCTTGGAGTAATATTTTAACTTATCTAAAAAAAGATAGGAGAATTGTCACTATAGATAATGGTCTGAAGTAAAACTTTGCCATCATCTATGTCTTCAGACAAGATACAAAATGTATACTGGTAGGATGTCGTTATAGAAAGACATTAGCATAACACATTGGTAAAACAATAGTAGATAAGATTATCACAGAAGCACACCAGTTAGTACAACAGTAGATATGACCATTCACTTGTATGATGCGTAGTGAGAGGAGAAAGCTAGAATGAAGTATGGCTTAAAGCACCATTACATGAAAGATGCACTATGATAGGAAGGAGATGATATATCTCTAACAATTATTGACATTCACACATATATGTAGGATCAATATATGGGAGGAAAGCAAAAAAAGAAAGAAAGCCCAAGGGTGTTACAACCTTATTTTTAGAAATAAATTCATACCTTGCTAAAATCAACACAAAACTAGTCAAATCTAGCCACTGACGAAGAAAGTGAGGAGTACTAGTAGGATTCCCATAGAGTTGCTACGCCAAATAACACCCAATCATAAGGGAAGGTCACCTACAATTCCCCTATCAAAATTTAGGAAAGCGGTGATAGGGATCCTCCTTGAAGAGACAATAGGAAGGAAGCCCAAGGGTGTTACAACCTTATTTTTAGACAAAAATTCCTACCTTGCTGAAATCAACACAAAACCAATCAAATCTGGTTGGTGAAGAAGAAGGTGGGGAGTACAAGTAGGATTCCCACAGAGTTGCTATGCCAGAGAACACCCAATCATAAGGGATGGACACATATTATTTCCCTATGAAATGTCGGGAAAGTGGTGATAGGGATCCTCATCGAAGAGACATATGAAGGAGGCTGCTGTCCTAGTCAACCGACACACTGGTAGAGATTCATCTGCACACCCGATAGTTGGATGTGGTTTCTCACCGCACACGCTACACGACTGGCTGGTGACAGTCAGCAATTGTGGGTGGGAGGGCGGGTAGTTGAGTGCGGTGGGAGGGTGTGAGCGGACACTCGGGGGGCAACGACAGGGAGGGGAAAGAAGAACAGGAGAAGAAGAAAGAAGAAGGGAAATAAAAATGAGGCTCCTTTTTAGAAACTAGATGACTACTCTTGATATCATGTGTAGAGAGATTCTTATTGTAGAGACCAGAGTTACAGAGAGTGTCATATGTATATCTTTGTCTCAAAGTATAATGCACTGGAGACACAACATAATATTAAGCTAGACTAATACTATGGGCCTAAGGAGAGCCAACACAATTAGTTAACACAAGCGAAAATAAATAACAAAAAAATCACTAAAACTTACTAATTAATCATAGCACAAAAAACACACAAGGTTTGATGCAAACAAAACATATTACCTCAAAAGTACAAGATAGATCTATTTTACAAAAGATAACACATATTAAAATATAGTTAAAACCTTTTTTGAGAACATGACAAGTTCATTAAAACTTTTATATTTTTCTATAGATTAACATACGCCTACGATAACCCCTACTTGGGCTTCTACCCAACAAGATCCTAGTCTTAGATAACTTCCTCTCTTTTTTGCAAAAATCTCTAGGAGAGGTGATATATTTATTAGAAATTCAACTTAGTGGCAACCACAACAACAAGTATTGTGACCTATAAATTAAAAATCCCACAAGTAGACGAATATGAACTTATCATTGAACCAAATACTAATCATAATATAAGAATAGTTTCCTAGGGAGTAGTTATAGTGACTATGTTAACTTGCGATATACACAACTAATCTCATCTTCCATTATTTTCCTCCTAGCTGTCATTTGATGATGTTGGGTAGTAATTTCGATGTGTTTGGGACCGTCAATGTATCCATATATTCATTTGAAACACAATGTTACTTTATATATGTGGTAGTTACTTTTGTTATGACCTGGTTATTTTTATTTACAATGTTACTATTTTGTTTACATGGTTACCTAGCAATCTGCCAAGTTACTTTTGCAATATGTTATGGATCCTAGTCTTGATAGTGATGATGATAATGCTAATATTGACTGTGATGATGATAATGTTCATTCTTCTTCATCTGTTGCCGCTGCTATTATGTCCTCAGCTGATGTCCCTAGAATTGGACTTCAATTCGTAAGTTTAGATGATGACATATCTTTTTATTCTAGGTATGCTAGTTTGATTGGGTTTAATGTTAGGAAAGATGACAATCATTATGAACGAGGTACTAAGATTTTAGTTGCTAAAGATTTGGTTTGTGACAAACAAGGTCATATTAGTTGTTCTAAGATATCTAAAGGTCTTTTGAGTCCTGTCTGTGACAAAGTTGGTGATTTACATGAGAAGTTATTCAAGAAGCACAAGCATTCTGTGAAACGGTGTGGTTGTAAAGGAATGATCCGATTTACACTAGACAAGTCCTCATCCGTATGTGTTTTTACTGCTTTTGTTGATGAACACAATCATGATCTTGTTTATGATGCTCACTTGTGCTACTTGAAGTGTAATTCATCTCTTGACCAAACTCAAAAAGAGATGCTTTCTTCTATGAGTCAAGTAAATATACATGTCTCCAGACAACTTGCATTAATAGCAACTGAGTCTGGTGGTTATGAAAGGTTGACATTTACAAGTAGACAAGCTCATGGACACCTCAATAGCAAGAGGAAGGAGTCATCTAAATATGATGTGGACATGGTGTTGGATTGTTTTGCAAGCTTGAAGATTTTGAATTCTAAATTCTTTTATTCTTATCAAAATGATTCTAATGGCTGCTTGACACATTTGTTTTGGTCTGACCCAGTTTTTGTTGATGACTATGCATTGTTTGGTGATGCGATCATACTTGATACCACTTACCGTACCAGCAAGTATTCCATGGTTTTTGGAATGTTTAGTGGTTTCGATCACCATTGCAAAACAATGTTATTTGCCTCAGCCTTGTTGGCACATGAGAAGTATGATTCATTTGTATGGGTTTTCAAACAATATTTACTGTATTTTGGCAAAGAGCCGATCTCCATCATAACTGATCAAGACCCAGCAATGAATGCTGCTATTATTACTATTTTTCCAACTTGTAAGCATCATTTCTACAACTGACACATTCTACAGAAACTCATCTCTAAATTTGGTGGAGTTCCTAACAAGGATCAGATCATTAGTTCTTTGAATGGTTGTGTTTGGAACATTGATGATACTAATATTTTTGAATAGAGTTGGAATTCTATAGTTGAAGAGAATGACCTATTTTGCATTAGTTGGCTTTATGATATGTATGCTATGCAGTGGGATTGGGTTCAATGTTTTATGCAAGATTCTTTCTTTGCTGTCATGAGGACAATGCAAAGAAGTGAGAGCCTGAATACATTCATCAGAAGCGACGTAAATAGTAGGAAAACTCTCTTTGAACTTGTATGTTGCTTAGAGATGGCTTACTCTCATGTATGGGAGATATAAAATTTCAGGATTTGATGATGAGTACAACAATATGCCCTTGGCTTCATTGTGGCCTTTGGAGGAGCAAATGAGAGGTATATACACCAAGTCAATTTTTAAGATCTTTCAATCTGAAGTTCATCAAAGTATGGTGTACAATGTAATGGAAACTTCTGATGATGGTGTGTTCGAGGTCTATCGTGTTGGTGGTTCTAGTTCTCCTCATATTTTTGAAGAAATACTCATATAATGACATGGTATCATGTAATTGCTTCATGTTAGAATTCAAAGGAATTCCATGTAGGCACATTCTATCTTATCTAAAGAGCCGTGATTTTTGCACTCTTCTAGAGCCATATATATTAATGAGGTGGAGTAAAGGATATAGAGATCACCCTTTGATTTTCGGCAAAGCATTTATTATGCATCTATCCACTGGGAAGATACTTCAGCTGGTTTCTGCTTGCAATTCAATTGTCAATATACCATGTAGGAACAACACTATAGATCTTTGTCATGAAAAACTCATTGCTTTGTGAAAGGAGCTGTTAGAATTAGATGTTGCTGATGTTGGTGTAACTAGTTTGAATATAGCTTGTTGTTCTGCTGTCAAGGTCCATATCCCTAGTATTTGAAAAACTAAAGGTAGACCTAGAGCGACTGTTGTTCGGTTTAAATCTGGAGTTGAAATTTCTCAGTCTAAAATGAGACAATGTAAGAATTGCTTACAATATGGTGTCAATCATGATAGAAGAAACTTCCCTTTGTAGAAATAGGTGATTCTACAGAGATACTGTTTCTGGACTGTGGTGTTCGTGATTGATATGTTACTTGTCTTGGATGATTTGTAATGATGCTCCCTACTGCTCAACCATATTGTTGCTGTTACTATTTCTTCTAGTGTTGTCTTCCTGATGCAGATCTGCTGCTACTGCTACTATTGGAGCTAATTAGTGTTGACTTGTTTTTAGTGTTGGAGCTGATTAGTGTGTGAGTCATATCAAAATTTGATGTAAATGTAATTATTGAGATGAGCTCATTGACAGTTGTAATTCACATTTGGTCTAAAGTTGAGTTTAACTATTACTCTTTTCAATGGAGATGAAATTGTATCGAGAATCCAAATATATTATACACTTTTAATGAGAAAAGGTTACTCTTTGTACCATACGGTTACTCTTTGTGTCAACTGGAAACGTTTTGTGCGCAATAGTTACATTTTAGTTGTTTGTGTTACTTTTATTTTCATATAATTACTTAAATGCGGCCTATTGTTTCTGCTGTAATTTACAATTACCTTTTTTGATTGTTGAGTTAATTTTCAGTTCAATTAGTTATGTTATACATGATACAATTACTTTTCTATTCAAAGTGTTACTTTTCCATTGTCGTATTTATGTTTTTGTTCAAAATGTTAAATTTATAGCTAGAGCAATCACACCTTTATTCAACAATCATGGAACGAACATCCTTTCTTTTTTGTAACGACCGTACTATGTGTAGCATAGTAATTCTGTATATGGAACGACCGTGCCAAGTTTGGAATGATCATTCTTACTTTTCGACCAAATGTTACTTTCTATGTTCAATAATTACTTTATATTACACAACAATATTTTTCAATCAATTCATTTACTTTGTTATTCTCTTAGTTACTTTTCTATTCACATAATTACTTTACGTTTCACTTAATTACTCTTCAATTCAGATAGTTACATCCATAGGTTATTGAGCACCTACTAAAGCAGATTATATGCATTATCCATACAAAAACACCATCTATCTAAAGTTACTTTTAAGAGCATCCAAGATATCTAAAGATTATATATATATATATATATATATATATATATATATATATATATATATATATATATATATATATATATATATATATATATATATATATATATATATATATATATATATATATATATATATGGAGAACTGCAATTTTTTGTTAAAACCAAAGCATACATTAGACTAGAAATGTATATTATAGAGTTTACATACACATTTCTCGAGTATAATTTCAGAACCACATTGTTTTAGTACATTTGGTTTCTAAAAGTTCTACTCAATCTGAGATAAGCCATCTATTCATGCTTGACACAACATCGTCATACTTTTCTTCACTCTATGTAAGGAGGCGGGATCACCTCCTTACTAAAGATTTGAAGAATAAAACATCCATTCCAAACACACTCAAAGGTATGCTCGAATAGGTGCAAAATTTTCAAACTTCAATAAATGGTATTCAAAACAACCAAAGTATAGCAGCAGAATAAAAATAACTTACTATATTCAACTTTCATAAAAGATTACACAAGTACATCAAAATCTCCCATTAGGGTTTACAACAATGATACAACATAAGGATCTAAGTAGAGGGAAATCTAAACCATATAAGATTTGTCTCCAAGCTTTAACTCCTTAAGCTAGTCCAAAACTTCATGCCTTATCATCCAAGTCCTTCACCTAGGATTGAAAGCATACCCCAGCAAGAAGAGAAAATAGATGACATCAACAAAGGCTGGTATGTGCATACTAAATAGGAAATTGAGCAGTATATGGAATAAAGGACATGAAATATAAAAGGCTTCCCATAGAAAGGATAAGGACCACCCAAATGGGTATCAAGAGAAAAGGAATTGAAATCATATGATAACAAAAGAATACTTGCCATTAAGAAAACATAAAGATTGTGCCACACAAGCACATGCAAATAATTAGGTACACACCCCATATCATCAACCTACATGCATGTGAGATAACCATAGCCTAGAAAAATATAAATAGTAAGGTAGACAAGTCTCATAAACTTGAAACCTGATAGAGAAAGGAATACTGCAAATCTCCTAAATATATAAAACATGGGCTAAGAATCACACATCTTGCCCTGGGTATGAGGTTCCTTTCCATCCCAAAAGAGCAGGAAATATCACATCTGCTCAGTAGGAAATAACACATCTGTCATAAAAACCAATGCAATTACACTACTCTAGTGCTACTGAATCACATAGCATGTTAAATGTAGAGGCAAGTAGAAAGTATAGTCAGAATATATAAACTAGTCACCACATAAGTGACCAACATATACATCCACCTCATAAGTGGGCAAAAGACATCACATGTCATGTTTTAGAGTTCCATCATGAACAAAGCATAAGATAAGAGTTCAAAGAATATCCATGATCACATGATCAATATCAAATAAGGTAGTTCACATGAACCATGATTTTTAAAAGAAAAGACATTGTGTATAGGCTAATGTCCATAGGACAAAGAGAATGATAAGTGTAGGTGAATTGCTCAACATAGAAGAATATGGGATACATCATACCTCAGCTTCAGAGTCTAAATAGTACAAGTCAAGACTAGGCCTCCAAAGAACCTTTAGGGAAGGTGGATATGTCTAATAAGTGAGGTTCCCAAGCTTAGAGAGGCTGGTTTCTCCAATAAAGCTCCTATATCGAGCAAGAAGGACCTTCTCTACTTTAGAAGTGAAAAACCCTAACAAAAGAACATGGAGATGAGGTGTTTAAGGGATCTAAGTGGGGCTTCACCATGGAAGAATAGGGTTACAACCTAGAGGAAGGTGGAAGGAAGACTTACAACATGAAAATAGGGAAGGAAAGATGATACTTACTAGTTTTGGTCAAAATCACCAAGGAGGAGCTTAAGAAATCCTAAACAGAGAAATTTGGAATCTTAGGAGCCTTCTTCACCAAGGTAGACACCTCCTTTTATCTTGGGATAGAACCTTTGTGAAAAAACAGAGTAGGAATGATGCTCTAATCTAGAGGAAATAAAGGAGAGCAAGAGTTTTTGAATTGGGAGTTGGGAAGGGGTAGATATGGCTATATAAAGAAAGAGGTCAAGTATGAGGTGTCTATGAGACTTTCCATGTGTCATGTATAAGGGTGTCCATGGATATGGAAGCCTTTATGGATAAGGAATAAGTTAAGAATGAGGTGTTAAGTTAATTTCCATGTGTCTAATGCTAAGGGTGCCTATGAACATGCTGTTGGGTTTTAGGGGAGACAGAGAAGGTAGAGGAAACAAAAAAAATTCTCCCCCAAACCCAGCATGAGGAAACGCGTCAACATCTATATAATAGGAAAGGATGGTTTGTGGAATCATACCTTGTCCCGAGGCTTGCTCGGTGACAATACCTCGCACAATGCACGGTCTTCACCTCCGGTCTTGGACGGTGTCTGTGCAGCTCCTGGTCGCACCGGGACTGACGACTCCTACTCGAACCGGACTGTCAGATGACAGTTGTCCTCCTAAGCGGCAGTGACCTCCCGCCTCTGTAGTAGTCCACACGGACCACCTGGAACTCCACACTCCTTGTCCCACAAGGAAGTGGAAGGAGTCGCACCCTCCTGTTGACGTACTAGTCACCAACACGCTTTCCTGTCTCCAGTTGCAACTGTAGTTGTCCTTCCCTTACTACACCTCCCTTTGTGGGAAGCACTTGCTCGGGCTCTCTCTCGGTTACCAAAACCAGAGAGAACGACAACTTTGCATAGCAACTGGTTGCACTGAGTTGTACTTTGAGAAGCCCCCAATACCCCTATATATAGGAGGGTCATGGGACAGGGTTCTCCATCCCGGGAAATGCGGGACTAAAAGCAAGAGTAGAAGGGTTTGAGATTTTCCACAAAAAGAAACCAACTCGCAACCTGAACCGATCAGTTCACAAGTGAACTGGTCGGTTGGGGACCTAAACCGGTCGGTTGGAGCACCAACTGATCGGTTGGGACCCATGAGCCGATCGGTTCACTTCTGAATCGGTCGATTCGTGGTCCTGATCAGTTCCCGATTGACTTTCCTTCTTTTGTTTCTAATTGGTATCGAATACCAATCCTTGTTCCAATCAAATTGGGCAAGTGAAATGCAAGGAAAATTCTCACTGACCTGACTTTCCCAACTTGCTCGGTTGCACCAGTTGAACCGATCGTTTCAACACTTGCACCGCTCATTTCACTTTGATCATGAGCTGATCGACTCAACACTTGAGTCGACCGGTTCAGCAACCTCAGCCGACTGGTTCAACACTTAAACCGACCGGCTGGGAGTGCAGGTTGTGTAGAATCAGTCAATTGTAATTTCAATCAATCCGATACTCCAATCAACATGTCCAACACCTTGAACAATATGATATTGAGCTATCAATCAATTGAGTGTTTAATTGAACAACTAAACTCCTTTAGTAATCAATCTAAACATTTCTTGTGGACAAAACTCCTCTTCCAGGTTAAATCCTATGTGTGTGACCCTGCAGGTCCATTTCACGTTGGCAGTGAAAGTCCATAACACTTATGACTTCACAAGCAAAGAGCGGTGCCTAGTCACACATCATTGCTCCCCAAGTGAAAGTAGAAAGTTGGAGAAAAACTTTCATCCTACAATCCGTGAATGGTGTTACAGTGAATGTATAATTCCTTTGTCACTGATATCCCGAATGAACTCGAGGCATGGAACAGTCATCCTGTCAATGTTCATTCACTTTCTTGATCTCAGCGTAGATTGAAGGAGATATGTATGACATCAATATCACATACTGATTCACACATGCGTGCGCACGCCTATCTCAATCCTACTCATCAAGTGGCCTTGGATATCAAACTCCCTCAGGAGGGACAAATCCCATATCTAGCACTCACCCCTCAAAATCCCCATGTGTCAAAGCCACCCAATCATCACCTTTATAACAATCCATGTTTCAGGACTGCGTTTGATGATGTCAAAGTGTGCCCAACGACATGTGTTGAGTGTAGTGATTTTAGGTCAAATAATCACACTCACCACCATCACTGTGAGTACTAAATGTGACTACCATGTCATGGTTCCATGTGTAAAACTCACGGTGGGTCTGTCCGGTACACTTGTTCTCTAACAAGTACCTATGTGTTTGGTTTGATATCTCTATATCATGACTAATGAGATTCTGTCATCAACCAACACCACAATCTAGTCTTGTGTGTCATTGCTGTCTATCTACCTTCCACAATGACATCTGACTAGGGACATAACAAGAATGTACAAAATCTTAGCATCCGTATGATCTCATCGTTCAGGTCCTCAACCTGAAAGAATACGTCATTGAGTACTGTCATTCTCTAGACATTCAATCTGTTCTATCACTATCTCATATGACTGAAGCAGAAAGAATTGGAAGCTTGCCTTTGTTGTTTATCAAATCAATCTTAATGTATCCCACCAATCATCCCATGATTGGCTCTCAGGGCATACACACCAACAGACTCCCACTTGCACTGTGAGCCAATCACCCTTGAATCATATTCATTAGTGATCTTCAAACATGTCCCACATGTTACTGTGCTCTAGTGCGAACATAGTGAGTTATGGAAACACCTTGCCAAAGTCAGTATAAATTGCATGTCTCTCATCTCTTCGCTGTACGTCATACGTATGAGATGGAGTTGCCATAATATGCGATCTAGTATTCCTTTGCTAACCTTTAGCCACATTGCATGATCAAGGATTCCATACTTGTCATCAATGAGCGGAATATCTATAAGTTCATCTCATGAACTTCCAGATCCATATAGTATCCACTGCAGTTCTCTAATGCATAGATACTCAACATTTCCTTTTAAACGACTTTATTGGAACACTTCCAATCATCAACAAACTTTCACTTTTATACATCCTATGTATATTTTGCGATTAATTTTCTGTCCTTTTAGAAGTTTGCATCAATGTAACTGTTTACATAGAACTCTTCCTTATCACCATAGAACTAGTACTTCTCAAGTACTTATCAAGTTCTCATGGTATTCCAGTAACCCTTACTGGAAGCAGACATACATCCACTCGTCATGTCCCACATACGAGTTGACAAGATGAGCACATCAAATTGTCATGTCATACATACAAGATGATGAATGCATTTTATTCTTTCCATGTCCATACATGCAAGATAATGGGATGATTACATACATGATAGATCCATATCTATTCTTAGTGTTCATATTCTTCATAAGAATTGGACACTTGGCCTTGGGATACTAACTCCATGTAGCATGGACAAGTTTTCTCCCACTGAATTTGTGCATACTGAACACTTCAGTACAGATTGCCAATGTATGCTTTCTCTTTTAGGTCAAGAGATTTTTTCGAGAACTATCTCTATAGATCTCTATTCCTATCACATAGGAAACATCTCTATCTTCCTTAAAGATATTTTCCACTTTTGGATTTCCATTTCACATCAACATGTGGAATGTGTGGGAAGACAAGAAAAGATCGTTTGAGAAATGACTATATCAGGAATAAAGTGGGGGTGGCGAGCATTGAGGACAAGTTGCGTGAGGGCCGACTCAGATGGTACGGACATGTGCAACGTAGACCTACTAGTGCGCCTATACGAAGCAATTCTATTGAGCCAAACACTATAAATAGAAGAAGAGGAAGGCCTAAATTAACATGGGATGAGCTTATAAAGAGAGATTTTGAATCTCTACATCTCAATCAGAATATGACCCATGATAGAGCTGAATGGAAACGAAGGATCCATGTAGCCGACCCCAACATAGTTGGGATTGAGGCTTAGATGATGATGATGATGATCAACATGTGGAATGTGAATACGCTCCCACTAAATCACATATCCCTTCTTTATCTTTGACATATCAGTCAAACCCTTTGACTATATCATCAAAGTAAAGATCCAATTCTGAGTTGCTTGTACTCAATCAATCACATTGATTAGTCCATTGTAACTTATAGACTTCATTTGCATTAGTGGATTCATAAACCTTATAGGTTGTGTCACGTACACATCCTTGTTTTATTCCTCATAGGAATGCGGTTTTAGTATCCATATGCCAAATGTCTTAGTCATTAAGTTGCAATCAACAAGCATCATCCTTCTCAAAATGTTATCCATGTGTCTTAACACTTAAGACTCATTTGCACTTATGGATTTTATCCAATGGGTGCTACCATCAAGGTCATACCTTATGGTTCACATGGATGTCATTTAGGATGTAATGGTAATAAACCATGAATCAAAATTTGATTCCTCATATTTATCTAGATAGTTGACTCATCACATGAACAACTCATCACATAGATAATTGATGTGTATCTGTTAAGGATATAAGAACTCACAACCCTTGTGATTCTTAATTTCTTTTATTAGTGTGGGGTATTCATTTATTAAGAAGAATTCAGTTATTTGATAATCATTCTCTAACTCCTTAGCGTATGATTCCTTCTTGATTTAGACATCACCATGCCTTAATCATGAGTTCACTATGATACACTATCATAATCACTCAAAAGGATCTCAAACATTTGGTCCAAGTATTTCATTCATTGATCTCATCAAGAATTAACACTTTACCAAATTTGTACTTCATCTATGATAATCTTCAACACTTCAAGATACTCATATTGGTATTTCTTTAAACACAATTTGAAGTATTAGCACTCATTCCAATAGGTATGTAAATACATCACATGTATTATACCTAATAGGATAATCATTCTCTCACTACCATTAGTGAAGATTGATTAATCATGTCCAAGATATTCATGTCTCTTACTGGTTCTCTAACCAAAAGAGTCTAGATTTATCCATCACATGGAAACTAGAAATGAATTTCTCATGATTGATGCTAATTTGATTGTTTGAGTTATCTAATAACTTTTAGGTATCATTTTATCTTATGCATATCGAATACCACAAGATAAACAAGGCATTGCCACAAAGATCATATCTTTAAGATTGAAAACTCAACTTTATTAATTGCCATCATTGTCATACAATATGCAAAATAAAGTGTTTCTATCTTTTGGAAATATATGAAATAGCAGTTCATAACTGTATTACATGCCTTGTAGGCTGAAAATAAACTAAAGTACTCTATCTATGGCGGCAACACTTGCCCCAATTATGAGTGCTTTACACTTTACATCTTGGTATCATATACCTCAAAAAGTGTTACAAGTTTACTTTCATGACACCTTTAAGTAGATGCTTCAGTCGCCTCCTTCTTCTTTTGTTCTTCCAGATAGAGAGGACAATTCCTTTTCCAATGTCCTGGCTTTTGACAGTGGTGGCAATTTCCTTTCTTGGTCACACCTCCCTTGGCCTTGAGAGTTGAAGTCGTCTTGGGCTCCTGGCTAGCATCAGAACCTTTCTTAGCTTTGCCCTTGCCCTTGCACTTGGACTTGCCTTTCTTGCCCGTGATCACCATCACAGACTTGGGCTTGTCCTTCTTCATCTGTATCTCGGCTGTCCTCAACATGCCCAACAACTCTGACAGTGGCCTATCAAAGTTGTTCATGTTGTAGTTCATCAGAAACTGACTGTAAGATTCTGGCAACGATTGCAGTATCACGTCACTAGCCAACTCTTGGCTCAGTGGAAATCCCAGTCTTTGCAGGTTCTCCACATACCCAATCATCTTGAGTGTGTGAGGACCAACTGGATCTCCTTCTGTCATGACACACTTGAACAGCGCCCTAGAAACATTGTATCTCTCTTGCCGTGCCTGATCTTCATACATGTTCCTGAGATGCTGAATCATCTCTATGACACCCATGTTCTCATGTTGTCTCTGCAACTCATGGTTCATTGAACATAGCATCAAGCACTTAGCATCAATGGCATCATCGGCATGCTTCTTGTAAGCATCCCTTTCTGCCCTTGGTGCATTAGGAGCGGGTTCCTCTGGAATTGGAGTATCCAAGACATAGAGCTTACACTCTTGAGTGAGAACAATTCTCAATGTCCGATACCAGTTGTGGAAGTTAGTCCCGTTTAGCTTGTCCTTGTCAAGGACCGATCGCAAAGAAAAGTTGTTGTTGTTTGTTGCCATTTGAACTACAAAAGGAAAATATGCAATTTTAGTCCAAAACTCATTTTGACTTATTTGATTGATTTGAAAGTTTGACGATATAATTAGGCCATTAATTAATTATCGCTCCCACTATTTTACTTCAAATTGATAGCCCTCACCATCAATTCGGAAGATTACAACGTACAACCTTCTAGTGGGCAAGATCCTGAAATCCTCTAAGTCATGGACCAGCTTGGGCTGTCACCCACAACATAGATCTCTCAGGTAGGCAACTCTTGCCAATTGCATCATATGCAACTCTTGATAAGATGTCATATGCAACTCCTTTCCATGAGCATCTCCATGCCTCAAGGTGCTAGATCCTATCCAGGTCACCTTGTTAAGTCCGACCCAAAGCAAACACGATGAATATGCACCCTGGTTGGGCAGACCCACACATTCATCCTTCACGCTTCCACAAGATAGACGGTGCACCACGCTTGGGCGTGCCCACACTTGGTCGATCAAGCTTTTCACGTGTGTCACATTTGGAAGGCATCTAAAACTTAATATTTGATGAGGGATTTGGTTTTTATATACATATACATATCCAATCACCACAATACATAGTACGTATCATATACATGCTATATCCCACAGAAAACATGCACAAACGATAAAAGCGATGATTATGGCCATCCTAATGTGATTCCTCGAGCCAAGAGGAATCACGGTCATCTAGGTCTACATCACAAGCAACCTGTACAAGATGAAATCTGTGTTTTGCCTTCCGAGTTGATCAACTCATCACATGAATGATATGTACTCTCCAGCCGGTCGTCTAGGTGCCACCATCCGATCGGTTGGCTCCTCCAACTGATCAGTTCGCCTGGACGTCGTGCATCTCGTCATGTCTGCCACCCGGTCGTCTCGCTCCTCGATTGTTCATCAACCGATCGGTTGGCTCCTCCAACTGATCAGTTCGCCTGGACGTCGTGCATCTCGTCATGTCTGCCACCCGGTCGTCTCGCTCCTCGATCGTTCATCAACCGATCGGTTCAATCATTGAATCGACCATCTGGAACGTCAACCGATCGATTCACGCCTTGAACCGATCGTTTCAGCTGTTGTCTTGATGTCCGCCGGTCTTCGACATAACAAGAAATAAAATATATCCTATTATTACATTGCTTAAATGAAGAAACCCTGAGTTTCATTCGGGGGGAGCAAAGGTAGGAAAGAATCTCGAATTATTTCGAGTTACATCAGGAGTAAGAGAGGGAAGATCACGTGCGCAGACCAAGATGCAAGCAACCACAAACAACCACACACAGATAGGGGTTTATAGGCCATAATCATGCTACATACATCCACCACAAAACTCGTTTAAGGGCGACGCGTATCGAGTGCATTAATAATACATATCATATATGTAATTTGGGATTTCTGGATTTAGGATTGGACATGCATAAAGCCTATATTATTCGCATCGTTTGCAATAAATAAATGCGACAAACCAAAATTGATCATATCGATATTCCTAAAATATAGAGCAGTTGACGTGGATCTGATACCACTGTTGGGTTTTAGGGGAGACAGAAGGCAGCGGAAAAAAAAATTCTCCCCCAAACCCAGCACGAGGAAACGCGTCAACGTCTATATAATAGGAAAGGATGGTTTGTGGAATCATACCTTGTCCTGAGGCTTGCTCGGCGACAATACCTCGCGCAATGTGCGGTCTTCACATCCGGTCTTGGACAGTGTCTGTGCAGCTCCTGGTCACACCGGGACTGACGACTCCTACTCGAACCAGATTGTCAGATGACAGTTGTCCTCCTAAGCGGCAATGACCTCCCACCTCTGTAGTAGTCCACACGGACCACCTAGAACTCCACACTCCTTGTCCCACAAGGAAGTGGAAGGAGTCTCACCCTCCTGTTGACGTACTAGTCGCCAACACACTCTCCTGTCTCCAGTTGCAACTGCAGTTATCCTTCCCTTGCTGCACCTCCCTTTGCGGGAAGCACTTGCTCGAGCTCTCTCTCGGTTACCAAAACCAGAGAGAACGACAACTTTGCAGAGCAACTGGTTGCACTGAGTTGTACTTTGAGAAGCCCCCAATACCCCTATATATAGGAGGGTCATGGGACATGGTTCTCCATCCCGGGCAATGCAGGACTAAAAGTAGGAGTAGAAGGGTTCGAGATTTTCCACAAAAAGCAACCAAATCGCAACCTGAACCGATCGGTTCACAAGTGAACTGGTCGGTTGGGGACCTGAACTGGTCGGTTGGAGCACCAACCGATCGGTTGGGACCCATGAGCCGATCGGTTCACTTATGAACCTGTCGGTTCGTGGTCCTGATCAGTTCCCGATTGACTTTCCTTCTTTTGTTTCTAATTGGTATCGAATACCAATCCTTGTTCCAATCAAATTGGGCAAGTGAAACGCAAGGAAAATTCTCACCGACCTGACTTTCCCAACTTGCTCGGTTGCACCAGTTGAACCAATCGTTTCAACACTTGAACCACTCGTTTCACTCTAATCATGAGCCGATCGACTCAACACTTGAGTCGACCAGTTCAGCAACCTCAGCCGACCGGTTCAACACTTAAACCGATCGGTTGGGAGTGCAAGTTGTGTAGAATCAGTCAATTACGATTTCAATCAATCCGATACTCCAATCAACATGTCCAACACCTTGAACAGTATGATATTGAGCTATCAATCAATTGAGTATTTGATTGAACTACTAAACTCCTTTAGTAATCAATCTAAACATTGCTTGTGGACAAAACTCCTCTTCCAGGTTAAATCCTATGTGTGTGACCCTGTAGGTCCATTTCATGTTGGCAGTGAAAGTCCATAACACTTATGACTTCACAAGCAAAGAGCGGTGCCTAGTCACACATCATTGCTACCCAAGTGAAAGTAGAAAGTTAGAGAACAACTTTCATCCTACAATCCCTGAATGGTGTTACAGCGAATGTATAATTCCTTTTTCACTGATATCCCGAATGAACTCGAGGCATGGAACAGTCATCCTGTCAACGTTCATTCACTTTCTTGATCTCAAAGTAGATTGAAGGAGATATGTATGACATCAATATCACATACTGATTCACACATGCGTGCACATGCCTATCTCAATCCTACTCATCAAGTGGCCTTGGATATCAAACTCCCTCATGAGGGACAAATCCCATATCTATCACTCACCCCTCAAAATCCCCATGTGTCAAAGCCACCCAATCATCATATGTATAACAATCCATGTTTCAGGACTGCGTTTGATGATGTCAAAGTGTGCCCAACGACATGTGTTGAGTGTAGTGATTTCAGGTCAAAGAATCACACTCACCACCATCACTGTGAGTACTGACTGTGATTACCATGTCATGGCTCCATGTGTCAAACTCACGGTGGGTCTGTCCGGTACACTTGTTCTCTAACAAGTACCTATGTGTTTGGTTTGATATCTCTATATCATGACTAATGAGATTCTGTCATCAACCAACACCGCAATCTAGTCTTGTGTGTCATTGATGTCTATCTACCTTCGACAATGACATCTGACTAGGGACATAACAAGAATGTACAAACTCATAGCATCCGTATGATCTCATCGTTCAGGTCCTCAATCTGAAAGCATACGTCATTAAGTACTGTCATTCTCTAGACATTCAATCTGTTCTATCACTATCTCATATGACGGAAGCAGAAAGAATTGGAAGCTTGACTTTGTTGTTTATCAAATCAATCTTAATGTATCCCACCAATCATCCCATGATTGGCTCTCAGGGCATACACACCAACACATGCAAACCTTTATGGACAAGGAAGAAGTCAAGCATGAGGTGTCCATGGAGCTTTCCATGTGTCCTTAGCCTAGGGATTTCTTGGCCATGAAATAGGATAGATCATAGAGGCTTATTGAATATCAAATTTAGGTTTATGGACACTTATAGGCCATCCCAACTGACCTCCAATCACAGAAATAACCCCATTGGTTGATAGCTTCTAAAGATAAGCTCATTTATAAAGAGAGTAATCCCTTAAATGCCCTTGGAAAGAAACACCTTAAAACCAAGGTGCAACTAGGCGCCCTATGGTTAAAAAACTCTAGAATGGTAAGGGAATATATAAGGATTATAATGCATGTGACAATTTGCAAAGAAAACCTCCCAATTGGGTAAATTGTAGAAAAGTCCAGAATGTACCTAAAATTGCATAACTTGCACAAACAACATCCAAATTGGACCAAACTTCATCCACAAGTTATCTTTGATGTGTTGAATATGAATTTGCCATTATTTACATATTTTGAAGTTATATAATCACATTATTCATTACTTATGACTTTACTCATTTTCTCTCTCCTAAACTTATCCTAATATTTCAAGGTTGTCCAAATTAGATGAAATTTGACATGTACGCTAATTATGTTATGTAGATTTCAAATTTGAAGTTTGTTTCCACTTTTGAGAATTATTTTTATGAGATATGTCATATGGCCCATTAATGGCCCATTATCTAAATTATTCATCCAGTTAAGTTTCTATCTTCATATTACCACCAAAATTAGTTATGTGGCATATTTTATGTATCCATTATAAACATAAGATTAATGTTAGAACGTTAGGTTACATTAAGGTGATCTATACATGCATTATCTCATTTGGGTTATACTAAACATCTATTTAGGTCTAACCCTTCAACCTTGTTTGGCTAAGTCCAAAATGTCAACTTCTAGGGTAGGGTCTAAGATCTAGTATGTTACACTCTATTTGTCACATTCTCCTTCTTTTAACTCTTCTTGATCTCTACTAGCATGTTCTTTGACAGGATGCAGTTTCCCCTCTTCATCATTCTTTGGAAGATATCTTCCCTAATTGCAAGGATGTCTTTACTAGTGAAGTTCATATATTTTCCATTCACCAAGCATATCAGATACTTCATTACGTACACTCCATAGTCAACATCATCTTTTTCTTGTTGTGGGCATTCAGGGTACTCTATTGTCCACTGAGACATTTGACTTCCACGATCCGACACCCCCCTAAACAACTCATGAACGATGCCCACCTGCATGCAAAACAAAATGTTTATTAAGTAGCAATTAACCACCATTATTTCATTCAATTCCTTATCAACAAAGTTACTTTTTTTGCTTACCCATCTACTGACTTCTTTCAGTGATTTGCTATTTCTTGACAATGAATTGTAAGACCTGTGTACCTCATCTCTAAAGCTTGCTTCAAGCAAGTGCCAATGGTTGTCATTATAAAGTATTGTAAAAACTAAATCCATTATCATAAATTCTTTGTCAGGTACATTGAAGAGAGGTGATAGCATATCCATCTCCTTTAGTGTTATGTCACCCACCATAATGTCTAGCTTTTGCTATAAAAACAAAATTGTAAATTACACAACTGTAAGCTTTAGTGTGTTTATATATTGTAAGTGATGTAATGTAGTGTGATAGTTTGGTTGTATTACTGGAGCATAAGTGCTCAAGCAATGCCATGATAGTCCATTCTTCCTCCTTTTGCTTGTTCTTTCTTTTAACATTTGGACAAAGCAATCCATAACCTAAAAATCCACACTCTTTAGTTAGAAATCCATATTATCATTATAAATACTTACTACTTTCAGTTCTTACATATTATTGCATCATTTTATCTTTAAACAACAGTGCTGATAGATCCTTTCCCGTGCACCAAGCATCTTTTCCAAAGCTCCATTCTCATATTGACCTACGTATTAGTAAAGATGTGAGACATGCACCATAAATATTGAGCAACTAATTTGTACTAAACATGTGACTGATAGAATTTTAAAAAGTAACTCCCTACACTTCATCAATGTTGTCAATGAATTCCTTTACATCCTCTTTAGTTTCCTTCGATTTGAAGTGCTCCAATCCAATGAATGTGGAGCTCTTTTGCTGTTAATAAAGTGTAATTTATGTTAGTAGTTTCTATATAAGATACACAAATTTTATATAATTACTTTGTACATAAAATCTAGAACCTTTTTTGTTACTTTTTCAATTAAACGTTACTTTACATGTCCAATAGATACTTTATAATCCACAGTAATACTTTTCATTCTATAGAATTACTCTTTTATTCTACTAGTTACTTTCCTATTCAGACATTTACTTTACTTTTCACATACTTAATCTTATGTTCAGATAGTTACTTCATAGATAACTAAACTTACAAGAACATCCAACTAACCTTTGTATGCCTTCTTATCTTTATGTTTTCCTCTATGCTTCCAATAACTGACTGTGTCTTACTTTTCCTCTTTCTCAACAGTTTAGGGGTGTCCTTCTAAACTTCATTAGTATTTACTTCTCCTTCTTTCAGTTCATCCTCTGCTGGATCTTCCGTTTTCTCATCTGCCACTTCTTATATTCCTACTAGATTTTCTTCTACAATCTTACCTTCTTCAACATGCTTTGAATCCTCTTCTACTCCTTCTTTTTCTCCTGTATCTTCTTGTATAGTTGGATCTTCATTAGCAACCTTTGAATCCTCTATAACTTTTTCTATACTTTGGTCTTGTATTTCTTTTTCTCCTACATCTTCTTCTTCATTTGGTACTTCTTCTTCCATTCCGACTCAATCTTTGTTAACTAATTTTCTCTTTAGGTGTAGTTTGCCTAATCTTCTTGGTGTTTCCTTCTCTTTACTCCATTGTTGGTCCATATCCAACAATTTTTTCCTTAGTACCTTAGTCCTCTTTCTAAGATCAACTACGTCCACGGAAACCAACCCATCATTCTGAATGGAATTTTGAGTTTGCGTAGAAGCATCTTCTGTATCCATGTCATTTTTAGCTTCCTTCCTTAGAATTCTATTTTCTTCCTCGACCTCTGCCAGTCACTTCTTTAGCCTCTCATTTTCTTCTCTCAAATCAAAAAAAGCCTCCACTGCTATTCTGGTGCATATTTCTTTCTACATCCTTAGTTCATCTTCAAGATTTTTCACTCTATTCTCCAAGCTCATTGATACTCCCCTTCTTGTGCTAGGCGATGCAAGTAACCTGTTACTTACTGCCTTGCTCTTGGATTTATTTTCTATAAGATAATAAGGAAAATCTTTCACTGCCTCTACAACCTCGCAATCATTAGCAGTGTCCTTCTTCAACTCTGTACAAACTTGTGCACAAAATTCAACAATTTATCATACACCTCTTATATTAATTTGTATAGTATTTTCTCTTCAACCACACTGATTCTTATATTTTCAGTGCAAAAACTTCCAAGATCCTTTATCCTTTTGACAGGAGTTGCCCATCTTTTTATCCTTGGCTTTGCCTCAAGGAATGTAGGCTTTGCTATCCCTGTTATCTCATAAGCCCAGACCTACATGGACAAGAAAAATATAAATTAGAATTTAAATGTTCATATATAGCTGTTTAATGTAACAAAAAATGCAATGTTTTACTTACACACATGCACATTACACACCCAGTGGTGTAGAGTGTGCTTCTACAGATTCCCCTCTTTTCCTCATTCTTATATTCTCACTCAAATCTTTCATCCACTTGAATATGATACTATGGACCAACTTTGCCCAGTTTAAATGCCTTGTAGAAGTTACATCGTCCAAATAGTGCATAAGGTAAATTAGGGCACAATAATTGGTCTCTGGTAAAAGGAATGTTGCTAACAAGTGTAACATCCATGCATGACACATATTTTGGTAGTTTTCTGCCGCATTGTTC